>JAPDPM010000005.1:26640000-27840000 GCA_032173925.1 Heritiera fomes
GTTTTGAGAAAATTTTTCAAAAAACTTTGCTATTATGTCAGGCAGAGTTTGTGGGTACTTTGATTTAAATCTTTGTCCTTGAAAATAATTGAGCACATAGTCAATTTTTCTTTACTCCATTTTGGCCTATGAAGAAAAGGAGTTGAATTAACTGGGTCAGGAAACTTCAATCTTGCTTTGCTCTAGAATCCGTTGATGGATCCTTGAGGCGAAATCCTAGTTGACACTAAACATTAGAGAAAGGATCTAGGCAATTTTTGTCAGAACCAAAAAGCTTTCCCAGCCGCCCTGATTATCATGCCATCATTACATGGTGTATTCCCATAGTCAACCCCCTTGAGCCTTATTTTACATAAGCCTTTATTTGTTCTTTTAACTACATAAACCATTTCCATTCTAAGCCTGAAAAAACCATGAAATTACCTTACATTTTGAGAAGATATTTTGGTGGAAATTTGCATTCAAAGAGAAAGTTAGTTCAAATTAAATTATCCACATTATGTTTGCTCTATAAGATCAAAGTGTGAAAAGAAAAGAAAATGAAAAGGCAAGAATTGAAAAAAAAAAGGGGTTAAAGTGGTTGAAAAAAAAAATTCAGAAAAGGCTATGAGTATCAAGGTAAAAAAAAAAAAACCTCCACTTATTGAGTATAGCAACAATATTGTCATCAGTATAAGCATATTGTCGAGAAAGAGCTATAGTGTGGATCTTGTGGATATCTCTTTTATTGTTCGTTCTACCAAGTATTTTCCCAGTTTGCTTTGATTTCCCATATCCATTTCTTTCTTAGACATCACCCTGTGGCCTGTAATTACAACCTTGATTAAAGACCTTTTGATCTCTGATTTTGGTGTTTGATTACATTAGTGGAGAGGATTTCTGAAATTTGGACTTACGGGGTTAAGTTTTGAGAGAATTCTTCTGAGTTCAGTTGTTCTACTTTTATCTGAATTTGCTGGTGGTTTGGAGTTAAATTTGACTATTTCACATACACACACTCAAGGACTTAGCTTTAGGTTGAAGTAAATGCTTAACTCTTGTTTGACAAATTGCTAAATTTTTGACTGATTTTTCTGCTATCCTTGATGTTAAAAGAGTAAGTTACTAGTGATGAAATCTAAATTCAGATTATAGCTTGGTGAGTGATGATATTTCTCTATGGGGTCTTGCTGATAGTGTCTATAGTTGTCTTTTACTTTATTTTCTTTTTGTTTGAGGACAAACAAAGTTCTAAGTTTGGGGGTGTTTGATGACTTGCATAATTTAGCATAATTTATCACTTCTCAACTTTAAACTTTAGTCTAATTTTATTTATTTTTTGTTTATTTTAGACTTCATTAGTGTTATTTAAATTTTATGGCAGATTTGAAGAAAATGAAGATTTATTCAAATAAAAGAGATGTGAAACAGTTGGTGAAAATGTTGGGCTTAAAGAAAGCAAGGTATTGGGCTGAAACAGTAGGCTGAAAAAGACAAATGTTTTGGGCTGAAAAAAGGGCACCACAGCTAGAAAAGAAAAAAAAGGCAGAGGCGCTAATCCCAACAGCCACACGAGGAAGCAGATTTTTGGGGTGTTCAATTTTTTTCTCCCTTCAATTCTTCTCAGAAAAATGATGGTGAATTCGTTTATGTTGAATTTAATTTTTAGCAAGAACTAAAATTTCTTTATTCTAGGAAAACGATGTAATCTAGTTACGAACTATGCTTGCTTTTCTATGTTAATTTGAATTAATTCTTTTCATGTTTGTCTAATTTATTCTGAGTTTATTGCTTCTAATTAACTGGCCATTAATTAGATGATTTTGATCTTGTGATTTGCTATCGAAAGAGGCAATTATAGGATAGATCTTGAATATCTCGGCATAGGTAAATATAGAGATCGAGAGACTTGTATGAACCTGTGTAGTATTAAAATCATTGGTCTTAATGCTTTCTTGTTTTATTAAATTGCATACTCTTGTGTAAATTGATGGACAAGATAGGTTCCAATTGACTGTCGAAAGAGGCTTTTGGATGTTTTTGTTGAGATTGCTAACAAATAGAGAGAATTAAATTAAATTAGCTAGAGGAGTAAAGCATAGTGAGGGATTAGGTGAAATCGATTTCCTAGAAGTTTTCTTCCCATTAAATTGATCCTTGAACAACATATTTTTGTTCCTCTGCTTATTTTCTTTAATTTGATTTTATTTTAAATTCCAATTACAACAACCTTAGTGACTTCTCTAGATAAAATCGAGATTAGCATAATTTTGGTATTTGTCAAAAGTAAGTTACCAATCCCTGAGGACGATACTCTTCTCATCACTTTACTATAAAACTACGATACTGTGCACTTGCAGTTTTGCACCGATCACTTGGTATGGAGTCAAGGTATTATTTTCAAGAATCAAAATTAAATTTTCCCAAAAAATAAAAAAAATAACTTGAGAAAAATTTGTTGTCTAAAGTCTTTGTCCTATTCCTGATTCTCAGCAATGTGCAAAGAGGGGCAGCTGTGGACACCTAATTTTGTCCAAGCTTGATTTATTGAGTTTAGGCTTAAACCCAAGAGGATTGTAGGGGTCATAATTTTCATTTTATAGCTAATAAAAAAAAGAGAGAAAAGAAATACGAAAATAAAAAAAGGGGGTAAGAATTAGAGTTTTCTTAAAACCCCAATTTTAAATTACCATGTACAACACCAAAGATTTGATGGAATCCTAAAATTAAAACCAAAACCCAATCAATGCACTTGATGCCGGCAATCAAGAAAGACAATATTGAGAATGACTCCTAAATGGAAATTGTCAGAATTAATATTAATGGTATGTACAAATGGAAACTTCAAATAATGAAAGGTCAACCCAAATCAAGATCCCTTAATCAATGGCGTGCAAATAAACAGAAAGAAAATGAAAACGGAAAAGATTTGAAAATTGAAGGAAAGCTAGAATCAAAGATTAAAGGGAAATTAATCCCTTCCTAATCGGAACACATAAGGGGACTATAAAAAGAACTATCCACAAGCAGTGAGGGGGGGCTTTTACACAGAGAAAAAAAGATTTTACAGACTCTTTCACCTGTAACATCATCATTGTCTCTTGCTCGTGTTACTCTCCATCGTCACGTTCAGTCACCATTCGCAACTCCTGCTACCACGTCCCTGTGAAGAAAGGTTCCCTGTTCTGGTGCGCCATCTGTTTGTGCAAATCCTCTGCTGCTGTGTTGATTTCTACTGCTCGTTGCTACTGTCGAACTTGGGTCATCATCACCAGGATTCTTGTTCAAAACCATCTGCACTGCCATAATCGTCCGCTGCATCAAACCCGAGAGAAGAGACGTGAACCATATAGAAAAGGCAAGCCATCAAAACGCCACTGTCTCGACAGAAAAAGGAGGTAAGTTTAAGCATATATTTGATATATTTTAAAGAAACCATCCTGTTGCTATTATTTGTTTACTTAGTGGTTTATTAAAGTCCTTCATTTATTATGTATACGTTAGAAATGTCAATTCATATATGCTTTGTAAAGTTTTATTTTTGAAGTTATAATTATTCATAGATAATAAAAATTCAAATATATAAAAACAAAAAAAAGTAATGAATAAATAAAAGAATTTTTAGAAAGAATAAAATAAAGCTTATGAAATTGTTAATATTAAAAGAATAAAATGAATAATTCCGATGATAGGATTTTTTAGAGAAATCGCAAGTAGCGATTCTTTGATAATCCTTAGGATCGAGATAAAATCCTTAAATGTCACCAGCGTATTGGGATATTTAAGTGATTTTATTTTGATAATAAAATTCTTAATTTTATAAAATAAATCAATTTAAAAATAAAATAATAACACATAATAAAAAAAATGGAAAGGCAAACGAGTGAATATGTAAGTTTTATTTCCGATGATAAGATTTCGAAGAAATCACAAGTAGTGATTCTTCGATAATCTTTAGAATCGAGAAAATTCATTAGATGTTACCAGCGTATTGGAATATCTAATTTGTTTTATCTCGATATCAAAGTTTCTTATAAATATAAAAAAAATATAAATAAAAAAGGGTAAAAAGTAAATAAATATAAATATAAACTTAAAATAAATAAATTAAAATATAAATTTTAATAACAAATTTCTGATGATAGAATTCCTTGGAAATCGCAAGTAGCGATTCTTTGACAATCATTAGGATCGAAATCAAATCTTTAATGTCACCAGCGTATTGGGACATTCAAATGATTTTATTACGATATAAAGAAAATATTAATAGGATGTCTTAGTATAAAAAAATAAATAAATATAAAAATGGTAATAAAAATAATAATATAAAAAATAGGTAAATACAAGAAAATAGTAAGTGAATAGAAGTAAAAAAACTTTTAAATAGGTAAAAATTTAGGAATTAAAATAAATAAATAAATAAATGTAAATACACATCTTAAATATAAAAAGTCCCCGATGATAGGATTCCTTAGAAATCATAAGTAGTGATTCTTTGATTATCCTTAGGGTCGAAATAAAATATTTGAATATTACCTGCGTATTAGGGTATTCAAATAATTTTAGTTCAATATTAAGATTTCTATATAATCAACTCATATGAAATAAACTAACAATGATAAATAAATAAATATTTTAAATAAACAAATAAACAAGACTTCAAAATAAAGAGTAAAACAAATAAATAAGATATAAATAATGTCCGATGATGGGATGTTATGGAATTCACAAGTAGTGATTCCTAACTGATCTCTAGGTGAGAGAAATCTGCTAAATGTTACTAGCGTATTGAAATATTTAGTATGATTTTTCAATAAAAAATAAATTTTATAAAATCAATAAATTTCAAAAGCAATAATATAAATATAAAAGATAATAATAAAAATAAAATAAAATAATATATTTCTCATGTGCATCATATATATTTCGTTTGCATCATTTACATTCATGAAACTCCAAAATAAGTGCAAATCTCCTGAAGATGGGATTCTATAGAAATCGCGAGTAACGATTCTTAAGAAATCTCTAGGTGAGGAAATTATCCGAAATGCTACCAAAAGTATTGGGGTACTTCGGAATAATTTTCAATACAAAAGATTTTCACATATTACAAATAAAAAATAAAATTTAAATATTTCAAAAATAAAACAAATAACAAAAATGATTTCGAAATAAATAAAGTTCCTTTAAATATTTAATTAAGACCATTTAATTAAGATCAAAGGGTTAATATATGATTAAGTGGTACTGTTTTTTAACGGGCGTTGTGGGAGTGCTAATCCTTCCCCACGCGTAACCGAACTCCCGAACCCAAACTTTGTTTTCGCAGACCAAAAATTATTTTTTTGATAAAACTTAATTAATTTTAAGATTTTATTGAAAAGATAAATAATTTTAGGTGGCCAATCACATCTAGTCAAAAAAGATTGGTGGCGACTCCTCTTTATTGTGTTTATCCAAAATCGTCTAGCGATCGAGTCCCCAGACGAAAATCGTTACGACAGTGATTATAAGTGAAAGGGTAATGTGGGCCCAACTTATTTTTAAGGTGTTCTGATGGGCTCGAGACTGATAATAAAGTGTACAATGGTGAAATAAATATAATATGAGGATTTTGAGGTTTAAAAATCATTTAATTATATTATTTTTAATTATTTGGAATTATTTTGTGAAGTGTAGAAAACAAATTTGAAAATGACGTTTACGTCCTGAGGGCATTTTTGTAAATTATGCCCAAATTAAAAGGAGTTGGGATGAAGTAAAAATATCATGAGATTCTATATGAAAAGTAGTGTAACACAGTGTCAATAGATTTCGCGAATTGATTGTTAAATTAGAAAATTTCACTAGCGATTCACAGGGGTAAAATCGTAATTTCTCATTATTCATGCACCACACGTCAATGAAATCACTTCCAATCATCAAGATACATTAAATGAGATTATTTGGCTCTGGAATCCAAAATTTTGGAGTGCGTTTACACAATTTTTACAACTATGGAAGCTTGAGGGTAAAATTGTCCAAAAATTTCATAACCAATGGCATTTTGGTAATTTTGCCCCTATCTATAATATTCTCAATTATTCTTTCCTTCTTTAGCCGGCCACCCCACTCATCTTCGAGCTCACCAACGTCCACCGTTAGAGAAGAAAAGAAGAAGAAAAAGAAAAGAAAACAAAAATCACCAAAAACCACATTAAAACACCATTTTTTCAACTAGCTTATCACTAGCAAAATTGATCTACATCTTGAGCTCTATCAAACCCAACCAAAAATATATTGAATAAGTGACTATACAAGGAGAAAGGGGAAGAGGAAGATTCAATCAAGGTAAGATTTCTTCCATACATTGTGTTTTGTTTAATTTCAAGGGTGGTTTTTTTATTAATTCAAGGATGTAGATTATGATTCTAGCATTAGATTTGCTTAACGTTGGCTAAATAAAAATCCACCATTAAAGGGAATTTCGGTTTGCTTAAGGACCTAAGGAAACCATGTAATTCTTTGCATGAAAATGATTGAAAATGATTAAATGGACATAGATTTAAAGGCTAGGAAGGTTAGATTGTTGAAAATCAATAAGCTTGGCATATGAGAGGTTTCGGCCAAGGCTTTTTGAAGGTGATAATGTGCTACATTTCATGTATTTGATATGCTAAATTAATGTAGAAATTAAGAGAAGATTAATGGTGCAATCGGATCTGAAATCGGAGTTAAAACGGGAAAGTTGTGTTTTACTACCAGTGTAAATTACACTGGTTTGACATAAGCAGTGTACAATGTGGCTGCATTTAGTGATGAATAATGGTTCAAAAATTATAGAATAATTAATGAAAATTATTGGTGAAATTATTTTGCGGCCTGGATAATCGAATTACGTGTGGTGACATCGAGAAGTTTGACACCATGAGACAGTTAAGGGATGAGTGTGGAAGCTGTAGGGATATAGTGAATGCATGATTTTAATAAATTTAATTTTATGAAATTATTTGATATTTAATTGCCTTCAAAATCATGCAAATCTATGGTTTACGACTAGTATAAAAATTGTGTTTAAGTGCATGGAGGTTAGAGTAATCGCAGCTGTTATGATGCCGAAATTCCTCCAAAAATTTTCTAAAAATATCATAAAATATTTTATGTGCATGGAATGAGTAAAATTGTGTATTTTGGAATTTATTTCCAATATTTTCCATAAATTGGAATTTTACCGAAAATTATTATTTAAATATTCATGTAATTAAATTTTATTAAAGTGAGATGATCGATACATTCTTTAAAATATTTTACATTAAATTAGAATGTTTATAAATTTTCTCACTGAAGCATGAATATTTTATTGACTATTTTCACTATACTATTAAATGTGAAATTAAATACCTTTTTGGAAATTTATTAATTTAAAAGATATTTTTAATTTCCTTAAAGGTAATTCCAATGTAAATAAAGTGTTTTGAGACTGATAGGCCCTGTATCATGCTCACGTGTATTACTGTACTGTTACTATGTGAAAATGTTGACACTGATCCTGTCTTCAGCGTTTCGGTTGACACCTGATTAGTGTACGACCGAGGACATTTATAGACTATGGCGATAGATCTTATTGTTTACTGTTACTGTTCCCTACGGGGATTATAGCATGATATACCAAGGGTGATGCCTAGTCTCCACCTACTATTAACTAGTTACTGAACTGTGAATTATTGTTAACTGTTTATGGAACAATGAATTACTATTTACTAAACCGTATTGAATTACTACTGTTTACCGAATTGAAAACGTTTTATGAAAATTATTACTGATCAAGAAATACTTATTGAATTGTTACTGTATTGTGAAACTCACGTGTTTACTGCATAGAACTGTTTCTGCACTATTTACTGAACTGTTATCATACCAATACTGAACTGTTTTACTGTTACTGCAAATAGTACTGTACCGAACTATTACTAAAGTGTTGTAATATATTTTAGTTCAGTAAAGTGCAAATAGTATGATAACAGTTCAGTACTACCTAAATTGTAAAATAGGAACAGGGATGTAAAGTGTAAGGAATATTGTAAAATTACATAGTTGAATTTATTATTTAATTAAAGTTCCATTGTAAAATAGTACAATTTAGGTAGTACTGTACAATATATTTGAATGTATTTTCATTTTTTACATTCAAATAAATTATACAGTACTATCTAAATTGTAAAATAGGAACAAGGGATGTAAAATGTAAGGAATATTGTAAAATTACATATTCCAAATTTATTATTTAATTAAAGTTTACTGTTTATCACTGTTACTATTCAGGTGTTTAAGTCATCGCGACAACCTAACCGTAATTTATGTATAAAATGTGCTATTTACTGTACATTTGGACTGTTACAGTTCTACTTTCTAATCTAAGCAAAATTCGGAGAATCGAATTTCCTAAAAGTGGGAACAAAATGTGAGACCTGTCTCTACTTTACTGTACATGTCATATATAATTATTTATAAAGTGAAATTTCGTATATTATGTGATTATAAGTGAAATTGTAATGTGGGCCCCACTTATTTTAATGTGTTCTGATTGGCTTAAGACTAAAAATACAGTGTATAGTGGTGTAATAAATATAATATGATGATTTTGAGGTTTAAAACCATTGAATTATATTATTTTAAATTCTTTTGAATTATTTTGTGAAGTGTGGAAAACAAATTGGAAAATGACAGTTATGTCTCGAAGGTATTTTCGCCAATTGTACCCAAACTAAAAAGAATTGGGACGAAGTAAAAATACGATGTTATTCTATATGAAAAGTAGTTTAAGACAATGTCAAGAGATTTATCGAAACAGTGGTGAAATTGGAGAAAGTCGCTAGAGGGTCGCAGGGGTAAAATCATAATTTCTCACTATCCGTGCACCGGGTGCCGACGAAATCACTTCTAATCATCAAAATACATTTAATAAGATAGAATGGTTCTGGAATCCAAAATTTTGGAGTGTGATTACACGGGTTTTACTATAATGGAACCATATGGGCAAAATTATCCGAAATTTACATAACTAGAGGCATTTTGGTCATTTTGCCCACTTCCAGAATTTTCTTTATAATTCCATCTACTAAGAGGCTAGCACTATTCCTCCATCTTCCTCCCAAGCTCCACGCCATTGCCAAAGAAAAATAAGAAAGAAAAGAAAAGTTAAAATATTTCACTATACACTTACTATCTCAGCAAAATCCTTTCACCAAAATTAATCTCCTCCTTGAGCTCCTTCTAACCATACCCATAGTTTAGCAAATAAGTGGCAAAATCTTGAGATAGGAAGAGTCAAACATTCGATCAAGGTATGTATCTTCTTATGCATTTTGATTCTTTGAAATCTAATGGTGTAGAAAGACTAAGTGAAGTGTGGTGATTATGATTCTAGCTTTGGTTTTAATTAAAATGAACAAAATAAAATTCGGCCATTAAAGGAGCATTCGGCCAAGACATTTACCTCATGGAATTTTGGTCTTTCATGCATAAAAATTTGTGCTAGATGATGAAATACATAAGGCTAAGTAAGAATATAATGTTAGATTGTTGAAATTCCTTACGAAATTCAAGAGGGAATGTTCGGCCATGATAAGGGGTGCATGATCCATGGTTGATTTTGATGATTTGAGGGTAGATTTAGACTGTAGGAATTACAAGGAGTCTGCTGGTATGTTCGGATTTAAAATCCAATGCAAAACGAAGAAGTTATGTCATACTACCGATAAAAATTATACTGCGAAAATATTTGTAGTGTCCAATGTGGCTGCATATAGACATGAATAATAGCTCAAAAATAAGTATTAAATGAGCTAATAATTTTGGTGGAATTATCTACAGCCCAGGGGTAACGATTTACAGGTGGTGCACTCGAAGAGATCGGATAAGACAGACAGGTAAGGGATGTGTATGTGGACTGTAAGGATATTTCGAATGCATGATTTTAATGCAAATGATTTTTTAAGAATATTTCTGAAATGAAATGCATTGGAAACTATGGAATTGTGGCTGTTTTTGGATTTTGGAACTGTGTTGAAATTGTAGGAAGGCTAGGGTATTAGCAATCGTTATGCTATTGAAATTTCTTAGAAAAGTCTTTAAAAATATCATGAAATATTTTCATGCATATTTGAATACTTCCCTAGCCTTGGAAATGATGAATTTAATATTTTCATAAAACATAAATGTACCAAAAAATACTATTTAAATATTCACGTTACCGACTTTCATGAAAGTGAGATTTCTGAAAATTCCTTCTACATGTCTTGCAGTATATGAAGTGGTTTATAAAGTGAAAAGTGGAAAAGTGAATATTCTATAAATTATTTTCCATAAATATTCACCATATGATTTAATATACCTTTATGGATTGATTGGAGATTTTACTGATTTTTTTTATTTCCATAAAGGTAATGTTATTATGTGAATATTGTTTGAGACTGAAATGTTTTCTAAATGTGTTCCATAGTGAACCAATGTGTTTATGGAATTATTATTAGTTTCGAAAAATAAATATTACTATTTTCCATAAAGGGTGCACTTATCGGAAAATGATTTTTCAGAAGTATTGAAATTGAATTTCTCGAAAGGAAAGTATGAAAATGTAGGTATATGTGTTTTACGATGAAATGGAATATTATGAAATTTATTACTGCAGTGTAAATATTTTACAATACTGTTTTCACCGTACTATATGTTGTGATTTATACCTTTATGGATTTTTGATGATATTATCTATTTTATTAAATTCCATAAAGGTGATGAGATTTGGTATACATTGTTTTGTGTCTGATAGGCCCCATATTATGTTGATATGTGATATGTGATATGTGATATGTACAGACTGTGTGAAGCTGTTGGTATTGATCCTACCTTCAGCATCCCGATCGAGGACATTTATAGACTATGGCCATAGATCTCACGTGTTTACTGATACTATTCCCTACGGAGATTATAGCATGATATATTGAGGGTGTTGCCTTAGTCTCCACCATTTTTATGATTTGAAAATAACGATTTCAAAGGGATGATGATATTAAATGATGAATGAAATTTTGTGATTTTTAAATGAAATGAATAATGACTTTTACACAGTCAGTTTACTGTATTATATGAGTACGATACTATTTATGAGATTTTAATGGTATATGTGATATGTTTTCAAAAAGGAAATGAAAAATTATTAATGTAATAATCTTTTATGATTTATTTGAATATTAGATTATGTAATTAAATGTTTAATACATTGAAAGTGTTGAATTGAAAGGAATATGAAATGTTATAACAAAAGTGATTTATTTCAAAATCAATGCTTACTCCCTATAGTCGCATCTAGGTTTTTGGGACAAGACAGGTACTCCATCCGGATCCTTACCCGACTATAGTATCCTTCCTATTAGGGTCCTTAGTGCACCTATAGGAAAATAAAGGATTTTATTGCATGTAGATTTTGAAAGCTCAAGATTTGCATACAAATCTTTTACTGAGTCATGGTTTGCTCACTCCTTTACTTTTACCATCCACAGATTATTTTCAGAAATTGCGTGATTCACCTATCCGTGGATTAGTTGTGCTTTGTTGATCTCGAGAGAAGTTATTGTGGATCCTGGAGGTACTGTGTTTACATTTATATGTTCAAACAGTTTTATACAATACTATTTATTGTAATTTAATTTCAGGGGATGTAAACTGATTCATACAGTTTTGAATATTAATTTTTAGTAAATGAACATGGTTTAAAGTGATTTACTGTTGAGATGAATAGTGTTAAATACATCATAGACAGCCGAACCAACTGCTGTGTATGTGTGACATACGTTAAATGTAGATGATTACGATATATAACAGACTGTGACACACTCGGTTTACTTAGATTTACCATTTAAAAGCTAAAGCTAATGTGTCTACTGTTTTTCCTAAATTCTATAATTTGATTCATAATCAATATGGCTCTTCCATTAAATCGGTTAGGTCAGACAATGCTCTAGAACTAAATTTCACTAATTTTTTTAAAGCAAAAGGTATAATTCCATTTCACTCTTTTGTTGATACTCCACAACAAAATTCTGTTGTGGAAAGGAAGCATCAGCAAATCCTTAATATGGCTAGAGCCTTACTTATTCTGTCTAATGTACCTCTATCTTACTGGAGTGATTATGTTCTAACTGTTGTTTACTTAATCAATAGAATACCATCACCACTTGTAAACAACAAATGTCCTTTTGAATTGTTATGGCATAAGAAACTATTATACACACACCTCAAGATCTTTGGTTATTTGTGTTATAGTTTTACTTTGAATAGAAACAGGTCCAAATTCGCTCCAAGAGCAAACTCTACTGTCTTCCTAGCCTATCCTCTTGGATACAAAGGTTATAAATTGTTAGATTTAACTACTAATACCATTTACATTTCTAGAGATTTTGTGTGTGAGAACTGACTATTTGTACTGTACATGTGTATTTATATGTAATTTTGATTTATTTGGAATATATTTGTAAATTCCAAGTAAATAGTGCTATGGATCCCGCTTAGATTTTCATGCCCAGATGTATATACGAGTAAGGAACAGTGTATAAATAATGTAATAATGATATTATGGAAATTTGAGACCTAAAATACCTTGTTTACATTATTTTGAAAGTATGGCAAACAAATTGGGAAATGATGGTTACATCTCGAGAGTATTTTTCTAAATTGTACCCAAACTAAAAAGAATTGGGACGAAGTAAAACTATCATGTTATTCTACATGAAAAGTAGTTTAAGACAGTGTCAAGAGATTTATGGAAATAGTGGTGAAATTAGAGAAATTCGCCGACTGGTCGCGGGGGTAAAATCATAATTTCTCACTATCCGTGCACCACGCAATGACGAAACCACTTCCAATCATCAAAATACATTTAATAAGATCATTTGGTGGTGGAATCCAAAAATTTGGAGTGAGATTACATCGTTCTACGACTGCGAAAACTTAAAGGCAAAACTATCCGAAATTTTCATAACTAGGGGCATTTTGGTAATTCTACCCATTTTTAGAACTTTCTTCATATTTCTTTCTGCTAGTGGATGGCACAATTCCTCCATCTTCCTCCCAAGCTCCACGCCATTGCTAAAGAAAAATAAGAAAGAAAAGAAAAGTTCAAATATATCACTGTACACTTACTATCTCACCAAAATTCCTTCATCAAAATTAATCTCCTCCTTAAGCTCTATCTAACCCTACACATATTTTATCATATAAGTGACAAATCAAGGAGAAAGGAAGAGCAAAGTTTCGGTCAACGTAATGACTTTCATGATTCATTGTGTTTCTTTTAAATCTAATGGTAGATTTCTATAGTTTTAAGCATGATAAGCATGATGACACCATTAGATTCAACTAAATTGAACAAAATAAGAAGGTGCCATGAAAGGGAGTATTCGGCCGTGGAGGGACCCTATGGAATTCATGTGATTTCATTCATAAAAGGGATGCCAAATGGATGATTAAGCATAGTAGATTAACATGGCAACATTGAATTGTTGAGATTCCACCAATTCCTCATCATTCTACAGTCGGTCAACATAAGGGGACCATTATGCTTGGCTGATTTTGATAGTTTGAGGGTACATTTAAACTGTAGAAATTACAAGGAGTCTGTCGATATGCTCAGATTTAAAATCTGACGCAAAACGAATAAGTTATGTTATACTACCGGTAGAATTTATACTGCAAAAATATTTGTAGTGTCCAATGTGGCTGCATTGAGACATGAATAATAACTTAAAAATAAGGATTCAATGAGCTAATATTTTTGGTAAAATTATCTACAGCCCGGGAGTAACGAATTACAGTTGGTGCACTCGAAAGAGTCGTATACAACAGACAGGTAAGGGATACGTATGCGATCTGTAGGGATATCCCGAGTGCATTATTTTGATATGCATGATTTTATAAGAATATTTTTGAAATGATATGCTATGGAAAATGTGGAATTGTGGTTGTTTGTGAAATTGGGAACTGTTTTGAAATTACAGGAAGGTTAGTGAAATAGCAATCACTATGTCGTTGAAAATTCTTAGAAAGTTTTTCAAAAATATTATGAAATATTTTAATGCATATTGGGATAATTTCCTAGCTTTGGAAATGATGAATTTAATATTTTTCATAAAACATGAATATACCAAAAAAATATTATTTAAATATTCATGTTATCGATTTTAATGAAAGTGAGGTTACTGAAAATTCCTCCTATATGTTTTATAATATATGAAATGGTTTATGAAGTGAAAACTAAAAAAGTGATTATTTTACAAATTATTTTTCATAAATATTCACTTAATGATTTAATAAAACCTTTATGTACTGACTGATGATTTTAATTATCTTATTGATTTCCATAAAGGTGACATAATGATGAGAATACTGTTTTGAGACTGATAGGCCCCTTTATCATGTTGATATGTGATATGTGATATGTGACATGTGATATGTGACATGTGACATGTGATATGTGTTCAGTCCCGGTTGACACCTGATCAGTGTACAACTGAGGACCTTTATAGACTATGGCCATAGATATAACATGATGATTATTCTACCCTACGGGGATTATTGCATGATATAATTCAGGTGATGCCTTAGTCTCCACTGTTTTTATAATATGAAAAGTGATGGTTTAAATGAAAAATGACATGAAAAAGTTGAATGGTGATTTATATGTTTTAAATGAGATAAATGATGACTTTCTAAACAGTTTTACTGTACTAAATTAAGTACACTATTGTTTATGAAATTTCAATGATATATGTGTATGTGTGATATGTTTCAAAAAAGAGATGAAAAAGTGTTAATCTAATATTCTTTTATGATTAATTTGAATATTAGATTATATGATTAAATGTTTTATATGTTGAAAGTATTGATTTGAAATGCATATGAAATGTTATGGGAAAAGTGGTTTATTTTCAAATATCAATACTTACTCGCTATAGTCGCTTCTAGGTTCTAGGACAAGATAGATATTTCAAAATACATTCCTTACTACATTCGATTCCCTAGCCGACTATAGTATCCTTCCTATTAGGGTCCCTAGCACACCTATAAGAAATAAATGATTTTATAGCATATAGAATTTTACAATATCAAGTATTACATACAATTCATTTACTGAGTCATGGTTTGCTCACTCCTTTATTTTAACATCTATAGATTTTTCCAGTGACTGTGTGATTATCATCCGAGGATTTTTGGCTGCGCATTTGAGTACCCCGAGGCAGCTAGTTTATATCCTGGAGGTATAATAATTTATTTATATGTTCAGGCTTACTTTATAGTACTACTAGTTTGTATTATAAACAAGGGATGTATAGAACAGATGAATTATGACATATAAACATTTTACCAAAAGGTAAATTACAACTATAAATGTTTACTGTGTAAAGGAAATGGGAAATAAAGGCATCGTAGACAGCCCAACCATTGTAAAAGGTGTGGAAAAATTTAAAATACAATATATTCAGGATGTGACAGTATTTATTGGTATCAAAGCGAGGTTGGCCTGATGTCTGTCTGTGTCCTTATGATAAGATGAAGTGATTAACATCCCTGTAGTACTGTATAGTCTAGATATATAAATAAGTCACTAACCGAATATTGGAATATGGTTTGTGCTGTGTAGAAATGAGTGGACGACGGGTTATGCGACTAGGGGTAGAGGCATAGGTAGGGCGGAGTCGACTCAGGAGCCACACATGCTTGAGCCAGTACCGGAGCTCGCCCCAGGACCTGCTCATCCACCGCAACCTAAGAGCCTGAACACTAGGATGTCTCGGATGAAGTGTATGTTGGTAGACTTCATTACCATGTATCACGCAGATAAAGTTGCCGATAGAGCAGAGAGAGCATGCAGCTCCAGCAGCTCCACCAGTTGGACGACCTCCACCACCTCCTGCACAGCTTGCTCTTGAGCCTCAGCCTGCACTGCAGCCGGTACAGCAAGCACTTTTCATTCCACCACCGCCACCAGTACAACCACTCAGAGATGTAGAGTCTTACTGTGATGTGGCATTAGTGCAGTAGTTTACTAAGTTAAATCCGTTGAAGTTTAAGGGTGATAGGGATCCACTGGTGGCTGAGCAGTGGGTGACAGTTGTAGAGAAGCTATTCAGATATATGAGATGTACTGATACGGAGAGAGTTAGACTAGTCGTGTTCCAGATGATAGATGATGCAGAGCACTGGTGGAAGTCCACACAGACAATGCTATTTGCCCAGCACCCAGTGATTACTTAGGAGATCTTTAAGGATGCATTCTGCCGTCAATGTATACCCGATACAACTCAAAAGAAATTACAGTAGGAGTTTATAGAGTTGACACAAGGTAGCATGACAGTGGATCAGTATGAGTCGAGATTCATTATGCTGAGTTGATTTGATCCACTGACACGGGTAGACAAACGACATAAGATCGATCAATTTAGGGCTGGGCTGAGAGCATCCATCAAGTCTAAGTTGGCTACGTTTGATATACATGCTTATGATGAGGTGGTTAGACAAGCTCAGTTGTGCCAGCATGATTTTGAGCAGTTTCATTCTGAGCCAGCATTTAAGGAAAGGAAAGGGTAAAGCTAAGAGGGGCATGGAGGACTGATAGGGTAAAGACCACTCTAAGAGGGCTCGATCATCGGGCATACAGATTTCAGAGGGGCGATCTACGAGATCAGCTACTATGGCTCCTACTATAGGTCCCACCTCGATACCGGGTATACAGCCTTGCTACTTGGTGACTAAGGCCTGTTTTAGATGTGGACAAATGGGACACTTGATGAGAGACTGCCCGATGCTTCGAGAGTCCATTGCTTCTACTGTTTCAGCCTTTACTCCATCAATACCGGCACCAGCAGCTCCAGTTGAGACAGAGAGAGCTACACCCTCACAGCCAAGACAGGCGACGGTAGCGAAGAAGGGTAAGAAGCTCGTGACTCAAGGGCGGGTGTATACGTTAGATCATGAGATTGTTTATGCCTCTGCAGATGTCATTAAAGGTAAAAATTTATATTTTTGATATACCTGTAATTGCATTGTTTGATCCCAACTCTACTCATTTGTTTATATCACCTACTTGTACTAACAGAGTCCCAATAGAATCGAAGCCATTAAGATGTACTTTACAAGTAAATACACCTTTTAAAGAAGCACAGATGACAAATGTAGCGTACAGAAATTGTAAAGTAACTGTAAGAGAGAAGAAAACGACAGCTAACCTGATTTTGTTGACGATGTATGACTTTGATGTAATATTAGGGATGGATTGCTTAGCTACGATTTTGTTTAGATTGTTAAACTAAGTTTGTTATCTTCTCTCAACCAGAACGATATATTGTAAAAATTTTTATAAGTTTAATGAAATGATATATTTACTAAATGGTTTGAATATTGTGTGGATGTGTTAAAGGTTTCATTGCTTATGTGGAGGACGTGGAAAAGAGACGTCTTGAGCTACACGAGATTCCTGTGGTCAGGGATTTTCCGAACGTATTTCCAGAGGATTTGCCAGGGTTACTGTCGGATCAAGAGATTGAGTGCACTATCGACTTGGTACCTGGCGCAAAGCCCATTTCTAAGCCCTTATACCGAATGACATTGACAGAGTTGGAGGAGCTTAAGAAGCAGCTCCAAGAACTATTAGATAAAGGATTCATCCGTCCTAGTGTGTCTCCATGAGGCGTACTGGTTTTATTCGTCCAGAAGAAGGATGGCAACCTAAGGTTATGCATTGATTATCGATTGTTAAATAGGGCGACCATCAAGAATAAGTATCTCCTGCCCAAGATTGATGATTTATTTGATCAGCTCAAGGGTGCACAGGTGTTTTCTAAGACAGACCTTCGATCGGGCTATCATCAGTTTAAGATTTGGGAATCGGATGTTCCCAAGACAGCGTTTCGAACTCGATATGGATATTATGAGTTTTCGGTGATGCCGTTCAGGTTCACTAACGCCCTTGAGCATTCATGGGCTTGATGATGAGGTGTTTAAGCCCTACTTGGATCAATTTGTGATCATATTTATAGATGACATTTTGGTGTATTCTATGTCTCCGATGGAGCATGAGCAACACCTTCGGATAGTTCTACAGACCCTCCGAGATCGAAAGCTATACGATAAGTTTAGTAAGTGTGAATTCTGGCTAGATCACATCACTTATCTGGGACACATAGTGTCGAAGGACGGGGTGTTTGTTGATCCGTCCAAGATAGAGGCCATAGCACAGTGGGAGAGGCTTAAGACGGTGACCGAGATTTGGAGCTTTTTGGGTTTAGCTGGATATTATCGTCGATTCGTTGAGGGGTTTTCTAGATTGGCTGCTCCACTGATGCAACTCACACATAAGAATGTTAAGTTTGAGTGGATAGATACGTGTAAGTGCAGCTTCCAAGAGTTGAAGCGGAAACTTACTATAGCTCTAGTACTTGCCCTTCCCAATGGATCTAGTGGATTTTTAGTATATACAGATGCTTCCGCTCAGGGATTAGGGTGTGTTTTGATGCAGAATGGTCAGGTGATTGCATATGGTTCTCGGCAGCTTAAGGAGCATGAGAAAAACTACTCGACCCACGATCTAGAGTTAGCCGCCATGGTGTTTGCACTGAAGATATGGCTGCACTAGCTTTACTGTGAGACATTTCAGATTTACACAGACCATAAGAGTTCGAAGTACCTATTCTCGCAACGTGAGCTAAATATGAGACAACAGAGATTGATGGAGTTTCTGAAGGATTATGACTGCGAGATATTATACCATCCGGGGAAAGCAAAAATGGTGGCGGATGCTCTGAGCCGAAAGCATATGGCGATGGTATCTTACATGATGGTCAGGGAGCACGAGCTGCCAAAGCAATTCTCGAACCTTAATATTAGTCTGATTTCCTTTGAGAGCTATGGATTTACAACTAGTCTCGGGTTTGAGCGGGGCTTAATGGACCAGATGAGAGATGCTCAGAGGACAGATGATTATTGTATAGAGGTTGCTAGTTGAGTACAGATGGGAGTACAGTTAGATTTCGAGATTGGCACCGACGGTATTCTGAGGTTTAGAGGTAGGATCTGTGTTCCCAATAATCGCCAGCTCAGAGATTTGATTTTGACAAAGGCCCATACCTCTAGGTACACTCTGCATCTAGGCAATACTAAGATGTACTAGAATCTACAGAGGGTATATTGGTGGCCAAAGATGAAGAGAGACATTGCAGAGTTTGTAGTGAGATGTCTCACATGTTAGCAGGTGAAGATCAAACATCAGAAACCTGCAGGTTTATTGAAGCCTCTACTGATTCTTACATGGAAATAAGAGCATATTACGATGGACTTCATTATGGGGTTACCTAAAACCTAGAGGAATCATGATGCTATATGGCTAATTGTGGATAGACTGATGAAGTCCTCCCACTTCTTAGCTATCAAATCTAGAGATCCTCTCAGTGCCCTAGCCAATCTATATGTACGGGAGATAGTGAGGCTACATGGCATTTTGGTGAGCATCACATCGGATAGGGATTCCCAATTTACATCCCACTTTTGGGAGAGATTTCAGGAGGCTATAGGATCCTGATTTAATTTCAACACTACCTTTCATCCGCAGACTGATAGGCAGTCTAAGCGAGTGATACAGACACTCGAGGATATGTTGAGGGTGTGTGCATTGGATTTTAGAGGCTCCTAGGACGACTACCTACCATTAGCTGAATTTGCATATAATAACAGTTACCAGACGAGTATCGACATGGCACCATACGAAGTATTATATGGTAGAAGATGTAGATCTCCGATCGTATGGGAAGAAGTGGGAGATCGAAAGTTATTAGCTCCTGATTTGGTAGAGCAGGCTTCAAGAGATGTACAGATTATTTGTGAAAGATTAAGGTTAACACAGAGTCGGCAGAAGAGCTATGCAGATATGAGACGCCGACCACTCGAGTTCTCACCAGGTGACTATGTATTTTTGAAAGTTTCCCCATCTAAAGGCATAATGAGATTTGGTAAGAAAGGAAAATTGAGTCCTCGTTACATTTTACCATTCGAGATCTTAGATCACGTGGGAGACATGGCATACATATTAGAAATACCACCGGAGTTGTCAACAGTGCATAATGTATTCCATGTCTCAATGCTCAGGAAATATCACCCAAATCCGTCTCACGTAATTCGATACGAACCATTGGAGATACGAGAGGATATGAGTTACGTGGAGAGACTTATACGAATCTTGGACCGAAAGGATAAGGTATTGCGATCTAAAACGATCCTATTGGTAAAAGTGCTCTGGCAGTACCATTTCGAGGAGGATGTGACATGGGAGTTAGAGAGCTTGATGCGGGAGAAGTACCCAGAGCTATTCCAGTGAGTGGTCCAGACGAAATTCGGAGAACTGAATTTCCTAAAGGTGGGGAGGAAATGTGAGAACCGACTATTTGTACTGTACATGTGTATTTATATGTAATTTTGATTTATTTTGAAATTTATTTGTAAATTTCAAGTAAATGTCAAGAGATTTATCAAAACAGTAGTGAAATTGGAGAAATTTGCCGACAGTTTGCAGGGGTAAAATCGTAACTTCTCACTATCCATGCACCATGCATCGATGAAACCACTTCCAACCATCAAAATACATTTAATAAGATCATTTGGTGGTGGAATCCAAAAATTTGGAGTGCAATTACATCGTTTTACAATAGCAGAAACATAAGGGCAAAATTGTACGAAATTTTCATAACTAGGGGCATTTTAGTGATTTTGCCCATTTCTATATTTTCTTGATATTTCTTTCTGGTAAGTGGATGGCACTATTCCTCCATCTTCTTCCCAAGCTCCACGCCGTTGCTAAAGAAAAATAAGAAAGAAAAGAAAAGTTCAAATATATCACTATACACTTACTATCTCATTCCTTCATCAAAATTAATCTCCTCCTTGAGCTCTATCTAACCCTACCCATATTTTATCATATAAGTGACAAATCAAGGAGAAAAGGAAGAGCAAACTTTCGGTCAACGTAATGACTTTCATGATTCATTATGTTTCTTTTAAATCTAATGGTAGATTTCTAAGTTTTAAGCATGATAAGCAAGATGACACCATTAGATTCAACTAAATTGAACAAAATAAGAAGGTGCCATGAAAGGGAGCATTCAACCAAGGTGGGACCCTAGGGAATTCATGTGATTTCATGCATAAAAGGGATGCCAAATCGATGATTAAGCATAATAGATTAACATGGTAGCATTGAATTGTTGAGATTCCACCAATTCCTCATCATTCTACATTCGGTCAACATAAGGGGACCATTATGCTTGGCTGAGTTTGATAGTTTGAGGGTAGATTTAGATTGTAAGAATTACAATGAGTATGCCAGTATGCTCGGATTTAAAATTCGACTCAAAACAAAGAAGTTATGTTATACTACCGGTAGAATTTATACTACAAAAATATTTGCAGTGTCTAATGTGGTTGCATTGAGACATGAATAATAGCTTAAAAATAAGTATTCAATGAGCTAATATTTTTGGAAAAATTATCTGCAACCTGGGAGTAACAAATTACAGTTGGTGCGCTCGAAAGAGTCGTATACGACAGACAGGTAAGGGATGCGTGTGTGATCTATAGGGATATCTCGAGTGCATTATTTTTTTTGGTTGAAACCATCTGGTATCCCCACACCATTCTAGTATAGGACTAATCCGGATTCGAGTGCATTATTTTGACATGTATGATTTTATAAGAATATTTTTGAAATGATATGCTATGGAAAATATGGAATTGTGGCTGTTTGTGAAATTGGGAACTGTTTTGAAATTGCAAGAAGGTTAGTGAAATAGTAGCTGTTATGCTACTGAAAATTCTTAGAAAATTCTTCAAAAATTTTATGAAATATTTTAATGCATATTGGGATAATTTCCTAGCTTTAGAAATGATGAATTTAATATTTTTCATAAAACATAAATATATCAAAAAATATTATTTAAATGTTCATGTTACCGATTTTAATGAAAGTAAGGTTACTGAAAATTCCTCCTACATGTTTTATAATATATGAAATGGTCTATTGAATGAAAAGTGGAAAAGTGATTATTTTATAATTTATTTTTCATAAATATTCACTTAATGATTTAATAAAACCTTTGTGGACTGACTAATGATTTAATTATCATATTGATTTCCATAAAGGTGACATGATGATGAGACTACTATTTTGAGACTGATAGGCCCCTTTATCATGCTGATATGTGACATGTGATATGTATTCAGTCCCAGTTGACACCTGATCAGTGTATGACCGAGGACCTTTATAGATTATGGCCATAGATCTGACATGATGATTATTCTACCTTATGAGGATTATTGCATGGTATAATTTGAGTGATGCCTTCGTCTCCACAATTTTTATAATATGAAAAGTGATGGTTTAAATGACAAATGACATGAAAAAGATCAATGGTGATTTATATGTTTTAAATGAGATAAATGATGACTTTCTAAACAGTTTTACTGTGCTAAATTAAGTACACTACTGTTTATGAAATTTCAGTGATATATGTGATATGTGATATGTTTCAAAAAGGAGATGAAAAAGTGTTAATCTAATATTCTTTTATGATTAATTTGAATATTAGATTATATGATTAAATGTTTTACATGTTGAAAGTATTGATTTTAAATGCATATGAAATGTTATGGGAAAAGTGGTTTATTTTCGAATATCAATACTCACTTCTTATAGTTGCTTCTAGGTTCCGAGACAAGATAGGCATTTCAAAATACCTTCTTTACTCCATCCGGATCCCTAGCCGACTATAGTATCCCTTCTATTGGGGTCCCTAGCATACCTATAGGAAATAAATGATTTTATAGCATATAGAATTTCGCGATATCAAGTATTACATACAATTCCTTTTGTGAGATTTGATTCTACTGTACTGTATATGTACGGACATGTAAATTTTATTTAATAAATAAATTATTTTGTATATTTTTACAAATATTAAATAAAAAGCTATATGGGCCCCACTTAGATTTCAGTGCTCAGACAATGATATGAGTGAGAAAATAAAATTTTGGAGGTTGAATAAAGATATTATGGTGACCTAGAAGCTAAAATACCCAAGTTCATTATTTTAGAAAAGTATGAGAAACAAATTGGAAAATGACAGATACGTCCTAAGGGTATTTTCATAAATTGTGCCAAAACTAAAATGAATTGAAACGAAGTAATAATATCATGATGCTCTATATATAAAGGAGAATAAAATAGAGTCATAAGACTTATCAAATCAGTGGTTTAATCGAAAAATTTCACTGGCGGTTCGCTAGGGGTAAAACTGTAATTTCACGCAATCAGTGAACCGCGTTGATGAAACCACCATGATTCATCAAAATATGACTAATAAGAATTTTTGGTAATGAAATATGAATTTTTGGAGTTTGATATCATAGATAGAAAAATTTAAAGAAGCTTAAGGACATTTTGTCCAAAATCTTTATAATTGAGGGCAAAATGGTCATTTAACATGAAAAGGGACTGGTCAAATTAGTCAGTAATGACCAGAAACTGACTTCACTAAACTGAATTTAATAAAGATAAATTTGTAATCTGAAATCATATTAATAAAAAATTTAATAGTATGATAAAAAGCAAATTTTAGAAAATACATTAGTGGACCATGTGGCAATTAGTTTATTGGCTAACAAATGAATAAAGGGGCTTGAAACTTAGAAAATTGGGTCTTCATTTACTGACTTATGCTCTGTATTTTGCTGCTAATTCGACTTATGCTGCAGCTCAATTCCCTTCTTGTTTTCTTCGTGTTTCTCTCATTTTCCCCCATGGAAACCTTCCCTTCAGCCCCTCTACTCACCACACATCGTTAATAATCTTTATTCCTCATCTTAGGAGCTGGTTAAAGGAGGGAAATGAAGAGCAGAAGCCAACGTAACAGGGCTGGAAATGGCCTGATTTTATTCGGCAATGATAAAGGTAAGACAACTCGTGTGTGTTGCTTAAGTTTTGTGATGGCTTTAATTCATTCATGGCTTAAATGATGTGCTTAAAACTTCAAATGGAATTAAATGAGAAGGAAGAAGAAAACAGGGGGCTTCGGTTGAGGAAGAAAAATTGGAAATTGATGTGTATTTTAAATGTTTGTTCATGGAAAATAAAAGATCATGATGAATAGAATTGTGGAGATAAATTGTAAGCTGAAATTTTTGCTGAAACAGTAAGGAACGTGAAGGTGAGGTTCGGCCATGGATTTGGCTGCATGATGGTGATAAAAGCTTCTACCTTAAGGGTGTTCAATAATAATCCTAAGTGAAGTAAGATATATGTATCTAAATTGATTAGGAAAGAGATAAATGGAAAACCAAGAGGAGAAGTCAAGAGGGAGTTCGGTTATAGCCATTTGGAAGCTATCAATAGTTCACAAAAGGTGAACTAGAAAAAGAAAGGAAGACAGCAAAAGAAAAAGAAAAAGAAAGGAAAATAGAAAAAGAAAAGAAGAGAAAAATGATAAAGAAAACTCATGCGACCAAACGGCCATAAGAGCAAGAAAAGAAATAATATCAATAAAAATTTAGGTAAATGTGATAAATAGTTATCAATTGAAAAATAAATATAATAATGACTAAAGTCAATGGTGAAGTGGAAATTGAGAATTAATAAGTAAGAAAATTAGGCCACAAGCATAGATTATAATGGATCATGTTAAATTCTTAAAGTTTATGGTTAAAGTAATGTAGTAGAGTAGTTGTAAGAATAAGTGAAAGATTTGATTCATGAAAAGAAGAATTATGAATCGAATTTTTGGACCAATTGAAATAATTGGCTAAACATATTTTGGTGTAATTTTGAATATTAATAATAAGAAGTAATTAAGCTTTACTACCTGTAGAAAATATATTGCATAAATATTTGCAGTATATGATGTGGCTGCAATTAGACATATATAATAGTTTAAAAATAAGCATTAAATGAGTTAATAATCTTGGTGAAATTAATTGCAGCACTGGGAATTATGGTTTTCGTATGGTGCGATCGGGAAACGCGATCTCGATGTTCAAGGGATGCGTATGTGAATTTGCAGGGATGTCTGAATGCATGCTTTTCATGCTATGAATTTTATAAGATTTATTGGATATTGAATTGCCTCGAAATGCTACGAAATTGTGGTTTTCTGGCTGTTGAGACCGTGTTTGCAAGTGTAGGGAGGCAGGACTCGGCAGCCGTTATGCTGTCGAAATTTACTAAAAATATTTCTAAAAATATTATAAAGTATTTTAGTGCATTATTAGTATTTTTTTCTAGCCTCAAAAGTGATAAATTAATTATTCTCATAAATGGTGAATTTACTGAAAAATATTTATTAAATATTCATGATACCGAATTCGATAAAGGTTAAAATACCGAAATTTCATTCCACATGTTTTATAGAGAAATGTGTTATTAGTGAAATGAAATAGTGACTAGTGAATATTTTATAAAAAAAATTTTAGCATAATATTCACTATTTTATTTTAATTTTCCTTTATGGATTAAATAAATTTTATTACGTGTAATGATTTCCATAAAGGCTTTATCATTGTGAAAATATTGTTTTGAGACTAAAATGTCTTTGCACGTGTTTTATAGTGAGAAATGAGATGGTGGAATTATTATTAAATTTTTGGAAAATAAACATTTTTATTTTTCCATAAATTATGAAAATATTGGAATTGGTTTCCAATAACCTTGAATTTCAAGTTTTGGAAAGAAAAAATGGAAACATGTGTGTATGTATTCTACGGTGAAAAGGAACAGTTAAAAAATTTTATTACTACTATGTGATATTCTTATAAACTGTTTTCACCTTACGAAATATTACGATTTATACCTTTATGAATTTTCGAAAAAACATCATTTATCTTACTAAATTCCATAAAGGTGATGAGATTTCTTATATACTATTTTGAGACTATTAGGCTCCATATCATGCTCACTTGTTCATGTGTACCCTCTCATGTGTTAAGCTGTTGACACTGATCTTGTCTTCAGCGTCTCGGTTGACACCTAATCAGTGTACGACCGAGGACACCTATAGACTATGGCCATAGATTTCATGTGTTTATTATATTGTCCCCACAGGGATCTCACGTGTACCCTATTATTCCCTATGGGACTTATAGCATGATATCATTTGGGTGTTGCCTGGTCTCCATTATGATTTTCACGTGTTATTATTGATTTTAGTGATATTTTCAGATAACTGTGATGATTTTCTGAAGTGTTTCATTTCTAAATTGTTATTATAATTGAACAGTTATTTTACTATTACTCGTGTATAAATGATGATTTCAGTGGTGGAAACCTTGTGATTTTCAAGTATTGAATTAGTGGTTTGATAAAGTGTTTTACTCAAGTGGATGATATATTTATATGCAGTAAATTTGAAATAAGTTTTATATAAAAAAATAAATTTCTACTCCCTATAGTCTCTCTGGGTTTTCGGGACAAGATAGATATTTCAAAATACCTTCCATGCTCTATCTGGATTTCCCGGCCGACTATAGTATCCTTTCCTTTTTAGTGTGCTTAGCATACAAATAAGAAATTAAGGATTTTACTGCATATAGTCTTCATGATATCAAAATTTGCATATAATTCTCTTACTGAGTCGTGGTTTGCTCATACCTTTACTTCATCATCACAGATTTGATATAAAGAATAGCTGAAGTACCAAACCATGGATTAACTATCCTTGAGAAGCTCAAAGTGTCGTATATTGGATTCCCGAGGTATCACATTTATATTTGTACATTCAGACTCGTTTATACAGTACTACTAGTTGAAAATTTATTTCAACGGGATGTAAACTAACTTTTACAATTTGTGAATATTAATTTACCATAAATAAATATTATCTAATTTGTTTACTGTTGTAGATGAACAGTGTGTAAAGGCATCACAAATAGCCCAACCATATAAAATGTGTGAAAAAACGTGAAAAAAAAGTAGTCACAGGATGTGACACCTTTTCTGAGCCGTAGTTTGCTCACTCCTTTATTTTAAAATCTACAGATTTTTCCAGTGACTGCATGATATCATCCGAGAATTTTTGGCTACGCATTTGAGTACCCCGAGGCAGCTAGTTTATATCATGTAGGTATAATCATTTATTTTATATGTTCCGGCTTACTTTACAGTACTATTGGTTTGTTTTATAAACAAGGGATGTATAGAACAGATGAATTATGACATATAAACATTTTATCAAATGGTAAATTACAACTATAAATGTTTACTGTGTAAAGGAAATGGGAAATAAAGGCATCGCAAATAGCCCAACCACTGTAAAAGGTATGGAAAAACGTAAAATATTGTATATTCATGAAGGGGACCTTGAATCATGGCTGATTTTGATGGTTTAAGGGTAGATTTAGACTGTAGGAAAAGGAGTCTGCCAGTATACTCATATTTAAAATTTGAGGCAAAACAAAGAAGTTACGTTATACTATCGATAGAAATTATACTACAAAAATATTCACAGTATCCAATGTGGCTGTATTATGATATGAATAATAGCTTAAAAATAAGTATTTTATAAGTTAATAATTTGGTGGAATTATATGCACCTCGAGAGTTACAGTATTTGTGTGGTGCTATTGGGAAGCTCAGTTTGCTAGACGGGTAAGGGACGTGTATGTAGTTTGTAGGGATATCTCGTATGCATGATTTTCAAGCCAATAATTTTATGAGATTATTTTGAAAGTGAATTACCTCGGAAACTGTGGAATTGTGGCTGTTTGGCTGGTTGAACTATGTTTACCTTTGCAGGAAGGCTAGGCAATTTGCAGCCGTTATGCTGCTGAAAATTTATTAAAAAATTTTATAAAAATATAATGAAATATTTTAATGCATTGTGAAGTGTTCTCCTAGCCTTGAAAGTGTGATATTTGATATTTCTCATAAATTGTGAATTTACCGAAAATTATTATTTAAATATTCATGCTATCAAATTTATTCAAGGTTAAAGTGTTAGAAATTTCTCCCAAGTGTTTTATAGTGAAATATGTGATTTGTATAGTGAAGTGTTAAATAGTGAATATTTTATAAATTATTCCAGTACAATATTCACTATTTTGCTATAATTTTCCTTTATGGACTAATTGAAGTTTTATCTGATTAAATAATTTCTATAAAGGTGATATCACTATGTAAACACTATTTTGAGACTGTTAGACCCCATATCATGCTCACGTATTCATGTATTATTGTTATTGTGTGAAGCTATTGACTTGAGCCTGTCTTCAGCATCTCGGTTGACACCTGCTCAGTGTACGACCGAGGACATTCATAGACTATGGCCATAGATCTCACGTGTTTATTATTACTGTTCCCTACGAGGATTATAGCATGATATTATTAGGATGTTGCTTGGTCTCCACTATTATTTTATGTGTTATTACAAATTATGGTGATAATTACTGAACTGTACTGGTTATTAAAGTGTTTTTACCACGGAAGTATTATCATATTGAACAGTTTATCTTACTGTTACACGTGTGAAAGTGATTATTTCAATTGTGGAAATCAAATTATTTTTCAAGAGTTGAATTATATTATTTAATGAATTATTTTACTCATTTATGTGAAATATTTATATGCAGTGAATTATTGAATAAATTTCACATTAAATTAAATTTATACTCCCTATAGTCACTTCTAGGTTTTGGGACAAGACAGGTATTTCAAAATACCTTCCTTACTCTATCTGGATCCCTAGCCGACTATAGTATCCTTCTTTTTTAGTGTGCTTAGAATAGCAATAGGAACACTAAAGGATTTTGCTGCATATAGTTTTCGTCATATCAAAATTGCATACAACTCCTTTACTGACCCGTGGTTTGCTCACTCCTTTATCTTCATCTTTCCAGAGTATTTCCAGTGACCAAGTGGTATGTCATCCGAGGATTATTGGCTACGTATTGAGCACCTCGAGGCAGCTAGTGTAGATCTTAGAGGTATATGCATTTTCTTTTATATGTTCAGGCTTTCTTTTACAATACTACGATGTCGTATTAAATAGGGGATGTATATGATGAAAATAAATATTGTTTTGTAAATATTTCATCTATGTAAATCAATAGAAATTACAATATTTACTGTTCACTATTATTTAAAAGTGCGAAATAAAGGCATCCCAAGCAGCCCAACCAATTCACGTGTATTGAAAAGTGTGAAAAAGTATAAAATACTGTATATTCTGTGACAATCGTAAATTTTCCATTTATTGGAAATAAATATTGGAGAAAATAAATAAATAAATAAATAAAATTATGAGAACGGGATACTAGTGAAAATCGCGAGAATTGAGAAAGAAACGGATGGTGTAAATCCGAGTGAAGGAGAATTAAATCTAAAAAAAAATAAGATGAGAATTATGGAAAATAATGAAAGGAGGAAATTTAATTTGGATAAATGGAAATCCAAATTAAATAAGAAAATGAGAAAAGAAATGTGAAATATATTTATATAATTATATATTATATAAATGTATTTTCATGCAAATACATATGTATTTAAATATCGTCTGGTATATAATATATATTAAATATACATGGGTATATAAAAGTATATATACTATTTTATAAATTTAAATAATACATATGTATTCAAGTATGATATTTTATGTATATATAAATACATACATATATGAGAGAAATGTAAATATTAATTTACATTAAAGTTTGAAAATATATATGAAAGTTATTCAAATTGAAAATATATTAATATACACATATATATATACTAGGTATATATTTTGTAATATACAATATATACATTATATATAATATATATTGAATTATATTATATATGAAAAAATAAATATGTATGATATATAGTATATATTATATGTATAAAATATATGTTATAGTATATAATATATAGTATATAGTATATTATATACTAATTATGGAAATAGGGGAAAAACAAAAGACGAAAGGAAAGGAATCGGGGAGCAAACCCGATCCTCCCATGCGAGACCGACGGTGGCGTTGCTGCCACCGCCGGCGAGGGAAAAAGGAAGGGACATCGTCCCCGGCCGAAGAGGAAAGGAAGGAAGCGACTGGCGGCGGAAGAAAGGAAGGAAACAGTGGCGGAAACTGGCAAAAATTGAGGAACAAAAGGAAAAAAGGAACGGACGGCGTCGGCCAAACCGCTCGCCTCCACTGCCATCGAAGCTTCGCCGGAGGAAGAGGAAGACGTGGGAGGCCACAGGCGAGGCAGACAATGATGGAGGAAGGCCGACGGAGGAGGAGAAGAAACCAAGGGAAAACCGAGTAGATCCGCCGTCGTGCCTTCGAGTCGTGACGAACGGAGGCCAGATCCAACTTCGTCGTGGTGCCGGCCAGCTGCTGAGCCACCGAGCCGCCGGAGAACCAGCCGCCGGCGTGGAACCGGTGAGGAAGGAGGTAGACCGATCCGGCGGGAAAAGAAAGAAAAAGAAAAAGAAAAAGAGAAAAAGAAAGAAGGAAGAAAAAGAAGAAAGAAAAGAGAAAAGGAATTCCGGGAATTTGGAGAATTCCCGAGAATTCGAAAATTACGGGAAATCCCAAGAATTACGGGAATCGATAAGAAATCTAGAAAAGTGTTAAATTATTTAAATAATTTATTTATTTAAATAATTATGGAAAAATTCTAAATTTTAGAATTTAATTTCCAGAAAATTTTCTCGATGACCGAGCCGATGGAATCGGGCAAGGTGAACACGAGCGCGACCTTCGAGAGGTAGTCGTCGACCTGAAACAGGTAAGGGAGACATGTGCCGTCTGTAAGGATATTCAGCCACATGTTTTAAATTATGCATTTAATTTATAAATGCAATTTATAATGATTAGTTTTGGAAATTGTGGTGATTTATCGAATTTAAATTGTGGTGAAATACCAGTTGAGAAATATAAACTGTATTTTCCGTGCAGGAGTCTAGCCACATCGGCAGCCGTTATATTGTCGAAAAATTACTGAAATTTACAGAAAATCACCGAAAACCAAAATAAAAGATTTGATTTCACGTGAATCGATTTTCGGGTACGAAAATCGAAAAATTAAGTAAATTTCATAAAACATAAATATAGTGATATTTAATTTTAAAATATTCATGTTTTCGGAATGGTGAAAAGGAAATCACCGAAAATTCACCCTATAGGTGATATTTCACGTGGAACGAGATGAAAATGAAAAAGAGACTAAAGTGAATATTTTTATAAATATTCTTAAATATTCACTTGATTTCATATAAAATCTTTATGGTTTTAATTATGGAAATAATTAATTATGAAAATTCCATAAAGGTTAAGAAATGAAGAAAAACTATGATTTCGAGACTAAAGGTCTCTACACGTGTTTTTTTGAAGAAAACATGGTGACAGGAATTTAAAGTTAGAAAATAAATATTTTATTTTCATAAATTATAAAAATAATTTATTTGAATTCCGATAATTATAAAACCATGTTTTCGATTGAATGCACGAAAAAGCGTGCATATATGTTTTACGTTGAAAAAATGACAGATTTGCCTTTCTATATTTTTCAGTGATGATTTTGCAAACTATCTTAATCGTATGAAAAATATGATTTATACCTTTATTAAATAATTTGAAAAATGTTAATTGTTTTATAAATTTCATAAAGGTGATTATATTTACATGTGAGCCTTATGGATATTTGATTTACGGTGTTTAAAATCCATAAAGGCTATGGTACGGTTTATACTGTTTTGAGACTTAGGCCCCGAGTTTCATGCATCACATATACTGTTACTGTCACGTGGCTGATTGACCAGCTAGTCATCAGCGTCCCGGATTGTCGCCTAGCAAGCGTACACCGAGGACATATTATAGATCATGGCCATAGATCTTATTACTGTTACTGTGTCCCTTAGTGGACGATGATAGCATGATTTACTTGTAGGGTGTTGCCTAGTCTCACTTACTGTTTACTGTTTACTGATTACTGAAAGGATTTACGGAATCCTATTTACTGTACTTTACGGAATCCTATTTACTGTACTGTTTACTGTTTACTGATAAAAGACCGTACCAAAATACTGTTTACAGAACTGTGCTGTACACTGTAATGGAAGCTACCATTTACTGTTTTACTGTACTGAAAGCTACCATTTACTATTTTACTGAACTGAAAGCTACCATTTACTGTTTACTAAACTGAAAGCTACCGTATACTATTTACTAAATTGGTAGCTACTGTTTATTGTTACTGACTGAACCATATCGAGATACTGTTTTACTGAATACTGAATATACTGTTTTATTGAACTGTATGATACGGTTACTGATTTGAAAAGAGAAATAAATGTTTATTCTAAAAGAATAACATAAGAATTATTTATAAGATAGAAATAATCGAAGAAGTAATTATCCAATGATTGGATATTTACAAATCACTGTACTATCACATGTTTTTACTGTACTGAAGAGAAGGGAAGTAAACCACTGTTTTACTACTGAACTGTCACATGTTTTAAAGTATACTGAAGTGAAAAGAAATAAGTGGTTTACACTGTGAAAAAAAAACAAAAATTATATCGTTTTGAAAACAACGAAATTAGTATTCTCTACAGTTGCTTCTAGGTTCCGGAACAAGTATGGTATTCTAAAATACCTACCTTATTCTATCTGGATCCCTAGCCGACTGTAGTATCCTTCCTACATGTGTGCCTAGAGCCAGCTAAGAAGATTTTGAAGAAAACGAAAAATTATTTTCAGCATATAGGTAGCTGAATATCAAGTGTGACATATAACTCTCTTACTGAGCCATGGTTTGCTCACCCCTTAATTTTAACATTTCAGGTTTTCGAAGACTGAGACTTTAACACTTAAAGAATTTTGGCTGTGCATTTGGGGACGATGCGACAGCTCGACTAAGATATATGAGGTACGATCATTTATTTTCTGTATTTAGACATATCTACAGTACTACATATTTGTAAATAAGATAGGGGATGTGTATAACGTTAACAATATTTTATTAAATTGTTTAACATCAAATGTAAAGTGAAGTATCACAGACAGCCCAACCGGATAAATTGTGTAAAATAAGGGTGAAAAATGTGGTAACGGGTCGTTACAGATTTAATGATATCAGAGCATGGTTGGCCTGATGTCTGTGGATACTTTGGAAGGAAAAAATGTTAAACATCCCCGGTAGTACTGTGTCGTCTGAATACATAGAGAAAATAAATGATTGTCAATTTAGTAAAATAAATTAAAGGGAGTGAGAAAGTATAAATTGAGAATTTTAAAGAAATAATAGGCTCAGAAATTACCAAAAAAAAATTGGTGATTCTTATAATCTAAATGAGGGCCTGTTCGATAAGGAATCGAAAGGACTCGGTGAGGGCCGCACCAGTGCTTTACGATCCGAATCGAACTGAGACATGAAAATGATGGTATGTAGGAAGGGAATGAAATATCATCATTAAATAGACTTTAAGATCATCGATTGAGGGTAATTTGAGGAGAGAGAAAATTTTTTACCAAAAATGACCAAAATACCCCTGACTCTGAAATTTTACTGGGAGTTAGAATAGACCAACAGAAGTTGGATTTGATTGATTTGACAGAGCAATTGATGATGTTAAGCTACATTTCATGCAAAATAATCCAATCATGGATTTTAGTGAACTTCTCTGTCGAAATCGAATGAAATCTAAATTGCTGATATAAGTATCAGAAAGGTACTATCAGCACATAGATGATCAGATTATTGATTCAAATGTATACTGAGGAGAAAGAAATAAATGTCAAAATGACGAAAATGCCCTTATGTTGGGCGAAGTTCGGAACAAAGATCAACCGAGCTGAATTGGAATCCATTGAGAGAAATGGAGTTATTAATGGCATAGAGGATGTCATATGAATATAACGATCCCTATTACTGATTCCACTAACACTTACAATACGGACGTGAATGTTGAGTGACCTAGTGAACGGGCTAGGCCTCACGATAGATCCTTAAGGGGTAACCCAGTGAAAGGGCTGGGCATTCTCAAAGAGGACAGTACAGATGTGTACAGGCAGACGGTGGACGGGCCGAGGCCTTACACAATGCAATCCGATAAAAGTGTAGTGGAATGTCATCAGATGATTGGCCCGAATATTGATTGTAAGGGCCTGAATTAAGAGTGTATTGAACGGGATCGTTGAATACTATGGAGAGTGAAATGATTACAGGAATTGACTGATGAGGTGAATAGTACAGATAATGAAATACATATTGGTGTGGTTAATTACGGTTCTATATATTTTACTACTTTGAGGTATCAAACAGATAATCTTATATAGAACCGAAATATCTTGAAAATGTGCTACAGAATGAGGTACTATATGGAGTACTGTGAATTGGAGAATAAATATAAGAATAGTAAAGTGATAAAAAGAAGATGACAGCTAACCTAGAGATCTTCAGGACCCTTGAGACAAAACTGTGATGGGCGACCCAATGATGGGCGACCCGTAGTGGATCATGTGTTGTGAGGTGTGGGCGAACTATGTGGTCTCCGACTCACTTGTAAGGGTAAACCTGGGGTGCTAAGATCGCCTAGGGGATGCTCGTCGACAGCCAATACGAACGGGTGGGGCTCTTACAATTATCACAATGGTAACACGAGTGTAAGGAACTAGGTACGTAAGGGTGCCAAGGTTCGAACCTCGTGGATAATATACTCAAGGGAATTAAGCCTGAATTCATTAAATGAAAATGATTTTAAAGTGAATAATTGTAATAAATTGGTTAGCTGTAACATGTGTTGATAACTGTTGTACTTACTACAGCTTACTGGAATGAGATTCGTAAGGCTGCAAAGTATGAGTAAACAATGAAATCCAAGTAGAGTATGAGTCCAAATGAATCGAATAGTAAATGTCTCTGCCTTGACAATACACAATGTAAATGATAGGACATGAGGATGAAATGTCCGAATTAATAAGAAATATGTGATTAAAGAAAGTATCAGATTTGATTTCCGATAGAACTTCCAGAGTTATATAAATTGGAGGAATCGAGATAACATTGACTCAATTTTGAATATGAAATCTGATTCTAAGCTTATATCGGAGAACTTAAGAAAATCCAAAAGCTTAAGAAATCTACTCTGGAAAATGTGAGAATAATGAAATGCACGTGTATAAGATGATGATTAGAACTCGGAGTGAATTTTACGAGTTCCTATTGAGGTTACGAGGTTAATGATTTGCCTTGTGAGGTATATAAGCCTAAAGAATGAGGCATCCATACATGAGTAAATTGATGAAATACTAATAGAGTCTAAAGTATAAATGGAACATGAGCAGCATTGTGGTATGATCCTTAAACTCTTAAAGACTGTGGAATTGTGCTAAGATTGGCAACTAAGATGTTTGGCTAGACAGCGTCTCCTTATGAGGGATATATGATCTCGAGATGACAAAGTGACAGTGAATCTGTCTATGATAGAGAGATAATGATTGAGATACGAAAGTAATGAGTCTAGCTAGATATTACGGCTAGTCTATAGAAGAGTGATGAGACTAGCTGCTCTACTAATGTGATGTAATTAAAGAAAGAAATTTAAGTCGATAAGTGGATAAGTGTAAAGAAAAGATGGTATGCAAGATTTTAAAAGATCTTAGCAGTATAGTACCATACCAATTGAGAAAACCGACTAAAAGGATGAGAGTAAAAATATGAAAAGATGAAAGTGGAAATATGAAAATGAAAATGAAAGTGGAATAAGGAAATAAGTTGCATGATGAGTAGGGAACATGAAATAGTTCCCGAAATTGCGACTGAAAGTGAATTCAGGTTGGTTACCACATGATTGTGGCAAGATGTAAAAATCAAGCCAGATTTTGATAAGTGCAAGTAATGGTACTCAAAGGAGTAAAATGAATGATATGTTTATTGCCAGTATCTAAATAGAAAAGTGTTATACATACACATAACCACCTTGAAATGATAAATGGTGGAAGTGTATAGATAATGTGGTGATTAAATGGATAAACTGAGGATCCAATCATCGAAAGACCATATTACATGAAGAGAACATGATTGTCTCATGAGCTATGATTGTAAGAGATGATCAATAGTAAAGTCTGCAAGTGACATGCAGTCTTAATGAAATAAAAGCGAAAATGAATATTGTGAGCAATAAAGAGTCCAAAAGAGAAATGATAATATGGAAGTGATTAAAGACTGATGATCTGAATAGAATCACTTTCCCTTATCAGACTTCTAGATTCTCTAGTGCCTTAGTCGAAGTATAAGTGTTAAATAGTGTGAATGTGTATGTACAGTTCCAGTGAGCCTTACATGTGATGGGAGTCTCTGAGTTGCCATATGCTAATGAGAGATAGCAAAAGGCTTTGAGATTCCAAGTATATTGATAGCACCACTCCATACTGATATATATATATATGAGCGTGACATGTAAACGCTCCATGATATTGAGAGAGCGTGTGCATGAGACGTGAAAGTTACTGGGACACTTACATATAATTGATTGACATGAGTACATGATAGTACCAAATTATGTCGACTCGGCACTAAGTGAGAAAAATGGATGATGAACAGCATAGATCAGCTGTAATATGAAAAATATTATGTATGGACTCTTCTATGAAAAGAGGAATGAAATGAATAACTCCCGATTTGAGAAATGAACTTACGGGAGTATAAACATATATGATGAAAGACTGCATGTAGTAGTCTAAAGTACTCTTGATGTTGAAAGTGTACTGGCAGTATTACTTGGAGGATGACCTAGAGGTCAGAAGTCGTAAGTATACGACATATACCACCTTTGGACTTAAGTTAACTTCGGAGGACCGAATTTCTTAAGGTGGGGAGAATGTGATAATCGTAAATTTTCTATTTATTGGAAATAAATATTGGAGAAAATAAATAAATAAATAAATAAATAAATAAATAAAATTATGAGAACGGGATACTAGTGAAAATCCCGAGAATTGAGAAAGAAACGGATGGTGTAAATCCGAGTGAAGGAGAATTAAATCGGAAAAAAAATAAGATGAGAATTATGGAAAATAATGAAAGGAGGAAATTTAATTTGGATAAATGGAAATCCAAATTAAATAAGAAAATGAGAAAGGAAATGTGAAATATATTTATATAATTATATATTATATAAATATATTTTCATGCAAATACATATGTATTTAAATACCGTCTTGTATATAATATATATTAAATATACATGGGTATATAAAAGTATATATACTATTTTATAAATTTAAATAATAAATATGTATTCAAGTATGGCATTTTATGTATATATAAATACATACATATCTGAGAGAAATGTAAATATTAATTTACATTAAAGTTTGAAAATATATATGAAAGTTATTTAAATTGGAAATATATTAATATACATATATATACTAGGTATATATTTTGTAATATACAATATATACATTATATATAATATATATTGAATTATATTATATATGAAATAATAAATATGTATGATATATAGTATTTATTATATGTATAAAATATATGTTATAGTATATAATATATAGTATATAGTATATTATATACTAATTATGGAAATAGGGGAAAAACAAAAGACGAAAGGAAAGGAATAGGGGGGCAAACCCGATCCTCCTAGGCGAGACCGACGGTGGCGGAGTTGCCATCGCCGTTGAGGGAAAAAGGAAGGGACGTCGTCCCCGGCCGAAAAGGAAAGGAACGAAGCGACTAGCGGTGGAAGAAAGGAAGGAAACAGTGGCAAAAACCGGCGGAAACTGAGGAAGAAAAGGAAAAGAGGAACGGACGACGCCGGCCGAACCGGTCATCGCCACTGCCACCGAAGCATCACCAAAGGAAGAAGAAGATGTGGGAGGCCACAGGCGAGGCGGAGAATGATGGAGGAAGGCCGACGGAGGAGGAGAAGAAACCGGTAGATCCGCCACCGTGCCGTCGATTCGTGACGAACGGAGGCCAGATCCAGCTTCGCCGTGGTGCCGGCCAGCTGCTGAGCCACCGAGCCGCCAGAGAACCGACCGCCGGCGTGGAACCGACGAGGAAGGAGGTAGACCGGTCCGGCGGGAAAAGAAAGAAAAAGAAAAAGAAAAAGAGAAAAAGAAAGAAGGAAGAAAAAGAAAAAAGAAAAGAGAAAAGGAATTCCGGGAATTTGGAGAATTCTCGAGAATTCGAAAATTACGAGAAATCCCGAGAATTACGGGAATCGGTAAGAAATCCTGAAAAGTGTTAAATTATTTAAATAACTTATTTATTTAAATAATTATGGAAAAATTCTAAATTTTAGAATTTAATTTCCAGAAAATTTTCTCGATGACCGAGCCGATGGAATCAGGCAAGGTGAACACGGGCGTGACCTTTGAGAGGTAGTCGTCGACCTGAAACAGGTAAGGGAGACATGTGCCGCCTGTAAGGATATTCAGCCACATGTTTTAAATTATGCATTTAATTTATAAATGCAATTTATAATGATTAGTTTTGGAAATTGTGGTGATTTATCGGTTTTAAATTGTGGTGAAATACCAGTTGAGAAATATAAACTGTATTTTTCGTGCAGGAGGCTAGCCAAATCGACAGCCGTTATATTGTCGAAAAATTACTGAAATTTACCGAAAATCACCGAAAACCAAAATAAAATATTTGATTTCACGTGAATCGATTTTCGGGTACGAAAATCGATACATTAAGTAAATTTCATAAAACATGAATATAGTGATATTTAATTTTAAAATATTCATGTTTTCGAGAATAGTGAAAAGGAAATCACCGAAAATTCACCCTATAGGTGATATTTCACGTGAAACGAGATGAAAATGAAAAAAAGACTGAAGTGAATATTTTTATAAATATTCTTAAATATTCACTTGATTTCATATAAAACCTTTATGGTTTTAATTATGGAAATAATTAATTATGAAAATTCCATAAAGGTTAAGAAATGAAGAAAAGCTATGATTTCGAGACTAGAGGTCTCTACACGTGTTTTTAGAAGAAAACATGGTGATGGGAATTTAATGTTAGAAAATAAATATTTTATTTTCATAAATTATAAAAATAATTTATTTGAATTCCGATAATTATAAAACCATGTTTTCGATTGAATGCACGAAAAAACGTGCATATATGTTTTACGGTGAAAAAATGACAGATTTGCCTTTCTATATTTTTCAGTGATGATTTTGCAAACTGTCTTAATCGTATGAAAAATATGATTTATACCTTTATTAAATAATTTGAAAAATGTTAATTGTTTTATAAATTTCATAAAGGTGATTATATTTACATGTGAGTCTTATGGATATTTGATTTACGGTGTTTAAAATCTATAAAGGCTATGGTATGGTTTATACTATTTTGAGACTTAGGCCCCGAGTTTCATGCATCACATATACTGTTACTGTCACGTGGCTGATTGACCAGCTAGTCATCAGCGTCCCGGATTGTCGCCTAGCAAGCGTACACCGAGGACATATTATAGATCATGGCCATAGATCTCATTACTGTTACTGTGTCCCTTAGTGGACGATGATAGCATGATTTACTTGTAGGGTGTTGCCTAGTCTCACTTACTGTTTACTGTTTACTGATTACTGAAAGGATTTACGGAATCTTATTTATTGTACTGTACTGTTTACTATACTGAATTACTGTACTGTTTACTGTTTACTGATAAAAGACCGTACCAAAATACTGTTTACAGAACTGTGCTGTACACTGTAATGGAAGCTACCATTGACTGTTTTACTGTACTGAAAGCTACCATTTACTGTTTTACTGAACTGAAAGCTACCATTTACTGTTTACTGAACTAAAAGCTACCGTATACTATTAACTAAATTGGTAGCTACTGTTTATTGTTACTGACTGAACCGTATCGAGATACTGTTTTACTGAATACTGAATATACTGTTTTATTGAACTGTACGATACGATTAATGATTTGAAAAGAGAAATAAATGTTTATTCTAAAAGAATAACATAAGAATTATTTCTAAGATAGAAATAATCGAAGAAGTAATTATCCAATGATTGGATATTTACAAATCACTGTACTGTCACATGTTTTTACTGTACCGAAGAGAAGGGAAGTAAACCACTGTTTTACTACTGAACTGTCACGTGTTTTAAAGTATACTGAAGTGAAAAGAAATAAGTGGTTTACACTGTGAAAAAAAAATTATATCATTTTGAAAACAACGAAATTAGTATTCTCTACAGTTGCTTCTAGGTTCCGAAACAAGTATGGTATTCTAAAATACCTACCTTATTCTATCTGGATCCCTAGCCGACTCTAGTATCCTTCCTACATGTGTGCCTAGAGCCAGCTAGGAAGATTTTGAAGAAAATGAAAAATTATTTTCAGCATATAGGTAGCTGAATATAAAGTGTGACATATAACTCTCTTACTGAGCCGTGGTTTGCTCACCCCTTAATTTTAACATTTCAGGTTTTCGAAGACTGAGACTTTAACACTTAAAGAATTTCGGCTGCACATTTGGGGATGATGCGACAGCTCGACTAAGATATATGAGGTACGATCATTTATTTTCTGTATTTAAACATGTCTACAGTACTACATATTTGTAAATAAGATAGGGGATGTGTATAACGTTAACAATATTTTATTAAATTGTTTAACATCAAGTGTAAAGTGAAGTATCACAGACAGCCCAACCGGATAAATTGTGTAAAATAAGGGTGAAAAATGTGATAACGGGTCGTTACATATTCAGACTGTGACATATATACATCGAGTGGTTCTACCTATGAGGCATGGAACCCTATTTATGTATACATGATATGTATATGTTGCCTGATAAGACCATTCCAGGCTGTCCGATAATAGTCGTGGACACCTTCCTTAGTTTTCAGCTGATCAGTGGGACTGAGACGATCTATGATCATAAATAGATGCCCCTCGAGGGAAACTTTCTCATTGATAGCTATAATGGGTTAGAGATGATATGATACTAGAATAAGGATCCATGCCTAGTCTCTCACTAAATGTTAAACCTTGTCTAGAGTATGGTTTACTATATGTGAACTTTAGACATGATATGTTTTTACAGTATATTTGATATGACTAAGATTGAATATGATTTATACTTGGCTTTATATCACATATGATATGATCTGAGATTGTACTTGTTTTGAATGTGTTTAAAAGTACGTGTTATAATTTTGAGATTGTGTATGTTTCCCACATATGTAACTATTACACGTGACATGTTTTGAAATGACAATTGTTTTATACAATGGAATTTTTATACGTTACATATTGAAACTTGTCATGTATATTTTGCATCGGTGCAAAACATGCAATGATACAAGGGTACTTAGTGTCATTAGGGCATTATCAAATCAATATCTGAAGGATATTGATTTCTAAATGATATTGGGGTATATACTTGCAGGATTGATGCATTTGCATTAGAGATGATATAATCCTATCAATTATTATATTAGTAACTTACTGAGCCCTTACTCATTAAATGAGAATTATTTTTTCATATTGATTCAAGTTAAGGGACACATTGGACAGTTCTGGAGATTTAATATTGTATCGACTTCCAAAGTCTTCGCTATTAAATATTTGGTATTATAATACTTCTCTCATTTATGTTTTTATTTTCAGGCAATTTGTGTACAGTACTATAAGATGTGATATAAACTAGGATAATGATTAGTCGATATAATATTCTGATATTATATGATATGTATATGGTGATTAATTATGGATACTAGGACTGTTGAGATGATACCTATTTGGTAAATATAATGTGAATTGTGGAAAATGTTGTATTGCATTGTGATGATTTACAAGTAGTTAATTGGGGAAATCTCAAAATATAAAGGAGGATATTTTCAATATATTTTTAAGAAATAGTAAGTTATGGGCTATAAATGATCTTTTCCTATCTTAGAGAGTAATTTAAATCATAATTGAATTAAAGAATGAATGGAAGTGGTTTAGTGACTACACTAACATCGAATACAAACTGTAAAACGAAAAGGAAAAATTTAGTTCGTAATTTTACTAAGTGGAATAAGTGTAAGTGTCAAGTGCATGTCACGGTGTTCGGGTTGTGACATTGGTCACCTATTCAAACTGTGGATAAGGACTAGTCTACATCTCAAATTTAGGGTTCGGGAGTACGGTTACGTGTGAGGTAGGATTAACACCCTCACAACACCTATCCTAAAATGGTACCAACTAATTTAGGTTATCTCAAATTTGCCTTCGTTAATTTAAATTTCGATAATTAAATATTGAAAAATATTTCTAAGCATCTTCCATTAAGCTAGTGGGACAACTTAAAAAATCTTTCTCACCTCAAGAGTATTCAAGTAGTATTATGCGGCTTACTTGAAGAGGCTCCGTCGTAGGATTCATTTCAATGTCTTATGAAAAATTCTAATTTTGACTCCTTCCACCAAATTAAGCATTTATTCTATCATTTTGATTATTTTTTATTATTTTCCATTATTTATTATTTATTAATTCTTAATTTTACTTTATTATATTTATTGTTTATTTATTTTATTAGAAAATGAATATGATTACTTTTATAAAAAAATTTCTTTTAGATCTTTCATTAAGTTGGTAAGACATTAAAAGAAAAAATTTTTACCTTGAGATTTCCAAAGCATTATTTAAGTGTAATTCTCTTTAGAGTCTCATCATATGAATAGTCAATATTCATTCTCAATAATTATTATTAATTATTATCACTTTATTTTATTTTGCTATTTTTCATTATTATTATTTATTATAGTGAACATGAATTATTAATACTAGTTATTTTAATTCTAATTTTATAATATGTCTTATTTTATTTTTTTAAAAATAAAAATCACTTGTTATTGAAACCTCTCTTTAAGTCTTCCATTAAGCTGGTGAGCTTTAAAAACAGTTTCTCACCTAGAAATTTTTAAGAAAATTACCTAAACGTAACTCTCTTGATATTTCATCATTGGAGTAATTTGTATTCATCTTCATTATTATTTTAATATCTAACTCTGGTTATTTTATTTATTTCATTCTTTCTTTTGTTACTAGTTATTATTATTTCTATTATATTATCACGGATCATTAATATCTTTCTAATTTTATGACTAATTATTCTTGTTCTAATTTAATAATAAATCTAATTTTTTTATAACTAATTATTCTTATTTTACTTTTATAATAAGTTTATTTTATTTAAACGTGAATATAAATTACTCTATATTGAAAACCTTATTTAGGCCTTCCATCAAGCTAGTGAGGCCTTGAATAGAGTTTCCTCACCTAGAAAGTTTTTCAATAAAATTACCTAAGCGTAATCTTTTGATATTTCATTATCGGAGTAACTCACATTTATTTCTTTTCAATTATTTATTTTTATTTAATTTTTAATTTTCCAAATAATTTTTATGTGGATTTAATGCAAAAGAAAACATTTCCTAGCTTTATTGGGTTTCTAATTTTTATTAGTTAACAAATGTAATTCTACGCTTAAGATAATAAATTAATAAAATCAACTAAATAAACTAACTAAAAATATATTTAGCTTCGGCTTAAAATAATAAAACTAAAAAGCAACTTAAGAAAAAAAAGGAAAAAAAAATCATATTGAAGAAATGGCCTAAACACGTGAAGTACAAAGAAAATAAAACAATTAAATCATCAAAATGCATTTGAATAAGACGAGATGGTGAAAAGTTTGTCAGAGCATTACTTAATATTTCAACCTTTTTGCTTGCAAATTCTGTCCCTCACCACCTTAAACTTCTTCTTTTACACAGCAACTTCAACGATGTGCTGCTTTCAACCAAGGCAGTGACCAGTTTGCTTTCTTCTCCTTATGCCGCAGTAGTCTCTTCTTGTAATAGCAGGACATCCAAGCAACGGTGTGGAGCAACTTGGATGCAATGACGGTAAGAGGGCAAGAGAGATGAGGGAGCAATGGTGTGAAGGTGATGGACAAACACTTCACAGCGGTGTAGCTATGATCAGCAGAGCAAGGAAGAACCAATGTGGAGAGATTCACCGTAGCAAGTGCAAGCAATAGCTCGACTGGTGACGATGCAGCAGGGGCTCAGTTCAGTGTAGGGACAAGACTTGGCAGTCAAGCACGGCAGCAGAGGTTGTTCTGATCGTGCCACAGCCAATGTAGAGCCAATAACCGTTTCTGTTGCAGGGCCTTCTTTTCCTCCTCTTTTGCTTTTGTCCGTGTTTCTCTTTTATTCTCGGTTACTCCCCTCACAGACGTTAATATTGGAAAACTCTTTTAATGTTGTGTATCAAATTCCACGATTTCAGTACTGATTTTCTGTTTTGCACCATCTCATGGTTACTTGTTTGATTGAGTTTCCAAAAACCTTAATTCGAATAATTTCTTGTTGATTTTTCTTTCCAATTTGCTCTTGGTTTTAAATGTTGTGATATATTCTTTGAATCTCAAATTTTGATACTGCTAAGATCCTATTTTTAATTGATTTTCCATTGACTTTTCAAATAGATTTTCCTTATTTTCGGATGATTTGGGGTTCGCATTTGGGGTTAGAATAGTTTGGGGTTTTAAGCTTAGTTTGGGTTTGGGCAAATTTGGGAGTTGGAGTCTCATAAGATTTTTTTAGTTTTGCATTTTATATTTTTATTTCCATTTCTTTTATTATCCTATAAAATCTATACTAATAAACAATAAAAAAATAAAAATAAAACAAACTAAAAGTAATAAAACAAAAATAAAAATAAAATAAAATAGAAGTGAAAACAAAATAAAAGAAAAATAAAAATAAGTAAGAAAAACAAAAATAAATAAAAAAAATTAAACTTATTATTTATTCAAATATAGACTTAATTCATCCTTAATTTCAAGAATACAATACGAGTGGGCCGAAGGCCACAATTTCAGACTAATTAGACCTAGGCAAAAATTGGTGTCTACCATTAGTCCGAAAGTGATGTCTAAAACACATAACTTTAAAGAAGTATCTTTTGGACAAAAGTGATGTCCAAAGGTATAACTTATTTGAAAAGGTATTTTTTGGGCAAGACATGTTTTATTCAAAGTGTTTATTTGCCATTATAAATATCTAGATTTATGTGCTTAATTCTCATTTTGAAATTTCATAATTGCTTTGAGAGAGTTTGTGAGATTCTATTGTATCCTGAGGCATTTTTGAATTCTTAATGATAGTGAATAAAGTTTGCGCCTCAGAATCATTTCTTCTTCCTTTATTCTGTTTCTGATTTTCCTAATATTTGACCTGGTGAGAATTCGAACAAAAAACTTCTCATCGTCCTCACTCAAAAACTCAATGGAACCTTACACCACTAAACCAATCCTTTAAGCTTCACGAATTGAGTTTTAGTTTGTATCATGGAAATTCCTTCATGAAATGCGTTAGCTTAGTCATATGGATTGTTTTAGTTGGTTAAAAAAAGTTTTTCCTTTTTCTTTTACTCGGATTCAGTTTTTGTGTGAAGCATTTTGAAATAATTTTTTTATAGGTGAAATAAAATTTTAAATACACTAAATCAATGTGAGAGAGTGCATCTTTAAAATCATTTGAGAAAAATTAGATCCAAACAATGCCTTTTTTTTTAAATGTAAAGATAAAAACAAAGCCTTAAACTATTTTTAACCGTGAAAAAAAGCACTAGCATCATCAATATCCTTTGATTGTGGTTCAATATGCTTGTATATGTAGTAACACCAATAACACTACAAAAAATAACACTTTTATTGATGGAATATTTGGACAGTAAAAGTCTATATATATTCCATTGGTAATACATTTGCAATGAAAATATTCGTCTGTACTAGGTTTGTTAGTAATACTATTCTTCAATAATTAAATAGGATTTATATATAATGCACTGACAGTGTATAGTTTCTATACACTGTCAATGTACCAGAGGTTGACACCTCATCAATGGTCCTTATGAGCAAATTAAAAAAAAAATTATTTATATTTGCTTTTAAGGGCTTGGTATATTTTGTAATTTGTCAATTGATGAGGTGTCAACCTCTGATGCATTGACAATGTATAGAAACTATACACTGTCAGTGCATCATATACAAACCTAATTAAATATCGATTAATAGTTACTGACAAAAAATTCTGTTGATAATTTGTAACTTTTCATAAATAAAAATACTTTTAAAATAATTAACTTTGTTAAGTAAAATATGAGTTCTTAAATTTTATCATTAATTGTGAGATTCACAAATATTTCCACATTTACACTGTTTTTGCAATTAGAATGATCAAAGTAATCAATGACAATAGATTGTCTTATTGCTTTATAGGTATTGGAGGAGATGTCAGGTGGGGCTCATAGGATATCCCTTAACTCGGATGGGATCAGAAGTTCCAAATTGTTAAATTTTAGTCCGAAATACATATCTGGTAAGAAAGCTACTTTTCGAAATTCCTTCATTTGAGCATACCTAGGTTTGCAACAAATTCAAAAATGACGGTTGTATCCATAGGTTGGGAAAACTTTTGTGAATAACAGTCAACTTGGTTTGACTTTGGACCAATACACTGTCATAGTTGAACCCTCGTGTGAAGACGTATAAGCCTATTCGAACCAGAAGATAGAACTACACGAAAATGCCAAAAATTATGCAATTGCATCGTTAGGGCTAATTTGGTAATTTCATCGTTTTCACTTATCAAACCCTATCAAAAGCCTTAACAATGATTAGAATATGTTGAATAGACATATTTTATGAGAAACTAAAATATTTTGGAAGTGAATTGAATATTGGAACAAAAATTGAAGTAGGGATATAGTTAGAATTTTCATTATGTAATAAGTGCATTTTGGTAGTTTTGCCCAAAAGATAATTTTAAATAGATATTTTAGGCTTTCTTCTTCCTAAGGCCAGCCACTCTTCATCACCATCATCTTCTACACTAAAAGCTTAGGTTAGAGAGAGAAAGCCATTAAAACCCTAGCTTAAACACTCCGAAATCGAAAACCATCTCCTGCAAACTTACCCAGCTCTCTGAGCTCTACAATATACTACCAAATTGAACTTTGGAGTGACCATTTTCAAGGTTTTTAGAATACACCAAAATGTCGTTTATGAATACTATCATGAACTGATCAAGTAAGGGCTTAAACACCTCATTCATCAAGCCCATAAAAGCTGCAAGGGCGTTAGTCAATCCAAACGGCATCACCAGAAACTCATAATGTCCATATCGAGTAAGAAATGTTGTCTTGGAAACATTCGAATCTCGAATCTTAAGCTGATGATAGCCCGATTGGATATCTATCTTTGAAAACACTTAGGCACCCCTTAGCTGATCAAATAAATCATCGATCCTGGGCAGGGGATACTTATTCTTGATGGTCGCCTTATTCAACATCCGGTAGGAAATACATAACTGCAGGCTGCCATCCTTCTTCTGGACGAATAATATCAGTGCACCCCACGGAGACACGCTGGGGCGTATAAATCCCTTATCCAATAGCTCTTGGAGCTGCTTCTTAATAGATGTAGCAAAAACTGGCCTGAGCCCGAAAACTCACCCGAATCAGCCCGAAACCGAACCGGGACCAGCCCGAATTGACCAAAAAAGTCAAAGACCCATAACTGAAAAAGCCTGTAACCGAAAAAGCCCGAAACTAAAAAAACTCGAACCCGACATAACCCGAGCTTGATACGATCTAAAATCGAGACCGATCCGATCTGAAACCTAAAAAAAAACTGAATTTATAACCTGAGAAAACCTTAATTATAATTATATAATTATTATTTAAAAATAAATAAATAATTGATACACTTTTTTAATTAAAAATTTTAAAATTTTGAAAACAATTATTATTAATTATACAATTTTATCAATTATGTATTATCAACAAAATAAATATTGAATCTTTTTAATTAAATTAAATTAATTTAAAACACCATAATATATGATATCAAATAATTTCTAATATTATACTTATTGCATTTATAATAATAAATATATTATTAATTTAACATTTGATTTTATTATAAAAATCATTTTAACATTTTATTATTTTTATTTTATAATAAAATTTTAATTTTAATACAATAATAAATCAAATATATAAAAAAATTATATAATTTCAATATTTGTTTGAAACTTTGAATTTGATATTTTGTGCAACACATTAAAAATATTTTTAATAAAATTAAATTTAAACTATATTTTCTTAAAGTTTTAAGTATAGAAAATTTAGATTAAAAAAAACCTAATCTTAAAATTAAAATTCAAGTTTTTCAGATTAGAAAAAGTTAAGTAATTAAATTAAACAATATAAGTACAATTTCTTTTATAAGCTTGGACATCATTGAAAGAGAAAATTATAAATCAAGTTAGTGGTAATTTTATTTTTAGCCTTAAAACAAAAGACATTAATAAATCAAGCTAGTGGTAATTAATTATTTATTATATTATAATAATCTTATACATGAATAAACCAATTTGGTATCTTATAATAATGATTTTTATATTATATTATAATAATCTTTTAAGAATAAATTATGTAATCTCTTAGTGTGTAAGTATTATTTTGATAAAATTAAGTATTTATTAAAAATAATTTATTTATTATCTATTAAATGTAAAGTTAAAGTGTGGATAAAAATAATAATTCTAATAGTAAATTAAAGTGTAATTTAATAATATATTAGAGTAGTATTACTGTGTAGGTGGTAATTTTAATAAAATTTGTTTTTATACTTTATTAATATTATTATTAATTATATTTAAATAACTAACATTATATTAATTAATTTAGTAATATCTACTATTTAATATTTTAATTAGATATTCGATCAATTGGTGTATATCTAATATTATTATGTTAATATGAACATGAAAAAATTAATACTCAATTGGTGTATATGTCACGACCCGGAGGCCGCGACATTCACTTGATTCTCATACTTTTCTTAGTCTACAAATTTATGGACTAAATTTTTCCTTTTCATTTTATGGTTTGTATTCGGTGTCAGTGTAGTTACTATACTATGTAGGTGAACTATAGTCATTTCACTTAAATATTAAACTAGCGAGAAAACGGTTCTAAGTTACATCCTGACTTATTTAACAAAATATGTACTGTGCATCAATTAAAGTCTTACATGAAAACAAGCATTTTATAAAGAGCATATACCTCAAAGGCTAGTACCAAGCCTAGATATCGTATCCGGAGGCCCACTCAAAAGCCCTCATGGCAGAGTTTAACTCAATAATCTGCAAAGAGACGAAATTAAGTAGGGTGAGCAAAACCACGGCTCAGTAAGATACTAATATAAATGCAAGAGTAGAATTATACTATCTTAACTGCAATGCATAAGGCCTACAAATTTGCAATTACAGTTCATCATTTCGATTTATAACTGTTAGCTTTAAATTGCTATATGTATTTTGAAATGACAAAAACTTAACTACGCTTCAATGTCTTAATTCATATTGTAAATTTGCTTTACCAGATATGATTTTCTAAATCCATTTTCAAGTGATCATATCAAACATTAAGACCATGATTTAATTACATATTCTTATTGGTCTTAATACTTTATAAAATGGTTTTGAATATTAAGTAATTTTCTCAAGAGTTATTGAATATAAGTTTAGAAAATTACTTATAAGTTTTTGGACAATGTTTTCATCAAAGAAAGTCAAGAAAAAACTCCCACAAAAGTGCCAATATGTTTTGGGTTGAATTAGGATCAAAGACCACATCATTTCTAACCCAAAAAATGCAGGAAATAGCTTTCTGGAGGCATGGGATCGATCCCCTAAGGGAAGGGATCGATCCTTTCAAGGCAGAATGATCCTCAAGCCCAGATTTAAGATCCTGGAAGCTCGGGATCGATCTCCTATGGAAAGGGATCAATCCCTTTGCCCGAAAATAGCCTGTAACGGCTAGTTTTGTGAGATACAACGGTCACATTCAAATTTGGCTCCACCCAACGTTCACAAACCATCCAAGGGACTATAAATAGAGGCTTAGAAGCTAAAGGAAGCAAGAGGAACAACCAAGCAACATCTTTCATCATCTTATTCATCTTCCTCAAGCCTCAACAACAAATCAAGAGCTACAAGTCTTCATCTTCCATCATTCTCATATTCTTTGTATAGAGTAGCACAAATCTTGTATAGGCTTTTTCCTTGTGCTTAAACATTGTAATCACTTGCCTATCTAGAGGCCCTTCTTTGATTACACAATTTGTAAACACAATCATTCCTTGTAAAAGGGGAAGTTTCTCTTTAGCCTAAGAAAAAGAGGGAGGTTTCTCTTAAGCCTAAGAAAAAGAGGGAGGTTTCTCTTAAGCCTAAGAAAAAGAGAGAGGTTTCTCTTTAGCCTAGAAAAAGAGGGAGTGTAACACAAATTCAAGGATAGTGAATTTGGGGAAAATCCTTGGGAGCGTCTCAAGGTAGAGGACGTAGGCAAGTTGCCAAACCTCTATAAATCGCTTGTGTAAATCTCTCTTTCCCTACTCTCTTTACTTGCAATTATATTGTGCTTATTGAATTGAATTTATATTGCATGCTTGAGTAGCCTAGAGAACTTAGAAAATATCAATCTAAGCTAGAGAATTTAGAGGAATCGCAAAATGAACCTAAGATTAGCAAAAAACTGATTCACCCCCTCTCGATATCAGAGCTTGGGCTCGAAATTGATTTAGACTAACCTCTATCGAGCAAAACGATTTTAAATGGCTCACTTGTATGTAGGCACACCCTTAGGAGAAGAGGGACAATCATTGTTAGACCTCCACTCTTCAATGGTGAGAACTATTCATATTGAAAAACTAGAATGATGTTATTTGTACAATCAAATGATTATGAAGTGTGGAGAATTATAATGAATGGTCTTAGAATTCCCATGAAGAAAGTAGATGGAAAAGCTGTCCCTAAGAGTGAGGATGAGTGGGACACAAATGACATGAGATTGGCACAAATGAATGCCAAGGCTATGCACACCTTCTTTTGTACTTTAGGCCCCAATGAGTATAACAGAGTCTCTTTATGTGAGAATGCTAAACAAATATGGGATAAACTAGCCATCACACATGAAGGGACAAATCAAGTTAGAGAGACCAAAGTAGGAATGCTCACACATGATTATGAGCTATTTAGGATGAAAGAAAATGAGTCCATTAGTGAAATGTTCACTAGGTTTAATGATATAATTAATGGACTTAAGTCTCTAGGCAAGACTTATTCCAATGTTGAAATGGTAAAGAAAATTTTGAATAGCTTGCCAAAATCTTGGGAGGCAAAGGTAACCGCAATAGAAGAGTCTAAGGATCCAAATACCTTGCCTCTAGATGAACTTATGGGCTCCCTACTTACATATGAAATGAAAATTAAAAGAAATGAAGTGCCTTCAAAGAAAGTAGGGGTAGCACTTAAGTCTTCCACTCATGAGGTCATTAAAGATGATAGTGATGAGAGTGGAAATGAGGAAGAAAAAGAAATGGCAATGTTTGCCAAAAGATTCAATAGGTTCATGAGAATGAATGAGAGAGAGCAAAATAGGAGACATCATAGGGGAGAGTCAAGTAGAGGAGAAAAAGACCCCTTAATGTGTTATGAGTGTAATGAACAGGGTCATACTAAGTTAGATTGCCCCTTACTTAGGAAGGAAAAGGATAGGAAACCTAGGAAGAAAGCATTTGTGGCTACATGGAGTGATAGTGATAGCTCCGATGAGGAAAACATAGATAATGAGGTAGCCTACTCATGCTTTATGGCTATTAGTGACGATGAGGCTAGCTCTAGTTCTAGTGAAGATAATGATTTTACATTTGATGAGTTACAAAATGCTTTTAATGAATTAGCATATGAATTTCAATGCAAGAATTCTAAATATAAGAAAATCATTGCTAATTTGAAAATAGAAAAGGAAACTTTGACCAATGTTAAGCTAGAATTAGAGAAGAAACTAGAAGAGGCTAACTTAGAAATAAATTAGTTAAATAAAAAGAATACAAATTTGCATAACTCATTCTCTAGGTTCTATATGTTGGCTCTTATAGGCTATACCGAGAGGGGGGGTGAATCGGTTTTCACTAACCTAAGGTTAGTTTTTCGGTTCCTCTAAGTTTTCTAGCCTATATTAATATTTTCTAAGTTCTCTAGGCTAGACAAGCATGCAATTCAAGTTCAATGAAATAAACACAATATAAGTGCAAGTAAATAAAGAGTAGAGAGAGAGATTTACACAATAAATTTATAGAGGCTCGGCTACCTTGCCTACGTCCGCTACCTTGAGACGCTCCCAAGGATTTTCTACAAATCCACTATCATGAATTTGTGATTACAATCCCTCTTTTTCTTAGGCTCAAGAGTAACCTCCCTCTTTTTCTAGGCTCAAGAGAAACCTCTCTTTTTCTTAGGCTAAAGAGAAACCTCTCTCTTTTTCTAGGCTTAAGGGAAACCTCCCCTTTTACAAGGAATGAGTGTGTTTACAAATTGTGTAATCAAAGAAGGCCTCTAGATAGGCAAGTGATTACAAAGATTAAGCACAAATAAAAGCCTATACAAGATTTTGTGCTAAGCAATACAAGAAATAGATGAATGATAGATGATAAAGACTTTGGAGCTCTTGATTTGTTGTTTGAGGCTTGAGGATTTGAGGAAAATGAGTTATGGAGTTGCTGAGTAGTTCCTCTTGCTTTCTTTAGCTTCTAAGACTCTATTTATAGTCCCTTGGATGTATTCTAGGCGTTGGGTGGAGCCAAAACTTGAATATGACCGTTGTCTCACAAAAACTAGCCGTTATAGGCTATTTTTGGGCAAAGGAATTGATCCCTTCCCATAGGGGATTGATCCCTTCATTCCAGATTTGAATCTTCTGGGCTGAGGGACCTTTTCTAGCCGTTGGGAGCCATTCTGCCTTTAGGGGATCGATCCCTTCCCTTAGGGGATCGATCCCTTCTTTCCAGAATTGATTTTTCTGGGCTGAGGGATCTTTTCTTGCACCAAAAAGCTTACTGCCACTAGGTGATCGATCCCTTCCCTTAGGGGATCGATCCCATGCCTCCAGAAAGCCATTTTCCTGCACTTTTGGGTTAGAAGTGATGTGACCTTTGATCCTAATCCAACCCAAAACATATTGGCACTTTTGTGGGAGTTTTTCTTGACTTTCTTTGATGAAAACATTGTCCAAAAATTCATTAAGTGATTTTCTAAAATATTCAAAACATTTATAAAGAATTAAGACCAATAGGGATGTGTAATTAAATCATGGTCTTAATGTTTGATATGAACACTTAAAATGGATTGAGAAAATCATGTGTGATAAGGCAAATTTACAATATGAATTAAAACATTAAAGCTTACTTAAGTTTTTGTCATTTCAAAATATATATGTCAATTTAAAGCTAACAATCTCCCCCTTTTTGATATGACAAAACTTAATGTAAATTTGTTTTGAAAATTCTTTAATAAAATACTCCCCCTCAAATAAAGCAGGATTTTATAAAGCTCCCCCTTCATATAAGCATGGGTTTTGAAAATGAATTTTCAAACTATTTCTCCCCCATTATCTCTCCCCCTTAATATCTCTCCCTTTTAATATCTATCTCTCCCCCTTTTTGTCATACCAAAAAGAAGGAAAAATAATAAACAATATGCTACCCCTAAAATCATGGCTATGTAAGAAGAGATAAAAGAATATGCTCCATCCAACAAGAAACATGTTAGTACATGGGGCTCATAGCACAAATAAATAAGTCAATTGTTCATAAAGAGTATGAAATATTCATGCAAAGAACATGACTTATGATCCTATACCAATTGTTTATAAATAATTTTGCAATAAGGTCTCAATTGGTAAGAAATTAAGCAAGCACCTAAGTATAACAATTGTTCTCTAAAGTCCAACTAAGGTGCATGTCAACACATCATGATTATGAGCTAAAATTATATAACATATCATTTGCATGTGATCATAAATCATTTTCAAGAAATATTGTGCCTAGAATTAAGATAGATAGCAATTAACTACAAATTCTAACACACAAGAGTTTCATGCAAAAATATTCTAAGAGAATTCTTCTCTATTTGTCATTTCAAACTAAAGAGCATGAGAAGAATTGTCAATTTAAGGCTCATACCAATTGGCAATTTAGATTTGACTTACCAATTATTGAAAATATGGTTCCCAATGATACTAATTGTTATTTCAATCTAAATACCAATTGTTACTAATGGTTGACTTAGGCATTTTGCATGAATCCAATATTTATGTGTAGTGTGTTCATGTCAAGAAAATAATCATTCTAAAAATGCAAGAACACAATCACACACCATCAAATATGCATGAACATTAGCATACTATCATAAAGTATTAATCCATATTCATATTCACAAAGTTATACCATATGGAAGATTCAAACAATAAAGGTATTCAAGCAAACACAATTTCTTCCATGGTTTCAAGTACAAAATTCCTATGCTCATTTTCCAATTCAAGTCCTTAAGCAATTATGAGCAAGGAAAGATTCAAAATTACCATTTTAATCAATTATAAGCTATATCCCTAGTTGTTATCATCATTTAACGTTCTAGAGGGTATATGTTATTTTAACTAAAATGGCTTCTCTTAAGTGAATCAATATTATCAAGCTAAAATATATTTTATCATTAAAATCCATAAACTATGAGTGAGGTTAAGCACATAATATCATGAAAACAACTATTCTCATCTTATAGGCATGATTATTGATTCAACTTAAGTAAACATGCATGTTCAACATCAAAGCAATCAAGATTCAATGCATGTATATTAATTGTTGGTGTTTTCATTAAAGACCAAGTTCCATAATAATTTGGCCATAAAGAATTAATTTCATGGATGATAAATTTTCATGTAACTCAACATTTAGGATTCATTTATCATCACTAATTATAAGCCAAGGAAAATTATGACCTTATACCAATTGTTGAATTTACATTTAAAGTCAATTCTTAAGGTCAAGTTTTAATTATTCTTCCACTAGATGTATAATTATCATGTAACCTAGAGTGGAGTAGTTGAGTCATGCTAATACACATAATCCTATAAGCATGCTTGACTAAGATGAACAAAAGGAATAATCAATATTCATTATGCACAAGTTCATCAAATTCTCAATTATATCCATAAATCATTGAAATAATTCTTAAAAATTATGTTTAAGCATTCATTGAAAATATATTTCAAGATTATTTCAAGATTTATGCAATTCATGAATGTTTTCAACAAGAAGAATGATTTTGCACTTGTGAGTTCAATAAAAATGATATTGATTGTTGAAAGTGATACCAATTGTTGGAAATGATACGAATTGATGGAGTTGAGGCATGATATCAATGAAAAATGAATTTTCATAGTTTAAAGATCATCAAAAAGAAGTTAAAACAATGAATTTTAAGTTGAGAAGAGAGAAAGTATCAAAACAGTGAAAAGTTCTTCTCAATTTCGGTTAAAAACATGCAGGAAAGCCCTTTCTGGCTTGGGGGGATCGATTCCTATAGGAGGGGGATCGATCCCTTAACTCCAGAATACACCAATTCCGTTTTCTGCACAAGGGGATCGATCCTGCTTGTTGAGGGATCGATCCCTCATCCTGTTTCTGCAGATTTTTGACAGAAAATCCAACTTTTGAGGTACCAAAGCTTCGTTTTTGAGTATTTTAAGTCCAAGTAAGGGTTTAAACATTTGTAAAACATGATTTTGGACTTGTGTGAATGAAAAACATGAATGAAAAACCATTTTACAAAAGATTTTGCAATTTTGGAAGAATTTACACAATAAAATGCATTTTTGGCCTCAAATGAGGTCATTTTGAAATTTAAGTATATTTTGACCAAACCAATGCATTGAATTACATAAATATGTCAAAACAAACTTGTTCACATAGATTTTAAGCATATATATCATTAAAACATACATCTTGTGAACAACATGCCATGATTTCTAACATGCATATTCTTCATTAAGGCTTATAACAAGGCATTTTGCATATATGACATATTTGACAGCTTTTGAGCAACTAAATATATTATCTATACATATCAAACTTGCTCAAGATGTAGAAAACCAATAATCATTTCAAAATCACAAATCATGCTTTTCATTCAATGCATCAAGTACTATTCATCAAACACTCAAAAATCATTTATCATGCCTTTTGTTCAATCATTCAACTTACAATGCATCAAGAATCATTAACCAACTTTCTCATCAAAGCACAAATAATCAAATAAGGTTTTAAGAATTAAACTTACAAAACTCCTTTGCTTGAGTATGCTTTGCCTTGAATTTTTGAATCCACCTTAGGCCTTTCTTGAAGGATTGTTGTGACCTTGCCAAGGATGGATTTCCAAGCTCTTCCTCTTTCTCATTGGCATAAGCAATCTCCATGAGGGGTGTGTAGAGCAATTGATCTCCATTGCTTCTTTGTATTCTCATGCTCTAACACTCCTACAACAAACAATTTAAGCATGTTTTGGTACCCAAATTTTCTTGGGTCCATGAGAGTTAGTGCAAATAATTGTTGATCCTTTTGGGATCCATTTCAAGCACAAATCATCATTATTTATTGCATGCTTTGGCACCCACATTTTTCTAACAACTCTTCCTCTAAATGTAGTTTTTCTATAAGTGCATGCTTGTGAAGAGTGTCCTATTCTATTGCATAGTGAGCATGTGAGAGATGTATCATGCATAGAATTTGTGCTCACTAGGAAATTCTTAAGATGAGTTTCTTTATGTATTGCATTATATCCTAACCCATATTTATCAAAGAAAGCTCTTTGGGTTTCAAGCATATGATCTAATTTTTGTTGACCCATATAAAACCTAGAAAATGAGTTATGCAAATTTGTATTCTTTTCATTCAACTCATTTATCTCTAGATTTGCTTCTTCTAACTTCTTCTCAAATTCAAGTTTGGCATTTAATAGCATTTCATTTTCTATTTTCAATTTAGCAATGATTTTCTTATATTTGGAGTTCATGCATTGAAATTCATTTGCTAAATCATCAAAGGCATTTTGTAGTTCACTAAAGGTATAATCATTATTTTCACTAGAACTACAACTAGCCTCATCATCACTAATGGCCATAAAGCATGTGTAGGCTACCTCATTATCTACGTTTTCCTCATCGGAGCTATCACTATCAGTCCATGCAGCCACAAATGCTTTCTTCCTAGGTTTCCTATCCTTTTCCTTCCTAAGTAAGGGGCAATCTAGCTTAGTGTGACCCGGTTCATTACATTCATAACACACTAAGGGGTCTTTTTCTCTCCTACTAGATTCTCCTCTTATTACCCCTCTACTTTGGTGCCTCCTATCATTCTCTTTCTCTTTCATTCTCATAAATCTATTAAATCTTTTAGCAAACATTGCCATTTCTTTTTCTTCCTCATTTCCACTCTCATCACTATCATCTTCAATGACCTCATGAGTGGAAGACTTAAGTGCTACCCCTACTTTCTTTGAAGGCACTTCATTTCTTTTCAATTTCATCTCATATGTAAGTAGGGAGCCCATAAGTTCATCTAGAGACAAGGTATTTGGATCTTTAGACTCTTCTATTGCGGTTACCTTTGCCTCCCATGATTGTGGCAAGCTATTCAAAATTTTCTTTACCATTTCAACATTGGAATAGTTCTTGCCTAATGACTTAAGTCCATTAATTATATCATTAAACCTAGTGAACATTTCGCTAATGGACTCATTTTCTTTCATCCTAAATAGCTCATAATCATGTGTGAGCATTCCTACTTTTGTTTCTCTAACTTGATTTGTCCCTTCATGTGTGATGGCCAATTTGTCCCATATTTGTTTAGCATTCTCACATAGAGAGACTCTATTATACTCATTGGGACCTAAAGCACAAAAGAGAGTGTGCATAGCCTTGGCATTCAATTGTGCCAATCTCATATCATTTGTGTCCCACTCATCCTCACTTTTAGGGACATCTTTTCCATCAACTTTCTTCATTGGAATTTTGGGGCCATTAACAATCACTCTCCACACTTCATAATCATTAGATTGTACAAAGAACATCATCCTAATTTTCCAATATGAATAATTCTCACCATTGAAGAGTGGAGGTCTAACTAATGATTGTCCCTCTTCTCCTAGGGGTGTGCCTACATTCAAGTGAGCCATTTAAGATCGTTTTGCTCGATAAAGGTTAGTCTAAATCAATCTCGAGCCCAAGCTCTGATACCAATTGTTGGCTCTTATAGGCCATACCGAGAGGGGGGTGAATTGGTTTTTACTAACCTTAGGTTCATTTTTCGGTTCCTCTAAATTTTCTAGCCTATATTAATATTTTCTAAGTTCTCTAGGCTAGACAAGCATGCAATTCAAGTTCAATGAAATAAACACAATATAAGTGCAAGTAAATAAAGAGTAGGGAGAGAGAGATTTACACAATCAATTTATAGAGGTTCGGCTACCTTGCCTATGTCCTCTACCATGAGACGCTCCTAAGGATTTTCTCCAAATCCACTATCATGAATTTGTGATTACAATCCCTCTTTTTCTTAGGCTCAAGAGTAACCTCTCTCTTTTTCTTAGGCTAAAGAGTAACCTCCCTCTTTTTCTAGGCTTAAGAGAAACCTCCCCTTTTACAAGGAATGAGTGTGTTTACAAATTGTGTAATCAAAGAAGGCCTCTAGATAGGCAAGTGATTACAAAGATTAAGCACAAATAAAAGCCTATACAAGATTTTGTGCTAAGTAATACAAGAAATAGATGAATGATAGATGATAAACACTTTGGAGCTCTTGATTCGTTGTTTGAGGCTTGAGGATTTGAGGAAAATGAGTTATGGAGTTGCTGAGTAGTTCCTCTTGCTTTCTTTAGCTTCTAAGCCTCTATTTATAGTCCATTGGATGTATTCTAGCTGTTGGGTGGAGCCAAAACTTGAATATGACCGTTGTCTCACAAAAACTAGCCGTTATAGGCTATTTTCGGGCAAAGGGATCGATCCATTCCCATAAGGGATCGATCCCTTCATTCCAGATCTGAATCTTCTGGGCTGAGGGACCTTTTCTAGCCGTTGGAAGCCATTCTGCCTTTAGGGGATCGATCCCTTCCCTTAGTTGATCGATCCCTTCTTTCCAGAATTGATTTTTTTGGGCTGAGGGACCTTTTCTTGCACCAAAAAGCTTACTGCCACTAGGGGATCAATCCCTTCCCTTAGGGGATCGATCCCATGCCTCCAGAAAGCCATTTTCCTACACTTTTGGGTTAGAAGTGATGTGACCTTTGATCCTAATCCAACCCAAAACATATTGGCACTTTTGTGGGAGTTTTTCTTAACTTTCTTTGATGAAAACATTGTCCAAAAATTCATTAAGTGATTTTCTAAAATATTCAAAACATTTATAAAGAATTAAGACCAATAAGGATGTGTAATTAAATCATGGTCTTAATGTTTGATATGAACACTTAAAATGGATTGAGAAAATCATGTGTGATAAGGCAAATTTACAATATAAATTAAAACATTAAAGCTTACTTAAGTTTTTGTCATTTCAAAATATATATGTCAATTTAAAGATAACACTATATGGGTCAACAAAAATTAGATCACATGCTTGAGACCCAAAGAGCTTTCTTTGACAAAGATAGGTTAGGATATAATGCAATAAAAAAAAACTCATCTAAAGAATTTCCTAGTGAGCAAAAATACTATGCATGATTTATCTCTTACTTGCTCACTATGCAATAGAATAGGACACTCTTCACAAGCATGCACTTATAGAAAAACTACATTTAGAGGAAGAGTTGTTAGAAAAATGTGGGTGCCAAAGCATGCAATAAATAATAATGATTTTTGCTTGAAATGGATCCCAAAAGGATCAAAAATTATTTGTAATAACTCTCATGGACCCATGAAAATTTGGGTACCAAAGCATGTTTGAAATTGTTTGATGTAGGAGTGTTAAAGCATGAGAATACAAAGAAAACAATGGAGTTCAAATGCTCTACACACCCCCCATGGAGATTGCTTATGCTAATGAGAAAGAGGAAGAGCTTAAGAATCCATACTTGACAAGGTCACAACAATTCTTCAAAGAATGGCACAAGGTGGATTCAACTATTCAATGCAAAGCATTCTCTAGCAAAAGAGTTTTGTAAGCTTAAATCCTATCTCTTCAAAATTCATTTTTGCTAAAATTATTTATATGGTTTATTGAGGCACTTGGTTGACGATTCTTGATGCATTGTGAGTGAATGATTGAAGAAAAAAAGAATGAAAAAGATTTTTGATTGTTTGATTATAGTACTTGATGCATTGAATGAAAAGCATGATTTGTGATTTTGAAATGATTATTGGATTCCTGCATTTTGAGCAAGTTTCCTATGTGTTGATAATGTATTTACTTGTCTCAAAATACCAAATATGTCATATATGCAAAATGCCATGTCATGTGCATTAATGAAGAACTTGTATGTTGGAAATCATGGCATAATGTTCACAAGTATGATGATTTGATGTTATATGTGCTTAAAATCTATGTGAACAAGTTTGTTTTGGCATATTTGTGGTTTCTAATGCTTTGGTTTTGTCAAAATGTGCTTAACTCTCAAAATGACATCCTTTGAGGCCAAAAATGCATTTTATTGTGTAAATTCTTCCAAAATTGCAAAATCTTTTGTAAAATGGTTTTTCATTCATGTTTTTCATTCATACAAGTCCAAAATCATGTTTTACACATGTTTAAACCCTTACTTGGACTTAAAATACTCAAAAACGAAGTTTTGGTACCTCAAAAGTTGGATTTTCTGTCAAAAACTGCAGAAACAGGATGAGGGATCGATCCCTCAACAAGCAGGATCGATCCCTCTTGAGCAGAATGTAGGAAATCTGCATTCTGGAGTTAAGGGATTGATCCCCCTCCTCTAGGGATCGATCCCCCCAAGCTAGAAAGGGCTTTTCTGCATGTTTTCAACCGAAATTGAGAAGAACTTTTCATTGTTTTGATACTTTCTCTCTTCTCAAATTAAAATTCAGTGTTTTAACTTCTTTTTGATGAACTTTAAAATATGAAAAATCATTTTTCATTAATATCATGCCTCAACTTCATCAATTAATATCATTTCCAACAAATGGTATCACTTTCAACAATCAATATTATTTTTCTTGAGCTCACAAGTGCAAAATTAGTTTTCTCATTGAAAGTAGTCATGAATTGCATAAATCTTGAAATAATCTTGAAATATATTTTCAATGAATGCTTAAACATAATTTTGAGAATTATTTCAAGAATTTATGGATATATTTGAGAATTTGATGAACTTGTGCATAATGAATATTCTTCATTCCTTTTTGTTCATCGTAGTTAAGCATGCTTATAGGATTATGTCTCTTAGCTTAACTTATCAATTCCACACTAGGTTTCATGATAATTATACATCTAGTGGATTGATTTCAAATGTAAATTCAATAATTGGTAATGATCATTGGCCTATAATTTGTGATGGTAAATGGATCCTAAATGTTCAAATGCATGAAACTTTATCATCCATGTACTTAAATTGTTCTTATGGCCAAATTATTAAAGAACTTGGGCTTTAATGAATCTTTCCTTGCTCATAATTGGTTAAGATCTTGAATGGAAAATTGAGCATAGGATTCTTTAGTTTCATAGAAGAAAATGTGTTTGCTTGAATACCTTGACTTTTTGTATCTTCCATGTGGTATAATGTTGTGAATATGAATATGGATTAATACTTTATGATAGTGTGCTAATGTTTAATTAATCCATATGCATATTTGATGATGTGTGATTGTGTTCTTGTATATTTAGAATGATTATTTTCTTGACATGATCACACTACACAAATATTGGATTCATGCAAAATGACTAAGTCAACCATTAGTAACAATTGGTATTTAGATTGAAATAACAATTAGTATCATTGGCAACCATTTTTTCAACAATTAGTAAGCCAAAACTAAATTGCCAATTGCTATGAGCTTTAAATTGACAATTCTTCTTGTGCTCTTTAGTTTGAAATGTCAAATAGAGAAGAATTCTCTTAGGATATTTTTGCATGAAACTCTTGTGTACTAGAATTTGTAGTTAATTGATATATATCTTAATTCTAGGCACAATATTTCTTGAAAATGATTTATGAGCACATGCATATGATATGTTATATAATTTTAGCTCATAATCATGATGAATTGACATGCACCTTAGTTGGACTTTAGAGAACAATTGATACACTTAGGTACTTAATAGGATTGAAATAAGCAAGTCATAGGCCATAGTAGATATTTATACTCAACTTGTTTCATTTCTTACCAATTGTGAACTTCTTGCAAAATTATTTATAAACAATTGGTATAGGATCATAAGTCATGTTCTTTGCATGAATATTTCATACTCTTTATGAACAATTGACTTATTTATTTGTGATATGAGTCCCATGTACTAACAGGTTTCTTGTTGGATGAAGCATATTCTTTTATCTCTTCTCACATAGCCATGATTTTAGGGGGAGCATATTTTTTATTTTTCCTTCTTTTTGCTATGACAAAAAGGGGGAGAGATAGATATTAAAAGGGAGAGATATTAAGGGGGAGAGATAATGGGGGAGAAATAGTTTGAAAATTCATTTTCAAAACCCAAGCTTATATTAAGGGGGAGCTTGGTAAAATCTTGCTTTATTTAAAAGGGAGTATTTTATCAAAGAATTTTCAAAGCAAATTTACATTAAGTTTTGTCATATCAAAAAAGAGGAGATTGTTAGCTTTAAATTGCTATATGTATTTTGAAATGACAAAAACTTAACTACGCTTCAATGTCTTAATTCATATTGTAAATTTGCTTTACCAGATATGATTTTCTCAATCCATTTTCAAGTGATCATATCAAACATTAAGACCACGATTTAATTACATATTCTTATTGGTCTTAATACTTTATAAAATGGGTTTGAATATTAAGTAATTTTCTCTAGAGTTATTGAATATAAGTTTAGAAAATTACTTATAACTTTTTGGACAATGTTTTCATCAAAGAAAGTCAAGAAAAAACTCCCACAAAAGTGCCAATATGTTTTGGGTTGAATTAGGATCAAAGACCACATCATTTCTAACCCAAAAAATGCAGGAAATAGCTTTCTGGAGGCATGGGATCGATCCCCTAAGGGAAGGGATCGATCCCTTCAAGGCAGAATGATCTTCAAGCCCAGATTTAACATCCTGGAAGCTCGGGATCAATCCCTTATGGAAAGGGATCGATCCCTTTGCTCGAAAATAGCCTGTAACGGCTAGTTTTGTGAGATACAATGGTCACATTCAAATTTGGCTCCACCTAACGTTCACAAACCATCCAAGAGACTATAAATAAAGGCTTAGAAGCTAAAGGAAGCAAGAGGAACAACCAAGCAACATCTTTCATCATCTTATTCATCTTCCTCAAGCCTCAACAACAAATCAAGAGCTACAAATCTTGTATAGAGTAGCACAAATCTTGTATAGGCTTTTTCCTTGTGCTTAAACATTGTAATCACTTGCCTATCTAGAGGCCCTTCTTTGATTACACAATTTGTAAACACAATCATTCCTTGTAAAAGGGGAGGTTTCTCTTTAGCCTTAGAAAAAGAGGGAGGTTTCTCTTAAGCCTAAGAAAAAGAGGGAGGTTTCTCTTGAGCCTAGAAAAAGAGAGAGGTTTCTCTTTAGCCTAGAAAAAGAGGGAGTGTTACACAAATTCAAGTATAGTGAATTTGGGGAAAATCCGTAGGAGCGTCTCAAGGTAGAGGACGTAGGCAAGTTGCCGAACCTCTATAAATCGCTTGTGTAAATCTCTCTTTCCCTATTCTCTTTACTTGCAATTATATTGTGCTTATTGAATTGAATTTATATTGCATGCTTGAGTAGCCAGGAGAACTTAGAAAATATCAATCTAAGCTAAAGAATTTAGAGGAATCACAAAACGAACCTAAGATTAGTGAAAAACCAATTCACCCCCCCTCTCGGTATAGCCTATAAGAGCCAACAATAACATTTCATTATTTCAATTTCTGTCATCTGTCTATCATTCAGACTTCTAAAGAAATCGATATCACTTTCAATCTTCTTGTCCTTATACCACGATGCATCGTACAACAATGCATCGTGTATCATTTGAACATCATATACTATTAATCCAAACTCACATCGATTTCATTGTGTATCATGTTTAATTGAGATATCCTATCAAGTCACTTTACATTTAACAATTATACTCCTGTATTACATCAATTCATATCACTTTTCATGTGGGAACTTATGATCACAATAGTGTAAAATCATAATTCTCTTCATATCAATCTTATGTTCATGTACCGTATAATATCATGACATCATATAATTAGAATATTGTTATGTCATGACTTAGCTTACAAAATCTATGCAAGCTTTATTATATAAGATGACTATCATTTGAAATCATATCACATATACTTTTAAAGCATGTCCGAACATGTAGATTCTCAATTCATTTCATATTTATTCATATTATTTCAAATCAAAACGTACACATTTCTCTTTTCATATCATGTTAATTCAAAACATGTCTTTTCACTTTTCATATCATGTCAATTCAAAACATGTCTTTTCACTTTTCATATCATGTCAATTCAAAACATGTCTTTTCATATCGTTTCAAATCAAAACATGCACATTTTTCTTTTCGTATCATGTCAATTCAAAACATGTCTTTTCATATTGTTTCAAATCAAAACGTGCACATTTCTCTTTTCGTATCATGTCAATTCAAGACATGTCTTTTTATATCATTTCAAATCAAAATGTACACATTTCTTTTTTTTTCATATCATGTGTAATCAAGTTCAATATCGAAACACATTTCATATACTATGAAATCATATCACTTTAGAGTTCATATTAATTGAAAAACATACTCTAAACTGCATATCATATCGGTTCGAGACTAGGCTGGATCCCTAATACTCTATCAATAAAAACTTAGATCAATGTAGCTAGCAGTAAAATCATATCATCGTCCCCTAGAAACCAACTAGGGCGCTATTTATGGTCATAGACCTCATCTCTCTCAGCCCCACGGATCAGGTGTGACTGAGCCCTGTCCACGACTATTATCGAACAAGCATCTCTGCCTAATGAGTAATCTCCAATTAGGCGGTTTCCACTATGCTTTATCGGACAAGCATCTCTGCCTAATGAGTAATCTCCAATTAGGCGGTTTCCACTATGCTTTATTGAATTTAATTCTTTTAGAGTGCCTACAGTCTCATAAAACATTTAAATCTTTAGCTTTTCTTGTCAAAGATCATGTAAAGCATATGGTATCATTATTTAAGAGGTTTTATATATAAAATATATATCTACCATATACTTTCCTTTCAAAACTAATCAATACTTTATGGTATTCATATAAACATTATTATAATGTTTCAAGTTATAACAAGGCATCCTTAAATGCGATGCAAATTCAATCATGAGTTCAAAACAATGAACTATCATTTTCGTAAAATATATCATTTAATTATAGTGTTAACTATAATCCAAATTCCTCATTTCCATCCTTTTAATTTCAATCGAATCATACCTCATAGGTAATTTCGATATTCACTGTGGTTCCTCGATATTCAATATCATTTCGCAATAATTATCGACTAAAAAATCACTTGTACATTTCATTATTTAATACTAGGACCACCACTGTCAATATGAGTCTCTTAGTATCTCTGAATATTTAAATGTCACATTTCTATATAGCCATTAAGATACTGGAATTATGCAATTACCGATATCATAACTCAAGACTTATTCTAAAGTCAACATTGAGGATATAAAATCACAAGATCAATAGTCGTCTATCCAATCCATCTATGGTTTAACATATTGGCACTCGTTCATTATTCCGACATGATGTCCAATTTCATCCATTATCACCAAATCAAATCACAGTTTTCAGATCAATTTTCATATGACTTGTATAATATAATACCATGCTAGAATTATCTATAAAGGTATTATCAAATCAATCTTAGGTTAGCAATTTACCCACTTGAGAGATTTGGCCAATTTCCACTATCAAACAGTGTTCCAAAACATTTTATATCAGAATATCGAACTGATACAATTGTCGATCTTATTATTCAAGACTTATTCCAAAGTTATAACCAAAATCATATAATCACATGTTTGACACTCATTTATTTAAATCTATCAATGATTGGATCATATCGAAATTCGACCTCAATTTCAATAAGATTATGTATGCACAAGTCATACATTTGTTATAACATCGATATCACAACTATCCATCGTATACCACAATGTTGATACTAAGACCCCTACCATAAGTGTAGGTCTGTTTATTATCTCACCTATATTCAAAAATACGATGTAATATAATAAAATCATCTCAACATTGACCTCTTGAAATGTCCGTGTTATCACATTCGAAACTACTCTAACATCAAGAAATCGAAATCAATTAATTCTAAAATCATCGCTACGTTGATAATTTCACAATTCAATCGTTCAACCATCTAAATTACAATCTCGATATTCTCTTCCAAGCTATATCATATAATCATCGTTACTTTTATCAATGATCCGACTAATTGATATTCCACCTCAATCTCAACTTGATAACCAATTCGTGATATTAAAATAAATCCATTTATCGATTATATAAGGCTTACATCATGTAACTCATCATGTTATCATACTCAATCATTTACCTTCTCAACTATTCCAAAAATCAAGTTTTCTGGCAACATGATAAAGTCCTTTCAAAACTTATCTTTCGATAATTCTTTCCAAAATTCCATTTACACGAGAAAACCTAATCTTTTTCATCAAACATTTTCATATAAATTTTGGTAGCATAACAGCTTAATTTTATCAAAACCTCATACAAGGAAATACAATTTATAACCACACAGCCGTTGATTCTCACCATATTTTATTTATCTCTTACTAAGACCCCTACCACCAATTGTAAATCCTCTTAGCATTTAAAAATCATTTCAATAATCATTCATCATCAAGATCACAAATTCCAAAACATACAATATAACACTACCACTACTTTATAAAAGTATCTTACCTATTCACTAGAGCTTAGCGTGTTTCCGAGCCTAGCCGCACTCCATCACTTGCCTCATTACCATGTTGCTACAATTTTAACACACACACATATATTCGCTTCGAAAAATAATCCCATAAATTCTATAAATTTCTATGGAATATAGCAAAATCTTTAAATTCCTTACTCATATTCCATATTAAAAATTTTGGTGAAGTACTTCCCAAGCTCCTCTTATTTCTTTCTTTCTTTCTTTCTTTTCTTTCTTTCCATTTATTCTTTCTTCTTCTTCTTTTTTCTTTTTCCTTTCCTTCTTTTTCTTTTTCTTTTCTTTTCTTCTTTTTCTTTTCTTCTTTTCTTTTTTTCCTTTCCTTCTTTTTTTTCTTTTCTTTTCTCTTCTTTTTCAGGTTCAGACCGGTTCAGTAGGTTCAATCAGTTCAGTCGGTTCATCTTTGCTTGGCCAGTTCAGCCACCGGCAACCACCAATTCCAACGGTTCAGCCACTCCACAGCATCCTGGGGTTGCCACGAAGCCAAATCTGGCCAACTTTTCCCGAGCGGCAGTGGCAGCGGCAGTGACGGATCTAAAGGTGAGTTTTCGGTCTCTTTCTCTTCTCTTTTCTCCCTCTTTCCTCCTCCTCCTTCACCGTCAGGGATCTCTTTTCCTTCCCCTTACCTCCGCCGGGGTTGGGGTTGAGGTGGCAGTGCCTGGATCGACCCGCACTGTTGTTTCTTTTTTATCTTTTCTTCTCGATTTTCTTTCGATTTCCCCTCTCTTTTCCACTTCGGGTCGTCGCCTATCGCTTCTCCTCTTCCCCCTTGTCTCACCGGCGACACCCCTTTCTCCTTCCCTTCCTCTTCTCTCACTCGACCAACCGACAGGGGTCGGCTGCTTCTGTCACATCCCGTGACCACATTTTTCACGTATTTCTATACAACTTACCCGGTTAGGCTGTCTGTGATACTTCACTTTTTCATTTATAATTAAACAATTTTGTATAAAATTATAATATGAATTACATCCCCTATCTTAATTCTCAAGAAAGTAGTACTGAAAATAAGTCTAAATACAGAAAATAAATGATCATACCTCATATTATAAATCAAGCTGTCGCAGTGTCCCCAAATGCACAGCTGAAATGCTCGTATGTCAGGTCTCTTAGTCCTTGAAAATCTGAAATGTTAATATTGGGGAGTGAGCAAACCACGGCTCAGTAAGAGAGTTGTATGCAACACTTGATATTCAGCTACCTATATGCTGAAAATAATTTTTCACTTTCTTTAAATCTTCCTAGAGGCTCTAGGCTCACATGTAGGAAGGATACTACAGCCGGCTAGGGATCCGGATGGAGTAAGGCAGGTATTTTGAAATACCTGTCTTGTCCCAAAACCTAGAAGCAACTGTAGAGAGTACTATATTCCTTGTTCTCAAAACGATATAATTTTCGTTTTCACAAAGTAAACAACTTATTTCTTTTCCCTTCCGTATAACAACTTATTTCTTTTCACTTCCGTATACTTTAAAACACATGACAGTTCAGTAATAAAACAATAGTTTACTTTCTTTCTCATCAGTACAGTAACTCTATCTTACAATTCAGTAAAACAGTAATATTCAATACAATATCATTTGGTGAAACAGTATCTTGCAAATCAATAAAACAGTAAACAGTAGCTACCAATTCAATACACAGTATTCGGTAGCTTTCAGTTCAGTATCATAGAGACCAGGCAACACCCTAAATATATCATGCTATAATAATATCATCCCTAATAGGGGAAACACATGAGATCTATGGCCATAGTCTATGGGGTCCTCAGTGTGCACTGATCAGGTGTCCACTGGGACGCTGATAATAGGATCAGTATCTATCAGCACTAACACGTGACACGTGAGCATGATATGGGGCCTAACAGTCTCAAAACAGTAAACACGTGATATAAACCCCATTTAAGAAATCAATTTCATCAAATATAAGTTCAATCAATCCACAAATATTCATAAGGAAAATATTTTCACCTTATGAATCACAATTTATAAAATATTCATACTGGGGTCATCATTCTCGAAAATGTTCTAAACATTATAGAACAGTATAAATCACATTTTCCATACAGTGAAAACAGTTTATAAAATAATCACTGTAAAATATAAAAAGTCATAACTGTCCTTTTTCACCGTAAAACATATACGCACGCTTTTCCGTGCTTTTTATCGAAAATATGTTTTTCAAAGTTATCGGGATTCAAATCAATTATATTTATGATTTATAGAAAAATTAAAATATTTATTTCCCAAATCTACACTCCCGTCCCACGTTTTCTCTGTAAACACATGCGGAGACCTTTTAGTCTCAAAACATTGTTTTCCACCTTTAATTACCTTTATGGAATTTTCTATAAACACTTATTTTCACAATTGAACCCGTAAAGGTTATTTATAAAATCAAGTGAATATTTGAAGAAATATTAGTAAAACATTCACTTTGGTCCTTTTCATTTTTCACTTCGTTTCACGTGAAATATCACCTATCGGGATAAATTTAGGTGATTTCCTTTTTCACCATTTTCAAAAACATGAATATTTTAAAATTAATTATCAATATATTCATGTTTTATGAAAACTAATCAATGTCTCGATTTTCGTGATTGGAAATCGTTTCTCGTAATGAAAAATCATTTATTATGATTTTCAGTAATTTTTCCAATAATTTTCGACAGTATAACGGTTGCCGATTGGCTAGCCTCCTGCACGGAAAATACAGTTTAGATCTCAACCGGTAAATCACCACAATTTTCCAACCAATCATTATCAATAGCATTTATAAAATTAAATGCATAATTTAAAACATGTGTGCCAAATATCCTTATAGGCTGCACATGTCTCCCTTACTTGTCTCGGGTCGACGATTGCCTCTTGTAGGTCGCACCTGTGTTCACTTCGACCGATTCCATCGGCTCGGTTATCGAGGGAATTTTCTGGAAATTAAAATTCTAAAATTTAGAATTTTTCCATAATTATTTAAATAAATAAATTATTTGAATAATTTAACACTTTTCCGGATTTCTTACCGATTCTCGTAATTCTCGGGATTTTTCGTAATTTTCAAATTCTCGAGAATTTTCCAAATTCCCGGAATTCCTTTTCTTTTCCTCTTTCTTCTTTTTCCTCTTTTCTTTCTTTTTTCTCTTTTCTTTTCTTTTTTCTTTTTCCTTTTTCTTTTCTTTTCTTTCTCTTTTTCTTTTTTCTTCCTTTCTTCTCCGGTCAAACCGGTTCAGACCAGTCAACCTTCCACCACGGCCGGTTCTCCTTCGACGGCCGGTTCTCCGGCGGTTTGGACTTCCCTCAGCTGGCCGGCGGCACGACAAACTTGCTGGTGGTCTCCGTTTGGCCTGGATCGGTGGCACGGCGGCGGATCTACTCGGTTTTTCTCCTCCTCCGTCGGCCTTCCTCCGCCGTCGTTGGCCTCACCGGTGGCTCTCTTCTCCTTGCCCTCACCTCCGCCGAGGTCGAGGTGGCTGTGGCGGTGCCTAGACCGGCCGGCACCGTATCTCCTTTCTCTTCTCCCTTCTCGGCTTCCGCCGGATTTTTCTTCAATTTTCCTTCTTTCCCACCGTTTCTTTTTCTCTTCCGGTCACCGGCTTCTTCTCCTCTCCTCGCCATGCCGTCTTCCTCCCTCGTCTCTATTTCTTTCTCCGGCGACAGTGGCCGGCAGCCACTTAGGGAGGAAAAATCGAGATGCTTCCCGATTCTTTCTTCTCTATTTTCCTTTTTTTGTATTATATTTTAATTTTAATTATATTTATAACTATATTATAAATATAATAATATTATTTTATTATATAGTACTTTGTACTATATATTATATAAATATATATTATATATTAATAATATATATTTTTACACATAGAAAATGTATATTTTCATATACTTTAAATTAAATAACATTTATATATATCTATATAAATGTATTAATAAAATATATATTGTACTTACAATATATATATACAACTTTAAAGTAAATTACATTTATTTTTCTTATATATGTATATATTTATATATATACATAAAATGTCATATTTACATACATATGTATTATTTAAATTTATACAATAGTATATATATCTATATATATACCTTTGTATATTAATATATACTATATAGTATATCAATACATATGTATTTATATAAAAATACATTTATATAATTTATAATTATATAAATATATTTCTCCTTTTCTTATTTAATTTGGATTCCCATTTATCCAAATTAAATCTCATCTTTCCATTATTTTCCATAATTCCAATTTTATTTTCCTTCACTCGTATTTCTCGATTTATCACTTCCTCAATTCTCGAAATTTTCACCAATATCCCGTTCTCATAATTTTATTTATTTATTTATTTCCAATATTTATTTCCAATAAATGGAAAATTTACGGTTAGCACATTCTCCCCACCTTAAAAAATTCGGTCCTCCGAATTTAACTTAAGTCCAAAGGTGGTATATGCCGTATACTTACGACTTCTGACCTCTAGGTCATCCTCTAAGTAATACTGCCAGTACACTTTCAACATCAAGAGTACTTTAGATCACTATATATCATCTTTCATCATACTTCTATACTCCCGTAAGATTTCTTACCAATTGGGAGTTATCAATTTCATTTCTCTTTTACATAAAAGTCTATTCACACTATTTTTCATATCACCGCTAATCTATGCTGTTCATTATCACTTTTTCTCAATTGGTGCCAAGTCGTTATAGTTTGAAAACTATTAATTTCACATGTCAATAAGTTGTATGTAATTGTTCCAGCAGCTTCCACATCTCGTGCACTCGCTCTCTCAATATATCCTCAAGCGTCCACGTATTACGCTCGAGCATTTTCATCAGTACGGAGCGGTGCTATTAGTACACTTGGGATCTCAATGCCCTTTTCTATTTTCTATTAGTATATGGCTACTCAGAGACTCCCATCACATGTAATGATGACTGGAACTGTACACATACATTTCCACTGTTTCACATTCACACTTCGACTAAGGCACTAGAGAATCTAGGAGTCCGATAGTGGAAAAGTGATTCCATTTAGATAATCAGTCTTTAATCACTTCCATATCATCATATCTCTTTTGAACTCTTTATTGTCCACAATATCCATTTTCACATTTATTCCATCAAGGCTGCATCTCATTGCAAAGTCTACTGTTAATCATCTCTTGTTCTTATGGCATATTCAACATCACTTAAATTTTAGAATATACTTGAGAATGTAATCTTCTCATAATTTAAATTCCACAGTAGAGAAATCATCAATTTCATCACCACATTATCCATATAATTGCACCATTTCCGAGGTGGTTGTATGTATAACCCATTTCCATTTATATACTGGTAGTAAAATGATACATGTCATTCATTTTACCCCTTTGAGTATTATTAATTTCACTTGTCAAGTTTGACTTGATTTTTCATCTAGCCACGGTTATGTGATAACTAACTTGAAATCACTTTCAGTCTTAATTTCGGGAATTACTCTATGTTCCTTACTCATCATGTTACTTACTTTCTTATTTCATTTTCGTTTTCATATTTTCATCAATTTAGACGATTTTCTCAAGTGGTATGGTACTTCACTGTTAAAATCATTTAACATCTTACGTACCATCTTTTCTTCTCACTTATCCATTTACCAACTTTAATTTCTCTAATTATGTCTCATTAGTAGGGCAGCTAATCCCATCACCATCCTATAGATTGACAGTAGTATCTAGCTAGACTCAGTAACTCCGTATCTCAATCATTACCTCACTATCATAGACAGATTCACTGTCATTCTGTCATTTCGAGATCATATATCCTAGAAAGAGATATTGTCTAGCCAAGTCTCTTATTCGCCAATCTTAACATAAGTCCACAGTCTCTGAGAGTTTAAAGGATTATATATCATAATGCTGCTCCTGTTCCATTTGTATCCTTAACTATTTCAATATCTCACTCCTTAGGTTTATATACCTCACAAGGTAATTCATTAACCTTGAAACCTCAATAGGAACTCGTAAAATTTCATCGAGTTCTAGTCATCATCTTATGGACATCAGTCTCTGACCTTTCTCTAATGACGCTTTATACTGAGGCTAGTCTTATGGACTCCCCCTGTATCTCTTATCAGATCAATAAAGCGTCCATTTTCATGTAGATGATCACTTGTTCTTCACAAGAACTTTATTAAATAATTAGAATTTAATATACCATTTAAATCCATCTACATATCACGGCCATCTGTGCTTTTCTCATTTGCACTTATACAGATACTTCATTAACCTCAAATCACACTATCTGTATTTCCATCAATCACACCTTTACAAGTGAATTTCATTATTCACACATTTTCCAGAGTTGTTGTAAAGCTTTCGGACTCTTTCTATATCCTCCGATATAAGCTCAGAATTAAATTTCATATAATCCCTCAAGTCAATGTTAGCTCGATTTCTCCAATCCATACAACTCTGAAAAATTTATCGGGCATTACATCCGATACTTTCTTTAATCACTCACCTCTTATCATCTTAGACATTTCATCCTCATGTCCTGTCATTTCCACTATGTATCCTCAAGACAGAGAAAGTTAATATTCAAATCATTTTGAAATATTCTTCACCTTGATTTCATTATTTGTACTATTCATTATCTCAGTCATTTTCTGTAGTCATCTCACTTTTAATAATATCTAACGATCCCATAATAAACATCCAATTCAATACACTCTTAATTTAGGCATATACATTCAATAATTGGGCCAATCATCTTGTGACATTCCACTATACACTTATGGGATCGCATCATACAAGGCCCCGTCCCGTCCACAGTCCGCCTTTACGCATGCGTACTGTCCTCTTTGGCGAGCCCACTGGCCCTCTCGAGGTTTTGTCATGAGGCCCAGCTCGTTCACTAGGTCACTCATCATTCGCGTCCGTAATCTAGCTGTAAGTGGAATCAACAATAGGGATCGTTATATTCATATCACATCCTATATGCATGCCATAAACGACTCCATCACCATCAATGGATTCAAGATCAACTTGGTTTTATCACTATTAAGCACATCGCCCAACATAGGGGCATTTTCGTCATTTCGACATTTATTTCTTTCTTCTCAGTATACATTGAAATCAATGATCTCATTATCCAGGTGCTGATATTATCCTTTCTCATACTTATATCAGCAATTTAAATCTTATTCAATTTCGACAAAAAATCCATTAAAATCCATAATTGGATTATTTTTCTTGTAATGCAGCTTTATATCATCAATTTCTCTATCAGATCAATCAATTTCAACCTCTGTTGGTTTATTTTAACTCCCTGTAAAATTTTGGAGGCAGGGGTATTTTGGTCATTTTTGGCCAAAAATTTTCTCTCTCTTCAAATTACCTTCAATCGATGATCTTAAGGTCTATTTAATGATGATATTTCATTCCCCTCCTTTATATCATCACTTTTAGGTCTCAGTTCGATCGCGACAGAAAAGTACTTATGGGGCCCTCACCGAGTCCTTTCGGTTCCTTACCGAACAGGCCTTTATTGAGATCATAAGATCACTATTTTTTTGTAATTTCTGAGCCTATTATTTCTCTTTAATATTCTCAATTTATACTTTCTCACTCCCTTCAAATCATTTTACTCAATTTGCAATCATTTATTTTCTCTATGTATTTAGACTACACAGTACTACAGGGAATGTTAACATTTCCGACACGTTTTCTCTCCAAAAGTATCAATAGACATCAGGCCAACCATGCTCTGATACCATTAAATCTGTCACATCTTGTGACCTCATTTTTCACGTATTTCTATACAACTTACCCGATTGGGCTGTCTGTGATACTTCACTTTTTCATTTACTATTAAACAATTTTGTATAAAATTATAATATGAATTACATCCCCTATCTTAATTCTCAAGAAAGTAGTACTGAAAGTAAGTCTAAATACAGAAAATAAATTATCATACCTCATATTATAAATCAAGCTGTCACAGTATCCCCAAATGCACAACCGAAATGCTCGTATGTTAGGTCTCTTAGTCCTTGAAAATCTGAAATGTTAATATTAGGGAGTGAGCAAACCACGACTCATACGCAACACTTGATATTCAGCTACCTATATGCTGAAAATAATTTTTCACTTTCTTTAAATCTTCCTAGAGGCTCTAGGCTCACATGTAGGATGGATACTACAGCCGGCTAGGGATCCGGATGGAGTAAGGCAGGTATTTTGAAATACTTGTCTTGTCCCAAAACCTAGAAGCAACTGTAGAGAGTACTATATTCCTTGTTCTGAAAACGATATAATTTTCGTTTTCACAAAGTAAACAACTTATTTCTTTTCACTTTCGTATAATTTAAAACACGTGACAGTTCAGTAATAAAACAGTAGTTTACTTTCTTTCTCATCAGTACAGTAACTGTATCTTACAGTTCAGTAAACAGTAATATTCAATACAATATCATTTGGTAAAACAGTATCTTGCAAATCAATAAAACAGTAAACAGTAGCTACCAATTCAATAAACAGTATTCGGTAGCTTTCAGTTCAGTATCATGGAGACCAGGCAACACCTTAAATATATCATGCTATAATAATATCATCCCTAATAGGGGAAACACATGATATCTATGGCCATAGTCTATGGGGTCCTCAGTGTGCACTGATCAGGTGTCCACTGGGACGCTGATAATAGGATCAGTATCTATCAGCACTAACACGTGACACGTGAGCATGATATGGGGCCTAACAGTCTCAAAACAGTAAACACGTGATATAAACCCCATTTATGAAATCAATTTCATCAAATATAAGTTCAAACAATCCACAAATATTCATAAGGAAAATATTTTCACCTTATGAATCACAATTTATAAAATATTCATACTGGGGTCATCATTCCCGAAAATGTTCTAAACATTATAGAACAGTATAAATCACATTTTCCATACAGTGAAAACAGTTTATAAAATAATCACTGTAAAATATAAAAGGTCATAACTATCATTTTTCACCGTAAAACATATACGCATGCTTTTCTGTGCTTTCTATCGAAAACATGTTTTTCAAAGTTATCGGGATTCAAATCAATTATATTTATGATTTATAGAAAAATTAAAATATTTATTTTCCAAATCTACACTCCCATCACATGTTTTCTCTGTAAACACATGCGGAGACCTTTTAGTCTCAAAACACTGTTTTCCACCTTTAATTACCTTTATGGAATTTTCTATAAACACTTATTTTCACAATTGAACCCATAAAGGTTATTTATAAAATCAAGTGAATATTTGAAGAAATATTAGTAAAACATTCACTTTGGTCCTTTTCATTTTTCACTTCGTTTCACGTGAAATATCACCTATTGGGATAAATTTAGGTGATTTCCTTTTTCACCATTTTCAAAAACATGAATATTTTAAAATTAATTATCAATATATTCATGTTTTATGAAAACTAATCGATTTCTCGATTTTCGTGGTTGGAAATCGTTTCTCGTAATGAAAAATCATTTATTATGATTTTCGGTAATTTTTCCAATAATTTTCAACACTATAACAGTTGTCGATTGGCTAGCCTCCTGCACGAAAAATACAGTTTAAATCTTAACCGGTAAATCACCACAATTTTCCAACCAATCATTATCAATAGCATTTATAAAATTAAATGCATAATTTAAAACATGTGTGCCAAATATCCTTACAAGCTGCACATGTCTCCCTTACCTGTCTCGAGTCGGCGACTGCCTCTCGAAGGTCGCACCCGTGTTCACCTCGCCCGATTCCATCGGCTCGGTTATCGAGGGAATTTTCTGGAAATTAAAATTCTAAATTTAGAATTATTCCATAATTATTTAAATAAATAAATTATTTAAATAATTTAACACTTTTCAGGATTTCTTACCGATTCTTGTAATTCTCGGGATTTCCCGTAATTTTCGAATTCTCGAGAATTTTTCAAATTCCCGGAATTCCTTTTCTTTTCCTCTTTCTTCTTTTTCCTCTTTTCTTTCTTTTTTCTCTTTTCTTTTCTTTTTTCTTTTTCCTTTTTCTTTTCTTTTCTTTCTCTTTTTCTTTTTTCTTCCTTTCTTCACTGGTCAGACCGGTTCAAACCAGTCAACCTTCCACCACGGCCGGTTCTCCTTCGATGGCAGGTTCTCCGGCGGTTCGGATTTCCCTCAGCTGGCCGGCGGCACGATGAACTTGCAGGTGGTCTCTGTTTGGCCTGGATCGGTGGCACAGCGGCTGATCTACTCGGTTTTGCCTCGGTTTCTTCTCCTCCTCCGTCGGCCTTCCTCCGCCGTCGTTGGCCTCACTGGTGGCTCTCTTCTCCTTCCCCTCACCTCCGCCGAGGTCGAGGTGGCTATGGCGGAGCCTGGATCGGCCGGCACCGCTATCTCCTTTCTCTTCTCCCTTCTCGGCTTCCGCCGGATTTTTCTTCGATTTTTTTTCTTTCCTACCGTTTCTTTTTCTCTTCCGGTCACCGACTTCTTCTCCTCTCCTCGCTGACGCCGTCTTCCTCCCTCGTCTCTCTTTCTTTCTCCAGTGACAGTGGCTGGCAGCCACTTGGGGAGGAAGAATCAGGATGCTTCCCGATTCTTTCTTCTCTATTTTCCTTTTTTTTGTGTTATATTTTAATTTTAATTATATTTATAACTATATTATAAATATAATAATATTATTTTATTATATAGTTCTTTGTACTATATATTATATAAATATATATTATACATTAATAATATATATTTTTACACATAGAAAATGTATATTTTCATATAATTTAAATTAAATAACATTTATATATATCTATATAAATGTATTAATAAAATATATATTGTACTTACAATATATATATATACAACTTTAAAGTAAATTACATTTATTTTTTCTTATATATGTATATATTTATATATATACATAAAATGTCATATTTACATAAATATGTATTATTTAAATTTATACAATAGTGTATATATATATCTATATATATATATATATCTCTCTCTGTATATTAATATATACTATATAGTATATCAATACATATGTATTTGTATAAAAATACATTTATATAATTTATAATTATATAAATATATTTCTCTTTTTCTTATTTAATTTGGATTCCCATTTATCCAAATTAAATCTCCTCTTTCCATTATTTTCCATAATTCCAATTTTATTTTCCTTCACTCGTATTTCTCGATTTATCACTTCCTCATTTCTCTAGATTTTCACCAATATCCCATTCTCATAATTTTATTTATTTATTTATTTCCAATATTTATTTTCTCCAATATTTATTTCCAATAAATGGAAAATTTACGGTTATCATAGCTTCACTTGCTTTCTCCTCTGTTTTACAAAACAGGAAAAGGAAACAAGGGAATCGGGTTTGTATCCCAATTCCCGCTCTTTCTTTCCCTTTTTTTAATTATATTTATAAATAAATATTTATAAATATAATTATTAATTAATAATAATATATATACACATTTTTATTTTCTTAAATTTTGGATTTCTTATTTTCCAAAATAATTATACTCATTTTCATCTCTTAAATATTTGGATCTCTTAATATCCAAAAATTATTCAAAATAATTTTCTCAACTTCATCACTTCATCAGTTCAAGAATTCCAACAATTTTTCCATCTCGCAAATAAACTTATTTATTTACTTTCTCTTATTTATTTGCATAAAAATTAAATTCCCGTGTAATTTAATACCAAAAATAGAAAATTTTTCGGTTATCACAGTATAACTGTATATGATATGTTTATTTCAAATGTTATTATTTATAATATAATGTCAATTGGTGTATAACTTATTTAATTTAACGTTCTAAATTTTTAATGAGATATTTGATTAATTAATACGTACGAGTACGATTATATTTAATATAAAAATGTTATATTATGATTTATGTACAAACCAAAAACAAAATAAATATAAAATTGAGGTTATTAGTTGACTAATTATTCATAATATTAAGTATTTTTTTAATGTATACTATAATTTTATTCAACATTATAATTGAACAATTAGTTAACTAGTTATACGGTTAGATTTAATTTAATTACTAATTATGTTGATATTTAAAAGACAAAATAAATGTAAAAAAATTCTTAAAAATTTAAAATTTTATTAAAAATATAATATAATTATTAAATACGCTAATAAAACAAAGCAAAAGAAAAAAAAAGAAATTTATTGAACTAAGAATATCTAAATTCCAATGAATGTTAACCCAAAAAATACAATAACCCAATAAGTTATTGTTAAGAGTATAAAAACATTTATATAAATGTTTAATTGTTTAGTGTGATTTATTTATAACTAATTTTTACTCCCGTGATGCACAAATTATTTGTAATTTTTAAATTTATAAATATATATATATATATAATAATGTTATTTAGTTTATTTGTTTAAAGTATAGATAAAATATGTCTAATATAATCAAGATATCCAATTACAAAAGAATTAAATATTTAAATAAAAATTATAAAATTCAAAACATAAGATAAATAAATATTAAGAAGAGTTAAAAAAATTAAACATATCATAAATAATATTATTGAGCATATCACAAAATGTTAAAATAGAACTTAAAAGTATATTTTAACAATTTCAAGTGTTATAGTAACATTTTTAAGCATATTATAATTGTTGACCTGAATAATCATTATTATAAATATGTTTTTTTTACATACATATAATATAGATATGCATTCTTTTATTTATATATGTAATTATAACATAAAAATATTTATATTTATATATGAAAGAATAATAACTTGTATAATGCACGAATTAATTTTATTTATTTAAATATGTATGTAACATATATATATATATATATTTATAAATTTATATGTTTTTCGTATAAATTTTAGGCTTAATACCCAAATATGTCCTCCACGTTTGCCACAAAATAGAATTAAGTCCTCAACGTTTAAATGCATGGAAATCAGTCCTAAATGTTTTAAAATAATTGAATTAAAGACATTTTCGTTAAATCCTTTAATTTCCGTTAAGTTTTATTACTGGTAGGGGTAACAGAAATTAAAGGATTTAACGAAAATTTTTCTAATTCAATTATTTTGAAACGTTTAGAACTGATTTCCATGCATTTAAACGTTGAGGACTTAATTCCATTTTGTGGCAAACGTGGAGGATACATTTGGGTATTAAGCCTAAATTTTATTTATTTAGAAAAATAACAATTTTAAATAATTAAATAATATACATGATATTCATGGTTTAGCTTTATACTTTTCAGTTTAGATAATAAAATATTTTTTAAATAAATTAAAATTATTTATTTTATAATACAAATAGATATCAAATAATATTTTATATAAATTTTCAAATAGATAATATTAAAATTATGTTTGTTTTTAAATATTTTTGGATTAGATAGTATTTAGAATTAATTTAATATACTCTTTTTTTTAAATATTCAAAAATTATAGGGATTAAATAAATTTTAAGAAAGTGAAAAAGTAGAGAAGTTAATACTTATTATTCTTTTTAACTTAGTTGGACATAAAATTAATGATACTTACATGTCATTCAAATAAACTATTCATGTAAGCATATGCATAAGCATCTTACCAAATTTGTTATGTACATTATAATTTAATATGTATATGTCACAGCCCGTGACCACTTTTTTTTTTCGTTTTTCCACACATCTTATACGGTTGGACTGTCTGTGATACTTTGCTTTTTATTTTCATTTAAACTATTTTATATTAAAATTATAATGTCGTTTAAATCCCCTATTTTAATTCACAATAAAGTAGTACTGTAGACAAGTCTAAATACAGAAAATAAATGATTGTACCTCATATCTCAATCGAGCTGTCACATTGTCCCCGATGCGCAGCCGAGATGCTCGGATGTTAGACCTCTTAGTCATAAAAATCTAAAATGTTTAAAAGTAGGGGAGTGAGCAAACCACGGCTCAGTAAGAGAATTGTATATAAAACTGATACTATAAAATCTATATGCTAAAAACATTTGCATCCTAATAGCTCACTAAACTCAAAACAGGATGGATACTATAGTCGACTAGGAATACCAGATAGAGTATGGAAGGTATTTTAGAATACCGTACATGTCCCGGCTCTTAGAAGCGACTATAGGGAGTAATCGTTTTCTCTTAATATTCAAATCCAAGTAAAACATTAAATGTTCACATGATAAAACATTTAAGTAAATAAATAAAGAATTAATATTCCTTTCAACAAAATATTCATTTTCACACTTATAAAACACTGTATAATATCTAGTATCAACACGTAGTATATCAAAAGCTCAGTAGCTGCAAATAATTTAGTACCAGCTAAAGATTCAGTGAAAGGTACAACTATCAGTACAGTATCATGGAGACCAGGAAACACCCTAAATATATCATGCTATAATAATATCCCAAATAAGGAAAATAATAACACATGAGATCTATGACCATAGTCTATGGGATCCACAGTGTGCACCGATCAGGTGTCCACTGGGACGCTGATAATAGGATCAGTATCTATCATCACTAACACGTGACACGTGAGCATGATATGGGGCCTAACAGTCTCAAAACAGTAAACACGTGATATAAACACCATCTGTGTAATCAATTTCACTGAATATTTCTTCAAACCAATCCATAAATATTCATAAGGAAAATATTTCCATCTTATGAATAACAATTTATAAAATATTCACACTGTAATAATCGTTCCAGAAAATGTTCTAAATATTTATAGAACAGTATAAATCACATGCTGTTACTTTCACATAAATAAAATTCCTTAACAGGAATATTTAAATATAGTTTTTCGGTAAACTATAAAATTATGCAATTTAATGAATTTCATGGAAATTTCCCCAAATTTCACTTATTTCCACTTTAGAAAAATACTAGAAATATTTTCTAAATATTTCAATAATTTTCGGCAGAATGACGGTTATTTCTAACCTAGCCTTCCTGTACGGAAATTACAGTTTATAATTTCAACAGCAGCCACAATTTCACTAAATTTCATCACTTTCAAAGGCAATTTATATTCAAATTATTTTATAAAAATAGTGTGAACCCAATTATGCATTTACAGTATCCCTACGGTTCACATACGCATCCCTTACCTGTTTCGGGACGGTGACTTCCTCGCTATCAGTCGTGCCCATACTCCATCTCTTCCGACTCCATCATCTCGTTCGTCGAGAATAATTTCTGGTATTAAAATTCTAAAATTTAGAATTTTTTCCTAATTTATTTAATTAAATAATTGGAAATAATTTTCGTATTTCTTATCGAATTTTCGGGATTTCTGTAATTTTCGAAATTTCCTTTTCTCGAAAATTTCCTTTTCTCTCTCCTTTTTTTCTCTTTTCTTTTCTTTCTCTTTCTTTTCTTTCTTCCTTTTTTCTTTTTCTTTTTCTTTTTCCTTTCCTTTTCTTTTCTTTCTTCTTTTTCTTTTCTTTTCCTGGTCTGAAACGGTTCAGACCGATTCAGACTAGTCCAGCCTCCCTCACCACCGGTTCTCCTCCGGTGGCCGGTTCTCCGGTGATTCGGCGTTCCCACGGCTGGCGGGGACCACAGCGAACCTGTTGGTGGCCTCCGTTCATCCCAGTTCGATGGCACGGCGGCGGATCTGGCGATGAAAGGTTTGGCTTTTCTCTTCCTCTTTCCTCCTTCCTCGGCCGCCGTCGCCCTCACCGGTGGCTTCCTTCTTCTTCCTCTCACCTCTACTGAGGTCGGGGTTGTGGTGGTAGTGCTTGGACCAGCCGACACCACCAATTCCCTCTTCTCGGTTTTGCCGATCTCCGTTTCGATGTCCTCTCTTTTTCAAGCCATCGTCGGTGGCCTTCATCCTTCCTCATCGACCGGCGTCGCCCTCTACCTCTCTTTGGCCTCCTCTCGCCGGCGGCAGCAGTGGTTGCTGCTGTCGGCCCCTCGGTTCAGGAAGGGAATCGGGACCCTTCCCAATTTTCCTTCTGTTTCTTTTTTTTTATTTATTTCTTTTATTTTATACATATTATATATATTATACTTATAACTATATATTATAAATATAATATTATTATTTTATATATAATATTATACTATATATTTTATATAAAGATATATATTATGTATTAACACAATATATATTTAATATATATATGTATATTTATATAATTTAAATTAAATAACATTTATATATATTTATATAAATGAAATAATACCATATATATTGTATTTACAATATATATATATATATATATATATATATATACACACACACATACAAACTCTAATGTAAAATAATATTCACATTTCTCATATGTATATACTTATATATATATATATATATATATATATATATATATACACACACACACACACATAAGGTGTTATATTTGTATACATATGTATTATTTAAATTTATAAAATAGTATACATACATATATACATACCAATGTATATTAATATATAATATATACTATACAGTATTTAAATACATATGTATTTATATAAAAATACATTTATATAATATATAATTATATAAATATATATTATTTTCCTTTCTCATTTTCTTATTAAATTTGGATTTCAATTTATCCAAATTAAATTTCTTCTTTCATTATTTCTAAAATTCTCATCTTATTCTTATTTCCAATTTAATCTTCTTTCACACGAACTTCCTAATTCGTTCACTTCCTCAATTCACGGAATTTTCACTAATATTCCGATCTCATAATTATATTTATTTATTTCAACTTATCTATTTTCTTTAATATTAATTTTCAGTATTAATAATTTCCAATAAATGAAAAATTTTGCGGTTATCACATTCTCCCTACCTTAAGAAATTCGGTCCTCTGAATTTAACTTAACTTAAAAGGTGGTACATTCCGTATGCTTATAGTTCTTACTCTTTAGATAGTCTTTCAGATAATACTGCCAGCATGCTTTTATAATCAGAATTCTTTTGACCACTACCTATTCCTTTCATCATATATCTATACTCCCGTAAGATTCTTACCGATCGGGATCTATCAATTTCATTTCTCTTTTCACACAACAGGTGGTTTATACCAATCATCATCCGTTTTCTCATTTGGTGCCAAGTCGTTATAGTTTGATAACTATTATGTACACAATTTAATCAGTAGTATGTAATTGTCCCAGTAGCTTTCACATCTCGTGCACACGCTCTCTCAATATATCTTCAAGCGTTTACATATTACGCTCGAGTATTTACATTAGTACGAAGCGGTGCTGTCAGTACACTTAAGGTCTCAAAGCCTTTTGCCATTTCTCATTAGCATATGGCAACTCAGAGACTTTCATCACATGTAATGTTCACTGGAACTGTACATATTCTCTCATCGTTTCATAAACATATTTCGACTATGGCACTAAAGAATCTAAGAGTTTGATAATGGAAAGTGATTCCATTCAGACAATCAGTCTTTAATCACTTCTATATCATATCTCTTTTGGGTTCCTTATTATCCACAATACTCATTTTTCACATTTACTTTAACAAATTCTACAGCTCATTTGCAGACTTTACTGTTAATCATCTCTTATAGTAATAAAGCATGAGACCATCATTTTCTCTTCATGTCTCTTTTCATGTAGTATGATCATTACATCTCTTATTCTTATGATATATTCAATATCATTTAAATTTAGGATATACCTGGGAATATACTCTTTTCATAATTTAGATTCTACGATTGAATCCTCAAATTATCTATTTAATCACCCCATTATCTATACAATTCCACCATTTCTATCATTTCGAGGTGGTTATGTGTATGTATAACACTTTTCTATTTATATACTGGCAGTAAAATAATACCTATCATTCATCTTACTACTCTGAGTATCATTAATTTCACTTGTCGAGTTCGGTTTGATTTTTCATCTAGCCACAGTCATGTGATAACCAACATGAAATCTCTTTCCGTCTTAATTTCGGGAACTGTCTCATATTTGTGTTCCCTACTCATCATATAACTTTATTTGTGTTCCCTACTCATCATATAACTTACTTTCTTATTACGTTTTCATATTTTCACTCTCATTAATTTAGTCAGTTTTCTCAAGTGGTATGGTACTTTACTGTTGAAATCTTTTAACATCCTGCATACCATCTTTTTTTTTCTTCACATTTATTCATTTACCAACTTGAACTTCTTTAATTATATCCCATTAGTAGAGCAGCTAGTGCCATAACTCTTTTATAGACTGGTAGTCGCATCTAGCTAGACTCATTAATTTCGTATCTCAATCATTATCTCTCTATTATAGACAGATTTACTGTCATTCTGTCATTTCGAAATCATCTATCCCTCAGAAAGAGACACTATCTAGCCAAATCTCCTATTTGTCAATCTTAACCTATAGATCACAGTCTTTGAGACTTGAAGGGTCATACCACAATACTGCTCATTTTCCATTTGTATTTTTAATTATTTCGATACCTCATCACTTTATTCTTGTATGGATGCCTCATTCATTAGGCCTATATACCTCCATAGGAACTCGTAAAATTCACGCCGAGTTCTAATCATCATCTTATGAACATCGGTCTCCGACTTTTATCTAATGACGCTTTATACCGAGGCTAGTCTTATGAACTTCTCATATAACTCGGATTAGATTAATAAAGCGTCCATTTTCCATGTAGATGAATACTTGTTCTTCACAAGAACTTTATTAAATAGTAAAAATTTACTATATCATTTTAATTCATCTACGTATCAAGGTCATCGCTGTTTCTCTCATTTACACTTATACAGGTAACTTCCTCAACCTCAAATTTACATTATCTGTATTTCCATCAATCACACCTTTACAAGTGAATTTCATTATTCACACATTTTCCAGAGTTGTTGTAAAGCTTTCGAACTCTTTCTATGTTTCCGATATAGCTTAAAATTAGATTTCATATAACCAATCGAGTCAATGTTAGCTCGATTTCTCCAATCTATACAACTCTGAAAGTTTTTCGGGAATAACATCCGATACTTTTTAATCACTATACGTGTATCATTTTGGACAGTTCATCCTTATGTCTTGTCATTTTCACTGTATATTTTCAAGGCAGAGATATTTTATATTCAAATCATTTTGAATTATTCTCCACCTTAATTTCATTATCTACTCATACTTCACAGCATTATGAATCTCAATCTAGTAAGTTGTATCAAGTACAACAATCATCAACACATTTTACAGCTAACCGATTTATTATTGCTATAATTTACTTTAAAATCAATTTCATTCAATGAATTTAGGTTTAACTCCTTTGAGCATGTTATCCTTGAGGTTCGAACCCTGGCACCCTTACGTACCTAGTTCCTTACACTCGTGTTACCATTGAGATAATTGTAAGAGCCCCGCCCGTTCGAATCGGCCGTCGGCAAGCATCCCCTAGGCGATACTTTCGCCCCAGGTTTACCCTTACAAGTGAGTCGGTGACCACATAGTTCACCCACACCTCACAACATATTATCTGCTGCTGGTCGCCCATCATTGGGTCACCCATCACGGTTTTATCTCAAGGGTCTTGAAGAACTCAGGTTAGCTGTTATCTTCTTCTTTTTATCACTTTACTGTACTTATGCATATTCTCCAATTTACAGTACTCCATACAGTACATCAATTTGCAAAGCATATCTCAAAATGCTCCGGTTCTATAAATAAATATTTGTTTGATACCTCAAAATAGTAAAAATGTATAGAACCATAATTAACCATACTGGTATGGATTTCATTATCTGTACTATTCACCTTCTCAGTCATTTTATGTAGTCATTTCACTTTTCATAATATCCAACGATCCTGTAATAAACATCCAATTTAATACACTCTTAATTCAGGCCCTTACAATCAATAACCGAGCCAATCATCTTGCGACATTCTACTATACACTTATGGGATCGCATCATGTAAGGCCCCGGCCAGTCCGCCGTCCGCTCTTACACATCTGTACTGTCCTCTTCGGCGAGCCCACTGGACCCCTAAGGTTTTGTCGTGAGGCCTAGCCCATTCACTAGGTCACTCACAATTCGCTTCCGTAATCTACGTGTAAGTGGAATCAGTAATAGGGATCGCTATATTCATATTACATCCTCTATGTCATTAATAACTACATTACTATCAATGGATTTAAGATCAACTTGATTTTATCACTGTTCAGAACACAATCCAACATAGGGGTGTTTTCGTCATTTCAACACTTATTTTTTTTCTCCTCAGTATACATTTAAACCAAGGATCTTATTATCTATGTGCTGATAGTATCCTTTCTCATACTAATATCAGCAGTTTAAGATCTTATTCGATTTCGACAGATAAATCTAATAGGATCTATAATTGGATCATTTTGCTTGTAATACAGCCTTACCCTATCATTTACTCTGTTAAATCAGTCAATTCTAACCCACGATGGTCTATTATGACTCCAGGTAAAATTTTGGAGACAGGGGTATTTTGGTCATTTTTGGCCAAAAATTTTCTCTCTTCAAAATACCTTCATCTGGTGATCTTAAGGTCTATTTAATGATCATATTTCAATCCCCTCCTTTATATCATCACTTTCAGGTCTCAGTTCGATCCAGACAAAAAAGTACTGGTGGGGCCCTCACCAAGTCCTTCTCTGTTCCTTACCAAACAGACCTTCTTTTAGACTATATGATCACCATTTCAGATAATTTCTAGAGCCGTTTTCCTCTTTAATATCCTTATTTCAAAATTCCTCACTCCCTTCTAAACACTTAATTCAATTTGCAATCATTTATTTTTCTCTATGTATTTAGACAGTACAATACTACAGGGGATGCTAATATTTTTCAACACATTTCCTATCTAAAAGTATCAACAAACATCAGGCCAATCATGCTCTGATACCATTAAATCTGCCACAACCATTGACCACATTTTTTTCGTTTTTCCACACATCTTATACGGTTAGACTGTCTATGATACTTTACTTTTCATTTTCATTTAAACTATTTTATATTAAAATTATAATGTTGTTTACATCCCCTTTTTTAATTCACAATAAAGTAGTACTGTAGACAAGTCTAAATACAAAAAATAAATGATTGTACCTCATATCTCAATCAAGCTGTCACATTGTCCCCGATGCGCAGCCGAGATGCTCGGATGTCAAACCTCTTAGTCATAAAAATCTCAAATGTTTAAAAGTAAGGGAGTGAGCAAACCACGGCTCAGTAAGAGAATTGTATGTAAAACTAATACTATAAAATCTATATGCTAAAAACATTTGCATCCTAATAGCTCACTAAACTCAAAACAGGATGTATACTATAGTCAGCTAGGAATACCGGATAGAGTATGGAAGGTATTTTAGAATACCGTACGTGTCCTGGCTCTTAGAAGCGACTATAGGGAGTAATCGTTTTCTCTTGATATTCAAATCCAAGTTAAACATTAAATGTTCACATGATAAAACATTTAAGTAAATAAATAAGGAATTAATATTCCTTTCAACAAAATATTCATTTTCACACTTATAAAACACCGTATAATATCTAGTATCAACACGTAGTATATCAAAAGCTCAGTAGCTGCAAATAATTTAGTACCAGCTAAAGATTCAGTGAAAGGTACAACCATCAGTACAGTATCATTGAGACCAGGCAACACCCTAAATATATCATGCTATAATAACATACTGAATAGGGAAAATAATAACACATGAGATCTATGGCCATAGTCTATAGGGTCCATAGTGTGCACTGATCAGGTGTCCACTAGGACGCTGATAATAGGATCAGTATCTATCAGCACTAACACGTGACACGTGAGCATGATATGGGGCCTAACAGTCTCAAAACAGTAAACACGTGGTATAAACACCATTTGTGTAATCAATTTCACTGAATATTTCTTCAAATCAATCCATAAATATTCATAAGAAAATATTTTAATCTTATGAATAACAATTTATAAAATATTCACACTATAATAATCGTTCTAGAAAATGTTCTAAATATTTATAGAACAGTATAAATCACATGCTGGTACTTTCACCTAAATAAAATTCCTTAACAGGAATATTTAAATATAGTTTTTCGGTAAACTATAAAATTATGCAATTTAATGAATTTCATGGAAATTTCCCCAAATTCCACTTATTTCCACTTTATAAAAATACTAGAAATATTTTCTAAATATTTCTATAATTTTCGGCAGAATGACAGCTATTTCTAACCTAGCCTTCCTGCACAGAAATTACAGTTTATAATTTCAACAGCAGCCACAATTTTACCAAATTTCATCACTTTCAAAGGAAATTTATATCCAAATTATTTTATAAAAATAGTGTGAACCCAATTATGCATTTACAGTATCCCTACGGTTCACACACGCATCCCTTACCTGTTTCGAGTCGGCGACTTCCTCGCTATCGGTCGCGCCCATACTCCATCTCTTCCGATTCCATCATCTCGTTCCCCGAGAATAATTTTTGGAATTAAAATTCTAAAATTTAGAATTTTTCCATAATTTATTTAATTAAATAATTGAAAATAATTTTCGTAATTCTTACCGAATTTTCGAGATTTTCGTAATTTTTGAAATTTTCGAATTCTCGAAAATTTTCTTTTCTCTCTCCTTTATTTCTCTTTTCTTTTCTGTGATAACCTTTATTTGCGATATTAATCGTAAGTATACTAGAGTAAATTTTAACTAACTTAAGGTTATTTTGGAATTTTGGGAAGATTATGGAAGCTGAGTATGTCCTGGTCACCTTGGTCAAGATTTGGTGGATATATATGTGTATATATATATATATATATATATATATATATATATATATATGTAAGTATGTAGGTATTAAGATATAAAATAGGAAATTAATTAATTAATTAAGATATACTATAAGGGAATTAAATATATATATATATATAAGATATGGAAATTAAATTTATAAAGACAATAAAAAAGTGGGAGACATATAAACATAGTCTAAATTATGTCTCAAAGAAAAAGGCTAGTTTAAGAGATTATTATTTGCTTGAAACAATAATTATTTATCTACTAATCCATTAATATTAAATTGGGTTATTAGAAGCTAATGTTACAAGAGTAAAGGGCTGGTAACACAAGTCAAGGGCTGAAAAAAAAAATAATAACGTGGGCTCACTCTAGGTATAACTATTCCCCCTTTTTTCCTTCTTTTAAGCTCAGCCATTTAAAGATTTGAAAAATAAAAGAAAGCTGTCTAAACAGCCACGATGGAGAGGGAAATTCATGAAAAAAAAATCAGGAATCAAAAAGAAAAGAAAAGAAGAAATCTTGAGAGGATCCTGATCTAGCCTCTGCTTGTGTGTTTACCGGGAAAGACCAAGGATTCAAGAGGGAGAGGCATTCGGTTCCAAGAGCTTTGGGTAAGAAAGATGAATTTCTTGCAATTTTGGAAGTTTATACCTCATGAATACTATGTTTGATGGGGTAAATGTGGATTGCATGTAGTCTTTGAGGTGAATCCAAGAAAGCTGTGAGGAAGTGGTCTGGGTTGTTTCAACAAATTCTGGGTTTTACATCGATTCAAGGGGTAAGGTTCTAACCTTATAATATTTGATTATTATGCAGGAAAATGAAATTGTGATGAACTAAATCAAATGACTATTGTATAGATAAAGGATTAACTGAATTCTAACTTGATGTTCAATCTGGAAATTGATGTCCTGTTCTGGGTGGAAATTGAAACGATCAGTTTAATTGTTCTATATGGAGAAAAATTCTGAAAAAATTATGGTTAATAGCCCTTTAAGTTAAAAGAAAGTCGGTTTTGGAATTTCTTGAATTGGATTTCTGTAACTTGAGTTATGCACAAATGAGTGCAGGGTATTCTGTCCAGAAACGTGAATCAGAGTCCTGACTTTGAAAAATTGTGACAAATAGCTTAAATTGAATTAGGTTGCAAGCCTTACATTACTAGAAAGGTAATTAAGTTAGGATTGTGATGGTTCTGGGTTTGCATCAATTGGATATTCCTATAACTAGATATGAGATAAATTGTACAAATTGGTCAGTGTTATACTGTGTCAGAAAATTGCTGAACATACTAAAACTTTGGAAATTTCTGGTGTTGATATAGGAGGAGTTAAATTATAAACCTTGCACTTGTAGATAGGGAAATGAGTTGGTTTTCATCTAGTTTTGGAATTTCCGGATTTGGAACTTTGTGGCTTAATATATGTATAAATGAATGCAGGACACTTACTGCTGGGGACAGATTACCTAGTGTCAACTTCGAAATTTCATAGGAAATAGCCCAGATCAAGTATGATTGCAAACTTTACTGTAGACACCTAATTTTGTCCGAACTTTACAAATTATTTTGACAAATTATGTTTTTATTATTGTTATTATTATTATTATTTTACTTATTTTACTTTATTTTTTTTATATATATATTTTATTCTTATTTTTATTTTTATTTCTTTTATTTTATTTGTCTTGGTGTTTCATCTGGTTCCATCAACATTGAATGGGGTTCAGTACCCCATAACCGCCGGCCACCCTTCTCTGCCAGCCCCTCCCCCGAGGCTGTCCCTCAACCAGTCTGCTAGCCACCATTACCCAAGCCCTATACCAGTCCCTCTAAAAACCATCACCATCCACACAGAGAATCTCAGAGGGGAGGATACCCAAGCTTCAAGCTTTCTCCACCGGCCTTCACTCACCGAAAATCCAACCAACACCGAGGCTCTTCACCACCCGAGACCACTACTACCACCGTGAACCATCAACCCCAAGCCATTCGGCCTAACCACCAAGCTTTACCAAACCACTAAACCTCAACTCCAACCCGCAAATCTCACAAAAAAAGAAGACCGAAACACAACCCCTAAACCAAAGCTTAACCCAGTCTCTTAAACCCCAAACTAAGCCCTAAATCATCTTCATCGGCCACCGTTCACAACCCCAGCACACCCGATCCCATAAACAGCCCTCGTATCCACCAGAAATCACCGAAATAGCCATCATTCACCACCTGTCAACATAACACAAAAAAGAAAACAACAAAACCCAAAAAAAGAAAACAACAAAACCCAACTCAGATCTCAAACCCGAGCCCCACCGCCGAAACACTCAGACAACCACTCACACTCAGCCTTCACCAAGACCCGCACCATCATCACCGAACCCTTTTGAAACCTTCGTTCACCACCATCACCAAAATCACAAAAAAGAAAAAATCGCAAATCCGAAACCCACTGAAACCCCAATCAAAAATCTTTGTCCTAGATCTAAGAAAAAGAGATCTAAGGACTAAACATCAGCAATCACAACATTCACAAAAAAAAAAGGAAGAAAAAGAAAGAAACAAAAAAGGAAGAGGGTTTCGGTTTGATCAGATTTATGGAGTTAGGGATCTTTTCGGGTGAAACGGAGGCTAGATCTAGTTAGAGGGAGCCAAGGAGAGCTTTTTCAGGGTGTCGGGGAGACCGCCGGTGACCGGCACACGGCAGTGTACGGTGGCAGGTAGCCGTTTGGGGGCTAAAGGATTGAGAGAATTTTTGGGATTTTAGGAGTTTTTTTTTTTTAGGAAATCGGTGGAAATGAAGAACGGCAAAAAAAAAGGGGCCTTTTATAAAGCACCAAAACGGTGCGTTTTGACCAGCTGACCCGTGCGTTGAACCGACCCGACCCGGGGATCCGCGCGCCCGACCCGACTCCAGTCTTCTTCGCCTGACCCGCGCACCAGCCGACCCGACCTGTCTCTGATCCGCGACCCGTTGCAGCCCACCAAGCTCGGCCCGTTCGCAGCCCACCAGACTTGGACCTCCACTCTTGGGCTCTCACATTCAGGCTGCATTTCCTTATTGGGTTTAAAACCCAATTGATTTGGGTATATTTTTCTTAGCCTTTTATTTGTTTTATTATTATTATTATTATTATTATTATTATTATTATTATTATTATTATTATTATTGGGTTTTATTATTATTACTATTACGTTTTGTTGTTGTTATTATTATTATTATTATTATTATTATTATTATTATTATTATTATTATTATTATTATTATTGTTCTTTTATTATTATTATTATTATTATTATTATTATTATTATTATTATTAGTGCATGTTTTAAAATAAAAGTTTTTGAAAAATTTTCATTTATTTGCATTTTCATTAATTGTTATCATTGATTAGGAAACACACTTAAAAATAATGAAATTTGAATTTGAATTTGAATTTGAGTAAATAATAGAATTTCAATTTTGAATAGTCCAATGATGGGATGTTACGGAAGTCACAAGTAGTGATTCCTAGCTGATCCCTAGGTGAGAAGAGTTGTACTAAATGTTGCCAAAAGTATTGGAATATTTAGTATGATTTTTCAATAATTTAATTTTTTTTAAAAATAAAAATAAGTTTTTTTAAAGAAAATTAATAATAAATTTTAAATTCAATTAAAAATTGTCCGATAATGGGATGTTACAGAAGTCACAAGTAGTGATTCCTAGCTGATCCCTAGGTGAGAAGAGTTGTACTAAATGTTGCCAAAAGTATTGGAATATTTAGTATGATTTTTCAATAATTTAATTTTTTTTAAAAATAAAAATAAGTTTTTTTAAATAAAATTAATAATAAATTTTAAATTCAATTAAAAATAGTCCGATGATGGGATGCTACGGAAGTCACAAGTAGTGATTCCTAGCTGATCCTTAGGTGAGAAGAGTCTACTAATTATTGCCAAAAGTATTGGAATATTTAGTATGATTTTTCAATAATTTAATTTTTTGATAAACATAAAAATAAATAATTTTTTTTCTAAAAAGAAAATAGAAAAAGAAAATAAATAATAAAATCTAAATTAAAATGAAAGTCCGATGATGGGATGTTACGGAAGTCACAAGTAGTGATTCCTAGCTGATCCCTAGGTGAGAAGAGTCGTACTAGATGTTGCCAAAAGTATTGGAATATTTAGTATGATTTTTCAATAATTTAAATTTTAATAAAAAAAGAAAATGAATAAGTTTTTTTTAAAAAAAGGGAAATATAAATAAATAAACAAATAAATAAGGAAATTTAAAATTAAAAATTCATTTGCATCATTTTTATTTGTTTGCATCATGTGCATTCATAATAATTTTCGAAGTAAGTGTGAATTTTCCGAGGATGAGATTCTGTAGAAGTCACAAGTAGTGATTCTTAAGAAATCTCTAGGTGAGAAAAGTTATTTCGAATGCTGCCAAAAGTATTGGAGTATTCGATTTAATTATTCAATACAAAAAGGTTCACATTTACTTTCGAAAAATAAAGTTTAACCTATTATAATAAACCAAAATAAAGTTACAAATAAAAAATGATTTTGAATAAAAAGATTGAAATAAAAAGGAATTATTTTTAAATATTAAGATAAGACCATTTTATTAAAACCAAAGGATAACACATGATTATTATGGTACCGTTTTTTAACGGGCGTCGTGGGGGTGCTAATCCTTCCCCACGCGTAACCGTACCCCCAAACTCGATTTTTGTTTTCGCAGACCAAAAGATTATCTTTTTAATAAAACTTAATTGATTTTGAGATTTCGTTGAAAAGATAAACGTTTTCAGGTGGCCAATCACACCTTACAAAAAAGATTGGTGGCGACTCCATTTTTGTTTTTAAACGTTCTTTTTTCAAAATCGTCGAGCGCGAAGCCGTTACGACATTTACATTTTCATATCCCTATAGTTAGTAATATATATATATATATATTTTACTGAACACAGGTCAGGAAACTATCCTGCCTAATGTGCCAGATTTGGACCAAAGTTTAGAAATTGATGAGAAATGGCACAGGGTGAATTAGGAAATAAGCCTTATACGTCCGAATAGGGATCTGAGTTAGAAGTAATATAAAATTACGACTTGACAATTAGATTCTGAAATTTATACTTAAGGCTAGCACAATACCATAAGGTCCAAAACCTTAAAGGTCAGAAATGGACCAAGTGGGTTATAAGTAGTTCAAGTGAACGAAAAGACAATAAACAGTACTATGAATATTTGAATAATTCTAGAAACACTGCCAAGTATCGTTTCTTGTTGAATTATACAATGCTTAATGTTAGCTTATAATTGGAAGTACTAAGATTGATGGAAGTATCGAGATTGATTCAATCTACTATGTGTTATGTATAGGGTTGTCCTAAGGACTAAGCTTGATCCAAAATCTATCGACACTGCAAAACTTATTAGGCGAGGGAGAATTGATTCAAAAGCTAAGGAAGTACAGTAAGTAACCCTAAGCAATACTTGCATCCAAATTGTTTAATGCTATAAAGTTTTTGAATTTGGCAATTGAAACAAAATAAATGCTCCACATGTGATGTCTTCCCTTGACTGTTGGTTTTGCTTTACTAGAATTGGTTTGTAAACAGGTGATGGGCTCGCAAATATTGTACTGTTTACGTACTATATAATCAAGAAATACTTTAAATGTTTTAAAGGTTTAAACTAAATTCTAACTTAATATGATTTCATATTTTGTGTTGTAACCTTGTTGATATTTTAAATGTCTTGTGAGCCTTGGTTTGTGGAATTACCTCTTTACGAACTACAATAATTGCTATGAGGTTAGGGAAGAATGATTTTTAAAAGATTACTAGATTTCTATTTTAGACCCGAGATATTGAAACCTTAGGTTACTGTACCTTGAGAATTTTGTAGGCACTCTTGATTGACTTAGAGCACTGTTTCTCGAGCATTAGTCTCAGAAACGATCGGCTTGTCCCTTATATTACGTTTAGATAGGTCCCAGTGTCATATGCGCAATGAACCAGGATGGATTGATCTATGCATAGGCAGCGTCCCTTTTCTGGGAGATTGCTACGGTTAGCTACCGTAGATCGTTAAAGTGTTAGCTCTAAGTAGCCTAGATTGATACTATGCGAACTCTCTTGGTACTATGACTGGTTTTATTGATTGCACTGCATACTTTATGTATGATTTGATATTGATACTTCTAGTCTAATGATAGAACTCTACATTTGACTACGATTTGTTATTGATTTTCCATACTGTATTTTAAGTTTAATGCAGCATAATTGATTTGATGTATTTGAAAGTGAATTAAATTAATTTTCACAAGTGAGAGATGCTTGGTATGATTTAGTTGCTTATTGTTGTTACTTACTGAGTTACGACTCACTCCCCTCTTTTTTCCCCTCCCTTTCAGAGTGATCGATATCGCGACTGTTCATTTTGGCTTAGGAAGCTTCTTGAAAGTGGTCTTCCCTGCACTGTTTAAGGTATATAGCTCCCAGCAGATTGTATAGACATATGTGGATGATGGCACAGTGTATTGAAAATCTTTTGGTTGTATATATATACTTACGTGATGAGTCTGGGATGTAAGCTAGGTTATGTTATTATTAGAATATTATGACCATTATACTTTTTCAGTTGGCATTATGTATGTTGGTAGATATGCCTGAATATATTAAAAGTCTAATGTAGATGATCTTGATATATCACTGTGAAGTGGCAGGGAATTTAGCTACTAACAAAGTTAATATGTTAATAAGTAATCTTAGTGATCCAAGGGTTATACAAAATCGAAAGGTAGCCTACACAGTCACCTACAAACAAGAAGCGAAGTAAAGGGACAAAAAAAAAATTTTTGCCTAAATTTAAGCGTCCATAAGATATTAAGAAAGATCGGATGTGACAGTTTGGTATCAGAGCGGGGTTTGTTCGTGTTTGTATAGGTCGATAAAGTTAGCTTACATCCCTGTACATTGTGCTTATGTCTATCCTCGAACTGTGGTTGCCATATAAATTGTACTAAATTGTTGTTAATGTGACAAGAAGTAAGTGATAATGAAGATGAGAGGTAAACCACGACGAGTTCTTCCTACAGAGCGGTCTAGGTCTCCTACTCCCCTGCCTCTACCACAGCCTCCTCAGGCCCCAGATCTTAACGCAGAAGTGGGCCAGTTATTGAGGACTGTAGGAGAACTACAACAGACAGTCCAAAATCTTGCAGCTTTTATAGCGCAACAATTCGGAGGTAACCCTAATCTGCCTCCAACTCAAGCTCAGGCACAAGCACAAGTCCTTCCTCCTATGCCACAACCTCAGGCTGCTCCGCAGCAACAACCGGCTGTACCACCACAGCCACCAGCACCACTGCAACCACTTACAGCTCCACAGCCTCTACCACCTCTAGTGCCGCCACCACCACAGGTTGGGGATCAGGTGGACAAGAACATGAACAGACTTCGACAGTTTCAAAAGATGAACCTGCCCACTTTTAAGGGCGAAAAGGACCCAGAAGTAGCCGAAGAGTGGGTCAAACAGCTAGAGAAGTTATTCAAGTGTATGGGTTACAGTTCTACTGAAAAGGTAAGATTAGCTGTATTCATGTTCTGAGAGAAGGCAGAAGTTTGGTGGGAATCAGCTGAGAAACTGTTGACAAATCAAAACCCAGAGATTACGTGGGAAGCTTTTCTGGAGAGCTTCTTTAAGCAGTATATTCCAAAGCCTGCTCAGAGAAAGAAACAGGCAGATTTTCTGAGATTGACTCAGGTTTCCAACACAGTGGATGAATGAGTCAAAGTTTTCAACTTTGTGTCGGTATGATCTTTTAGCATCTAAGGATGAGAAAGCTAAGACCATCAAATTCATTTCGGGATTGAAACCCGCTATTCGGAGTAAGATAGCAGTGTTGGATATCACTAATTATGCAGAAGCTATCAGATGAGCTCAGATGGTCAAGCTTGAACACGACCTGATTCAGCAGGAATATGGGTCCAAGTGGAAGAACAAAGGAAAAGATAAGAAAGTAGATGATAGAAAGCCCTACAAGGGCAAGCAGTTAAAAAGAAGCAGAAGACAATGGGAAACAAACAGAAAGGGGATGAAACTAAGAAGGGTCTAACTTGTCCTAAGTGTGGAAACAATCATGGTACTAAACCTTGCTATAGAGATATAGGAGCTTGTTTTCACTGCGGGAAACAGGGACATATGATCAAAGATTGTCCCCATCGCAAGACTGTAGAAAGGGCCTTTGAGCATTCGGCTAGTGACAAGGGTAAAGCAGTTGATAAGGGCAAGAAGCCAGTAGCTCAGGGTCGAGTCTTTGCGTTGGATAAGGCTTCTGCACAGGGAAGAGACTTCGTGGTCAAAGGTAAGCTTACTATTACTGATCTTGAAGCTTATGTTTTAATAGACTCTGGTTCCACTCACTCCTTTATTGCTCCATACTTTGCTTGCAAGATTAAATTAGAACCTGTAAAATTAGATCGTCTGCTTCATGTGAGCACTCCTTTAAAGGAAACCCATATAACTGATATTATATATAGGGATTGTGAGGTTAAGGTGGGAGATAGGAATCTGCTAGTCGATTTGATTTTGTTAAATATGAAAGATTTTGATGTAATCCTAGGAATGGATTGGTTAGCTAGACATCATGCTTGGTTAGATTGTTATAAGAAAATAGTGATGTTCTCCCTACCTGAAATTGTTGTAATCTCTTTTGATAAGTAGTAATAAAGTGATGAATTGTTTTTGTTTGATTATTTTGCCTAAGAATGCATGATATTTGTGAAGGATATTTAGCCTATGTGGAAGATGCCTCCAAGAAACATCCTGAATTAAAGGATATACCAATCGTCAGAGAGTTTCCAAATGTATTCCCTGATGACTTGCCAGGCTTACCACCCAACCGAGAGACTGAGTTCACCATCGACTTAGTCCCGAGTACTTAGCCTATTTCAAGGGCACCTTATAGAATGGCTCTTGTGGAACTGGATGAATTAAAGAAGCAGTTGCAAGAGCTACTTGATAAGGGATTTATACGCCTGAGCATATCTCCCTGGGGTGCACCGGTGTTGTTTGTTAGAAAGAATGATGGAAGTTTAAGACTGTGTATTAACTACAGGTTACTCAATAAGGCAATAATTAGGAACAAGTACCCATTACCAAGGATTGATGATCTATTCGATCAGTTGAAGGATGCTACGGTGTTTTCCAAAATAGACCTTCGATTCGGCTATCATCAGCGGAGGATTTGAGAGGATGATGTTCCTAAGATGGCCTTTCGGACTAGATACGGCCATTATGAATTTCTAGTGATGCCATTTGGCTTGACTAATGCACCAGCGGCTTTCATGAGCTTGATGAATGAGGTGTTCAAGCCTTTCTTAGACTTATTTGTGATTGTTTTCATAGATGACATCTTGATATATTCCAAGTCAATAGACGAGCACGAACAGCATTTACGAACAGTGCTCCAAGTCCTTAGAGACAAGGAGTTGTATGCTAAGCTCAGTAAATGTGACTTCTAGTTAGATCAGATTACTTTTCTGGGGCATATTGTGTCAAAGGACGGGGTGTCAGTAGATCCGTCCAAGATTGAAGCCATTGTGAAGTGGGAAAGGCCTCAGACTGTAACAGAAGTTCGAAGTTTCCTGGGTTTAGCAGGTTATTACAGGAGATTTGTAGAAGGTTTCTCCAAGATTGCTACACCACTGCATCGACTCACTCGAAAAAGAGTGAACTTTAATTGGAATAAGGCATGTGAAAATAGCTTTCAGGAGTTGAAGAGACGGCTTACCTCTGCTCCAATATTGACTATTCCTAGTGGGTCAGGAGGTTATGCTATCTACAGTGATGCTTCGTATCAAGGATTAGGGTGTGTCTTAATGCAGCACGGGAAGGTAATAGCTTATGGTTCTCGTCAGTTGAAGGAACATGAGAAGAATTATCCGACACATGACCTAGAACTTGCTGCAGTAGTGTTCACGCTCAAGGTTTGGTGCCATTATCTCTACGGGAAACATTTCATATTTTTACAGATCATAAAAGTCTGAAGTACTTATTCTCCCAAAAAGAGTTGAATATGGGCCAGCGAAGATGGATGGAATTGTTGAAGGACTACGACTATGAAATTCTTTGCCATCCAGGCAAGGCTAATGTTGTAGCAGATGCGTTGAGTAGGAGAGGCACTGTTATGGTCTTTACGTTGATGGTCCAGGAATGGTGTATGCTACAGCAGTTTGCAGACTTGATATTAGATATAGAACCTGTCGAAAAGGGTTGTATGATAGCCAGTAGAGGATAAAGCTTGAACTGATTGATCGAATCCGTCAAAAGCAAAAAGAGGATCCTCGATTAAGAGAGATTGTTTGTGAAAATGAAGAGAACCAAAATGAAGAAACAGAGTTTAGGTTCAGCAATGATGGCATTTTGAGGTATAGAGGCCGAATGTATGTTCTAAATGATTCAGAGTTGAAGAAGTTGATCCTAGAGGAAGCTCATAGCTCGAAATATGCTATGCACCCTGGCAGTACTAAGATGTACAAGAACCTGCGTAGCTTATACTATCGGTCTGGAATGAAGAAAGATATCACTGATTTTGTTGCAAAATGTCTAGTCTGTCAACAGGTAAAAGTTTAGCATCAAAAGCCCACGGGGTTGCTTCAACCATTGTCTATTCCGAGCTGGAAATGGGAGCACATCACCATGGACTTCGTGCTAGGTCTTCCAAGGACAAAAATACAGCATGATGCTATCTGGGTGATAGTGGATAGACTAACGAAATCAGCTCACTTTTTAGCCATTAAGGCTACAGATTCTCTCAGTGCTTTGGCCGATCTCTATGTTCGGGAAATTGTTGGGCTACACGGTGTCCCAGTGTGCATTGTGTCTGATCGAGATTCCTGATTTACTTCTAGATTTTGGGAGAAGTTTCAGGAAGCAATGGGGACTCAGTTACACTTCAGCATCGCTTACCATCCCCAGACTGATGGTCAGTTTGAGAGAACCATTCAGACTCTCAAGGACATGTTGAGAGCATGTGCACTTGATTACAAAGGCTCTTGGGATGAACATTTACCATTGGAAGAATTTGCATACAACAATAACTTCCACTTGAGTATAGGGATGGCCTCATATGAAGCACTGTACGGAAGAAAGTGTCGGTCTCCGATTGGATGGGAAGAAGTGGGAGACAGAAAATTGTTTGCACCGGACTTGGTTCAGCAAGCTTCAGACAAAATAAAACTTATCTGTGAAAGACTTAAAACTGCCCAGAGTAGACAGAAGTCATATGCCGATAATCGTAGGAGACGTTTGGAGTTTGAGGTCGGTGATTCGGTATTTTTGAAAGTTTCTCCTTCGAAGGGCATTATGAGATTCAGGAAGAAGGGCAAACTTAGCCCGAGGTATGTAGGACAGTTCGAGATTTTAGAGAAGGTTGGTGAAGTGGCATACAGGTTGGCTCTACCACCACCGCTAGCAGGTGTGCATAACGTATTTCACGTGTCAATGTTAAGGAAATATCACCCGGATCCTTCGCACGTGGTAGATTATGGAGAGTTAGATGTTCGGGATGATCTCACATATAAAGAGAAGCCTGTTAGGATCTTAGATCGCAAGGAGAAGGTCTTAAGATCCAAAATTATCCCACTAGTGAAGGTATTGTGGCAAAGGCATTCAGAGGAAGAAGCTACCTGGGAAGTAGAGAATCTAATGAAGGAGAGGTACCCTCACTTGTTTTGAAGTAACGGTACTCAAATTTGGGGACCAAATTTGACAAGGTGGGAAGAATGTGATAACCCTTATTTGCGATATTAATCGTAAGTATCCTAGAGTAAATTTTAACTAACTTAAGGTTATTTTGGAGTTTTGGACAGATTATGGAAGCTGAGTATGTCCTGGTCACCTTGCTCAAGAATTGGTGGATATATATATATATATATATATATATATATATGTAAGTATGTAGGTATTAAGATATAAAGTAGGAAATTAATTAAGTAATTAAGATATACTATAAGGGAATTAAATATATATGTATATATATATATATCAGATATGGAAATTAAATTTATAAAGACAATAAAAAGTGGGAGACATATAAACATAGTCCAAATTATGTCTCAAAGAAAAAGGCTAGTTTAGGAGACATTATTATTTGCTTGAAACAATAATTATTTATCTACTAATCCATTAACATTAAATAGGGTTATTAGAAGCTGATGTTACAAGAGTAAAGGGCTGGTAACACAAGTCAAGGGCTGGAAAAAAAATAATAACGTGGGCTCACTCTAGGTTCAATTCCCTATTTAGAATATCAAGTTTCACAATTTTATCATTTCGAAATTATTTTTTCCTCAAATTTTCCCTGTTTCCAGATGCATTCTGGCAGATTGTCTACTGACCTCTATGTACAAATTGAGCCATATCTCAAGATAGAGTTGTCCAAATTGTGCAAACTCAAAGCTATATTATTCTTAACTCATTTAAATTTCTATAAAAATAAACTTTTCAGCCAAATTCAATCTGTGCTAATTTCTACAAATTTTCAAAGTTGACACAGAGTATCTCACCTACTACACTGAGTGCCCTGTGTTCAACTGCCTATATCTCAGGCGACACAACTCCAAATTAGGTAATTCCAAAACTGAATTTGGCCTAACTCATAAAGCTACCTGCAATAATTTTTCCAGAATTTATTTCATTCTAAAACCCCCAAACTGAATTTTTAAATATGTGACTCAGACAGACAGTTTTCCAGCAAAATTGAAATCTACATTTAGCACTTTGTTTCTCTTCTTTTCTCAACTCTAACCTTATAAACATTTTCTATTCACTTAGTATATTCATCAAATACTAAAATGCAGCATCAAATCATGCCCAAACCAACCTTGGCTGAAACCCCCATTTACCATTTTTCTTGATTTTTCAATCCTTTCTTCAAACTATTGTTTCTATATTACTTAAACCTTTTATAGCTTTCATTTCCTACCAATTTCATGCAACAAAATGCATGCATTCATCATGAACCATGGCTGTCCAAAACCCATAAATATGGCACATTTTTATTCAGCCATTTTTAGGTAAATCCAATGCCATAATCTTTTCCTACAACTTGAATACACTAGGAACACAACCTTAAAACAAATCAAAGCCATAAATTTTTGGACAAAACTTACCTTGACCGAAATCTTCTTGGCCTTCTTTCTCCTTGTGCCTTTCTTCTTTTTTTCCTTCTGGCTGCTCTTTCTTTTCTTACTCTTTCTTTCGGTTTCAGCTCATTTCCTCTAGTTTTTCTTTTTCTTTCTTCTCTTGTCCGTCAGTTTGCAGCTCTCTTCCTTCTCTCTTTCGGCCTCACTTTCTTTTCACTTCTTTCTTTTTCTGTTTAATTACAAAGCTTCTTTGAGAAGCTTGAAGTGATGTAGTTGATGGTGTTAGTGGAGTTTGATGGGAGAAAGTCCCATCAAGCTCCACTAAGTATTATCTTATGTTTTTATTTCCTATTTGAATTATTTATAATATATTTTCTATAATTATGTATATCTTTATATATATATACTAATATATATTCATATGTATTTATTTATTTTGTTATATTCTTTACATAAAATATGTATATGTACCTATATTTAAAAATCTTAATTATAAATGGTATATACATACTCATATCCATATAATATATATATATATATTCCTGTCTAATATATTTTTAGTGTAGATATGTGTATATATATATTTATATATGTTCTTCCTTTCTTTTAAAATTTACATATATCTATTTATATATATATATATACATATTTAACAGTCAATATACATATATATATATGTATTCCTTATTTATTTTATTTTATGTATTTTAATATTCAAGTATACTACATTCCCTTTAGTATCCTTGTGTCCTTTGTTTTATTAAAACAAATATACATATATATATTTATTGTGGAATATATGCATCTATTTGTTCTTATATAATTCTTGAACTTAGTTATAGGATTTCTAAATTACACAAAGGTATAAATTATTTATTTTCTAATTTCACTACTTTGAGACTTCATTCTCATTACTTGACATAAGAATAATAATTACAAAAATGTATCTCAATACTAGCTTATCTTATGTCTTTTATTTATTCACTAACATGGTACAAAGTTTCGTAGTCTTTACATCAGTAGAATAAACATGCACGGTTACACGTGATGAAGAAAATATGCATATATCCAAAATTACCCTAAAAATCAACATTAATGCCTAACCTTAGCTGGCACAAAATTGAGCATTCAATTGAGAAAAGAAAAAAAAACTGCCAAAAGTTATCTTTAATATTATGTTGTTATTGATTGATGCATGTTTGACATCTGTCAGCAGAACAACTTCAGCTATAAAAAGCAACAAACGCAGCTGTGTATACGTGGGTCTTTTTGCCGCTACACATACCATCTTCAGCTACTTCAATTCAACCCAAAATCAGACATACACGCTATTACGATAATTGAATCAAAGAAAATGGAAGTTTCTATAGCTGTGTAGATTGGCGAGCGGTTATGCTATTGTGTGGATTAGCGAGCTATGCGGGTTGGCGAGCTGTTATGCTTTTATGTGAATTGGCGAGCTGTGTGGGTTGGTGAGCTACTGCAGTATGTGCCTCTGCTCTAGGTATTTGCTGTGATATTTCTTTGGCAACTCTCTTGTAGCTTGGCGATCCAAAAAGCAGACCACTATCTCCCGTTCATCTTCAGAGGCTGAATATTGACCATTGGCCACTACTACTTGTGAAATTCAGTGGTTCCTTTATTTGCTTCGTGATCTTCAGATTTCACACCCCACTCCAGCATTACTTTTTTGTGACAATCAATCTACCATGCATATTGCCAAGAATCATGTGTTCCATTAGAGAACCAAACATATTGATATTGATTGTCATATTGTGCGTGAAAAGCTTACTGTTGGTGTTATTCATTTACTTCCCATGAGGTCCTCTGATCAGTTAGCTAATATCTTCACCAAGGCCTCTCATCCTGCAACCTTTTATCATTATTTGTCCAAGCTGAGAGTCCAAAACATATACTCTCCAGCTTGCGGGGGGGGGGGGGGTTATCATAGTAAATACCTAAAGCAGAGGCACATACTGCAGCAACTCGCCAACCCACACAGCTCACCAATCCACACATCTGCATAACCGCTCACCAATTCTTCGATTCAACTATCGTAATACACTCGTCATCACCAATTGCTTCAATTGACAAAACAGTGTTCATACACGCGTCATCACCAATTGCTTCAATTGACAAAACACTGTTCAAAGCTATCTTTAATAGTATGTATTGATTGGTTCTACCGATCAGTTGAGATTAGTGTTGATCGACTAGCTACCTTTTTATGCTCGATTATGTTTCTTTGAGGAATTAATTAGCTGTTGATTAATCCTCGTGCAAATTTTGGTGCATATAATATGTATTTATGTGATACTTAGATAATCACAATAGCCATAAATACAAATTATTTTTTATGATTAAACAAATGAGTTCGTAATCAATAAATAAAGTTGGCCACTTGTTTGGTTTAGACTCTGGTAAAGTCATTGATTGGACACTTTTTCCTTGATCATTTGTGATTTTAATCTAGTTGGTCTACATTGAACAAATCATAAATGAGATTTAATTAACTCTTGAATAACTATCACATTTATTAAATATCATAGGCATTGATTTTACTTCAATCTTAATCCTCAATTGATTATAATTATATATTTGAAAATATTAATTCATTTGATTTGTTAATTGGTGAGATTTAAATATATATTTGTAAATATTTATTCATTTGAGTTGTTAATTGGTGAGATTTAATCGCAAGTCAATCAACCTAGTAATTTAGTGAAAATATTTATAAATAGTGAATGTTATAACTTAACAATATGAAATTTGTACGATATATTTCTTAATATGTTTTTAGTGCTTGATCATTGAGTTCATTAATCAAAGTGTATAAACAATAATTATTTAAGTTTCGTAATAAGATTTTTTTTGGTTGCATCGTAATAAGATTTTTGAAACGATAATTAGAGACAAAGCACAAAATATATTTAAATTGATTGAATAAATTAGCTATCAATTTAATTACGATATTGTGCAAGGAATTGCTAAGATATTCAATGTGGCAAGGGCACGATATCAAATAATTATGATATACCTGCATCCTTTTGTACAATAAAAATAAACTTTTAAAGTTTTATTACATGTAAATAAGTCTTAAACTTTTATTTTATTGTAACTTAAAGCATAAACATTCAAAATCACCAACAAAGTGGCTAGAAAAAGTGGAAGTGGACTGCTTTTCCAAGTATTTGAACAGAGTTTGAGCCCTGGAATCCCTACTGTTAGGAGGGCTTTACCGTTTACCACTCTCAACCTAAACAAGATTAATTTTAGACCGTAAAACGGACGAGGATATCTATACTTATATCAAAAAAACATTCAGAATCACATAATTAAGTCTATATCTATTAAATATACTAACTGAAATTTGTTTTACACATGTAGCATCCTATGTAGACTTGTTTAAAGGTCAGGATACCCATCTGAGCCTGAAGCCCTGACCAATTTTTAGGCAAACTTAAACAAAAATATTAAACCCATTAAACGAGATTAGGCTTGAAAATCAATGCCCAATAAAACTGGATTGAGCTTCAGTTCTCCATTTCAAGTCCAATGCCAACCTAATTCAGCCCCATAATTATAATTTCTTTCTATTTTTATACATACTAATTCATTTTTTTAACTACTTTTCATCATTTTGTGCAAATTAATTTGAGCTTGTATTTATTTTTTTTTTACACTTTAATTGAAAATTTTCATGTATCTTGTAATTTTTTTGTAAGAATTTATTTTAACTTATTATATTATACTTATTAACTAGCCTTAATAGCAAAATATATTCTTAACCTTTTGCATAAATGAAAATAAGTCCCCAACCTTTAATTTTAATGTATAAACCCTTAACATTTCAAAATAATGCAATTAAACCTAGATATATTAAACAATTTTTCTTTAAAAAAAGTTGAGGGCTTATAAGACTTAATCTCTTATTTATTTTACGTAATTGCATTATTTTGAAAGGTTGGAGATTTAATAATAGTAAAATAAAAATTTATAGACTTTTACAATAAAATTAAAGGTTAAGAGTTTATATACATTTTATGCAAAAAGTTGATAATATATTTAACTATTAAGCCTATAAACTATTATGTATTTTAATATTTTTATATTTTATTATAAAGTTTTTAAAAAAAATTAATAATGCTAGGACCAATTTGGACTTATTCATTGTTTGTAATAACAGACTTGGAAAAAAATTAAGCTTGAAAAGTTGAGTCAGGCCGGCTCTAGACTCATTATCAATCCGTTAATACCTTAACTACGCCTGACCCTAACCCAATCTGACCTATGTGAGATCCTAAATTTCTCTATTCTCCCTATACCTATTGAAGGTTTTGAATTATGTTAGCTTTAAATTGACAAGTATTTTGAAATGACAAAACTCAAGTAAGATTAAAAATGATTTTTCTACAAAGTAAATTTGCTTGAAATGAACTCAATGATAGAAAATATTTTAAACAAAGTTTTGGATTGAGATTTCAATTGAAAAAGTCAGTAAATACACTTAGAAAAGTGTTAGAAGGTTTTGAACTGACTTAGAGTCACAAAAAGCCATAAATTGTCTCAAATTGCAGCCAAAGAAGTACAGGAAAGCATCCTGGAGAAAAGGGGTCGATCCCTACTGTAGAAGGATTGATCCCAAAATGGCAAAAAGTTTGGAAGGCATCCTCGAACAGGTTGGAAAGCATTCTGGAGAAAAGGAATTGATCTGTTTGGTAAAGGGATTGATCCCTTTGCATGAAACTTGACTCCAACGGCTAGTTTTTGAGGGTTTCAACGAGAGAAATTGCATTAAATGCTTCACCAACCGTTCCATTCAGTTGGTGGGATATAAATAGAGGCATTTATGAAGTTTAGAGGTAGAACAAGCAGTCAGAAAATCCTCAAGCTTCAAGAGAGAAAATCCAATCTGAAAATTCTTATTGTGTAACTCCATTTGTGAGATTTCTTGTTGTTCATCACCCATTTACTGAAAGTTCTGTTATTCAAAAGGGTGAGCTATCCTTATAAGGTCTGCTATTGTAGAGTGTGGGTAGTAATACAAGGGGAGAGGCTTAAAAGGTGATTTCTAAGTCCTCAAGAAACATTGTAAGAGGTCTTACCACACCTTGAAGTGGTTTGTAAAGATTTTCAAGAGAGAGCTGAATCAAAACCTTGACAAGAGGATCAAGGAGAGAGGACGTAGGCAAGAGATTGGCCGAACCTCTATAAATTTGTGTTTGCTTCTCTTTCCCTTACTCTTTTTACTGCACTTATTTCATTGTTGTTTCATTAGTTTTAATTGTGCATTAAGAGGTAGAAAAATAAAAAATAAGTAGAAAAATCGATTCACCCCCCTCTCGGTAGAGCCAGCAATTGGTATCAAAGCTTAGGCTCGAGATTGATTTAAATTAACATCTATCGAGTAAAACGATCACTAATGGCTCAAACTAATGTATCTACATCTTTGGTATGAAAGGGACACTCTACGGTTAGGCCTCCACTCTTTAATGGTGAAAACTATGCTTATTGGAAGACTAGAATGATGTTCTTTATTCAAGCCAATGATTATGAAGTATGGAGGATTATAGTTAAAGGTCCCCTTGTCCCTATTAAGAAAGTAGATGGGAAGGATGTGCTAAAGAAAGAAAATGAGTGGGATACTAATGATTTTAGAATGGCACAACTAAATGCTAAGGTAATGCACACACTATTTTGTGCATTAGGACCAAATGAATATAATCGAGTTTCACAATGTGAGAATGCTAAACAAGTTTGGGATAAACTAGCCATCACAAATGAGGGAACCACACAAGTCAAGGAAACAAAAGTAGGCATGCTCACTCAAGACTATGAATTGTTTAGAATGAAGAATGATGAGTCAATTAGTGACATGTTTACTAGGTTTACTGACATCATAAATGGTCTTAAAGCCTTAGGAAAAACATATTCTAATGTAGAGATGGTGAAAAAGATACTCAATAGCTTACCTAAATCATGGGAAGTTAAAGTCACTGCTATTGAGAAATCCAAGGATCCTCATACACTCTCATTAGATGAACTTATGGGATCTTTACTTACTTATGAGATGAAAATTAAGAGAAATCAAGATCCCTCAAAGAAAGTTGGAGTAGCTCTAAAATCTACCACAATTGAGGAATCAAAAGACGATCATTATGAAAGTGGTGATGATGAGGATTTAGAAATGGCCATGTTCGCCAAGAGATTCAATAAATTCATGAGGATAAGAGCTAGTGGAAACTCTAGGAGACCCCTTAGGAGAGAGTTCAATAGAGGAGAAACTAGTAGGAAAGAAAAGGACCAAATTATTTGTTATGAATGCAAAAAAACCTGGTCATATTAAATTTGACTGTCCTTTTTATAGAAAGCAAAATGAGAAGAAACCAAAAAAGAAGGCTATAGTGGCTACTTGGAGTGATAGTGATTGCTCCAATGAAGAGAATATGCAAGATGAAGTAGCCAACCTTTGTTTTATGGCTTTTGAAGATGAGAAGGTAACATCTAACTCATTAGATACTAATGAATACACTTTTGATGAATTGCAAGATGCATTTAATGAGTTAGCAAATGAATTTGAATGCATGAATTTGAAATATAAGAAAATGATCTCTAAGTTGAAAAAGGAAAATGAAATGCTTATTAATGTTAAATTAGAATGTGAAAAGAAATTAGAAAATGCAAATCTAGAAATAGAAGAATTAAATAAGAAGAATACTAATTTGCAAAACTCCTTTTCTAAATTTTTCATGGGTCAACAAAAACTTGGTCATATGCTAGAGACTCAAAGAGCATTCTTTGATAGAGAAAGGTTAGGCTATAATGCATCAAACAAAGAGACTCATCTAAAAAATTTCCTAGTTAAAGATAGAAAATTTGTTTTGTGCATATTATGTAATAAACTAGGACATTCTTCACAAGCATGCACCTCTAGGAAGACCATGATTAGAGGAAAAATGGCTGTCAAGATTTGGGTGCCTAAACATGTTTTAAATTCAAGTGATGAGTCCTTAAAAATGAAATGGATCCCTAAAGGATAAAAAATTATTAGTACTAACTCTCAAGGACCCAAGAAAATTTGGGTACCTAAGATGAAAGCTTGATGTGTTTGTATGTAGGAGGAAGAGTATTGCTACAAGGCTAAGTTTAAGGAGCATTGGTACCTTGATAGTAGATGCTCAAGACACATAATGGGTGACAAGAGCCAATTCAAGTTCCTAAAGCATAAAAGTGGTGGAGAAGTCACATTTGGAGACAACTCCAAAGGACAAATTGAAGGAATTGGCTCATTGGTAACTCTTCCTCAACTATTGAGAATGTTTTGTATGTCAGAGGCTTAAAACATAATTTGCTTAATATTAGTCAACTGTGTGATAAGGGATTTAAAGTTGTGTTTGATGATTTGTGTTGCAATGTTGTTAATGCTAAAACTAATCAAATTGTTTTTATTGGACATAGACAGGGAAATATTTATATTGTTAATTTAAATGAGCTTAATAGCAAAAATGTATGTTTAATGGCCACTAGAGAAGATGAACCTTGGTTATGGCATAGAAGACTAGGCCATGCTAGCATGCATGTTTTGTCTAAGTTAGCCAAAAGAGACCTAGTAGTAGGCTTACCTAAACTTCAATTTGAAAATGATAAAGTGTGTGAAGCATGTGTAAGAGGAAAACACAAGAGAATATCATTTAAACCTAAGAAGTGTGTTACTACCTCTATGTCACTTCAACTTCTCCTCTTAGACCTCTTTGGACCAACTAGGACAACTAGCTTAGGAGGAAAATACTATGGATTTGTGATAGTTGATGATTTCACTAGGTTTACTTGGGTGTTCTTTTTAAGTGTGAAAAATGAAGCCTTAGATAAATTCATTGTTTTCTCAAAACTTGTTCAAAATGAAAAAGGTTACTCTATTACTAGTATTAGGAGTGACCATGGAAAAGAGTTAGAAAATCTTGATTTTGATACATTTTGCAATGAAAATGGTATTAGCCATAATTTTTCAGCTCCTAGAATTCTTCAACAAAATGGGGTAGTTGAAAGGGGAAATAGAACCTTAGAAGAAATGGCTAGAACCGTGCTTTGTGAAAATAACTTACCTAAATATTTTTGGGCTGAAGCAATAAATTCTGCTTGCTATGTTATAAATAGAGCTATGGTAAGGCCTATTTTAAAGAAAACTCCCTATGAGCTTTTTAAAGGAAAAAGGCCTAACATAAGTTATTTTCACCCATTTGGATGTAAATATTTTGTCTTGAACAATGGTAAAGATAACCTAGGAAAATTTGATGCAAAAAGTGATGAAGGTATTTTTCTTGGTTATTCTTTAAATTCTAAGGCTTATAGAGTTTTCAATAAAAGAACACTTGTAGTAGAAGAGTCAATACATGTAATCTTTGATGAATCACATATCACTAGTAGAACCAATCTTGATGATGAAGTAGAGATCTTTGATGAACCTATAGTTGATCCATCCCAAGATAAGGATGTTAGAGAACAATTAGAAGATCTTAATATTAACAAAAATGAGGAGTCCATGGAACAAGAAATAATTGAGAAAGAATATAAGTGTCCTAGAGAACTTGGATATGTGAAGGATAATGATATTGTTGGAGATCCAAACATTGGCGTTAGAACTAGGTCAACCTATAGAAACATATGTCAACATGTAGCATCTAAGTGTCCTAGAGAACTTGGATATGTGAAGGATAATGATATTGTTGGAGATCCAAACATTGGCGTTAGAACTAGGTCAACCTATAGAAACATATGTCAACATGTAGCCTTTGTGTCGCAATTTGAGCCAAAGAATGTGGATGAGGCCTTGAAAGATGTAAATTGGATTATAGCCATACAAGAGGAATTAAATCATTTGAGAGAAGCAAAGTGTGGACTCTAGTGGAAAGACCTAAAGATTATCCCATCATTGGAACCAAATGGATATTCAAGAATAAGATATATGAGAATAGCATTATTGTTAGAAACAAGGCTAGGTTAGTGGCTCAAGGATATAGGCAAAAAGAAGGAATAGACTATGATGAAACATATGCTCTGGTAGCTAGATTAGAAGCCATTAGGATGCTACTTGCATTTGCATGCTACAAGGATTTTAAATTATATCAAATGGATGTAAAAAGTGCCTTTTTAAATGGTTACATAAATGAAGAGGTTTATGTTGAACAACCCCCTGGTTTTGAAAATCCAAAGTTTCCTAATCACGTTTTCAAACTATCAAAAGCTTTATATAGATTAAAACAAGCTCCTAGAGCTTGGTATGAAAGACTTTCAAAGTTTTTGATTAAAAAAGGTTTTGCAAGAGGCAAAGTAGACACAACCTTGTTTATCCAATCTAAGGGTAGTGACTTATTAGTAGTTCAAATTTATGTGGATGATATCATTTTTGGATATACAAATGAGTCATTGTGTAAAGATTTCTCAAAATTAATGCAAAGTGAATTTGAGATTAGTATGATGGGAGAGTTAACCTTCTTTCTAGGACTTCAAGTTAAACAATGCAAAAAAGGTATTTTCATAAATCAAGCTAAGTACACTAAAGATTTGCTCAAAAGATTTGGAATGGATGAGTCTAAACCTTACTCTACACCAATAAGCACAAATATCAAGCTTGATAAGGATGAAGGAGGAAAATGTGTAGACACTAAACTATATAGGTCTATGATTGGTTCATTGCTATATTAAACTGCTAGTAGATCCGATATAATGTTTAGTGGATGCTTGTGTGCTAGATTTCAGTCATCTCCTAGAGAATCACACTTACAAGCAGTAAAAAGAATCCTTAGATACCTTAAAGACACCTCTTCCTTAGGACTTTAGTATCCTAAAGATTCTACACTTGATCTCCATGCTTATTCCGATGCGGATTTTGGTGGATGCAAAGTGGATAAAAAAAGCACATCGGGAACATGTCAATTCTTAGGAAGTAGAATTATTTCATGGTTCTCTAAGAAACAAAATAGCGTAGCTTAATCCACAATCGAGGCTGAATATATAGCTTTCAGAAGTTGCTGTGCTCAAGTTTTGTGGATTAAACAACAAATGAGAGACTATGGAATAGAAATGAACCAACTTCCCATCAAGTGTGACAACACTAGTGCTATCAACCTTACAAAAAATCTCATCCAACACTCTAGAACCAAGCACATTGAGATTAGACATCATTTTATACAAGATCATGTGCAAAAAGGGGACATAATTCTAGAGTATGTAGATACCTTACACCAATTAGCTGATATCTTCCCAAAACCCTTGGACAAGGAGAGATTTTGCATTCTTAGAGGTGAATTAGGTATTATGAATGCTCCTTGAATTGATTTGATGTTGAATGAATGGCTTAAATTGGTTTGTGATTATTACAAGAAAGAAATTTGGAGAATATAATTACCACTTGCAATTCATGACCTTAACTTGCCATGTTACTGTTCATGATCTTAGCTTTTGAGGTTGAATTGTTGAACTTTGTGTGTTTTGATCAAGTTAAATTCTCTTCGTTAGCCAAAACCCACTTATGATGTTTAAGACATTATCACAGTCATGTTCACTTATTGTTCAAAGCTGTTTTGCATATTTTCAGCATATTTCTACATTTTTCTGCACTTTTTCTGCATTTTTCAAGTCATATCTCATTCATCCCAAGTGGCAACAACCAGATTTTGATTTTAAAATAGTGAAAATGCATAAGTTCCATTGTTTTCAAATCATTTTTCTGCATCAAAACTGAGGCAATGGACTAAAGGGTCAATTCTTCTGAAAAGTGGATTGATTCCCGGGTCATTTAGGCCTAAAAATCTGGGTTTTTTCTATGAGGCATCGATCCCTTTCATCATGGGATCGATCCGTTAGCTCCAAAATGGGCAGGAGTGTATTCGGCCAAAAAGGAATCGATCCATTCCTTAAAGAGATCAATCCCCTCGGGCCAAAATCCAAGCGTGGACCTTGTTAAAATCGGGATTCCCTCTCCTTTCTCACATTATTCATCTTCCCCATCCACAGAGACGTTCCCCCCTCCATTCTCCTTCACCAGAACTTCAAGATCTGCACCATTTCTACACCAAATCGCTTCATTTTTTCACCATTCTTCATATTTTCTCCTTCTCTTTCACTTCTCATCATCCTTTCACACAAAATCTTCATCAATTTCAACTTCCTCTCATCTCCCTTATGTTCATCACTATTCACCCAACATTTCAATTCTAAGTGTTCTTCACTCATTTTCATCAATTTTTCTTACATATCTTGTTTATTTCATCATATCTTGTTAACCCATTTCAAGTTTCTACATCAATTTTCATTATATTCTATTTTTCATTTCACATAAAACCCATGTTTTTTATCTAACTTCTAGTGTTCATAACTTAGAATCCTTTGAACATATCAGCATCATTTCTTCATCAAACTTATTGATTGCATATTGATCTATGGTATTGTGTTGTTGGATAGGCTTACATTCCCCCATACACTCATCCATCATCACCCAAACTTGTGCTCACCAACTGTTCGGCTAAATTCCTCTTCGAATTTTTCTTCATTTCTTGACCTCAATCTTCACTCCACATGGCTCCTAAAATCAAACATGCCTCCACAAAGAAAAGAACTCGTCCCTCTTCCTCCTCCACTTCCATTCCAACAGCTTTCAATAGATGCTTAGAAATGTGGAAGAGAAAATTTGTTACCATGCTCAATTTTCCAATATGCGCATTAAGCATTGACGTCCAATTGATTTCGGTTTCTTGGAATCAATTAACTTTCCCTATTTGGCCAAATTTGATGCATTTCATTAGACTCACTTTCTCAAAATCAACACTCTAGTTCCTTCAAACATCATTCGAGCATTCTTTTCCAATGCCGAAATTATCTATTCTCCAAATGACCCATGCAAGGTGGTGGGAATTCAATCTTTTGTTATGGGTAGAGATGTTGAAATCATCGAATATTCCCTCTCGCGTGCCTTTCACATTCCAGAGCATGGTCTTACGCATGAAAATATCAACATCCCATTAGAGTTTAATATCGTCAATGACCGTGTGGGTGATCTTCCCATCTTCACAAGACTCCTTCACATCATAATCTCCTGGAATCTTCTCCCACTCGAGATAAAATATTCTCAACTCTGGTGACTTGATCACTTTTGGCTCTACCAAATTCATTCCCTTGACTGTGAGCAGCCAGACCTTGTTCATTTCATTCTTCAAGATTGGGTGAAGATCGTTCGTGGCAAGGTCCACACAATTGTCTTCCCTCAGCCACTTGCATTCTATCTACTCGATCACAACATTGATTGTTCATGTGAGGTTGGTGTCCTTCTGAACCCAAGTACTACCATCAACCTTGCTACATTGCATAATCTTGGATGGTATTCTCGTCAGCAAGGTGATACTGTAGTATGGGAAAAGGCTCATGGTGCTCCTGCATCTCCCGAGCATGCTAGTGAAGAGGACGCTCCTTCTCCTGAAGAGGAAACCCCTGCTTCTTCCTCCTTACCATCGTGGTCTGCATCTAATGACCAGATCATGCTCACGCTTCAACATCTCCAGCAGACCTTCACTCAGCGTTTTGATCAGCTCGATGATCAATTTGGTCAACTCAATGTTCGTCTCGACAATGTGAAGGAGACACAAGCTGCTTTGTACGATGAAGTCTAAGATATCTGTATGCAGCAAGAGGACTTCATGGACCAATATCACAAGACGTTTCCTAGGCGTTGATTGTGATTGTTGTGAGGGATGAGCATTTAGCTTATTATTATCCTCTACTATGTCTGGTGTTTATGATGTTTTTAGCCTTATGTTTATAACATTTTCTAGTACGTTTATGATGTTTTAGTCTTATGTTTATCAATATGACTGGTGTGTTTTGATGTTAGACTCTTTGCAATCTTTGTTTCTATGGCATGCCTTATGATTTATATATATATATATATATATATGTCTTTGGCTTGATCTATATTTCCATTGGCTTGGTTTATCACTTTGCTTAGTCTTTTTCTCCATTGTTGCTTTAAATGGACTTATCCATCTGACCATTTCTCTTTATGTCATCATATTTGCTTTAATTCTTAATATGACGAAAAGGGGGAGAATTCATGGGGTAAATTTTTCACGCATAAATTGAGGGGGAGCAAAGCAAAATGATTTTCAAGCAAAATATTTTTCCATGTATAAATTGAGGGGGAGCCAAGCAAAATGATTTTCATGATGTCAAAATAATAAGCAAATCTATCTTAAGCAAATTTACCTTAAGTTTTGTCATATCAAAAAGGGGGAGATTGTTAGCTTTAAATTGACAAGTATTTTGAAATGACAAAACTCAAGTAAGATTAAAAATGATTTTTCTACAAAGTAAATTTGCTTTAAATGAACTCAATGATAGAAAATATTTTAATCAAAGTTTTGGATTGTGATTTCAATTAAAAAAGTCAGTAAATACACTTAGAAAAGTGTTAGAAGGTTTTAAACTGACTTAGAATAACAAAAAGCCATAAACTGTCTCAAATTGCTACCAAAGAAGTGCAGGAAAGCATCCTGGAGAAAAAGGATCGATCCCTACTGTAGAAGGATCGATCCCAAAATGGCAGAAAGTTTGGAAGGCATCCTGGAATAGGTTGGAAAGCATTCTGGAGAAAAGGAATTGATCCATTTGGTAAAGGGATCGATCCCTTTGTACGAAACCTGACTTCAACGACTAGTTTTTGAGGGTTTCAACGGGAGGAATTGCATTAAATGCTTCACCAACCGTTCCAATCAGTTGGTGGGATATAAATAGAGGCAGTTATGAAGTTTAGAGGCAGAACAAGCAGTCAGAAAATCCTCAAGCTTCAAGAGAGAAAATCCAATCTGAAAATTCTTATTGTGTAACTCCATTTGTGAGATTTCTTGTTGTTCATCACCCATTTACTGAAAGTTCTGTTATTCAAAGGGATGAGCTATCCTTGTAAGGTTTGCTATAATAGTGTGGGTAGTATTACAAGGGGAGAGGCTTAGAAGGTGATTTCTAAGTCCTCAAGAAACATTGTAAGGGTCTCACCACATCTTGAAGTGGTTTGTAAAGATTCTCAAGGAAGAGCTGAATCAAAACCTTGACAAGAGGATCAAGGAGAGAGGACGTAGGCAAGAGATTGGCCGAACCTCTATAAATTTATGTTTGCTTCTCTTTCCCTTACTCTTTTTACTGCACTTATTTCATTGTTGTTTCATTAGTTTTAATTGTGCATTAAGAGGTAGAAAAATCAAAAATAAGTAGAAAAATCGATTCACCCCCCCTCTCGATAGAGCCAACAAATTAGAATATTAGGTCAAGTTACGCAAACTAATTTTCATACGATGTGAAATTATCGGGAAAAACTATCAAATGGGCCCCACAAGAAAATTCGTAACTCGGAGGACCTCCAAAATGGCAAAATGTGGAATTTGGGCTCAGAATACCTAAGGGGTAATGTTAGCTTTAAATTGACATATATATTTTGAAATGATAAAAATCTAAGTAATCTTAAATGTTTGATCATATTGTAAATTTGCTTCATCAATTATGATTTTCATAAACCATATTAAGTGCTTTTATCGAATATAAAACCATGATTTAATTGATTATCTTTATTGGCTTTAATCAATTTAGAAAACATTTTTTAATTATTGGTTTAAGTAATTTTCTTATAAAATTATTGAATATATTTTAAGAAAATTACTTGATAAATTTTTTGGACTCAAATTCATCTTTTCAAAATCATGTCATATTTAAAAATACTCAAAATTGGTTTTAGAATGTTTTTAATGCCTAAAGACCTAGAAAACGCAAATGAATATTGTAAGGGATGGATCCCCTGATCAAAGGGATGGATCCCCTGTCTGAAGGGATGGATCCCCTGATCAAAGGGATGGATCCCCTGTCTGAAGGGATCGATCCCCTGATCAAAGGGATCGATCCCTTTATGGCAGAATGACTTCCAAGGTCCCTCAAGCCAAGAATTAAGATTCTTGACTAAAGGGATCGATCCCTTTGGGCATGGGATCGATCCATCACGACGAAAAAGTGTTGTAATGGCTAGTTTTGTGAGACACAACGGTCATATTCAAGTTTTGGCTCCAACCAACGTCTAGAACACATCCAATGGACTATAAATAGAGGCTTGGAAGCTGAAGAAAGTAGAGAGAGCACCGAAGACATATCATTCTTCAATTTCTTCATCTCTTCAAGCAAATCAAAGAGTTCAAGAGCTAGAATTTAATATCTTCTATCACTCTCATATTCCTTGTATAGAATAGCACAAATATTGTATAGGCTTTTTCCTCGTGCTTAATCTTTGTAATCATTTGCCTACTTAGAGGCCTTCTTTGATTACACCCATTGTAAACCAATTCATTCCTTGTAAAAGGGGGGGTTTCTCTTTAGCCTAAGAAAAAGAAGAAAGTTTCTCTTTAGCCTAAGAAAAAGAGGGAGGTTTCTCTTGAGCCTAGAAAAAGAGAAAGGTTTCTCTTTAGCCTAGAAAAAGAGGGAGTGTAATACAAATTCAAAGATAGTGAATTTGGGGAAAAACGTTGGGAGCGTCTCAAGGTAGAGGACGTAGGCAAGGTTGCCGAACCTCTATAAATCACTTGCGTACATTTCTCTATCCTTACTCTCTTTACTTATTTGCAATTATATTTGTGTTTATTGTGTTGAATTTATATTGCATAATTGAGTAGCCTAGAGAACAAAGAAAATATCAATATAGGCTAGAGAATTTAGCGAAACCGAAAAACGAACCTAAGGTTAGTGAAAAACCGATTCACCCCCTCTCGGTATTGCCTATAAGAGCCAACATGTAAGAAGACCACTTCCTGAAATTCTTTTATTTATACATACCTAGGTTTACATGCAACAAATTCAAAAATGATGATTTAGTCCATAGCCTAGAAGAACTTTTCTGAATAACGGTCAAACTGAATTGACTCTAGACCCACATACTATCATAGAAAAATCCTCGCATAAAGAAGTTTTATGTGGATGTAGTCCGTGAACTGAATAGCGCGAAAGTGCTAAAAACAACACGAACAAAGGCCAAAGCCTTCATTTAGGGGTAGTTTGATAATTTCACTACCTATAGCCGGTTAAACCACCTTGGGAGTCAACCTTTGACCATGTTTGACCTGAATATATGAAAAATAATAAAAATAAAATATAAAATCTTAAAGTAAAAATATTAAAATAAAGGTAAGACATAATTGAAATAATGAAATTGTATAAAGGTATTATTGTCTTTCAGCAAGGGGCTGGTCAAATTAGTCAATGTTTGACCAGAGTTGACCTAAATAAAATTAAATTAAATTAAATTAAAAATCTAGAACTAAAAATAATAAGATATTATTAATGGCATAGTTGTAAATTTTGGAATTTTAAAGTGGCAAACTTGTCATTTGGCACATGAAAAATACTCAAAATATCATTAAAATCCAAAAAATTCTAGTCTTCACTATGCTCCAGCCGACTTGCCCTGTTTCTGCACTTCTTCCTCTTTTCTTCCTCATGTTTCTTCACTCACACCTAGAGAATTCATCATTTTTCTTCACTAAACTCCCCAAGCTTCCTTCACCACCATTATTCCTCATCTTAAGGGCTACTTAAATCCAGAAATTGAAGAATAGAATTGAAGGATTGAAGGCTATTAGAGGTGCTGCACTGTTCGATTTATGTAAGAGGTAAGAGAAGAAACACTTCTATTCAATTCTACCTTGCAAGTATGATTGTATAGAGTTAGTAAAGCATGTTTATAGGTTTGGATTGAATCAAAATTATATGTAGAGGCTCTATGTTGGTTCGGCCATGAGGGGGAAGTGGGGAAATTATGGTAATTCTAATGCATGTTGGGTAGGTATTATTAGTAAATGATGAGTTGAATTTGGTTATGGTGATAGTTGGCAAAACATTGGAAGTTGGCATGATGATGAGAACCATTCGGCCATGGTATAGGTTGAATGATGGTGATGAAATTTTTATATATGGAAGGTGTTTGATGAAAATCCTAAGTGAGTTGTATAATTACAAGACAAGAATTGAGAAGAGAATAAAAAATAATAAAGATAAGTCCATATGGGGTATTCGGCCATGTGGAGGAAGAGAAAGTATTGATGTAATTTTTAATATATGTTAATTGTGGAATTAATATAAATAATGAATAAAGATCAATTGTGAAATTAAAATTGAAAAAAAAATAACAAGTAAAATTCAACAATGAATATTCGGCCAAGGCCAAAGAGTGATGTTGTCGATGCAATTTTAATATGTTAAAGATGTAAATTAAATGTAAAGAATAAGTAGAGAACATTAATAAAGATAAAATTGAAGGAGGATAAGTGGTGTGCATGAAGGAGTGTTCGGTTTAGGCAAGAAAATGGGGTTATCATATGAATTTTCATGAAACAATGGTTAAAGAACAATGGATTAAGGTCAATAAGATCATTAGTGAAATTGGAAAAGGGTATAATTTAATTGTAACTATGTTTTGGTATTTAATAGGAAATAAAATAAATTAATTGTTGAAATTAATAAAATGGAATATAGGAATTAAAAAGAAAATTCATTAAAGTCATAGTATGGAATTTTGAATATAATTTGGAATTATTGTGTAGTGCTAAGTTCAAAAGATAAAGAGGCATAAGTGGTGCTATCGGATTTTTATATTGCGCGGAAGTAAACGTAAGGAAAGTATATGGAAGTAGTGTAGGAAATACTATGCTTACATGTGGGAAATTTGGTGATATGAAGAATTGTGAATTGTAGTTTTATGAAAAGGGTTTAGGATAGTTACCAACCAATGTGCCATGTAATTTTAGCAAAATTATTTTTAATCGTTCACCTTCCAATTTTCTTGAACAAGAAAATTGAAATTTATTTTATGAATTTTAAATATAGCTTGAAGTATATGATTTTCATAAGAATTAGTTTTTATTTATTTCATAATAATAGCATGTGAAATAATTGGTGTTTTATGCATTAAATATTTGGGTTTTAAATATTGCATTAGAAAGCTTTACAAGATTTATTTACTGTCATATTTGTAATGTTTATATGTTTATATGTTTATATGATTACGGTTTGACTGAAGATAGTTTATATGAAAATTATTTTACTGTGCTTTTATGAACATACGAAAATGATTTTATGAGATTGTTAGCTCCATGATGATCATGCATATAGATGATATGATGATTAGGGTTGGGAGACCTTCGTCAAGTCCCCAGTACCTTCCTTTATACCACAATGTCACCTTATGAGTGTACTCTGTGGACTTTTCAACAATGGCCATTATTACAAGTAGAAACAGCTTAAGGTTGGATGCCTAGCCCTACGTGGGTACGCTTAATTCCTATATAGGTCCCTGAAGGGATACAATTCGTGCATGAGTCTCTTGGACGTTAACTTCTCTAGTGATTTATAAAGCTTATTTGATGATTGATTTTTATACAAATGATATGTTAACATGAATGATTTGGAAAGTAACATAGTATATGAATAGATTTATGTTATAAATGTGATTTAAACATATGTTTACACAACACAATTATGCATTATTTTATTTTATTTTATTTTTATGAAATTTTAAATCTATTATTTCAACTGCATATAGTGGCATAGTACCAGTCTTTTATATGCTTTTCTTTACTAAGCATAAACTCACCCCCTATTTTTTTTCACCCAGACTATATGCAGTAAATTCCTCTCATCGTAGAAGAGCACATCTTTTGGATATACAGTATTCTTTCGAGACATGCATCCCATCCATTGAAGGTATATTGTATTTTATTATATATTTTAGACATTTTGTATAGTACTTACTATATGTAAATATCTTTGGAGATGTAAATTTATAGGATTAGTACTATGATAGAATTTAGAGATTATATAACTTGTATATGTACAGAGCTACGCCTAAAAGTATTTATAAAATATTTACATTGGAACTTTATTTTTATTGGAGTTATTTCATATTGTGAAAGAATGCAATTAGTGTAATGACAGTTATTGTAATTCATAAAGAAAATGACATCGACAAACAGCCTAACCAATATAATAAAAATGAAAAAGTTAACTAGTATTTTAATGGAAATCGGACGTTACAGCCTATCCATGAACACCTCTAATCCCACGTGGCATGAAGACATGAATAAAAATTGTCCACATAGACCGATAATGTGTCATTTTAATAAAAAAAAAGATTTTGACAAAAAAAGTTGAGAGCTTATTTGCATGTAATAAAATTTTGAGGGTTTATATTCATTTTGTATAAAAGGTTGATGACTTATATCTATTTTATATAAAACATTGAAAGCTTATATCATTTTATACAAAATGTAGATGATACATTTGACTATTAAGCTTTTTTTTTTTTTTGAAGAGACTATTAAGCTTAATTGATTTAATTTAAATTTTAAACTCCACACTATCACAAGCCTATACAACTTTTAAACTAAATATACACTTTTATTTTCAAAAATAGTTAACCACCTTCATGGGGAACATTAAGGGACTAGAACATTTGTTCTTTAGACACCACCAAGGAATTCATTCTTTGATTGCATGAAACTACTCTGAAAAGGAAATGATCTACTATGCAAAATTTAGACGAGAAAGAAAAAAAAAGAATAATAATCTAGAACTCTTCATGCATAGTTCTCGGAAAATTGTAAAGATGGAAACAAGTTGAAAAGGAGAAGTCCGAATTCCTCCATAGCATTAATTTTTTTATCCATTTAATAAGTTAACTTAATGACATTTAATAAGTTTGTTCCCTTTAATTAATCGACGAATCAAAAATAGCAACTATTTTTCTCACAACTTGTGGAAAATGTTGTTTTGCTTGCTCCAAACAAGATAAACTCCTATAATTTACATGTGGTCTGTCGCAGTTTCTACGGACATTGAGTCATTAACCATACGCTTCTTCTCGGTTCCCGCACTTGGAAAAGACGAAAAAAAAAACCCGAAATTAAAACTAAAGCTAAAAGATAAATCTACAAGGACTTTAAAACCTGTTGGTGGGTCTAAACTCATTGCTAAAAAATGGAATCCCGTATGATCAATGGACTCACTCAACCGGTGGAGTCTATCCGGGTTAGACCTCGGCTACCATGGGTTGGCTAGCTAGGACCCATTTGAAGACTTTCTTAACCCAGGCTGATCATAGATATTGTTATCTATTTTATAAAAATTAATTTTAGTTCGAGTAAAAAAATAATAAAAAATAAAATCTTTTTAATAATAATAATTTTAAAATTTAAAATGAAGTTCAAATATCTACGAAAAAAAATTATTTTCATCTCTTTCATTCACTTATTGCTACGAAAGGCTTTCTTTAAGATATCGTTGATGGGGATCTAATTATATGTGTGCATTACTAAGATCCCACTACCTTGAGTGCTTCTCTAAGCAGAAGAGCTCTCAAATCCACCCCCCCATACAGAAAAAAGTGTTAAGATTTGAACAGAAAAAATAAAGAGAAAAACACACACATATGCATATTTGATAAAAAAAAAATAGAAAAATGTTTGGGAATAATAATATTGGGTGATGAGAGTAGACAGAAGAAGGCATCTCATTGATCAGAAATGAAGGAGCATTGTTCCACTTTTGCTGGACATTCCTTAAAAAAAATGGTCCCATAACCAAACAATTTAGAAACATCTGTTAAGAATAATTAAGATTATGCTCTCTCTCTCTCTCTCTCTCTCTCTCTTGTTTCCTTTCCTTTCTTTTGCCATTAATTGACGATTTACTTGCACGTGTGTCATTGTTATTCTACGTACGTGGTAGACCGAATTATTGACCCAAACGCACGTGCAAGTGGCCGAGGCCCATCTGCCATAATGCTGATGGTAAAGTTAAGTTGAGCTTTCTGGTCTTTTCTGGCTCTAAACCCCAACCTATTACATTTAGTAGGTTATCGATATAATGTCACCGGTGGTTAAACTAAATTAAGGCATCATAGTAATCATGTGATCGTTGAAGTCATACAAGTGTTCCACAGCTATGAACCAAAAGCAAGACCCCCTTCAATGATTACACTATCTGAAAAGTGTCTCTCATCATGTCTGGGGTCTTCTTATTTTCCCCCTCCTTTGTTTAATGGCATCTGCATATAACTAGTTTCAAACTAATTTGTTGCCTTTTCAGCTGGAAATGAATGTGCATTCAAAACCACATCACAGTATACTTTTTTTATTTTTTAGAAACAAGTTACTGTTGAACCAAATATTCAAATGTAATACTATACCATTTAATTACAAATAATCATCAGATAATAGATAGGAATCATTAGTTCATCTTCCTGCTTTCACTAGTCCAATTAATTTGGTTCTATCGAACAACCGAGTTTAGGTATCATTAGTTCATCTCACCGCTTTCACCAGTTCAACTGCTTTGGTTCCATTGAACAACCAAAGATCGAGTTCAACTGCTTTTCCTTTTGTTACGAAATGGATTTCAATAAGAATATTGCCTCTTCATAGTTGTTGGAGAAGCAGTTGGCATAAAAATTTCAGATAACGCACCGCACCATTTTCTGCCGTAAAGAGTATCATGATGTTATGGCAAATATGATTTGCGCAGTTAGTGTGGGTCAAAAAGCGACAGCTAATCAAAGGTACAACCGATACAAATCTCCCACCGCTAAAAATCAAATCTCAATCAGTAGTGCACGCTAAGTTAATACTACCATTTGCTAAAGCAGGGATAGCATGGCCCCATTCGTTGCAAAGTAGCAAAAGAAAACACCCTGTTTTCCCTGCTGTAGTCCGCACCAAACATGATTCAGGTCATATCCCGTCAATTACTAGATCGAATAGCTGGGACCCAAGAAGCAAACACTCATCGGGAATATAAAGAGATTGCACCTGCTGATACTTAATCAGCTAGACATGTAAAAGATTGCAGAAACCACAGGGCAGGTGAAATAAAATGGTACAGGATTGCAGAGGAGACTACTTAGCCCTTCAAAATGTTTTACAATCTACTACAGTCAGTTATCAATCCTGTTATTAGAGTGAACTCTAAGATATAAGATTCTACACCATCGAATTTGATAAATACAGTGACTAAACAGCTTTTTTTTTTCCTTTTACAGAAGCTTTTTAATGGTGTCATTCATTGTACAACAGATATAGGCCATCAGGACTTGGGCTCCGTTGATGTTGTTTAACTATTTTCCGTAATCTGCCTTGATGTCTGTGCTGCATTTCACAAGAAACTTGTTCCCAGAGTAAGATCATTTAAATTAGAGAGAATTTGGGATCGGGTCGTTCCAATCTGGTGAGCAATTTCAAGCTGATCCTCCAGAGGAAGCATTTCGTAACTACAAAACAGAATTCACTAAGATTTATTACAGCATTCATGATACTATTGGTGTAAAGGTGTCAAGTTCTATTTACTACACCGCATGAACCTTGAAATTTCTAGATTCTATTGCAAATTTGCAATGACAGTGTAAGACAGCAACACACATCAAGGCCAGACACTTTCTTCTCACAGTGAATCTCAGATCAGTGTGGGGAATTGGCTACTTAAGTACTCTAAATTAGCTACTGATGCAAAGGATTCAAGCAACCAGAAATTCTCATCCATAAGATATAGGTCATGGCCTAAATAAACATAATGAATTTGCATGGGATACTAATATAAACATAAGAAGCCAATGATATCAGTTAATAATTTTCACAAGGAAATTTTGCCTTAGGTTTTAGTGGAGTGATGCATTCAAATTCATGGACAGGCATACTTGAAAATAAATGTAAATATTATGCTTGGAGAAGAAAAGTCATAATGCCTTGTTACTCTATGTAGCCAGAGACAGATAGCCGCACAAAGGATAGGGAAAAGACAACAAAACTTTTCTCAAAACACAAGTTCTGGCACCAAGTAAATAATTATCAGAAAATAATACCTGCTGTAATTTTTTTCGGAAACAAGGAAGATGTTACTTACTGGCAAAGCAGCTCACAGTCAACTATGCTGTCAGGACCAGGCCTATGAGCCTTTCCATTTGAACGGAAATGGCGAAAAGACCTTGGATTTAAGCCAGCAACATGTGGAACAGCATCAACAAGCTTTTTCTGTAGTGACTGCAACCTACGAAATGTGAGTTCATCAAGAGGAGCTATACAGCCGATACTGCCATCCAGAGTACCAAATAACAAAGCAAATCGATTGGTTTTATCAGAGCCAGCAGTGGCACTGGTTCGATCAGATGAAGTAGAAAGCATCTGGAGCCGTAAGAACTTAGTTACATGGGCACCAACATGGAATTCAGCCCTTGAAAGAAGCTTCTGTCCCTTCCAACTTTCAGACATCTTTGGTGCGTAATAAAATATCTGCATGACACAGAAATATGAAAATTTTCAAAAATAATAATCAACTAGCAAATGAAAGGAGGAATGAACATATTAATGATTCAACAAATAGCTCAAACAGGGTAGATCCTAATGACAAATAATGAAGCACACCTCAGCTAGATGACTTTAGGGCCTTTCAATGAAAGAAATTAGAGTCAAAAGGCAGAGATTACAAGATGCCTAGAATTTTAACAGTGAAGTATTTGTATAACCAAGTCTTTACATATTGTATCCATGGTTTCTTCATAATTCCTAGCGACACTTGAGTTTTGGGGGGGGGGGGGGGGGGGGGGGGGGGGGGGGGGGGGGGGGGGGGGGGGGGGGGCGGGGGTGGGCGGGGTTGTGGTTTCTATACACAAATCTACATCAACAAAATTGTAGAAAAAATGGAAATACTAACCTGAATATTCTTTTGCTCATCTGAAACCATAAGACTTAAGGTACTTCCATCAATCAAAAATTCTGTTGCAAAACAATCAAGGGAGCCAAAATCCTTGGCCAATAAGCTAAGTTGAGCACCCTGTTCCTTCCAATTAAGAAAATATATGCTTTTGTGAACATCACCAAGAAGGATGAAATTCTTGACCTGCAGTTACGTAGTGGGTATTAACTAAAGAATGCATCATCAGGAACTATTTGCAGTCTGCAAACAGCTCAAACTGCATCTACAGAAATTAAAATAGAATAAACAAGACCATATGGAATCAAATAAAGTGAGATTGGTATCCAGACCTTTTTACCTACAGCATGTCATAAAGATAGTGAAGGTAAGTAACACTTACTATATTTAAGCTCACAACATATAATGGGGGGGCATCATAAAATGCAATGCCATTCAACTCACTGCCTGTCCATTTATGTAGAATAATTTTTGGACCAGAAGCTATCAACAGATGACCTTGAAGGGAAGCTAAAGCAGAAATAGCACCTTTTAGTTCTTTTGAATAAACCTCTGAAACCTATACAGATATAAATTAATTGATAAGCTCAATGGAGATAACTTCATGAAGCAAAATATAGAATAGATTTGGATTAAACATTTTGAGAAGTCAGATAACCGTGTTTTGAAAGAGGAGGGGTGTGGTTTGGTGGGTGTGGGGACATGAAAAATCAGATAATCAGAAAGTACCAAATTCTGAGGATTATCAGTGTTCCTTCCAATAGAAAACAAAAGCACGCGTCCTCTCGCAGCAACATCCTCTCCTTGAACGTAAGCAGTCCCAATAGCCAAAAGGGATTCATTCTCTTTTGTGGTGGTATTCTGCAATAAAGCACTAATCTAAATACAGACTTTTTTCTAAACAGTTATGTAGTTTTCTTTTGTTTATAAAGAAAGAATAAATTAATGTGTTCCTTAAAAGAAGTGTGATGCATTCATTACAGTTTCCTTAACATCAGCCTTCTACGGAGAAGATGCTTGCTATAAGACTAACACAAAATCATGCATTCCATCATGCTTCAAAACCAACCCTCCTCCATAACCATGAAGCACATAAAGTGAAGACAAACAACCAGAAGAACGAAAGAAACAAACTTACAAACAAAGTGACCACTCTCACAGTTAAAGCATTTTCAGAACTCTGCATTGGAATAGTTGCCTTAGTTTCCCAAGGACCACCAGATTTTTCAGGTTCCAAAATCCGAACCTCAAACTCGTCCACAGTATAAGTACGGTGCAATTCATCAGAACTCAAATTATGATTGTCCATCTGATGGCCAACTTCTTGATCAACCAATGATGATAGCACTTGATTAACTGGCTTATGAACCTGTAATTGTAAATGATCAGCATAATACTTCTAGGAACAATCCCAACAACCCCACTCCTCCCACCACCCCACCCTCCCCTCTCCCACCACCCCCCCCCCCCCCCCCCCCTCTGTCCTTGTAACTTATGCATACTGGCATTATAGTTTGAAAAAGCAATACAGCAGCAACTTCATAAGTAAAAGTTCAATTAAGTACAGTGCACAAGGTTAGGCAAATTATTCCTATCTAAAATTCCATTGAATGCAGGTATAGCCTCTGATAAAATGCTTAATAATTGCAGCTACTTTAAGACAAAATAGAAACACTCACCTATAAATTTTTTAGTTGTGATATCTGCTAAAATGTTAATAAATCTAACCAATTACTGTGAGAATTACTCATGAAAACTGACAGCCTGGTGCTAACGACATGCATGCATGTTCGAAGAGTTCAAGAGCTCAGTTTGATAAATGAATAGTTGTCAACATTGGAAGTTCATTTTCAAACCATTTAGATGAGAAGAAGCCCTATTATTGGGATAAAGGCTCTACTCCTGCTGATGATGATGATTTGAGGACAGGAAAGACACAGTCAGCATGTGACTTCCACCCATAGTGTAGGCTATATTACCTTGTAAAGGTTTAAATAGCCACAAGCACTAAAGATATAAATATCAATACCCAAAAGTAATAAGAAAGAGAGAGAGAGAGAGAGAGAGGGGATATGCTCACAGGAACTGAAACTATAAGTGGGTAAAGATTCCGCTCAGCAAAGTAAGTAACTTGATGTGGAGTGCCCCTTAGTGGAATCTAACCAAGATATAGAGTTTCTAATAAGTACAATGACAGAAATAATTTATGAGAAAAATGATTTTCTAGTTCTTGTCACCTTTTGCACTGGCCAATAGTTGTCATAGTTTGACGCAGATGGCATTTGGCAGATCTTCAGAAGACCCTAGAAAAATAGAAAAAGAAAAGATGCCAAAAAGAGTTATCTTTTTTTAGCCAGTATGCAATAGCCTATTGCTTCAAAATCTAGAAGTAAATTATAGCATGGCCTAACCTGCGATGTAACATATATGAACCCATGATTACAGTTTACATTATGAAGAACAGTGAAAGCTACAATAAATCCATCACATCGCTGCAAAAACAAAGGAAGGAAATGAGAAAAGCACACTCGCTTACATAAGATTAAGCAACAATTAAGGATGCGATTATGTCAACAAGTTGGTAATATTGTAATATTGATTCCACTCTTCAATTCATAGGGACCTATATAAAATGTCTAGCAGACATCTTCCTGAACTAGGCACTATTAAATGGCATTGAAACCTTATCCATAAAAAAAAAATGAATTAGAGAAAGAAGATTAAGCAACAATTAAGGATGCGATTATGTCAACAAGTTGGTAATATTGTAATATTGATTCCACTCTTCAATTCATAGGGACCTATATAAAATGTCTAGCAGACATCTTCCTGAACTAGGCAATATTAAATGGCATTGAAACCTTATCCATAAAAAAAATGAATTAGAGAAAGAAGATTAAGACAAGATAGCACAAAAGAAAAATATTGATTCTCAGATAGGCCAAAAGTTTCTGGTTATAATGTTAGAATGAAGAAGTAGCAAAACTAGAATAATCACAGTGCACACTCGGTCTAATTTTACCAGTTATTTAATCCGAAGTCAATTTGTGGTTTTGAATCATAACATAAAAATTATGCAAAACTTTATAGAAACAGTTATCTAACTTTAGACCATTAATTATACCTCATTGCATGAGAAACTAGATTTCTGACCTGTGGATGAACTCGGAGCCGTTGCCTAAATAGCATAAACCAAGCTGGTCTTGACCCAGAGAGGAAAAACCCTTGATAACCACTTATGTTCTTAAAAATTGTAATCCTTTTGGATAAAGTTCCATTTGACATCTCCTCTGTTGTGTATGCATCCAAGGAGACACGAATAAATCTCAAGTTCCTAAGCCTAGAAGCATTAATATTGCTTAAGCTGACAGAATTTTGTGCAGAAAATGAATCCTCTACTTTGGAAGAATTCTCTGGACCTTCAAACAGATAAGCATGATAACAAAGAATTGTTCCATCTGTTAATATTCCAAAAAGAAATGGACGGCTGTGATTTCCAGACCATCTCTGCATGGCCAACTCAACAACCTTCATGTTATGAACATTTTCTTTCCTGCCTTGGCCAGTCAATTCTTCAGAACTTTTATTAATCACTTTCTCAGAATCTTCAGAAGATTCCTGTGAATAGGTGTCAATAAGGTGGGTTCTTCCTGACGCAAACTTTTCCACAGAGAAAACACAATTGAAATTTGGCACATCAAATATTTCAAGAGCACCGCTCTCATAGCAAATAACACAATATACATCCCCTTGATCATGTGGCCCACAATCAGCACTGTCAATGGACTCCCCAATGCCGGTGGAAAGCCATGCGTCGGTACTTGCTTTGCGGAGCCAAGGCTCTGGACCTTTATCATGATACAATGTACAGGCGGATACCAATTTCTTTGAGCCTTCGAAGGCAGTTGGACAGTTTATAGAAACAGTGCAAGTAGCAGGATCTGTAATTCAAGTTAAACATAAAACCAGTAAGAATAGGGTGCAGAAAGGTTATAGCCCATGGCAAGTAAAGAGAGTTAAAAGTTAGCAAGCCCTTGCTAAAAATCATCTATGACGAAACATACCTCCAACAAGGAGCAAAATGCTTCCATCACTCATTCTTAACAAAACATAAGGATCCGCAATAGAAACGGATGTCACTGTAGAACTCTCAGAACTAGTGCTAGTTTCAGAGTTTGGAGATGGAATACTCAGTTCTTGAGTCATAAAAGAACCATCCAGAATTCGAGCACCACGTTCAAAGACCTGGATAACTCGACGCCTAAAAGAACATAATGAGACAAGTATTTAGAATTTTGTTTAATGTAACCACCTCTAAACATGAGAGTACCAACATAGCCTTATTTTCAAACTAACACATCAACCCGTCATATAAACAATGGCATTTAACTTGTTAACGGTAGTGTTCTAAGCATAATATCTAATCTATTAAGGGGCTAAATGCACATAGAAAGGGAAAAAATTGCAATGTTCAAAGACAGATTTCAAACCTATCAAGCAAGAGAACTCTTCAAATTCTACTAAAACAAAGAATCGTTCAATATTTGGCCAAGTTGGACAACAATTCTATTTCGCATGAAGTTACTAAAAACTCTCAAGAGTATACTTTTGAATAAAAAATTAATTTAGACCATAAAATGTATAGTGGGCATGCAAAACTACTTAATGCAACAGTTCGACTAAAACAAGGAAATGTTCAATACTTAGCCAAGTTGGACAACAATGATATTTCATATGAAGTTACTAAAAACTCTCAACAGTATGCTTTTGAATAAAAAATTAACTTAGACCATAAAATGTAAAGTAGGGGTGCAAAACTACTTAATGCAACAGTGGCATCGAAAGGATTAAAGCAGACATCATTCACCGGCACCTCTTATAAACTAAAAATAAAGTGAAAACACAGCATCAACCTAAGAAAAAACTAAATGTACGTCATCATTCTTGTAGAAAGTTTGACCACAAACCAAAGTAAATGATTATTGTCACGAAAATATAGAGCGTGTAAGTGGGGTCACCTTCCAAACAAATTTCCTGCAGCAATTGTTCTACCTTGAACATAATAGTCTACGCTTTCAGTCACTTCTGTCAAAAGATCAGCTGTTTCAAGAACCTGGTCATCATAGGAAACTAGCAGTGGTCAAACTAGAAAGTGAAATAAGTGATGCCCATTGCATGTTAAGTAGTTGATTTTTTTTTTTTGGTTAGCAAAAACAGCAACATCAAACATTGAGGTTTCAGAATCAGATTTGATCTGAAATAATCTCTTTAAGCTTCTTAAAAAAAGTTATTTATAAAAAATGGAAAATTAAAATAAATAATTTCTAATTCTCAAGACTGTTCAGATTCTGATAAAAGAAAATGGAGAGGGAAACAAAGAGCAGAGTTAATGAATACCCAACTGTCATGGTCAAAGCAATCACAGTTCAAAAGAAAAAAGGTATTCTAAGGTTAGAAATGAGATTACCATAGTACGCGCCTCCAGACTTATAATCAAATACGCATGATATTCATCATCATCATCAGCCATTTTAGAAGAATCAGCATTGTGACTGCGAGAGCTCTTGTGGTAAACAGTCCAAATTCCTTTACAACCAGTTAGTTCAACCTGCAGATGACAAAAGTGTGCATGTAATGTTGAACGCAGAATTGTACAGATGAGGTTTCTAGTACAAGAAGTGATATGTTTAAAACTGAAAATCTGTAGTTAGACAAACAATGGCAGCCAGAAAAATATTTACATGGATAATACAAACATTAAAAATCTTAATCAGGTAAAAATTCAGTCGGAGATGGAGTATGGATGAACCTCAGTAATCATTTCTGGACGAATTGACTGCCGAAGAACACAGAGGGCTCCATTCTTTCCATGGCCAGAACAGCACACCTGAAAGATTAGCCGAGTCTTGACTTTAGTCACAACATAACTGCAAACCATTTGGGGGTAAAATGCAAACTAAGAAGAAAAAGAGAGATCAAATAATGAAATTAGTCCTCTAACCAAAATCAGGATTTAGTCTCTGTACAATAATTTGAACAAAATCAGGATTTAGTCTCTGTACAATAATTTGAACAAAATCAAGTCCCTCTACTTTCCGAGATTTGAAATTTCAGTCCAAATCTAACAAAGTTAGCATTTCACATAGGCTGCTTATGTGGGATGTTCAAGCCCGAAAATGCCACATTGACTTTGGTGGTGCTTGATATAAAACTTTTTTTTACTTCATTCCTCCATCCACTCTCCCTAAACTCACACTCTCTCTAACCTTAAGTTCCCAGGCAGCCACCCTAAAACCCAGATCCCAATGCCTTGCCACCATGCCAACAACTGTCCACCATCTTGGCCGTCGACCACCATCGCCAGCTGCTGCTAATCAATGCCAGATTTTCTCCAAAAAAGCAAATCCTACATTTTATTGGTGTAGGATATCACATGCGAGACAGTTTTTGGCAAGGAGATGAAGAATGAGCAACAATGTGAAAAAAAAAAGGTGGAGAATAAATTATTCCCCCTCATTCTATATGAAGAAACACAAAAAAAAAGGGAATTTATACCTTTACCTAGTTGAAAAAATTCAAGCACTCAAGTGAAAAAAAATGATTTTAAAAATGCTCATTCAATAAAAAACCAAGAATATTATCGTATAAATTCAATTTTCTTACGTTATGTTGGATTGGATGTACAAAAGACAGGAAAAAAATAAGAATCATCACATTTTATTTTATTACCTACGAAAATAAAGTTCAAACATTGAAATATGCCAAGCAAAAAGAAAATTTTGCTGTAGTACATGAATCGAAAACAACTATACTCAGATACATAGGCCTTAAGCATGCTTGTCTAAAATCTATAGCCTCCCTTTCTACTTTCAGCACTTCTTCTGCTGAAAAAAATTCAGAATCTGCCTGCACAAATGCTGCCTCCAAGCTCCAGCTTCCCCTTTCTTCAACCATCAAATCTGACAGAATACACCAGCTAATGGCAAGCGACATTGCCGCAATGCACCAGGATCTGGGTTTTGGGTGGCTGATTGGGAACTTAAGCTTAGAGAGAAAAGTGTAAGTTTAGAGAAAGAGTGGATGGAGAAATGAAGTAAAAGAAGGATTTTATATTAAGCACCACAAAAATCATCTCAAAATTGCCACATCAGCAAGCCAAGCTAGCATTTTCATGAATGAAAATTCCACATCAGCAGTCCGCATGATCAAAAGAATCCACGTCAGAAGTCCAAACGGTGAAATGTTAACGCAGTTAGAATTTGCATTGAAATTTCAAATCTCGAAAAGTAGAGCTGATTTGTTCAAATTATTATAAAGGACTAAATTCCAGTTTTGACTAGGGACTAATTTCATAATCTGACCAAAAAGATACAAGTGGTAAAATACACACAACTCAGGTGATATCTAAGAGTTCCCAAATTCAAATCACACACACACACACACACCCCAATTTAACTATATAAAAAAAATTAAAAATCCAAAGGTTATTAATAAGAGAAGAAACAAACATAGAAACCAGACAACAAGAAGAGGAAATCAAATACTACAAGAACATAAAATACAAGATATAAAGAAAAAGTAACAACAAAAAATTTTTTTACAAAAAGTCTCAGACAACATGTTCCAGTTTACTTTTTTGGGGAGTTGGGAAGGAGTGGGCATTTACATCAACTCAAGTGCAATAAGACATCAAATGCGCGCGTGTGGGTGTGTGTATATCATTTCCCATGAACCATTTCCATATGCATTAATCACATATGACTAAAAAGTAAGCATCTAAGTCACAAAAACTAACCAGTTCATAGTTACTTTGCTTGGCAATTCCAGATGAGTTTGCATCAGCATTAATCCTTAAGCCATAGGAGAAGTCCTTCAAAGGACCAACATTTGTTAATGAGTCTCTCACTGCAAACAAGAAAGTTTTCTGCACGTGGAGGAAGCATTAGTAAAGTGAAAAGACTGAAATAACAACCCATAACCATGACGAACCATTCAGAATACCATATATTGAATGAATGCAATGGATAAAAGAAACATTCATCTCTTGATGGTAACTTGAGTCCAAATTATAATGAGACATCAGCAACCCAATAATTAATTTCTCAATCCTATTACAGAAACAAACTTCAGAATAACTACAATTTTAACACATGAACTGTCCAAATGAGAAACCATGTACAGCAGCTGATTCCAAACGAATGAAGCAAATGTCTAGTTTATTTCGACTTCAAAGCTATATTCTTTAAGTCTTAGCTAAGCTCTTTACTAGATGCTCTATTATTAGATAGATTTAGTTATTTGGTTGTTCTAATCCCAGGATATTTTGATTTCCCCCCACCCCCCTTAGTTTCAAAATTTTCTTCTTGAGATAAAGCTTATAAGCAACCAACAAAAGGCAATTTATTAGTTATAGAGAGGTACACCACCTGTGCTGATTCAGAGTTATTTGGGGCCGAACCATACAAGGAAAGCTCTTCACCGCCAACCATATCTTGCAAAGCATCAGAAGATGACCTTCGCAATCGCTTTGCCAGAGGGATATCACCTTCAATGTCTCCAACCTAGAAGAACGAAAAATCATAACAGAATCTTTATGGCATTGTCAGGAAAAAAAAATTAGTGAAGAACAAAGTTTGAATGAACCATGAACTTTGCTGAAATAATGCCCTGATATTATTGGGATGTGAGATAACAGCAATTAAGTGTGTAATTATCAACCAACTAACGGTGCCTATAAAAAGTCAAATGTGAAGAGCAGATATTATACTAGCATGGGGATGCTGCACAATCCAAAAACAACAGCACATTAAAATAATTTAATCTTAGCCTATAGATTACTGATTAGAAGTTGATGAGAATACACACCTCTTCCTTCAAACCAGATGACAAGGCTGATGCTCCTGATCCACCGCTATATTGCACAAGCAAACTATCTCCCAATCGACTACCCAAAAAGAACAATGAATTTCCAATAGTTGTAATGTCCTAGATGAATTTCAGCAAAATTCCCAACATAACTAGTCAATGGCCGGAAAATATTGAAATATATATACACAAATTAGCACGAAAATTCTAACAGATTAACTAACCGAAGTAAGTACTGAAGCCTTAGACTTGGAAAGATCAAGTCTCTGCACAACCCTTCAAAGGAGAAAAAAATGAATTAACAAACAAGCAGCATAAAAACTTCCCGTATTTCATGACTAGAAAAGCAGAAAAAGAGATATGCACTTTACTTATCATTTCGAACAACATACAACATTAGTCAAGTTACGAGTAAAGGCATTTTTCTTCTGACATTCACTTTTCTGTCTTTAATTCCAAACAGGAAAACAATTAAAGCATTCTTTAAGAAGTCATATTTTTTTAGCTTACTCTGTCAATACTTACCAGACAAAAATGGAATTACTTATTAAAAAAACTAGTTTTAGTTTGCTCTAGTTTATTTATAAACTGCTGAAATTGATTAACCAAGGAAATTTGAATTAAGAAGAAAGAATTTCGAAAAGGAAAAACCATGTTCTAGAACAAAATTGTAACAAATCAAGAAAACTAAAGAAAGCAATTATATAAAATATCTAGTATTAACTTGGACGTGCCTGTAATAGAACTCCTATCTCAATCTAGTGCTTCTGAACAATAGAACCTCATTACTTTCACTTTTGTGCATGTTTAATATTCATATTCCAATTAACGATTCAGCATTTTGACTATCAGCCAACACAAGAGCCTATATACCTAGTTGATCTAGGTTTCTCCTACCAGCACCATGATGATGATTGCTATGTAAAACCATGAATGTCTGCCAATTCAATCAATTGTGACATCATAACCAAAAAGACCGAGTTCTTATTCTGCAACTTAAAGGAAAGTAATATACAAGTGAAAATCATATAACAACCAAATGAAAAACATTTACCGCCCATCATAAACAAGGGTCAGCAGTAGCAGTTCTCCAGTTTTCGTTGAAAGCAAGGCTACATCATTTAGTAACCAAGCTGCATTAGCAGCGTCAAGTTCTACACTGAAACCTGATCTTGGAAGCTCTTGACTGAAATGAAAAACAAAACCACAATCAGAGTGAGAGGCCAAAAAGGGACTTTAAAAAGAAGATAAAGATATCAGCATTTCAGAACTTGATTCATCAACATAAAGACATAATACAACCATTATACGGTCCTCTAGATTAAATTGCAACAAACAAATACAATTACTTTATCTACCAGTTACAACAGCAAGATGGAAATATTCCTTCTGTCCAAGACATCGAATGTCGAAAATATTAGAACTTTAACACATATAACCATTCTCTCAGAAACTGCTATAATAACATAAACCACTGTGAAAGTGAGGCATTAATCAACTAATGTGGTGATCAATCATTATTGTTAACCAATAAGCAACTGGCGAAGCATTTCCATTAGTCAAATAACTCTTTCTAAAGATTGATCAGAGAAGCACGCATAATCTAATGATAAGCACGCTTACACAGTACTGAGAACAGTCTAAGGCACCAATTTTTTATATACCAGCATACGCAATCCACCACCTTTCTGACAGAAGTGATGCTGACAAAATACCTTGGGCATGCTCTATCATCCTATGACGTCCATGCATAATGATGACTCAACACACACTCTAACCAATTTCACCATGGTTGTAAAGCATATTGAAGGTTGCAACCATCGAGGTAACATGAGAACAAGGATGTCAAGACAAGTCAAGATTAAATTCCAAGAATATCTTGGATTATGGAACTTACTTGATGCAAGACTTATTAGGTATTTAAGCTATACTGCAAATTATTAAGCCCTGAATTAAGAGAGAACAATTTTTACGATTATAAATGGGGCCTAAATTAGAAGGAAGATCCCAATTCTCTAAGATTTTCAATTTCAAAAACCAGATTCTATACAAATACAAGTACATAAGCCAATAAAATAAAATAGCCTAATCACAGAAGAGAGTGTCAGGTACATATATACGGGTTAGTGGGTACCACGTGTGCGCACACTTGTGGGTGTGTGCATGCGAGAAAGAGAGAGAGAGAGAGAGAGAGTCATGACCTGTTATCAACAGAAACAGCATAATTGTTCAACGCAAGTGCGCATGACGCTGACTGCAAAAACAGAGACGTGCAAGTGATAGCATTATTAAGGATAAACTTGAAATCCTAGAAAACATGCGCCTCTAAATTAAATTTTAAAAAAAGGAATGAGGCAAAAAATAATCCCATAAAATGTGCTAAACCAGTCCAAGTGCCTACACAATGAGAAGACTTCTACCTGACTATGATAATGAATTATATTTGCACTAATCACAAGAACACCTCCAATTGGAGATGGAACTGCAAGTAGCTTGTAAGCATCATGAGGAAGATTCTGAAAAGAAAGAAATATCAATAATCATAAGAAAGGATTTTGGATAGACTATGCACAAATCTCAGCAGAGAAACAAAATACAAGATTTCAGAATTTTACACTTAATTTAAACCTCAAAATTTGTTGGTACAAATTAGCATAGAGAAGTTGACCTCGTGCTTTTACAGCATTCACCAGTAATAGTTTCAGTAACAGAAATTCCTTCAGTTGATCTGGAAATTTTCATGTTTCAAGGGATTATGCACCAATGGCGCTTTTAAATGAAAAGCCACAGAAAAGGAAGTCAATAAAAGCACACACTTATATCTTGGGAACATATTCAGCAGCCATGAGTTTTTTTTTTTCTTTTCTTTTTTTGGAAGGGAGGAAGGAAGGAATTGATTTATAAATTTGCAAGATCTGAACTCCACAGTAAACAGTTACATGAACTTACAACTGCCGCAGCTCAATTAAGATAGCAATGATTCAAGACAGCAGGGATTTTTCACAAAAGACTGTTCACTAGTAGTTTATCATGGTCAAATTTTACTTGTAGCTCAGGGTCATAAAATATATATATATATATATATATATATATGAAAGTATTTATTCTAACAGTTACAAAATATTTACAGAAGAACTAATCATGTTGAGAACATACAGCTGCTGACCATATGAGAGGATGCTGCTTCAAGGTTGTGCTGATACTAAGTGCAGAAATCATGCAGGTATGGTGCTTCCATGAGACTCTCCCAGCCCATGTAAGCTCCCGCTCGTGAAGGATAACCATCACCGGCTCGATATAACCTAGATGATATATATTAAATACAAGAAAAGTTCAAGAAAATAAAAAAGTAGCTCAAAATAATTTTCCTTACCCAAAAAAAGGAAAGGAGAGTAAAATGCAATTGCTCAAAGTTTCAGAACACATCAGTTATTTTAACATGACCCAAAAGCCTTTCCACTGTGACATTATGAATGATAAAATGAATTCTAGCAAGTGTTCCAAGCTAACGGAATTTCAAGTAGCCAATATAAGAGTAACAGTCCAATAAAGACTTCAAAGTCACTGATTTTAACTACAATGCACCAGGGAAAAAGAGGACCACATGGACAGTTCAGAAATTCCAGACTATTAACTGATTTTCTTGAAATTTGAACCAAAAATAGGTACACTAACTTGATACACCTCAAATACTTTCAAGGCAATCTTAAAATCAATCAGACATAGCAGTTCAAACTTACCATGCACAAATATAAAGTCTTTTACATGCTTCATGTCCAAATCTCGTAAATTGATAATGTAAGATGATTCAACACGTGCAGAAATTGCACCGCCAGATCCAAAGGCATCATCTTCTCCAACAAATCCAGAACCAAGCTGACAAATAAAGATCCAATATCAAATTTTGAAAAAGACAACTACTGGGGGCTTCTTAAGAATGCTTAACACCTTTTAACATCAGCAAACACAAAGATCTTCCCATTTCTAGAGAATTTTAACTTTAAAATATTGATTCTTGTGATTTTAGATGTATAATTTTGCGATTCCCAACAATTTGATTAAATTTTTTTCAATTACTAAGAATATAAATCTCTTAACAGAAACCATTTAAAAAAAAAGATACTAGTTTTTTTGTCCAGGCCAGCCAACAATTCAAATGTTATTCTGCTTTTTGTATTATGAGAATAAATTCTTGTTAAAGTGTGATGATGAGAACCTATAATCCTCATCCACAGAAACAGGAGTTTGAATATACACAAGTTCTCAGAATAAAGGGTCTGTAGCAATTACTAATACTATTCTCAAAATGTTGTCAAACAAACAGCAGAACCTTTTCTATCCTTTAGAAATTAACAATCTACATTGTAAAGACCGGCATTAATAAATGCACTAACTAAAAAGAAAAAACAACTAGATGTAACAGTGACACTGATACTGGTCTAGCATTTTCTCCCTTCACATGAAAAGGGTTTTTCATAGCATTATTAGACAAAGAGAAAGTAAACATGAAATAGTCAAAAGTGCAGGAAGCAAAAAAGACCTGAGCAGCTTTAAGTATTATCATTTGCAAATCATAAACAAGAACGCCGCCACACCTGCCTTGAGGATCAGCCTTTACCAATGGGCCTCTTGCAAATGACTCTCTTCCTCTTTTCAGATGAATCCACTCCGGGCCCTCAAAACAGTGCATTGAGCTGGAAAATAAATCACCATCAAGGAGTAAGCGTCAGCTTCCAATATAGAAAAGCAGACCATAAAACAGATAAATAGTTCTGTGATAAGAGATTTAGAAATTAGGAGCATGACAAAGCTTCCAAAGATCAGAATATGCATTAATAGCCTTTTTCCATAATATATCCTTACGTTGTTCGAATTCCATGGATTGAATCATCAAACTCCATGACCGAAATTTTGGCATCTTGAAATGCTAAGATAATTGAATCTCTTCTCCTAGAGCCATTACCACCTCCTATAGATAGAACGTCCATAGATTCAACATTACCATGCAATCTGCAACAGAATTTTTAACCAAAAAAATCCCAAAGTGAATTACAGCGAGTCAGCAACCAGACAACCACACATGACCTTACAAAACAGCACAACAAGAGAAAGAAGAGAAAATTTTTCAATCTCCTTTTGCGCGGCATTTTCAGCACTTACATTTTTGCTCTAAGGTTAAAAGCAAAAAGTAAAGAAGCAAAACCACGTAGATTAAAATGAAGACTAGTTGGCTAACAAGTAACACCAATTCAAACACAAAAGTTCCATATAGAAGTGAAATCATAAGTATATATACTATCCATAAAATAAATTTTTAATATTTTTATTCATATAAAATTGCTTTTACATCCTAATACCTGTTTTGCTTTTAGCTTCCGAAACAAAAAGATAGAGCAGCAAATATAAGAACCAAACACAATATAAGGAATCCGCAAATTATCCATTCTCAATACTCACTGAGCAAACTAGCATACACTCCAAAAAAATGAGAGAGGGAACAAATGAGTACTCTTAAGAAAAAAAATGGCCAATCCTATAGATATAGCATTAGCATATATTTTTAAAGGTTTTATGGATTTGGAACCAAACCTATAACTGCAAACGAGCTCGAGTGAAACACCGGAGACCCCATCCATAACTCCGCCGCGCTTGACTTCCGTGGAATTTCTGGCTTCCCTGCTGCGCTCTTCTTGAACCCTGACCGCATAGATTTCGAGAATGTTAGCAGCGGTGACAATGAGATTGGGAACGGCACCAATGCCCCGCCTTGAGGGCCATTCGGATTCAAGATCTTCTGTTTGGTTGAGAGGAATTTGAGGCGTGAAATCCGCATGGCAGTGAGTGACGAAGCCGGAGGCGCAGTTCTCGATTCCGGTGGGCCAGTGCATCATCTTGTAGGCCGCGTAGCTCATTGTGTCGAGAAGGTTCTAGGGTTTTGGGATTGGAGAAAGAAGAGGATGGAGATTGAAAAATAGAGAAGAAAGCAGGGTGACGTTTAAGTCTTAAACCCTTTTGCTGGTTTTGTTTAGGGTTTGGGTATGGCGGGAGGGTACTGCTGTGAGTGAGTTTCCTCTGAGTTCATACAATTTTTTTATATTTCTTACATTTTAGCAAACTACTCTTGAAATTGAATCGAGCAAATGACACGTTCGAAAATTTGATTTGATTGGAACTCGGGCTAACGACTGGACTAGGAAAGTGGGTTGTGTAAAATAGCTGTTTGGTGTACGGTGTATGGGAATGGCATTGAACGGTGAATACGGGTCCGTTTGGTTGGAACTTTTTATTTTTTAGTGTTTGGTTCACTGAAAATTTAAAAGTTAACTGAAATATTTTTATGAGTCAATGGAAAATGAGGATAAATTTTCGTAAATTGTCTTTCCCTTTTCAAAAAAAGAAGACATTTTACAACCTTAAACCTAAAACCCTCCCAAAGCTGAAACCAACAGCTGATCTCCACACCTGATACAATTGATCGCTTTTGCCACCGATCTTCTTATCGGTGCCGTCTATCATCTTGCCGGAGTCATCCTTCAACACCCACCTACCCCCTTAAAGAAAAGGCATTCTTTTGCTAAACGAAGCCCTGATCTTTACTTCCTAACTCATAAAATCGTCTCTGTCGCCCATTAGCTTACTGTCGCTATCAATCTTCTTGTCGTCGCTCTTGTTGGACTCATCCTTCACCCACCCACCCCCTTAAAGAAAACTCATTCTTTCATTGAAACCCAACCATGATTTTCTCTTACTAACACATAAAAGTCTCTTTTTCTACCGATTAGCTTGCTGGTGCCTGGTCACCTCGTCTTTGCTCCCTCTTTCATGTACTATGCCCCTCGTTTGCTCCCCTCATCTCTACTCCCTTTGTAGTTTTTTTTTTGTCGTAATTAAAGTTTGGATTTTAACCAATGTTTGTTTATCAATTTTGACATAATGAGATATCTCTCAATCTGAAAGAATTGTTGTAAGTTTCTATTTTTTTATTAAGGTTTTCTAAGTTGCCAATGCTTCTATCCTAGACATTTGTTTCATGTTTTGTTGGAAGTGTTGATGATTGATTTTTTGTTGGTTCAACACTCTGTTTTGTTTGGATTTCCTTTTTTGATCATCGCTTTCTTGCTTTTCTAAGTTTCTCTAATTGATGTTTTGAATCATGAGAGGTCTATCAGTTTAGTTGTTTCTTGGTTCCTGGTGTCTATGCCTATGCCTATCAAGTTTTTGTCTTTTTGCCTAAGTGACTTGGGCTTGTCTTTATGTTGTGGTTTCGAGTTGTTTGTGCCCTTGTTTTTCTCCTTCTTTCTTTTTTGGTTCGAGCCATGCACTTGATGGTTCTCACCCAAATGTTCCTTTTTTTCATTTATAGTCTAGCCTTACATTGATTTTGACTCTATGTTGTGTTGCTCATTTCCTAATGTTTCTTTTGCTATTTTGTTGTTGTTTCTTATCTCCTTTTTGCTATGTCTTCTATGAATTGCTTATTACTTTTTAGATCATAAGCTTTTTCTATTATTATCGTTAATAATATGTTGTGCTTAGCAAACATATATATAAATATAAATATATTTATATATAAATTGCAAGTGCTTATAAAAGCATGTTAATTATGTGAATAAATATAAATTTTCAGAAAATATTTTTCAGCATATCTACCAAACAACAGAAAATATCAATTTTTCCAAAAAAATCAATTTTATAGAAATTATTTTTCAGAAATAATTTTCCGAAGTCATTTTCAGTGAACTAAACGGAACCACAATTTGAGTTCTTGGGGCCAGGGGACTTTCTGTTTTTAATGCTGATTTTGGGAAATCGATGTTTATTTCATTTTTTTATAGGAGATACAAGAGGGAAATTGAAGAATCGAACTTTAAATCTAATCTCTCTTATAGTGGGATAATTGTAATGCTCTCGGAAGCTAGAAATTTCGAGCTAACTTTTTTTCCTTTACTCCTATTGATATGACAAAGTCTACCTGTATTAGGCCAGGCCCAATAGTGTCAGAAATTACCACATGGCAAAGACTAAATGGTCTACGTATCCATCGGCGACAGAGGTGGGGCGCGTCACACCTGTCGCTTGGCGACAGACTCTCCGACCCACGTGGCATTCGGCGAAAGAGGCGTGGCGCGTGACACCTGTCGCTTGGCGACAGGCTCTCTGGCCAACGAGGCATTTGGCGAAAGAGTTAGAGGTGAGTGATCATACCTGTCGCTTGCAACAGGCTCGAAGTCTATCGCCTACAATCGTAAGGCAACACGTGGCGCTCTTATACCCATCGCCTGGCGACAGATCCACAGTCCGTCGCCTATAGTCATATGGCGACACGTGGCTCCTAACCTCGGCTCCCGCTAGCGACAGACCCCTGACGCCATAACGTGCCACGTGTAGTGAGTCTCCCGCTGGCGACAGGCTCTAGAAGCCCCCGATTTTCAAGGAACTTGTGTTATATTAGAACACAAACTCTTAGCAAGATAAGGTGATTATCCTTAAGTAATTAACCTAGAATGCTGGCCTATAAATAGACCCCCAGGTACAATTTTATTCTCTAATTTTGGACTACTGGCTTTTACGCTTTCCAATATCTAAGAACTTTTTGCTGACTTAAGCATCGGAGTGTCTACGCAGGGAACCACCCCTGTGTCTCTCTGACTTTTCTTGTTTTACAGAAGCTTCGTGGAGACACGTGGAGACTAAGTAGAAACATCGACGTCAGCATATCCTTATTGTTGTTTTGTGCAACAACAATTGGCACCGACTGTGGGAAACGTATAAAAAGTCAAGATTTTCTAAGATGATGAGAACAAGATCTACGAACTTAAGGGCCGGAAGTGAGGAAAACTCTGTAAGCTCCCCTGAACAACAGATTCATCAGACAAATCAGGGGAACAGGGAGGAAGAAAGAATTACTGTGTCGACGGCAGAATTCGAAGCTCTAAGGCGACAGAGCGAAGAAACTACCCAGGCGTTGCGAGCCATGGTGGATCTGTTCCAAGGAGTTCTCCCGACATTGGATCTGCCGTCCGCCGTGCAGAACTTGGTAGGAGGAACAAATAGAGGTGTTCCGCCGCAGATGTTTGGGCGAAAGGAGGACACGACAGCGGCAGACCCCTCTCGTCGGCAAAAGGTTCCCCCTGTGGGAGAGCACGACATTCATCAGGGTGCGGTAGGACAGGGGAGCGGGAGGCCTATCGCAGACACCCAGTGGGAGACTGAGGAAGCATTTGGCTTAGACCCGGCGATAGGGGTCAGGCGACAGGTCCCACATGTAGGGCGGTAGATGTCTGGGCGACAAGATGTTGACCGGGCGACAGGGTCTGCCGCCCACCACCATGACTTGTCAAATTTTGATGGTGCTAACTTAGACCATGGTATTAGAGGTGCTGGAAAGAACGGAGTCGAAGATCAAAGCACTTGGGGAACCGGGTCGGAGTTTGACCCCACTTGGTGCACGCAAATGGTACGAACAAACGCACCTCAAGTTAAGGGCAAGGAAGTAGTCGGAGACCTACCTGATTTGTCTCATGCCCGAAATCAGCTCGCTCCCCCCGTGGACATGAAGAAGATGATAGAACAGGTGTTAGAAGAGAAAAAGTTAGTGTCTGCAGAAGAGAGCCAGAGGAGGAGAGTACTGTTCTGCAAGACCATCATGCAAAAACCTCTGCCCCTAAAGTTCAAAATGCCGCAGATGACCGCCTACACCGAAAAGATGGACCCCTACGACCATATGCAAAACTATGAGGCACTAATGTTGTTACATGGATGGGAAGACGAGATAATGTGTAGGGCCTTTTCCTTAACTCCATCCGGACATGCGATGAAATGGTTTAATAACCTGCCTGAAGGGTTCATTATCTCTTTCGACCAACTACGAAGTGAGTTTCTCAAGGCGTTTGCAGTAAATAGCCAGAGAAGGAAGGAACCGACCTATTTGCTCACCATTAAGCAGGGAGCTAAGGAGTCATTGAAGAGTTATGTGGATCGGTTTAGAGATGCTACTTTGGAGGTGCGAGATCTACAAGTCGGTATAGCCGTGGCAGCCATGTTAAAGGGGACAAGGTTTGAGAAATTGCAAGAATCCTTGTCGCTAGATCAGCCAACAACCATCTCAGACCTGCTTTCCCTCGCACATAAGTATGTAACCCAGAGTAATGAAAATGGTGGCGATAGGAGAATCCAAGGATGGAAGGAAACGAGGAAGAGAGGCCATTGAAGCATCTTCTAGCCAACCGAGAAAGTTCGAGAAAGCTCCTGCACTGAAATACAATTCCTATACCCCACTCACCGAATCTCGAGCTTCAGTATTGGCAGTAATTGAAGGATCAGGGCTTATACAGACTCTAAAGAAGACGTCAGGGAATTTGGGCCGCGATTTAAGGTCATACTGCGATTACCACTCAGCACATGGGCACACAACTGAGAAGTGCAGAGAGTTGATGAATCAGCTGGAAAAGCTAGCACTAGAGGGAAAAATAAACCGTTTCATATGGAGAGGTGATAGAACTAACTATCCTGCACAGAACAGAGGAAACAATTTCAGAGATAGAAGAGGTGAAAACAGAGGACCTGTCAGACGAAATGAAGGTGAAAGAAGAGATAATGACAGAAGGGTAGAAAGAAGGAATCGAGAGGAAGACAATGAACCCACTGGGCCAGCTATTAACGTGATATCTGGGGGTGAGTCGTTAGCTGGCACTTCTTCCTTATCTCGAAAGACCTACGCTCGACAGGCTTACCAAATTAATTCGGTAATGGAGGAAAAGCATGATGAAGAGCTCATCATTTTCACGCCAGCTGACAGAGGTGATGTAATGATCCCTCATGATGACCCAATGGTGATTTCGGCAGTAATAGCAAAACACCCAGTGAGTCGCATCCTAGTTGATAATGGGAGTTCGGTAAATTTGATTTATAGGAGTTGCTTTGAGAAAATGAACATCTCCAATGATAGACTGAAGCCAGTAACCACACCACTGTACGGTTTCTTGGGAGAAAAAGTGAAGGTGGAAGGCGCAGTTCAGCTGCCTGTGACATTGGGGGAAAGCCCGAAGTGTGTCACTCGACAAGCGTTATTTATGGTGGTGAGATCGACTTCCGTGGCATACAATATGATCCTCGGGTGGCCATTGTTAAATGACATGAGAGCGGTGGTGTATCCCTGCTATTTGTTAATGAAGTTTCTGACTCCCCGCGGTGTTGGACAAGTGAGGGGAGATCAAAGGAAAGCCAGGACATGTAATGTCGCATCCACCACATGTAAAGGGATTCAGAGGAAGGAAACCCTTACTATCGAAGAAAAGCCTAAGCCGAAGCCTGATGAGGAGATGGAAGCAATCCGGTTGGATGAAAAAGATGAAGAAAGAATAGTGTATGTAGGAAGCCAATTGCCTGAAGAAGTAAAAAGGGAGCTAGTATGATGCTTAAGAGAGAATTGTGATGTGTTTGCATGGACTCCAGCCGATATGCCTGGAATAGACCCTAAAGTTATTTGCCATCGGTTGAACATAATCTCAGGGGCAAAGCCGATAAAACAGAAGAAGAGGAATTTTGCTCCAAAGAGACAACAGGCAATAAACGAAGAAATATCGAAGTTGTTGCAAGCAGGATTCATCAGAGAAGTTAATTATCCGGAGTGGGTGGCTAATGTTGTGATGGTGAAGAAAACCAACGGGAAATGGAGAATGTGTGTGGACTTCACAGATCTGAATAAAGCTTGTCCTAAGGATTCGTATCCACTACCTCGAATTGACAAGTTGGTACACGAAACTTGTGGTTATGAATTACTTAGCTTCTTGGATGCCTTTTCAGGGTACCACCAAATCGTGATGCATCCAGATGATGAGGAGAAGACTTCGTTCATTACCGATGGTGGGACATATTGCTATCGAGTGATGTCGTTCGGTTTGAAAAACGCAGGTGCAACCTACCAACGCATGGTAAATAAGGTGTTCCAAAACTTGTTGGGCAACACCATGGAAGCTTATGTTGATGATATGATCATTAAAAGCCGACAGGGAGAATCACATGTCGAGAAAATGACTAAGGTCTTCAATGTGCTGTGACAATACAAAATGAAGTTGAATCCCAACAAATGTTCATTCGGGGTGAGATCTGGAAAGTTTCTGGGATTCATGATCACTAACCGAGGGATAGAGGCTAATCTTGAGAAAATTCAAGCTATTTTGGACATGAGGCCGCCTAATACAGTAAGAGAAGTCCAAAGGCTAACAGGAAGAATAGTAGCCTTGAGTCGTTTCTTGTCCAAATCAGCTGAAAGAAGTCTACCATTTTTCAAGGTGATAAAGGCAGGAAAGAACTTCAAGTGGACTGAAGAGTGCAACGACGCCTTTGAAAGGTTGAAAGACTACCTGAAAGAGTTGCCTCTATTATCTCGGCCACGTCCCGGAGACCACCTCCTTATGTACCTCGGTGTAGGAGAGAAAGTTGTAAGTGCAGTCCTACTAAGGAAAGAAGGAGATAGAGATTGCCCGATTTATTATGTAAGCAAGGTCCTGCTAGATGCCGAGGCAAGATACCCCTTAGTTGAAAGGATAACTTTATCCCTAGTGATGGCAACTCGGAAGTTACGACCTTACTTCCAAGCTCACTTGGTGACTATCTTAACAGATCAACCCCTCAGGCAAATACTGCAGAAACCAGAACACTCCGGACGTCTGATTAAGTGGGCTATTGAATTGAATGAATATGACATCTACTTTCAGCCTCGCCAAGCAATAAAAGGACAGGCATTGGCAGATTTCTTTGTAGAATGCACTGGCCGAGAGGTCCAAGAGGAAACAGAGTTAGTTTCGTGGAAATTATTTGTTGATGGAGCTCGTAACATGGACGGCAGTGGAGCTGGAATTGTGCTAATATCGCCTGAAGGGGAAACCTATGAGTATTCCCTACGTTTCGATTTCCCAAGTTCGAACAATACAGCTGAATACGAAGCCTTGATAGCTGGGATGAGACTTGCTGAGAAACTAGGAGTCAGCAACTTAATGGCACGTAGCGATTCAAAATTGGTGGTAAACCAGTTCTCGGGTGAGTATGAAGCACGAGAACCCACCTTAGTCCCTTATCTGCAGAAGGTACAATTGTTGGCACAGTCGTGCAAGCACTTCCAGCTGACTCATATCAATCGAACAGAGAACAACCATGCAGACGCTCTTTCAAAATTGGCTTCTTCCAGAAAGGTCAAAAGGGGTATGGTCAAAGTAGAATCCCTCGCTCGACCAAGCATTGAAGAAGAAGATGTCTGCGATGTCGAAATAGGAGGCGATTGGAGAAGCCCAATCAAAGATTACATACTGGGGGGCACACTCCCCACTAACAGAGACGAAGCTCGAAGGCTGAAGTTAAAAAGTGCCAGGTTTTCCGTGGTGAATGGGGAACTCTAAAAACGGGGACTCACAATGCCCCTGTTGAAGTGTCTAGGGCCCCAACAGGCTGAGTACACCTTAGCTGAAGTTCATGAGGGAATATGTGGTGAACATCTGGGGGCTCGAGCCCTGGCCTCGAAAATATTGCACACGAGGTTTTATTGGCCTACACTTAGAAAGGATGCCACAGACAAAGTGAGAAGATGTGAGAAATGTCAGAAATTCGCTCCTATAACTACCGCGCCTGTTTCGACTCTTCAGAACACACTTCAACCAATTCCATTTGCACAATGGGGACTAGATATCCTGGGGCCTTTTCCCCTAGGCTCAGGACAAAGGAAGTATTTGCTTGTGGCCACAGACTACTTCACAAAATGGATAGAGGCCGAGCCTTTAGCTACAATTTCTGAGAAGAAGGTGGAAGCAATGGTGTGGAAAGACATAATTTGCCGATTGAGGATCCCCCGCGTGATAAACGCCGATCATGGGAAGCAGTTCGACTGTGACGCTTTCCGAAATTTTTGTAGTGGCCTAAAGATTCTCCTAAGAATATCTTCTATGTCTTACCCACAAGCCAATGGGCAGGCAAAGGTGAGCAATTGAACTATACTGCATGGGTTGAAGACTAGGCTGGACAAGGCAAAGGGAGCATGGGTAGATGAGCTCCCAAGTGTCCTATGGGCCTACAGAACGACAAGCAAAGTGTCAACAGGTGAAACACCGTTCAATTTGGTATATAGCACTGAAGCCCTCATCCCAGTAGAAGTTGGAGCTGAGTCACCCCGGTTGGTCCCCTACATCGAGGAACTCAACTCTCATGGACTAAGGGAGAATCTAGACCTGCTAGACGAGCTGAGAGACAAAGCAAAAATGAGACTGGCTGCTTACCAACAAAGGGTAGATAATTATTATAATGCACGGGTAAAAAACAGAGAAATGCACGAAGGAGACCTGGTGTTGAGAAAGTCAGCAATCACAAACGCCCATAAGGAGGATGGAAAGCTCTGGGCTAATTGAGAAGGACCATACCGAATCAAGAAAATGGTCGGACCTAGCACGTGTACCCTGGAAACCTTGGAAGGAAAGAAGATCTCGAAGACTTGGAATGCCAACCATCTTAAGCTCTATTGGCAGTAAAACATTGTAATTTTTGCTTTCTGATCGTTATTATTCTTATCTTTACTTCCACATCTATTGCTACATTACTTTACCGATGTTATTTTTCTGATTAATGAATAAAGGCCAGCCGATCATTTCTTATATTCTCTAACACAAATTGTGAGACAGATTATGTGTTACAGGAATTAAAGTGAGGCAATAGCTGGCAAAACAAAGTCCCTAAGCAAAAACAACGCGAGACGGGCAAAAACAAAGTCCCTAAGCGAAAAATGCGCGAGACGGGCAAACTAAAGTCCCTAAGCGAAAAATGCGTGAGACGGGCAAACCAAAGTCCCTAAGCGAAAAATGCGTGAGACGGGCAAACTAAAGTCCCTAAGTGAAAAATGCGCGAGACGGGCAACCAAAAAGTCCCTAAGCGAAAAATGCGCGAGACGGGCAAAAGACCAGTCCTTAAACACGAAATGTGCGTACGAAAAGGTAAAGGTACAAGCTATATAAGTAAGTTACGATGTACGTCGCAAAATTTTCAGATTCGCGTTGACAAATTATGGTTAAACTTTAGCATTTTTAGTCCTGATTATTCTAAAGTCCTTAATCGAAAATAACGCGAAATAGGCACAACACTCGAGACAAGTTCCTCTTTGAATGAAATGACAACATTGTTTCAAACAAGAACTTGGGGAGCAACATGGTGTAAAAGTAAAGTCATACAAGGTACTCTACTAAAATTCACATAAGCAAGAGAAAGAACTACAAAATGAAACGGAACTTTTTATTCAAAATGAATCTGTACATCGGATTTAACAAACAAAAAAAAAACTACAAAGCTTTAATCTACGGCAATGACCGAATCAGCCGACTGAGAAGGCGCTACATCGTCATTAGCATCTTGAGAAGCTTAGGGCTCAGGAACTGGAAGAGTCAAAGAACCAGGATCCTGGGAAGACGAGAAAGCCACCCCGGAAGCAGGAACATCACTTGAAGGCCAAACCACTGCCGCAGAGTCTGGCATGGGATCAACAACAGCAGAATCTGAAATTTGGAACTCCTCGCTGTCCAACCCCAGCAGTGCCTCGATAGACTCAGGCTGATTGCCTATCTCGATAGGCTCAGAAACATCACGCACTGCCGGAGGCTCAGATCGATCAGTTGCTTCTGAAGACTCAGGCGTATGTAGTGGCTGTCGAGAAGGCCACGGACCCTCAAGGTTGTCCAGATTATCTATGGCCCCTTCAGCTAAATAGGCCTCTGGACTTTGTGCGTCGGGCTCATACTTGGTCCAAGAAGGAGCATCATAGTACTTAGCCTCCTCGGTGAAGAGCAACTCAGGAAAAGCCTCACTAGGCCGACGCTTCTCCAGCCAAGCGCGAGCCAAATAGAAGCCGTATTTAATAAATCCCGTCGAGAACGCCGCTTTCTTGTCAAAACAATGCTGGGACAAGCGGTATTCACGAACGGCCTCAATTCGAGCTTCTCTTTGACGATCTAGTACATTGTGTAGTTCCTCAATAGCCTCATCTCGCTGCCTCTCCATGGCTCCCCGATCATTGTTAGCCTTATTATATGCTTCTTGATACCCTTGAAGGGAAGACACCTTCGCATGCTCTTCTTGGAGCCTTCGCTCGAGATCAGCGTTCTTTCGCTCGAGCTCAGCGTTCTTTCGCTCAAGCTCAGCGTTCCTTTTGTTTACCTCCTCCACCCTGTTGACATAAGGACGAAGCTGGTTAACCTCGTTTGAAAGTTCCATCTTTTGATCCCGAAGCTCGCGAATCTCTTTGTCAGCTTGCTCCCTTAGAGCCCTGTGCCGAGCATTGACGGCCGCAATTTGTTGAGCTGACTGAAAAGATGAAAAAGAAAAGTAACTCAAAAAATATTTTAACAAAAAAGTTTAGACGGGGAAATTAGTTACCAAACAAACACCAAACTCTTACCTTCATAGCGAGATAATCAGAATTATCCTCCACTTCACGGATGTTTGTAAAAAGCCCCACCTCGTCGCGAAGAAGAATGGTGCTCTATGCCAAACGAGATGCTATCCCGCTATCCTCAATACTGTCGTTGTCGTTCACTCCGGGATAGGTTTGGAAATCTTCCCCATCGACGATGACCCCGCTATCAATCGTATAGCGCCTCACAGTAGGGTCGACCACCCTGGGTAAGATTGGTCTCGTGGGCATTGAGGCTTCAATGTTTAGCCTCTTTCTATATTTACGCCTAGGCTGGCGAGGAGCTGACCTACCCTCAGCAGCACGAGAGCCACCTTTTTGAAGGGCTAACTCACTCCTTTGAGATTCAGAGCTCTCGCGATCGCCCGAACCTCGATCTTGGATAAGGGGCCGCTTCCGTTTATTTCTCCCGGCCTCTTGTGTAGGACAGCTGGATTCACCAGTAGTGGGAGGAGGAGGAGTAGGAGCACGAGCCGGTCCAGATGGAGCTCCAATTGGCGACCGAGGAAGAGGAGCTGCTTAAGCAGCAACATTGGCAATCCCTCCTACGCATCAAATCTCGGAAGTTCATGCCTGCACAATAGAGAAAGAAAGGATTAGCCGACCAAGTGAAACATCACGCACATGTGTACAAGAAATAAAAAAGGATGGAAAACCTAGAAAACCACCAAAGTCCTCTAAACCATCCAGATTCGAGTCCAACGGAAAATCAACGAAGGGACTCCCAAAGGCGTCAGCCTGAGCCCACTCAGGGCCATCCCCTGAATAACCACTAGTACCCGCAGCCTCAGGGGTCTCGTCCTCCGAATCTGAAGAGGACTCATCTACAAGATGGCCCACAGGGGTAGACGCTTCGGCTACTAGGACCGGGGATGGCTGACTAGGACCAGCATTAGATAAACGAGGAGTTGTAGGCAGGTTAGAGGGGGCAGCAGAAGCTTCAGGAACAGTCCTGCTTACGCCCCAGCCGGCAGCGGCAATGTTTTCCGGGGTTAGAAGAGAAAATAAATTACGCTCCTCGGTAGAACAGATTTGCCGAATAGGCTCGCCAAATTGGTCCCTCAAAATTTCTGTCCTGAACATGTCCGAACGCTGTGAGTGGTCAGAGGTATCACGATTCCATCTAGAGCGAATCCGCAGATTGCTTGGAATCTCGACAACAACCCACTCGCTTTCAAACCCACGCAGCTTATTGGGGAGATTCGAAAAGATTTTATTATTAGGAAACTCGTCGACTGTTAACCGTTGAAGAGAGAACATTATCAATCCCTTCAGCCTACGAACTCTAAAAAAGGCGCTTAAAAGGGGAACCGTTGGAACGATACCCAGATGATGACACACTATCGAAAACGCTACTAGCTAAGCCCATGCATGGGGGTGGAGTTGACACGGGACGATGTCTTTGTATCTAAGAAATGCTTCGCTAAACTCCGAAAGAGGGAAGCGAAAACCAAAAGACAAAGAAGCCTTATGGACGGCCACACCATTTCTAACCAAGTCAGGCGTGACCTCCCCTTGCACTGGAAGTCTATAGCCGTAACCCGAGGGAAGAGGAAAATGAGTCCTAATATCCTCTAAGTCAGTATTTGTCAACGAACACACAACACCACCTGTCTTAAGTGTTTTACCCGGGCGTAGCAGAGACATGGCAAAAGAAAGCAAAAACTACCCGGCGACAGACTCTACAGGCGACAGACCCTTTTGGGCGACAGACCCTTCGGGCGACAGACCTAGTAAGACGACAGATCCTTGGACGACAGACACCTTGGGCGACAAACCTACTGAAAAGGACACTTGCGGAAGACTAAACTCTACGCGGAAGACCAAATCACCTGCGGGAGACCTAAAAACTAATGCGGTAGGCGAATATATAATGCAACAGGGGTATACTTACTGACGATGAGATAAGCGAGAGACTTCGGGCGAGAGAGCGAAAGACTCTTTGTGGCGAAAGAGTGGAAAAATGGGCGACAGATGGCTACTCAGAGGTTTTCTCGTGCGTTCTCTCGTTGGGTCCCAGCAGTTTATATAGCCGCGACAGGGAATGCCAAACGTCGCGCTTGATCACACCTGTCGCAGAGTAGAATTTTTCACCAGCAAAAAATACACAAAAAGTCACAAAAAAGACTATTCACAGTGGGTTAAGGCCCAAAAACATACATTTATACTCTCTTTGTTGGAGAAATCCAACAAGAGAGTGGGGAGCAATTGATATGACAAAGTCTACCCGTATTAGGTCAGGCCCAATAGCGTTAGAAATTACCACATGGCAAAGACTAAATGGTCCACGTGTCCATCGGCGACAGAAATGGGGCGCGTCACACCTGTCGCTTGGCGACAGACTCTCCGACCCACGTGGCATTCGGCGAAAGAGGCGTGGCGCGTGACACCTGTCGCTTGGCGACAGGCTCTCTGGCCAACGAGGCATTTGGCGAAAGAGTTAGAGGTGAGTGATCATACCTGTTGCTTGCGACAGGCTCGAAGTTTATCGCCTACAATCGTAAGGCAACACGTGGCGCTCTTATACCCATCGCCTGGCGACAGATCCACAGTCCGTCGCCTATAGTCATATGGCGACACGTGGCTCCTGACCTCGGCTCCCGCAAGCGACAGACCCCTGACGCTATAACGTGCCACGTGTAGTGAGTCTCCCGTTGGCGACAGGCTCCAGAAGCCCCCGATTTTCAAGGAACTTGTGTTATATTAGAACATAAACTCTTAGCAAGATAAGGTGATTATCCTTAAGCAATTAACCTAGAATGCTGGCCTATAAATAGGCCCCCAGGTACAATTTTATTCTCTAATTTTGGACTACTGGCTTTTACGCTTCCCAATATCTAAGAACTTTTTGCTGACTTAAGCATGGAGTGTCTACGCAGGGAACCACCCCTGCGTCTCTCTGACTTTTCTTGTTTTACAGAAGCTTCGTGGAGACACGTGGAGACTAAGTAGGAACATCGACGTCAGCATATCCTTATTGTTGTTTTGTGCAACAACACCTATGTTTGTCACTCATTCAGTGTATCTATTACCTAACAAGTAGTTACTACTTGTTTTGTATATTTAAGACTAATTGTCTAAAGTCCCTTTAATGTTGCCAAATAATACATGTCAAACATGAAATTGAAAATTTTCGCTCCTAATTAGGACTATTACCCATCTTCCTACAAAATACAACATCATTTCAACCTATGGCACATTCAATCTCAATATACCATATGAAACATTTCATATTCATCAATTGTAATATCGAGAACACAACTCAATCACAAGGCACGGTTTGTTTACAATCTCGATATACTCCTAGTACTTATATCCCAAATTCTATACACCATGTACACAAAAGAGTCTAGTTTGAGATATAAACAAATGAATAAGAGGATTATACCTAAACCCAAAAGTACAACTTTGTGCAGCATGTATAGAAAGCTCTTGGTGCTCCACATTCACACCGAGACTACCAGAAGTAATTTGTGATGAGAAAGAGAGAGTGAGCAACAACCTAGTAAGAAAATATATGCTAAGTGATGCTAGGCTTATACTATGCTCAATGCATGTTTATGCATGAACCAATGCACAAAATCGATATCTCAGTACAATATGCTAAGAATAAAGCAGTTTCAAGATACTTTTATTCATAAGGTTTTAAAAGCATATAAATAGCTCAAATCACAATTATATCAGTGTCCATTTATTTACAAAATCGAGATACAATGAAAGGAAAAATAATAAACTCATTCTAGTTCGTAACAGAACCAAATTACATCTTCAAAAGTATTTACAAGAGACAGGCATCAATTTTCGAGATTTGGTAACGTAATCGAAATCTTTGAAAATATAACCAATGAGCTTTTTATGAAAGCATCCACTATAGCTAGTAGTGGTCACAGTCCCATACTAGAGCTTTATTAGTGATCATGAATCATCTCAGTACTAGTGATCATCTAATAGCTGAGATACATGTGATGACTAGTTGTCGGACAACTCACAGTCTTTTATGTGTAATTACCTCTATCCCTTTCCACACAGACGGAATCCATGATTTAAGTACGCATACAAGCGCCTAAATGCCACACAAGCATACTAAATGACACACAATCATATCGAATGCCACATAGGCATACTGAATGCCACACAAGCATCTTACAGTGCCACAAGTCTCATGTGTCAAAACCTGTGAAATAACAACCTTTCAAACACAGTTTGCATACTTAAAGCTTGGTTCATTTAAACCCTTATGGTTTGAAAACATCATTGTACGAAAATCATGTTTTGAAACCTGTATATCAACTAATGAATCCATTTTAGCAAAGCTATCACAACAACAACATTTCCACTCATTTAATGGACTTGACACTTTTATAAAACCAGGTACTATATTGCCCCGAGAATGTGAGTCTAGATGACAACTAGCGATTTTTGAAATGCATGAGGTTTAAAATGCATCATATAAGTAAAAACTAACCCTACAGAATCTATCTAATTGATTTATAACGAAAATCCAAAATTATGACGGCATAGGTAAGACAGTATCCAGCATCACAATCACAACCCAAATCAACCTACATTAAACTCCAACAAGCAAGTACATTTATTCACCAATCCAATACATACCCAACCTCAAACATTATGCATTTTAAGATCAATCCAAGGATACATTCGAAAATGGCAAATTCTAAGTACATAACTACTATTTCACAAGCCATTAATACGTAAAGAAAATATATATATATATTGCGTGTTCCTTATGAATATGTGAAGAAGTACACTTTATACACACACATGAACACAGAAGCACTATCAAACATTTAGCTTACGTTCCCTTACCTTAGTAATATCAACTTTGTGATTTAGCCACCCTTACCAAATTTTAATGTTTTCCCTTCACTCCTACACCCATAATCATCTCACCATTATTCTTTATTTATATATATTATTCCTACTCAATAGTTAAATCATTTACCTTAATTAAAATTGTTGACTGAACCTACTATTCTCGTTCCCTCAACTTGTTCGCTGTTTTAACACCTCAAATAACGACAATTCTTTAAGATCTCTAAATTAATAATCACTCTACAATATGCTAGTATCAGTATATAATTATTTATATTAACTTCAATCCACCAAAATAAATCATACACTAAAATGTCACAAGGAACCAACCTATTTGTTCTTAGTTCTCAAAGAAGTCAAGCCTATCCCTTCCTTGGTGCCACATTTTCTTTACTATTGTTTAGCTCCTAACAACAATTGTTGTTTGCCTTCTTTGCAACAACCAAATTCCAAGTTTCTACCAAAAGTTAGTAGCCCAAAACAACACCTTGGTTATTTTTCATGGCCGAGACAAAGGAGAGGGAGCTCCTACCTTAGTCTCTCGGTGTTGCTATTGGTTTAGCCAGCAGTACACTTTGTTTTCCTCACCTATCTTAGCCAAACTCTAGCCCCAATTGATGCCTAAACCAACAACTTCTTCATGCTTGGTTTAGCCCCTAATTTCAACACTGAACGTAGATCCTAATCACCAACTCTAGTCTGTTTCAGATGCCTCAGTTTCAGCTTCTCTTTTCTTGGCTTTTGGCTCGTTAAGAACTCTCTTGAGATCCCCAAAATGGAGCACAAAAGTCCTAATTTCCTTTCCCGATTCCTCTTCTTTCCTTCCATCCTTTTTCGGCACTTAACAAACTCTCCCAAGCCAAAACCCGAATGGAGCCGAAAACTTCTGGTTTGCCTGTCTAGTTTCTCTTTCACTGATTCCTTTCTTCTCTTCTCTAGTGCCAACCTAGTCCTCCCAGGCAAAAACCTAAATGGCGTCGCACCTACTCGAGTTGTCTCACAAATCCACCGCCGATTTCGACCCCAATGCTCTCCTTTCCTTTCTTTCCTTTTTACGTCGCAGGGCTTCTTCTCTTCTCCACATTTCTATTATGCCTCTTTCTCACTCTTTCTCTGTTTCGTTTTCTTTTCTTTTCTTTTAAATTTCAAGATCCCACACTTGTGGAAAATGGTGAAGCCGATTGGTTTCTTCAAGAAGCCAATCAATTTCATTTTTTATTATATTGTTTTTATTATTATATATATGTATATATTTAACATATAATATACATATTATATAATAATATATATACATATATTTTATAAATAGATTTGTAGGTTTGTGTGTGTATATATATTATTTTATTTATTTATTTCTAACCTCCTTTACTATTTCCTTTATTTATTGTAGACTAATATATACATATATATTAGTCATATGTATTTAAATTAAACTTTTACTTATGTTAAAATTATAAATTATTTATTTATATATCTATATATGCACACTCTATGTATTTATATTTCTATTGAAATACACACACACATATTTATACCTAATGTTCTATGAAGTCTTAAAATATTAATTTCACTCATATGCATCTACTACGCGAGTTTAAATAACTTTTAAATTCAAGAAAATGCTTGAGCGTAAGTCAAGTTATCTAACCTATGCTTAAAGTAACTGAATTCTTCCATTCCAAGATAGATATGATTAGTCGAAAAGTCCTCATAGCTAGTATCCCTACATAATTATTTAGACTTGTTATTATCGAGTTAAAGGAATTTATCTAGTAAATTAAATAATTAAATTTAATGTTGAAAAATTTTCAAATATCATAATAACAACTACTAAGCCAAAACTTAATTATTAAGATCAGTGTTTATTTCATAGAACAAACAGGTATCTTATTTGTTAGGCAAACAAATACGTCATAGGACAATCAATTAAAATAAATCATATCAAAATTATCTAATATAATAAAATATAACTGCATAAAAGTCAAAACATTTGATTACAAATAAAACATTAAATAATTCAAATGTTTGAGACGTGTAGTATCTTAAAATTACAAAATAATTTTTTTAATTTTTTAAAATATAAGAATCTATGTGCATTAAAATTATAAAATAAATCAATTATCTATTTCAATTTTTAAAAGATAAACACACAAATATATATTAAAATTAAATAAAAATCATATATCATTTATTAATTTATTTACCCATTAATTTTGGTATAAAAATTTTATTTAGATGCACTTTTTTAAAGAAAAAGACACACACACACACACACACACACACACACACACACACACATATATATATATATATATATCATATGAACACGAGACATGTGTAAGATAAATTTTTTTCTTAATTAAAGTATAAAATGCCTACTAAGAGTTAAATGATCATTGATCTAAGTTTACATTTCCAATCTTTTATATATATATATATATATATATATATATATATATATATATATATATAAGCCAAACATTTTGGCTACAAGTAAAATATCTTATATTGATAATCTAAATATTTGACACGTATATTATCTTGAAATAAAAAAAATTAATTTGCTAAAAGATAGACATCCATATATAATAAGGTCATGTTTGGTGCATAGGATGATGGATAGGATAGGATAGGATGATAATTATCTTATCTTATGTTTGGTGCACACATTAAGGGGAGGATTTGATTGCAAGGAGGATTAGTCATCCTCCTAGTATAGGATAACTCAATCCTCTCCAAAAGGTAAGGATTATTTTTAATCCCATAGGATTAAAAATAAATACTCATATTTTATTATTTTATCCTTAACATTTATATTTAAAAATTAACTTAAACAAAAAAATTATAAATTTAAATTATGTTACTTTAAAAAAGAGTACTTAAAAAAATCATTTTATACTATTTTTAATTTTACACATAATAAATATTGTGAAAGACATAAAAAATTATCCTATCCTATTCTTAATCCTTATACACACCAAACATAAGATAAGATGATTTAATCTAATCTTATCCTATCCATAATCTTATATTATCTTATCATATCCTCATCCTATGCACCAAACATGACTTAAAACTACAAAATAAATAAATTATCTATTTTAGTTTTTTCGATGTATTAACTTAAATTATCTTATCATTGTTAAGTAAATAATGGTCAAATATGTGTAGTTGTTCTCTTGATGGCCAACAACCTTTTAATTGAGTGGATAAGGATGAGGTGTGTCATTTTGTAAGGCTTGAGTTCAAATTCAAGTAATTCCATCATTTCCAATTAATTAATATTTTCCTTGCAACAAAAAAAATTTATTCTTTTGATGCTTCCTTTATTTTTTTTGTTTTTTATTTGGATTCAAACTTAAGACTTACAATATACCACAACTCATCCTTAACCATTAGGTCAAGAGGTTATTGGTGCATTATTTTGCTTCATGTTAATTCTTACTAGAATCTGTCTGTTGTAACATTATATAATTTAATTGTTCATATTCTCATAAATCAATTTACACATTTGGATTAAAATTTTAAAAAAAATTAATTCTTTTATCAATAAAACTATAATTGCTTTATTTAATTTTTTTTGAATTGGGATATCCGTTAGCAAAACCATTAAACTTATCTATTTAAATAGCTATTTTTTAAATAAAGTAAATACAATAATTTAGTTTATTTATTCATAAGAATATATCCATTTTAATATATTATTTATAAATAAGATTAAATGGTATACCTCCATAGAGACATTTGTGCTATTTGCAACTAAAAAAATGTTTTGTTATAAATAATTCCTTTTTATTTTGTATGTGCAACTATCCATTTTATATATATATATATATATATATATATATATATATCTACATCTAATAAGTCATATTTAATATAATATATATCAAAACTAGAAGTATTTATGGTAAAAAATATATTTTATTTTATTTGAATAAAAATATTCTTAGTTTTATTTAACTTGTTTCACCATTGACTGACTCATTAACTTTTATTAGGTAATAACTAGTTTTAAATTTGTGTGATGCACTAAAATACATTAATCAAACAGTCAATTCATTGATAATATATTTTTTTGAAACTTTATAATATAAATTATTATGTTTGTGAAAAAAAACAACATTTGTATACTTAATATTTTTTATCATAATTTGTATATTATAATACAGTAATATAAAAAAATTATATGTTGGATATAATTATGTAAATTTTGTAAAAGTTAAATCAAACTCATATTGTAATTTATTGAATGAAAATAATATATAAATAAAATTTAGCATGTCTTTGATTTGAATAAATTAAAATTTTTCTCATCTTAAAATTAATTCCATATACATTTTTTTAATGGAGATTCTTAAATGAATTCTTGTTTTTTTTTGTGTAAGTACATGTATTCTCATCAGTTTTACAGTCTGAGATTAATCATACTCAAGCCAAGAGTGGTAAACAGTAAAGCCCTTTCAATAGTAGAGACTCCAGGACTTGAACCCTGCCTAAGTACCTAGAGAAGAAGTCAACTTTCACTTCTTTCAACCACTTGTTGGTTAAATAAAATTCTTGTTGAGCTAAAGAGGTATCAAATTATTCTTCCTTGCTATATTTAAATGATGTGTCATTTTACTTGATGATCCAATAGATTCCACAAATGAATAGAAGATATGGATAAAATGCTAATCTGTAATTTGATTATATCAAGTTTCAGTTATAACGTATGTTGTATGAAAATATAACAAAAATAGACATATTTTATAAATGTATACATATATGTTCCAATAAATTCGACATTCAAGTTTAATATCAAAGTGATTCACGTTAGACGTAGTATGCTTAGTATTTCCTATCTCAATATTATAATTTGTCGCTCTTGTTTCGAACACAAAAGTTTGATGATTGAGATCTTCAAATATCTCTCAAATTTTTAATCTTTATTTTCCTAAATTATGGTCATAGACATATTATTAAAATAAATTAAATATTGGGACAATATTAACATAATTGTTAACTAATAATTAACTTAAAAGAAATTTCATAAATATTATCAACATCTTTATTAATTAATTTCTTAGTTTCAACGTTACAAAGTACAAATAACGCTTTTTTAGAACCATCAAACGCCTCAACATATAACTTGTATCTATAAGGTATACAAAATGTTATAATTAAGTTATATAAATTAAAATGATAAAATGCATATATTACTATCATGAAATAATTTATGTTTAATGTTTTAAATTCAATAGATATAATTATTATTTACTTCGGAGTTTGATTAGGGACATCAACATTACACAAGGAACAATGAAATTTTTCATCAACTTTAGACAGTTTTTGTTCCATCCAGATGATATATAATACCAATAAAAAATTGTATCAACTTTCATGATAGTTACTCTACTAATGAAAGATTACTCATATATATATACATACATACATACATACATAAATATATATATATATGAGAGGGATCTACTTAAACTAGTGTAAAATAATTTTGTTTACACCATTTTTATATTTTCATATAGGATTAGTATTTTTACAAACCAATCGTTAAATTTAACAATATACTCGTATATATCAAGCACATAAAGTTTTGAGTCAATATGATATCTCTATCATTTCGATCAAGAATAGCATATTTTTCAATATGTATTGATGATTGAAATTTTATCTTTATCAAACTAATAGTTAAACTTTTTTTATTAACTTGAAATTTTGTATGCATAATCTACTTGAATAGAGTATAATACTCAACGGTTGAATTTAAAAATATAAATCGTATAAAAATTTATGAAATGGCATAAAACAAAGTTGTTTTACACTGGTGTAATTTGCATCCCTCCTCATACACACACACACACATATATAAAACACAAATTCAAAAATAGTCAATAATAATATACATGCTAAATAGTCATATTTTAAAATTATGTTGTTATATATTTTATTATTGTAAAAATATAAATTAATCTAATACCTTGAACCATAATTTTGTGACTAATACTTTACTCTCCGATATAAGTGTTCTATTTATAAACATTGAAACCTCATCCGATGCTAATCTTTTATGTTGTGTGCGATAAATTCTATGCTAGGATCTCTTTTAAATAAACTAAATAAAGAAAGTAATAAAATAAATATTAATTTATGGTACACAATTATTTTAGATAAAACTGTTTAACATACCTTTGTCAAATTATTGAAGCTCCAAGAATATCAAGATTGATGTAAATTTTTGTTCCACTCATTGAAGATAAAGTATAAATATCTACAAATTGAATAGTTATATTTAAAAAGTTTAAAAAATTAAAAAATAATAATATTAAAGTATTTGAAAGTGCCTTTGAATTTTTTATTGAAGTAGAATTAATAACCAACACAGTGGAACTTTCCATTGTGTTTAAATCAATGTCATTAATTTTGATTAATAATGTCTCCCCCACAGTGAAATCTCTAATATTTGACAACCAAGAAAAATAATAATCTTATTAAAAATTAAAAAGAAAAATGTAATATAAATTGTAATATGAACGTAAAGAATTGAAAATATAATATTAATAAAGATAAAAAAAATTCATCTTAAAGCTCTAATATCCTTTCTTTTTGTCTCGACTTATTAAACATTTGATTATTAATTAGAGTTAAGCTTTTTCATCTTCCAACAGCTTCTGAAACAATATATATATATATATATATATATATATATATATATATATAAATATATTGACCTCTATCAATTTCTTTTGCAGTTGTAAAATATGATGCATATACAATAAATTATTATAAAATAAAAGAATAAATATAAAAAGATTGACTACTAAATTATAATGATTTTTCTTACCATTTTATCTAAACACTAAATTATAATGATTACCTAGCAAAAATTTGTTGTCTTGAGGTTGTTTTGAATGTCATGGAACTTAACAAACTCAAATTTATATTTTCAAATAACATTACCATCTTGAGTAATCTCATAAACAATAATCATGAATGAAAAAACAAACCTGAAATTTTTTCACACAAACTTATATGTTTTTGTATGAAGGCGAACTTGTACATTTCTAATAGAATAGATTGATCCTTTTTTAAAAAGAGATTTGAATTTGGGAACCAAGTTTTTGAATACAATAGCATGCATGTGATCACCATGCCATGAGTAAATTAATTAGAAAAATAATATATAAAGTTGTATTTTTTTCTTTAAAATTTATAGGACTTTTATTCATCATAATTATAAAATACAAAGTTATATATTTTTAATTGGTAAAAGCTATAGATATAGATGTTATATTTTGTAATATTAATGTGAAAAAATAAGAATAATTACATGTTACGTATTAATTAAAAAATTAAAAATGTTGTCATCTTTTAGAAATTTTAAAAATTAAAAATTTTTTTTGTAAATCTAATGAATAGCTAATAATACGTAACATATTGTTATATTAATATTGCATCCTCTATTACATTGTTCATATTGATTTATATATATATATATATATATATATATATTATATTTTGTAATTTTAATATAGGTAAAGATAAATGATATGTGATATTTGTTTAATTTTAATCCATATACATAGAAGTTTATCTTTTCAGAAATTGAAATAGATAATTAATTTTAAAAAAATAATTGATTTATTTTATATTTTATATATATATATTTCTATCTTTTTAAAACTTGAAAAATGATAATTATTACTTTATTTTAATATATTACATGTGTTAAATATTTAACCTATCCACATATGATGTTTTACTTGTAGTTAAATTCTTTGGCTTAAATATATATATATATATATTTATATATAAAAGATAATGGTGCTATTAAAGTTTTTAACGTATTTTAAATACATTATTTTATTATTTTCAAATTATATATATATGTGAAGACCACTAATTTTTAATACCGAATTTCAATTAACTATATAGATAAAGTAAATTAAATGTTAAGATGTAATTTGGAATTTTCTATTATTGTGAAGTGGTGAAATCAAGAATTGGAGTTTGGTGCATTTGATGATAAAAAAATAGACATGATTTAAATGGATATATATATATATATATATATATATATATATATATATATATATATATATATATATGTGAGAGTTGTATATGTATTATGTAAATGAAGAAACAAAATATATGGGATAATTATTCTATATACTGCAGTGGAGTTTTTTTTTACTCCACAAGCAGTGTTAGGATCATGACACATATCCTATAAAAATATTAAAAAAATAAAAAATAAAAAAAGGGACATAAGTCATGATCGTAACCCTGTTTGTAGAGTATGAAATAATTATCCATATATATATATATATATACATTAATGAAATAAGAGAATGATTATATAACTGCACTTACCAAACCTAAATGCGTGCGTGTATACATATATATATTATTCAAATCATGAGGGTAAGTTATTAAGGTGTGAATACATTAGTTTGTAGTGAATTGAAGAGATATTGGAGCCTGATTTTAATTTGGACGCTCGAGGAAGATATTTGTAATACTTTTGAGGTAAATAGATCAAATAAAGTTTACTATAATCATTTCGTAGGAGATGACTAGGTTTATTTTAATAATTAATTTAGCTTTTGAATTAAGCGAAACAACACTATTGGTTAGGCAATTGAGGTAAGTAAATATAAGATTAAAGATACAATAAAATTGTGATTTGGACATTGCTTGGGCTGAATTGAAATGTTGTTTTTCTGCCTTTTGTGTTGTGGCCAGCCAAGCTCATGTGTTGTGTGAGAAGTATTGTATACACTAAGTTCATATTGAACATCTCTTGTACATATATTGTGTAAATATTAGTCTACAATTGGATTTGATAAGACTAGTGAATTACGATTGAGATTGAATGATTGAATGTAATGAATCGTCTAAAGTGTCATTGAGATGAAAATTGTAAGATAGAACATGTGTCATTGTGTTTTCTATGGGCTGGATTAGATTAAAATATAAGCCTTTATGTTGCCGAAATCTCTAATGATTCGACTAGGAATAAGTGAAAATATAAACCTTGCTCATTTTATATATGATATACCAAGTGTACGTGTGCATGATTTACATGAATTACAGTAGGTAGCCATACAAAATGTGTAGTGGCATATCATTGGTTCATGCATGATTCTTCCATAACATGTTTTAATTTAAGCTACTTTTATGCATAAGTTTTATAATGATTTTAATCTATTTATTGTATTATATTAAAAAAAAAAAAGAGGATTTACCAGCTAAAAACAGGATGACAAAAAAAGTTGTAATACAACCCACTTTTGATGCAAAGATAAACATTTAGTTTTAAACAAATTGGAGTTATGCATTCATGAGAAAGAAAAACTCAGAACACATCCAGTTAATTCCAAAGATAACATTTATTTATCCATCTTTGAACTTTGAACCACTAACAAGGGCAGAAGACTCAAAAGTTACATCACTTGCTCCAACAGTAAGTATCTAGCATTTGGAAGCTGTAAAAAAGCTGTTATAAACTTTAGAAATCCAAAAAAACCTTCTGCCTCCTACTTATAATTCAAAACAATATCCTCCTTGACCTGCATGAAACAAACAATATGTCAATGACAAAGCCACTAAGTCTACTGCTCAATGATATAAAAGAGAAGTCTTTAGACTTACATATTTTGCAAGTTCTTTGGCTTTCTCATCGTTAAAACCTAAAGCAGCCAAGATCTTGTGGCCTGCTGATTCTTTATCGGACCAAATACCAAGGAGCAAGTAAGTTGTGGTTATTTCCCCACTTTCCCCTGCGCTTGGGCAGAATGATCTCAATTAAATATAAGAATAACAGTTCAAAGAGATGAAATAAATAATGGCATGACAAGGAATAACATATCAAAAACACTACATTATTCCAAACAAGTATACTCAATTTATACCAAATCTCAAACATTTATAAACATATAGAGAGGAAGAGAGAGAAGCTATGGAAGAAATGTGGAGTTTGTTGGTAAATATTCTCTCCTGTAGAGACCTTATAGTGGCAGATAAGAGAATTTAGTGTTAACTATTAACGGCTCATAATTTAAAACACATACATCATGAACTTCAAAATTATCATAAGCCAACGCAGTTGTACATATCATGCAAAAAGGATATACTAGTGCAAGTGTCATCCTTAAATTTTAATTTTAGAACAATCATCCTTAAGAATCATAATCTGCATTATTTAGAGATTTAGATTCCACTCAACTGTCAGGAAATTAGTAAACAGGAAGCACAGGAGCGCAGGTCATTTCTCTAGCTTGACAATTAATTTTAGCAACATGGTAACTTCTTTAAAGAGGAACTGAAAATTTTATTGCATCCACCTCATTTCTTCTGAAAATGTCAAAAGCCATAATAGTGAAGGCAAACTAGCTCCTATGGAAGCCAAGATCTATAATTCCCATCGGCCACCTCCATACATAAGTAGCAGATACTAATTTTCCACTTAGTCACATGAGATTTGTTAATTTAATACTTATGTATTAGTTTTAATTTTCGAATCAGTCTCTAATCTCCCATCAATTCAATATAATCCCCTATTAAACCATTTTCCTTTGAAAGTTGAAAAATAAACTCCTAGAAGAATTAGATCAACTCCACACCAGAGTGTAGTTGGGCCTTTAACCATACTTAATTAGCATTTATCATGCTACACCATGTTTCCATATCTATCCTTACATATATGACACAACCAATTACTGTCTAAACTTCTGTATGGCATGATAAATATAAATGATGAAGAATCAGCAATTGTTTTTTTACCTGACTTTAGTTTTTCATCAACAGCCCAATCAAGGACCCTTTGAGCTTGTTGAGTCAATGGAGGATGTTCAGGGCTGAAAAAATACATATCCGACTTTCCAAGTAAGTTCAGTGTTTCCTCTCGCACCTTGAAAAGTGTGATTCCATTAGCCCTCAAAAATTTTGCAGCTTGGCTTGTTCCTGTACATGAAAAAAAAAAAGAGGTATTACAGACATATACTAGGAATAAAGAGTGTCACACAAACAGTAGAAAAGTTTTCAACCATCAACGTGATTAAAAAGGAGACAGTAATACAGTATGACTTCATTGCATTGACATCATCTTTTAAGTTTCAGTTAATATATGTTTTTGTCAATATTAGCTAAGTTAAGATACCTTTTTCCTTTTCTCTGGATGGGGACTGAGGGGGTGGGTTTATCCTGCTTGGAGCAGAACATCAAATTAACATTCCTAAGCAGGAGATTTTCACACTTCTTACATACTTCGTAGCATTAAGAGCACCTACTTACTACTATTGAAGTTTCTCTTTTTTTTTTTGTCGAAACCACCCGATATCCACATACCATTCTGATATAGTACTAATCCGGATTCGAGCCTGGCAGGACCCAAAGGGCTGCAAAGCTCTCCCTCAAGAGTTTTAACACAGCTGTATACCCATGGCTCGAACTCGAGACCTCTGGTTAAGCTAGAGCAGCTCCCTGCCAGCTGATCTACGTGCTCTTAGGTGAAGTTTCTCTTTCACATTGCATACTGTGATGATCTCATACAAATTAAAGAATGATACTGCAGTAGTGAAAAACTGATAATAACTGTTTGCCATCATCGCTAATTAAATTAGGGAAATAATTGCTAAAATTATTCAAAATAGAGTCCCCTTAACTAAAGACCAACTCACCTTCAGAATTATGTAAGTTCTTATGGGAATCAATTACAAAAATGGCTGCTATGAAGCAACACTTCTTCATCACAAGTCCCCAACAAAAACAGGTAGTCATAGAAGTCCACAAGAAATTTTTTAAAAAATATTTCTTGAAGCAACATATATGATGCTACAGCAGCAAGTAGTGAGCTAAATAGTAAAGGAAAATACTAACCCTCGACCAGAATTCCCATTAGAAGCGCTTCAGTCCCAGTATTTGGATACTTGAACTTCCTTGCCTCCAACTCCGCCAATACAAAGGACTTTATGGATCTTGCCGACCATCTAACCATCGGCAACACCCAATTCCAAACAATTAATTACTCAAAAGCAAAACCCCAACCATCAATACGATATAGAATCTCGCTTAAGTCCTCAAATATACGCGAATATTTACATGTACAATACGTATAGATTATAGATACATATATGAGCATATGTTTATTCGATAGTATTAACTCACTTTGGGGATTTCTCGGAAGGTGTCCTATCAGGTTTCCTGCAAAAGAAAATCAAGAAAAAAAAGAAGGTTCAAAATAATCGGTAATTCTCGAATATAATAATAAGTAACACTGCAGAAGCTGGTTTAAACTTACGCAGTAGGGAGGCTAAACGACACGCTTGCAGTGGCTGAGGAACGTCGTTTGGGAATGAAACGGCTCAAATTGGAGGTTTTAAGTAAAAGCTTTTTGCCATAGAGAGCCCTCAAAGGAAGAGAGAGACAATAATCGTGGCCCTGGGAAGGGTGAGAATGGCAAGTGGAAATCGCAATTGGGAGAAAAGAAAGCCTCTGGGTAGCCATTTGAAAGCAAAAGAGGAACTGAAAATGGAGATTTTGGGGCTTAGGAATGCATGGTATGGTGTTGGTAGAGTATTAATTTGGCTGTGAGTGGCGTCTCAGATTCTCGGACTCTGTCGGCTGAGATGAGCGAGTTCTCTGGAGCGGATAATAGAGCCGTGGAAATCGGCACTGAGTTTGGAAATATGGCTGTGGCCTGTGGCCTATTAAAAGGAAAGAAAATGTTTGAGGGCCTCGGCGGCTGATGTTTGTAATGGATTACAATTGAGTATGAAAGCCCTCAGTTTGTTTGGGCTGATCATCAAATTTGATGGGATTTTTTGATCCAATTTTTTTAGTTTCTCAAATTTTAAAGGCTTAATAGTCCTCAACTTTCAGCGCAAAATGAAATTTAACCTTCAACGTTTTATCGCATGACATTCAGTCCATAAACTTTTATTTCGATGGAAATAAACACTCAACCTTTTAAAATTATGCAATTAAGTCTAAATCTGTTAAATGACATTAACTGTCGTTAGTATATCATGAAAGTTGACGTGTATAACTTAGTTGGCTGCCACATGGCATGCTACGTGTGCAATACTAACAATAGTTAGTGTCATTTAATAGCATAATTTTAAAAGGTTGAGGGTTTATTTCCACTGAAATAAAAGTTTATGTACTAAATTTCACGCAATAAAATGTTGAGGGCTGAATTTCATTTTGGGCTAAAAATTGACGGTTTATTTGACTATTAAGCCATTTTTAAATAAAAATAAATTATTTTTAATTAAATACATAAATATTCATTTAAATTAATAAAATTTGAGTTTATAACACCACCGTTGAATCATATCATAGCATCTTAGTATTTAATGATTTAATAATATTTATTTTCAAAAAAATCATTTTAAAATTTATGAACTAAGTTAGCATATGTGCATGTTTGGTTCAGTTTATAAAAGAGCTTATCTACTATAAAGCAAAAGTCAAATGTTTGGTTCTCAAAATTTTCAAATTTTTAGCTTATAGCAAATTTGAATTTTTTATTTGAATTTTTTGATGAAGTTATAAATTAAAACTTTTTCAAGAAGTATTTAATTTTAAAAACATGTATTTAGTGAAAATTTTACGTTGTTACTTTACTCTTCAATAATTTTCGAAATGCTAAATACTCAATTGGGTCCCAAACATTAATGGGATTGATCAATTTAGGACCTAAACTTTTAATTGTAACAGAAAATGGCCTAACGTTTTTGAGATTTATCAAATAGAGGATTTTTGGATGGAATTTGAATAGTGATACACACACACATTATAGGACACAGACCAAATTATTGTTATACTTATGTGTCATAAAAGTTGCTAACATGGCATTAGTGGCAAAACTCTAGCTAAAAATGATTTTTAATGTAAACCAATTAAAAAAATTTAATTATCAAAAAGGAAAAACAAAATACATAATTTGAGGATTTGGGTTTTTCATCTAAAATCTAGAGCAGATTTAGGGGTTTTTTGATTTGAGGGGTTAAAAAATCTAACATTTAGAGATTATGTGCCTATCTCTCTATGATTGCTTGAAATCTTCTCATTGAAGGAATCACTTGTGACACCCTGGGGTGCACCTACAAGTCACCGACCTAGGCCACCATCCCGAGTGGGTCACTCAACCGTATTGTCCGCTTTGGGGTGCACCACATTGGGCCACCACCCCTCACGGTTTTATCAGAGTGCATCCATTAAGGGCCACCACTTCGATTCGCGTCCGGAGTGACTCGAACCCTTGATTTCCTCAAATGTCAAGTCACTCCTAACCAATTGCATATTGTTGTTGTTTTCTATAGTGTAAATGCAAAATGGGTGATTAATTTATGCATATTGTTGTTGTGTATATGTAATTGCAAAATAGGTATGTAATTTCTCTCTTTAGCTATTGTTGTATACAGTGAAGTATCAAAATGGGTTTGGCATTTATATATGGGCTTATTTGTTATTATGTTTAGTTAAATTGCAAAATATATGTGGATAATTTGCAATTTTAATTCCGTTGACAATGATGAATATATTGTTATGTTTTATGCCATTCTCTTTAATCTATATTACATACATTTTACCTTTTCGACAGGGATGACTTTTGAATTAAGCATAATAAGGTTTCATTATGGTGGAACCTTTGTTGGTGAGAGTGAGACAATTGAGTATCAAAATGAATATGTAGATAAGCTTAACATTTGACCCTCATAGGGTTAGTTACTTTAAGTTACTAAACACATGTGAATAAGTTGGTTATGTAAACATTAGGAGAATATTTTATTTAAAGCCTAGAAAAACACTTGGTACTAGACTTAGGTTAGTTTGAGATGATGATAGCACCCTTGATATGATAGGATATGTAACAGTCCAAATGTACAGTAAATAACACATTTTACACAAATTTTCGGTTGGGTTGTCTGTGACGCCTTTTACACTTGAATAGTAATAGTAATAAACAGTAATTCTAATTAATTTATAGAAATTTGGAATATTCAGAATATGTAATTTTACAATATTCCTTATACTTTACATCCCCTATTCCTATTTTACAATTTAGGTAGTACTGTATAATATATTTGAATGAATAAAAGAAAATACAAATACCTCACGGGTTAACACAACGCAGTCTTGAGTAATCCAAAATGCAGTCAATATCCTCTAAAGTATACTCCTTTTTAATCATTTATAATATCCTGTGTAGTGGAAAATAATGGGATGAGCGAAACGTGCTTAGTAAAGGAGTCGTATGCAAGACTGATATAACGAAGACTATATGCTCGAAAACAGTTATTTTCCTAATAATTCACTAGGCACAGTAATATGATGGATACTATAGTTGGCTAGGAAATCCAGATAGAGCATATAAGGTATTTTGAAATACATGTCTTATCTCGGAAACCTAGAGCGATTATAGGGAATAATGTATATATTGTTGATATAAAATCATTTAATAACACTTTCATAAATAAATGGTAATAAAACCATTTAATTAAACATTTCAGTAAACACTTGGAAACACTTACAGTAACAGTAATAGAAATAGTATAGTAAACAGTTTAATTAAACAGTAGTAACGGTATAAAAACAGTTTAGTGACCGTACTATGTAGATACAAAAAACAGTGGAAATAGGATTACCATAGTGAACACTTCAATAAAACAGTGACTAATCAGTTTAGTAAACAATTTCACTTTAACAGTTATTAATTTGGTAATCATATTCAGTTGTAACAATTTAGTAATAGTAATAGTTTTCATTAAACAGTAACAGTTTAGTAAGCAATAGTGGTTTCAGTAAACCGTATAGGTTTAAAAAACAGAAAATGTTCATTTTGAAACATTAACAGTTCAGTAAAACACTTCAGTAACAGTTCGGTACAGTACTCTTTGCGGTAACAGTAAAACAGTTCAGTATTGGTACGATAACAGTTCAATAAACAGTGTAAAAACAATTTAGTATAGTAAACACTAGAGTTTCACAATACAGTAACATTTCAATAAAATTTCAAATAAGTAATAATATCCATAAAACACTTTCAATTCAATAAACAGTAATAATTCATTACAGTTCAGTAAACAGTAAACAGTAATTCACAGTTCAGTAAAATAGTAATCAGTAAATCATAGTTTAGTAACAGTAAACAGTAGGTGGAGACTAGGAATCACCCTCGATATATCATGCTATAATCCCCGCAGAGAAACAGTAACAGTAAACAGTAAGATTTATGGCCATAATCTATAAATGTATTCGATCATACACTGATTAGGTGTCAACCGGGACGCTGAAGACAGGATTAGTGTTAACAACTCACACAGTAACAGTACAGTAAACAATGAGCATGATATAGGGTCTAACAGTCTCAAAACGTTTCATTTGCGATGGAAAATACCTTTAAGGAAATAAAATAGATATTACTATTAAAATTAATAATATTTCCAAAAAGGTATTTGAATTCACATTTAACAGTACATTGAAAATAGTCAATAAAATATTCATGTTTTAGTGAGAAATTTATAAACGTTCAATTTTACTATAAAATATTATAAAGAACGTATTTGCAATCTTACTTTAATAAAATTAAATTATATGAATATTTAATTAATATTTTTTGGTAAATTTCCAATTTATGAAAATATTGGAAATAAATTCCAAAAATACACAATTCACTCACTTTATGCATTAAAAATATTTCATGCTATTTTAAAATATTTTTGAGAAATTTTCGGCAGCATAACAGCTGCGATTTCCCTAACCTCTGCACTTAAAATACAGTTTACATAACAGCTGTAATACCACAATTTGCATGATTTCAAGGCAATTCAACACCAAAATAATTTCATAAAATTATATTCATCAAAATCATACAATTGCTATATCCCTACGACTTCCACACTTCTCCCTTACTTGTCTCATATTACCGACCCTTTCGGTAGCACCACACGAAATCTAATGCTTCCGGCTGCAAAACAATTTCACAAAAATTTTTCATTAATTTTTCTCTTATTTTTGAGCTATTAACTTCCACTAAATGCAGTCGCATTGGATACTGCCTATGCCTAACTAGTGTAAATTACACCAGTAGTAAAACTTAACTTCTCCGTTTTAGCTCCGATTTCAGATCCGATTTCACCAATAAGCTTCTCTTAATTTCTACATTACTTTGGCATATCAAAATCATAAAATGCAGCATTCTAACCTCCCAAAAACCTCATGGCCGAATAGTGTTTAAAGGCATTCCCATGGCATTTCTTCAAACTATGGTTACCAAACCTTAAATCCATGTTTATCTTCTTGTTTTCCATCATTTTCATGCAAGAAACTATATGATTTCCATAGGCCCTTATGCAAACTGAAACCCCAAGGTGCCATTTCATCGTGATTTAATTGGATTTAGGCAAAACTAATGCCAGATGTAAGCTTAGCATAATGAAAAACATAAAAATCCAACATTAGTTTTTAAAGAAATGTAAAATCACCATGAGAGCTTACCTTGACCAATTCTTCCTCTCCTCTTTTCCTCTTGGATTTTCACTTATTCAATGTGTTCTTGGTTGGGTTGATAGAGCAAAGGATGAGGATTAATTTTGATAGAAATAGGCTAGTGGAAAAAATGATGTTTTGATATGGTTTTTATTGAATTTTGTTTTCTTTTCTTTTTCTTCTTCTTTTCTTCTCTAATGGTGGACGTTAGTAAGGTTGAAAATGAATGGGGTGGCCGGCTGAAGAAAGAAAGAATAATGGAGAATGTTCTAGATAGGGACAAAATTACCAAAATGCCATTATTTATGTAAATTTCGGACAATTTTGCCCTTAAGCTTTCGTAGTCATAAAAACTATGTAATTGGACTCTAAAAGTTCGGATTCCATCACCAAATGATCTTATTAAATATGTTTTGGTGATTGAAAGTGGTTTCGTCGACACGCGGTGCACAGATAGTGAGAAATTACGATTTTACTCCTACGAACCGCTAGCAAAATTTCTAATTTAACAATCAAATCACAAATCTATTGACATTGTGTTACTCTACTTTTCATGTAAAATCTCATGATATTTTTACTTCATCCCAACTCATTTTAGTTTGGGCGTAATTTATGAAACTGCCTTCGGGACGTAACGTCAATTTCAAATTTGTTTTCCACACTTCACCAAATAATTCCAAATAATTAAAAATAATAAAATTAAATGATTTTAAACCTCAAAATCCTCATATTATATTTATTTCACCACTGTACACTTTATTATCAGTCTCGAGCCCATGAAAACACCTTAAAAATAAGTAAGGCCTACATTACCCTTTCACTTATAATCACATAATATACTAAATTTCACTTTATAAATAATTATATATAATATGTACAGTACAGTAGAAACGGGTCTTACAGGATATATGGTAGATAATGAAATTGTAAATTTATATATAGATCATGGTGTAGATGAGGCTGATGTGGTTCCTCAAGTATTTAGCTTGCCACCACCTAATCAGTCTAATGAGGTATGAAATGAAGAGGTAATGGATACTTAAGAAGTAGCTAGCCCTAATAGGGTTGCTGCTGATGTTGAAGATGAAAACCAAGTTCATTATCATGTAGAGGTTCAATATTTAAGTGGCAATTAAGATGGAGAATTAGTTAATTCTAGAGCCAAATATAAGAAGATGAGAGATGAGAAGGGAAAAAGTAGGACAGAAGAAAAGGGTGGGAAGTGAACATTCTTATAAATGTGGTTGGGGATGGTTTGTGCTAAAGTCAACCCCATTAGATAAGTAAAACAATAATGAGCTTGTTAGTTAACAAGGATACGAGAGTGAGTACTATGACTCAGATAAATATGGTGATTCTATTAGTGATGAGGAAGAAATGATAGATGATGCTACTAAGAGGAAAGCCAAGTTTTCAATGTTTGATCTTAGTGCAGTTAGCCTTTACATAGAATTAGGCATGTTATTTGAGTATTTTAAACAATTTAAACATGTTGTATCATTATTCTCTATTAAAACAAATGGGGAAATAATTTGAGCTAAAAACAGTAACACTCGTGTTATAGGTAAGTGTTCTTCAAAGAAATGCCCTTGGATATTTTATGCAACTTATGGTAAAAAGCTTCCTTTCAAGTGAAGACTTATAGGGATGTTCATGATTGCAATACAATGTTTCACAATTCGAGGCTGAATCAATATTTAATTGCTGAATTGTACTTAGATAGGTGTAAGAAAGACCCTCATGCTCTTAGCACGCTCATTCAAAGTTATATTCATATGCTTAGTAATACCGTTTTGCCGTGGTGTATCAAGAATGATCTTCTTCATTCAAATTCCATTTACTACACAAAAATCTTTGAATTCGCACCACCATTATCAGACTTCAAACACTTTATTTTTTATTACTTGAAAATCTTTGACCCATACCTTACGAGTGGAATCATCAATGAATGAGACAATAACGTGATATAATAAGAGATGAATTTGGTGTGGGACTGTTGCGCTCTAAGACCTATACCGCAAGTGCACGGGTCGCGACAAATAATAAAGAGTGAGTAGTGTATCGTTCTCACAAGGATTGTATAGGTTATTTAGCTAAGTATTAAAATTGGTCACACCTAGATTTATTCAAGTAATATGTAATTTTTTTTAAAAAAACAATCTATTGAAATGCCTTGAATAAAATATAACTAAATATGCATGGAAATAAAATAAAATAAAATAAAAATAAACAAAAAAATAAAAAAAGATAATGAAAATAATAAAATAAAATAAAGTACTAAAAGCTTAATAAAAAAACGGAAATTTAATTAACTCATAAAATAATAATTGAAACTAAGGAATTTAATCTAAACTTGCTTAAAATGCAAAATTTAAAATGTTATAAATAAATATCCAAATTAATTAAAATAAAATAAACCATTAAACTAAAACTAATAAGCTAATAAACTAAATTTCTAACAATACAAATTAATATAATATAAACTAGCAATTTAATGTATCTAACTACTAAATAATAAAACTTATAATTTAAACTAAAGCCAATCAAACAACCCAAGACCATCAACAGCACACATTTCCACTTGCCATGCGTCCCCTGCTAGCCACGCCCACCCAGAAATGCAGCACACCCGTGAACCGGCCCTGCACCGCTTCAGCAAAAGTGCATCTCTGCCCATGCATGACATGCACAGCAGCTTCTGCTCCTCTCCAGCCGCTACAAACCACACCAGGCGGTAGTTGTTTCACGCAAGCAGCCTTTCAACTCACGCAGCACTCACATCCACTGCTGCCACACAGCAGAAACTTATGGTTGCTTCAACTTTTCGAAGTTACCCCAAACAAGATACAAAAATAGAGTACCGAAAACAGAGCAGGAAGAAGAAAAGCAAAAAAAATGTAAAATCTAAAGTGGAATAAGAAAGAACACTGTTGTACAGTAAAACTACATCCAACCTTGACTTCTCAACAGAAAATTAAAGAAATTTAGAGCAGGAAATTAAAAAAAAAGCAATGAACTCTATAAGCAGGTAACTGCTCTTATGTACCAAAAAAAATGAAACAGTGACTTGATGAAAAACAAAGCATATAAAGAAAACTACTATGATTTTGTTCAATTTGAATAAAAAGAAACTGAGTTTTAAGGTACTTTGAATGTGCTGAATTAATACTAGACTAAAAAAAACTCAACAAAATCAAATAAAAATTAAACTAAACATATGAAGTAAGAAAATCAGCAAGAAAACAAACGACTACTGTCACCAACCGTTGCTTCCTTTTTTTTTAAACTCTAAAAAGAAGCCAATAAAAGGAAATGCGTAAACAACTCAAAGGCAGTAATGGAAGCTGTAGAAATCGGAGAAGAAGCTTGTGTCACGCCACCTACTACATGCCTTCCTCTTGCGGCAACTTCCCCTTTTTAATTCCTTAGGGCTCACTTTGTTCTCCTTCTTTGGCAGCACTTTTCTTTGGGTTGGATCCTTTTGCCATGTTCTTAGGTTGGACATCTCCATCAAATAAAGATGCTTGTGGGTTGGATTTAGAATGTTTTATTTTAGCTTATGAATTTTTGAGATTTAAGGTGGGTTAAGTGTAGCTGGGATTTATGTGAGAATGAGTTTAAGTGGTTTATGTGAGAAGGGTTAAAGGTTTAAATAAAATTTTGGTTTTTTTAAAAGGTAATAGGAATAAGGTTTAGAGTTTGAAGAATGTTAAGTCTATGATTTTTAGGTGTTAAACACCAAATCTAACCATTTTTTCTTGATTTTCTTGCCATTTTCTTGATTTTCTCATTATTCTCAAAATTCCTACACATGAAGATAATTTAATTAAAAAGGGAGGAAATTACATTAAAATTCCAAAATTTAAACAAAATTGATGCAATAAAACACTCTAAAAAAATGTATATTTTAGAGATTTATCAGGGACCCTATACATAGGTATGAACAAGTTCCAGCTTTTCTGTCTTAGGTATCCTTCTACCTTGGAGAAATTAACATTTTTCTATCTGTCAAGTATATAATTCTTACAAAGACCGATAGCTACAAACTTCAAACCAGGCAATTTTCTCTTTGATGCCATTACTTTCATCCCTTTCTCACTTATATTCCCAAGCCGATAACGCCGGATGTTTGAATTAATTTTATATTCAACGACTGTTACAATATCCTTTATTTGTGAGTTCATGTAAAGAGTACCAAACTTATTTTGTAAAGACTGCAAAATTTTGTACATATCAATGAATAAATGAAAGACATAGAATGAGCTAAGCATTGAGATGCACGTTGTAATTAGTATTATTATTTCAAGTAATGAGAATGAAGTTCCAAGTTAGTGAAATTAGCAAATAAATGATTGATACCCTTGTGTAATTTAGAAATCTTATAAAAGAGTTCAAGAGATATATAAGAATAAATAGATACATATATTTTACAATATATATGTATATTTGTTTTAATAAAGCAAAGGATACAAGTATACTAAAGGAAATGTAGTATACATAAACATTTAAAATATTTAAAATAAAGTAAGGAATATATATATATATATATATATATATATATATATATATATATATATATACACACATATTGAGTATTAAACATGTATATATATTGATATATGAAAAATTTAAAATAAAAGACGAATATATACATATACACATACCTCCACTAAACATATGATAGACATAAATATATATATATATATGTAGATAAATGAAAGTATACATATTATATATTTAATGCTTGAAATAGAGGTACACATACATATTATATGTACGAAAATACAACCAAACAAATAAATATATATGTGAATACATATATATTAGTTACAAATATAAATATATATAGATATATATATATTAATTATGTAACTATAATTATAGATTATATAAATGTAGATATTGGTGATAGGAATAGAAAATTAAAATAAAAAAAATTCAAAATATAAAATAAAATAGATTATATTATATACTTAGTGGAGTTTGATGGGATTAGTGGACTTTGATGGGACTTTTCCCATCAAACCTCACTAAGCACAGCCCCCATCGTTCATCAGGATCATCACTATTGGAAGCTTATCAAGGAAGATATGAACAGATAATGAAAAGGAGAAGAGAAGAATAGAGACACGGGAGAGAAAGAAGAGCTGAAGCAAATCGATAAGAAAAGAAAGGTAAAGCCGAAGGGAAAGGAAAGAAGAGGAAGAAGAGAAGGGAACGTGCAGCTGTTGCCTCGCCATTGTGAGCAGCAAAGGATCGAAACAATGCTGCGTGAATTCCTAAAGCAGTGTAGTGCTATAGACGGGGCTGTTAAGGGTTAAGAAGGGAGACTATAATAGGCAGCTAAAACATAATGAGTTTAGGTTTTGTAAGGGATCGGCAGGTGCAACATTTAGAGTTATCTTGAGCAACTACACAGGGGTTTTAAGGGTTGTGATCAGGGCTGATATTGGGACTGAAAAAAGGGTTGATACTTGCTGGAAATAGGGATTTGCTGGTCGTGTGCACCTTCAGCAAAAGAAATAAATAGATAAATAAATACAACAGCAAGCAAATCTGTTGTTCTTCACTCTTCTCGCTATAGGAGCAAAAAAAAAATCAGAGCAAAGAAGTGTTGGCTCTTCCACCTCGGACAGAAACAGCACAGTAATAGGGATGAATGAGCAGTGGCATTAGTGGCGGCCATATGTAGCTGAATGCTAGGGCTTCGATGATCATTTGGAAATTTGTGTAGGCACGGTTTAGGGGTTTCATCCTCTCGGCTAAGTCAGGAGCTTTCGGTCTCCAACATTTGGCTGTGTAGAGGGTTATTAAAAGGCCTTGAACGCAAGCAAGCTTGTTGCATGGTTGACGTATGTAGCAGCAGGGAAAACAGTGAGGTTCAAGGTTGATTAAGGGATCCTCTGCTCTGACTTATGACAAGGGGTAAGGCTTTAATCTCTATGGTGGATTTAAGTGATGAATTGATTTTGAGTAAGGTAAAGTGATTTTTATATATATATATATATATATATATATATTCAAGAAAGGCTAGAAAAATGTCTAAGCCACAAAAGGAAAGCTTAAAAAGGGGTAAGAAAAGATATTTGGGTTGAAATGGGTATAGCAAAGGATGAGTATGGTGATATGTATATATAAGTATAAATACGCGTATAAATATACATTAGTATGAGAAATGTTGTTGATGGTTAATATATGAGTATGCCAGAGGATGAGAATTGTGATAAAGATATGGGTATATATATATATATATATATATATATATATATATATATATCATGATGATCAATATGTTATGTGTCATTAAAATGACATATATATATATATATATATGTATTTGTACGTAATAAATATTGACATGGAGAAGAAAAGGGTGAGCATGAATATATATATATATATATATATATATATATATACACACACAATATATATTGGGATAAACACATAGATATAAGCATCTGTGTGTTTAAATATGTGTACGTAAGGAAGAGTACCAATGGGTATGTCACGAATGTTGATAAGGGGTAGGCTCGGATTAGTAGTTAATTGAAATTACTAACGATTTTCAGATCCTTGTTTTAAGTACGTGATTAAGCATAATGATGAAAACATATCAAAATGTTAATGGATTATGTGTAGTGAATCAGAACGGTTGAGGACTTGATTTCGGATTCCAAAAGGTCGGGAAGAAACGATTAAACCTCGAGGTAAGTGGGTTAAATAAACCATACTAGTATCATCTTGTAAGAGATGAAAGAAATCTTTATTCGATAATTATCTAATTTTATATCAAGTTTGGTGAAATACGATGGAAAAGACTACGAGGGTAAGTCTTGGTAAGATACAAGTTGACTTGATGTGTTCGTGAGTAGTATTCTTTTGGAATAGAACCTTATTTGTGACTTGTGCATCATGTATATGACTTGTTTATGCTTCATGAGCATATAAAATCGTATAAATTGTCGGTGCCTGCATTATGAGAAATGCATGTGAATTATTTAAGTCGCACCAAGTGAACATGTTAATATATTGCGATACTTTGAGAATGTATATGTGAATTATGTAAAATATATACAGCTCACGATGTTGAATTCATGGACCTCGATTAGTATCTAGTTGTATTTGTCGAAAACTAGGATAATGGAATTGTATAATAATTGAGGTGTATATGTGGCTCAAGGACTTGAATGATTTTAGAACATTATCATTAGAAAGCATGCGCCATAGAGGCCAATTCGAGTAAAACTCATTCCTTTGTACCGTGTGAGCCACCTCTAGAGAACTCAAAGGAACTACGTGCTACACAGATTCTTCGAAACTGTGGGAGCTGCCTCCAGAGTCCTTTGAGAGCTAAGTGCTACACGAGTTTTGATGAACCATTAGAAAGCATGCGCCATAGAGGCTAATTTGAGTAAAACTCATTCCTTTGTACTGTGTGAGCCACCTCTAGAGAACTCAAAGGAACTACGTGCTACATAGATTCTTCGGAACTGTGGGAGCCACCTCTAGAGTCCTTTGAGAGCTAAGTGCTACACGAGTTCCGATGAATCATTAGAAAGCATGCGCCATAGAGGTCAATCTGAGTAAAACTCATTCCTTTTTACCGTGAGAGCCACCTCTAGAGAACTCAAAGGAACTACGTGCTACATAGATTCTTCGAAACTGTGGGAGCCACCTCTAGAATCCTTTGAGAGCTAAGTGCTGCACGTGTACCGATGAACCAATAGAAAAGATACGCCATAGAGGCAAACCCGAGTAAAACTCAATATTTTGTACTGTGTGAGCCACCTCTAGAGAACTCAAAGGACCTACGTGCTATATAGATTTTTTGAAACTGTGGGAGCCACCTCTAGAATCCTTTGAGAGCTAAGTGCTGCACGTGTACTGATGAATCATGGGAGATCATACGCCAATGAGACAATGGATAAAATGATTGTGACTTGTGCTGTTGTAACTATCATTAGATAAGATGGATATTATACATACGACAATGAGTTGGAATAGTTATCGAACTTTACTTATATTATGCTATAGCATCATGTGCTATTTGAAATGGTTAGTTATTTCACGCTTAACCATATCGATGAAAGAAATGAAAGGGATGATATTGTGCGAGTTAAAGATGTGAATAAAAAGTATGAATGAGCCTATACAATATGTCCTAGATTATATGTTAGTAGCTAATCATGGCAGAGTGCATACATAATATTTTATATGGTTCATGCATATATGATCATATTTTACGACATGAGCCTAGTCTGTATTTATTTAAGCTACTTATTGAGCCGTGAATTGCTCATCCCTTAATTTAACATCTACAGATCATACGAGTTGAAATCCAGCTTCAGGCTTCATATAGGCTTTCTCGGGAACTGTACTTAGTTATGGTACTCGTTTACGTTCTCCAAGCCTAGCTTTTGTGCTTTTGAGGTATACAAATTGTATAGCGTTTTCATAGTTATGTAAACTTTAATTTCACAGTACTAGGAAGAAATATGGGATGTAACTTTGAATCACACTAGATTATTATGTAAGTCTATGTGATTATCGAGTACGATCCGGGATAAGATATATATATTTTGAAGTATGTATAAACTGCAAAATGTGGAATTATTACAAGGTTAGATTTTTGAGAAACATGTGATGTATGATGATGTGAAATGTGGGAATTTGAGCTAGCTGCATTATGAAAATTATAAATGTAATTTCAATGCAGGTAAATTACTGAGGAAATTGATAAAATACAAGGGAGAGGTTTTCGACCCGTTTCTTTTGGATAAGTAAATATGAGGCTAAAATGGTTATAATCACTTTGAGAATTATGACGTAGCTAGAGAAATAAGATTATTAAGGCAAGGTTCGGTTTAGTTACTACACTAACACTGAATACAAAGCGTAAATAGAAAAAAAATTTAGTTCGTAATTTTCTAAGTAAAATAAAGTAGGTGTTAAGTGAACGTCATAGCCTTCGGGTCGTGACAGATTTAATGGTATCAGAGCAGAGTTTGTCTAGTACGTGTTAGTGTAGTTAAGATCGTTTGTGGTGTTACATCCCATGAATTGTGAAATATATGTTTGGAAAATTATCTATTAAATTGACTTATACCGAAATTGGTCTGCACTTAGTGTAAGTCTCTATTCTGATTTAATTCGAAAATGAGGGGGAACTGGGCATAGAATTAGACCCAGAAGATTAGCTCACAGATAGTTGATTTTATGTCCAACCTCATCACTATTATCACCCTCATTACTATCATATTCGACTCATCCCCATTCAGATAATAGGGTGTTGAGGATGGCTAGAATGGATCAGGATCATGAGATAACGATAACCCTACTATAGTAGTTAGTGGTTAGTCGAGCTAGTGCAACAAACTCAACTCCTTATTATCACATGTGCTCTTACAAGTAGCATGCATATAGAGTCAAAACTTCTAAGTTATTAGTTGTTGCTAGCACGCCTTTCAAAGAATCTCAAAAGAATGAGTGTATCATAAGTACAAAGTGAAGGTGGGAGATAGAGACCTAATAGCAAGTTTGCTAATGTTGCACATTTACAACCTTGGAGTCATCTTGGATATGAACGGGATGGCCACCGATCGTACTAATGTACACTGCTATAGGAAAACCGTAACCTTCTCCCTACCTAATCCACATATAATATGTTTTGACAAATAACGAAGCAATAAGTGCTCATTTGTTTTGCTCTAAATATATTGGAGTAATGCCAGTAAAGGCATAAGGGCCTACGTGGTCAGAGATTGACATGATATACCTGTCAAGACTCTTGAATGAGAAATGAGCTATGTGAGGAGTTGGAGTTTGAAGGATGTAGAAGTTTGAATATCATCCTATTAAAGTTTTACGATTTAGAAACTATAGGGATATTAAGATCACTGGTTTAAATTTATAATGAAGAGAAAGAAATGAATTTTAAATGACAAATGTGTCCTTATATTGGACTAATTTTTGAATAGTGATGAACCAAATTGATCTTGAATTTCATGACAGTGATGAAGATACTGACGGCGTAAGAAATGTAATATGTGTATAACAGTTCCGATTATTAATCCCATCTACACTTAGATTACGATACGACTCGAAATGTTTATAGTGGGAAGTTGCAGGATGATTGGATCTGCTACTGATCCTTAAGGGTTTGAATTAAAAGTGTATTGACGGGATGTTTATTAAGGGATCGTTGGATATTATGAAGAATGAGATGATTGCTGAAGATGATTGAGAAAGTGATATGTATAGTTGATGAAATCCATATTAGCACTGTTAATTTTGATTTTATACATTCAGTCTGTTTCCTAAGTATCAAACAGATATTTATAGAACCGAAGCATTTTGAGATATGCTTTGCAGACGGTATGCTGATGAGAGTATTATAAATTTGAAAAATATGTATAAGAATCGTAAAGTGACTGTAAGAGCAAAAAAAGATGACAGCTAACTTGAATTATCAAATGAAAATGATTTCAAAGTGAATTACAGTAATGAATCGGTTAGCTATGGAATGTGTTAGTTAAACTATTATATTTGATACAACATATGCTGTGAAATATGACTAAATGAGTGAATTAATGTGGAGTATATGTTACAATGATTTTAATATTAAGTATCTCTGCCTTGAGGATATACAGTGAAATTGTAAGACATAGAGATGAAATGTCCAAAACGGTAAAAGATTTGTAATTAAAAAGTATTAGATGTTATTCCCGATAACTTTTTAGAGTAATATAGATGTGGGAGATCGGGTTAATATTGACTCGATGATTGATACAGAATACATTTCTAAGCTTATATCGGAGAACATACAAAGAGTCTGAAAAGCATAAGAGACAACTCTAAAAAATTTATGGGTAATGAATTCACTTGTATAAGATAATTGATGGAAATACAGATGATGTGATTTGAGGAAAAAAATTGGATATTAAATTCCTATTAATTAATAAAGTTCTTACTAAGAATGAATAATCATCTATATGGAATTGACGCTTTATCTGATCTAATCGGAGATGTATAAGGACTTCCTAAGATCAGTAATAATACAGGGCATCATTGGATAAAAAAATTGGAGACTGATGTCTTTAAGATAATGATTAGAACTTGATAAAATTCTTACAAGTTCCTATTGAGGTTTACAAGATTAATGAAATACCATGTGAGATATGTAAGCCTAATGAATGAGTTTTTTTGACCATACATGGATAAAATGATGAGATACCGATATAGTCAAAGACACTAATGGAACATGAGCAGCATTTTTGAATGACCATGCAGACTCTCCAAGATCGGGAACTATATGTTAAGTGTGAAAAATACGAGATTTGGCTAGACTGTATCTCTCCGAGATATATGATCTCGAATGACAGAGTGACTGTGGATCTGTCTATGATTGAAAGATAGTGATTGAGTTACGAAAGTTACTGGGTCTAGCTAGATGCTACTACCAGTCTATAGAAGAGTTTATGGGGCTAGCTGCTCTACAGATGTGACTTATAATTAAAGAAGTTAAGGTCAGTGAATGAATAAGTGTAGAGATGGTATTCAAAATGTTAAAAGAGTTGGATAGTGGAGTACTATACCACTTGGAAAAAGCAACTGAAATGATGAGAGTGAAAAGATGAAAATGTAATAAGAAGATAAAATTACATGAGGACTAGGGAACATGAGTATAAAGCAGTTCCCAAATTAAGACTAAAAGTGATTTCTTTTGGTTATCACATGATTATAGCTAGATGAGAGGCTATCGATTATCACTGAGAGGAGAAAAAAAGAAAACTATCAGTGCTAGTAGTAGCGTCGGCCTGGAATCTCAAGAGAGTTTTGAATTGTAAGAGCAGGTTATGTTTTTTGAAAAGGAGAGAAGGCTGTATGTCCATTAAGAAAGAGGAGAAGCAATTTTGGTGAAAAGCTTTCAGTTTGTATTGAAGTGGGGAAGGCTTTAATTGTTAAAGAGAAGATAAAGGAAATGAGGAGGAAAATTTGAAGTTTACCAGTTCAGCTAAGATGTTTTATTTTTTTTTACTTTTTTAATTATTTATAAATATTTTTTAAATATTTTTACATTTTTATATTTTTTAAATATTTTTATGTATTTTAAATATTTTTAAAAATAATTTTAAATATTTATATATATATTTAAATTTTTTGAATATTTTTAAGTTTTTTAAGTTTTTTAAATTTTTAAATTTTTTTATATTTTTACATATTTTAAAATATTTTTTAAATATTTTGAAAGATTTTTAAAGAAAAAAAAAAGCTAACGTGGATGCCACAAGTCAAAATCTTATTGGGCAATTCATGCCACATCAACTTTTTCTTAACAGTGTTAACTTTTGAGATAAAGTGGTTGAAGGAATTGAAATTCATGTATGATAGTGACAAAAAATTTTCAAGGTACAGAAGTGCAAAAAGTAGTATTGTTCATGAGCTAAATGATACATTAACCCTAATAAGATTAAATCTATTACATTTGAGAAGAAAATCATGGATTAAACAATATTGATGAAAAATAGTGAAAAAATTGTGAAAAAGAGTAAAGAATTGTGAAAGATAGAGAAAAAATAGAAGAATAAAGAATTATTTATATTAAAAAATTTAAAGTTTGGTAATTTTGTAATTACTCACATTCTATTAACTTTTGTTAACAGTGTTAAGTTATTTGGGGTGCAATGTCCATTTTTAATACTAATGAACTAAAGTTTAATTGAGTTCAAACATCAGGGACTTAGATAAAATTTACCCAAAGAATTATTTGTCATCTCTTATATTGTGTAACTTTAAAAACATAATAAGAATTCAATTCAACTATGAACGTAGGAGGGTTTTCTCTAAACCATATAAAATCTATGTGTTTTTCTTTGTTTCTCTTTTTATTTTTATTTTTTGTGTTAATCCTATAGTGTATAGAAATATTTCACTCTCCTAACAACTGATATCATAGCTTTTGTTAAAACGATCAAGTGTGAGAGTAATGGTAACGGAAGAAGAAAAAATAAAGATTGACAAGTTTGATGGTAACAATTATGGATTTTGGTAAATGCAGATTGAAGATTGTCTATATTAGAAAAAGTTACATTAACTTTTGTTTAAAATAAAGCTAGAGTCTATGTAATGTCGATAGCAGATTAGGAGTTGTTGGATAAACAAACGCTAGGTTTCGTTCTACTGACATTGGCTAAAAATGTTGCTTTCAACTTAAAAACGAAAGGACGATGCAGACTTGATGAAAGCGTTGTCAAATGCATATGATAAGCCATTGGCTTCAAAGAAGGTATATATGGTTAAGGTTTTGTTAGGGTATGCCTTACAAGTCAATTGAATTTAGAAAGGCCTAAAAGATACAATCTAGTTGGACTAAGGCCAAGGCCTTTTAGTTTTTTGTTAAAAGGCATTATATAAACAACATTAAGTTTAAAAGTTAAATAGAACGTTCTTGATAGCTACTCTACCTCTTGGAGCTAACACTCACTTAAACAATCCCCTTCCTCCTCTTTTTGCTGCCTGTCACATTTTGTCATAGGCAAAGGTCCTGCTTTGTGTCCTACTCGTGTGGATACTCGTAGAGGGCAACTCTCAGTTAGGAGTTTCGAGCTAACGATAAACTGAAGGTTGTTCATTGGATGCCAAATTTAAATGTTGAACTTTTTACACAAGCAACATAAAAAAGGTAAGATTCTATTCCAAAAGCAATTTTGTTGCATAATCTTGTTATATGGTTTTGTTGTTTTTTTAATCCACTATTTCTTTTTGTGCATGACATGATAAACTGAGACAATGAAACCTTACAGGTTTTTCTATTGCTGATCACATCAATGAATTTAATATGATTATCCGTTAATTAAATTCGGTTGAAATATGATTAGATTTAAGCTTTATTAATTATTATTGTTGTCTTCTTTACCAAATAGTTGGGATGTAACTTTGACTGTAGTTAGTAACTATTTTGGATCAAATAGATTAAAATATAATACTCGGGATTTGATTTTGAGTGAAGATGTCTGTAAAAAATCAATAAATGAATCATCTAGGTTTGCCTTGAGTATTAAAGGTAGGGAAACAACAGCTCAACGTTGTGAAAGTAGAGAACGCTGTAAGTCTAAGAAAAGAAGTTAATCTAGACTTGGTGGTGCTATTTGCTAGAACTGTGATATAAAGGGACATCTAAAAAGAGACCATAAGCAAAAAAAAAAAAAGAACCAATAGCAGAATGATAATGGTTTTGCAAATGCAACAACATAAGATTTTGTATACGTTCTAATTTTAAGTATTGACAATCCGATTGAATCTTAGATTTTAGATTCTGGTGCATCTTTTCATGTAACTTCACAAAGAGAGTGATTAAGAGATTATGTGTCTGGTAATTTCGAGAAAGCTCATCATCAACATGATGAGCCTCTTGGTATTGTAGAGAAAGGTGAAGCTCATATAAGAACAGCTAATGTGACTGTGAAGAAGTTAAAAAATGTCAGACATATTCCTAGACTAAGAAGAAATTTGATTTTTATAGGACAACTTGATGACAATAGACATTCAACAATTATTGTTTGTGGTTCCTGGAAAATCATCAAAGGTTTTAAGGTTATAGAACGTGGAAATATGTCACGACCCGAAGGCCATGGCGTTCACTTAACACCTACCTTATTTCACTTAGAAAATTACGAACTAAATTTTTCTTTTTCTATTTACGGTTTGTATTCAGTGTTAGTGTAGTAACTAAACCGAACATTGCCTTAATAATCTTATTTCTCTAGCTACGTCATAATTCTCAAAGTGATTATAACCATTTTAGACTCATATTTACTTATCCAAAAGAAACGGGTCGAAAACCTCCCCCTTGTATTTTATCAATTTCTCCAGTAATTTACCTGCATTGAAATTACATTTATAATTTTCATAATGCAGCCAGCTCAAATTCCCACAATTCACATCATCATACATCACATGTTTCTCAAAAATCTAACCCACTAACAATTCCACATTTTGCAGTTTATACATACTTCAAAATATATATATCTTATCCCGAATCATACTCGATAATCACATAAACTTACATAATAATCTAGTGCGATTCAAAGTTACATCTCATATTTCTTCCTAGTACTGTGAAATTAAAGTTTGCATAACTATCAAAATGATATACAATTTGTATACCTCAAAAGCACAAAAGCTAGGCTCGGAAAACGTAGACGAGTACCACAACTAGGTACAGTTCCCGAGAGAGCCTATATGAAGCCTGAAGCTGGATTTCAACTCGTATGATCTGTAGATGATAAATTAAGGGGTGAGCAATCCACGGCTCAGTAAGTAGCTTAAATAAATACAGACTAGGCTCATGTCGTAAAATATGATCATACATGCATGAACCATATAAAATATCATGTATGCACTTAGCTACTAAAATATAATCTACGACAGATTGTATAGGCTCATTCATACTTTTTATTCACATCTTTAACTCGCACAATATCATCCTTTTCATTTCTTTCTTCGATATGGTTAAGCGCGAAATAACTAACCATTTCAAATAGCACATGATGTTATAGCATAATATAAGTAAAGTTTGATAACTATTCCAATTTACTGTCGTATGTATAATATCCATCTTATCTAATAATAGTTACAACATCACAAGTCACAATCGTTTTATCCATTGTCTCATTGGCCTATGATCTCCCATGATTCATCAGTACACGTGCAGCACTTAGCTCTCAAAGGATTCTAGAGGTGGCTCCCACAGTTCCGAAGAATCTATGTAGCACATAGGTCCTTTGAGTTCTCTAGAGGTGGCTCACACAGTACAAAAGATTGAGTTTTACTCGGGTTTGCCTCTATGGCGTATGTTTTCTATTGGTTCATCAGTACACGTGCAACACTTAGCTCTCAAAGGATTCTAGAGGCAGCTCACACGGTACAAAGGAATGAGTTTTACTCAGATTGGCCTCTATGGCGCATGCTTTCTAATGATTCATCGAAACTTGTGTAGCACTTAGCTCTCAAAGGACTCTAGAGGTGGCTCCCACAGTTTTGAAGAATCTATGTAGCATGTAGTTCCTTTGAGTTCTCTAGAGGTGGCTCACACGGTATAAAGGAATGAGTTTTACTCAGATTAGCCTCTATGGCGCATGCTTTCTAATGGTTCATCGGAACTCGTGTAGCACTTAGCTCTCAAAGGACACTAGAGGTGGCTCCCACAGTTTTGAAGAATCTGTGTAGCACGTAGTTCCTTTGAGTTCTCTAGAGGTGGCTCACACGGTACAAAGGAATGAGTTTTACTCGGATTGGCCTCTATGGCGCATGCTTTCTAATGATAATGTTCTAAAATCATTCAAGTCCTCGAGCCACATATACACCTTAGTTATCATACAATTCCATTATCCTAGTTTTCGACAAATACAACTAGATACTAATCGAGGTCCATGAATTCAACATTGTGAGCTGTATATATTGTACATAATTCACATATACATTCTCAAAGTATCGTAATATATTAACATGTTCACTTGGTGCGACTTAAATAATTCACATACAATTCTCATAATGCAGGCACCGACAATTTATACGATTTTGTATGCTCATTAAGCATAAACAAGTCATACACATAATGCACAAGTCACAAATAAGGTTCTATTCCAAAAGAATACTACTCATGAACACATCAAGTCAACTTGTATCTTACCAAGACTTACCCTCATAGTCTTTTCCATCGTATTTCACCAAACTTGATATAAAATTAGATAATTATCAAATAAAGATTTCTTTCATCTCTTACGAGATGATACTAGTATGGTTTATTTAACCCACTTACCTCGAGGTTTAATCATTTCTTCCCGACCTTTTGGAATCTGAAATCAAGTCCTCGACCGTTCCGATTCACTACACATAATCCATTAACATTTTGATAAGTTTTCATCATTATGCTTAATCACGTACTTAAAACAAGGATCTGAAAAACATTATTAATTTCAATTAACTACTAATTCGATCCATCAATCTTATCTTTTGTTATTAGCCATTTTCTCCATTCAAGCTTGACACCGTGCTCCCAAGATCACTCAAAATCACCTTTTATACAAAAAGAGCCAAGAAATCTAAACCTCAAAATCTTCAAAAGAAATCTCTTTACTTAAAGATTTTTTTATTTAGGTGTTTTCTTTTTCTTACCTTCATTTGATACAAGTGTAGTTGTTTTCTTTTTGGGTTCTTCTTGTTTATTGTTGAATTTTGTTTTGAGAATTGTGATTAGTTTGTATTTAGGATTTACGTGACTGTGTGGCTTAGTAATATAGGTTTTACTGGGTTGAGGGTGAGCTATGATGTATGCTCAAATGGTTAGGCATTACGAACCAAGTTTGTAGAGTATTTGAGAATTGTTGGGAATGTGAATGATGATTTAAATATTTTAAATATTTGAAATGTTTTTTTTAATTTTTTTTTATTTTTAAATATTTTTAAATATTTTTTCATATTTTTATATATTTTTAAATATTTTGCAAATATTTTATATATTTTTAATTTTTTTAAAAAATATTTTTACATATTTTAAAAATAATTTTTTACATATTTTGAATTTTTTTAAAAAATAAATAAAGTTGATGTAGCACGTAAATGGCATGACATTTACTGCCATGTGTCAACATCTTTTTGGGCAATCCATGCCATGTCGTTTTTTTCTTAACGGTGTTAACTTTTAGAATAAAGTGGTTGACAGAATTGAAGCTCATGTATGACAATGACATAAAATTTTCTTTTGGCATAGTTTAGGGGTTAAATGATATATTAACCCATCTTATTAATTATTAAAAATAAAATTGTACTTAATTTAAATTTTAATAATTTTAATCAATGTTTCAATTTTTTTCAAAATTTAAATTATTTATGTTTTGAATAATTTTAAATATAAATTATTTTATGTTATGTTATTTTAAATTAAGTTATTTACATTATTATTAGAAGTAAATAAATAAAAAATAAATTAGAAGTAAAATAAATAAAAAATAATTTTAAAAAAATAAACAAAAAAATAGAAGTAAAACAAACTTTTCAAAACCAAATAGCTCTTCAACATTTCTTTTTTCATTTTTGTTTGATTTTAAGTATTTAAAGTATCTCAAAATATTCAGGGGCAAAATGGTCTCAAACTTAAGTTTTTAACAATTGACTTAACAGTTGATTAACAAAATAATGTACTTGTTTTGCAAAATAAAAAAGTTTAGGACTAAAGTTGAATTAGGTACAAACTTCAATGACTTAGATGAAATTTGCTGGATTTTTTTTAGTATGAGGTGATTCTACCTTAATTCTTTTTGAGAAATGTTAAGGATGGTTACTTTTGATAGTTACTTTTAACACTTTCACTTTCAAAAAATCACATCACATTAAATATAAAAGTTGAAACTGGTAACTTGTTACTTTTATTGATTCCTTTATATGCTTTTATGGGTAGAAGAGAAGTAAGCAACTCGTTACAACAAGTCATCGGTACTAATAATTTAACGTGGCTTTTATGAGGGTGTGATTGTTAAAAGTAATTGTTCCTAACATTTTCCAATTCCTTTTTATGCATAAGAATTAAGATAATACACTTTTAATAATAAATTATAAGAATATTTTTTTGAATTAGGTTCTACCGTTAACACTAAATGCAATTGCTGCCTTGATCTAGATTTTGAATACAAAAATTACCACATGCAAGTTAGGAAAAAAAACAAAAAAGACGGGGATTGCGTGGGGCGGCTAGGGGACTTTGAAGTTGGAAGCTCAAAATTAAAATGAAGAAGGTTGGATCATTCAAGTTTCAATTCAATCTAATCTAATCTGCACTCGTCACTTACAATTACCAGCCGTGTGGACCCCATGCCAGCGTATGACAACAAGTACGCAGAATACGAGACCCGATTTGTTTAGTAACAAAAAATGCGTGAGTTACTTTAAGAAAACCAAAACCTTTACGAAGTGAGTGTTGCTTTTTACCATCTGACGGACAGTCAACAAGATGGCATTTTCAAACAATTAAAGATTAAAAACACTTTAGAAAAATAAGTAGCCTAAACAATTATTTTATTAAAAAAAATTTACCATACACATAATAATTATCAATTCAATAATAAATTCTCTACTATGTCTATTACAAGAGCAACATTGAAAGAAAAATTGTTTTCTTTCTCTCTATTTCTGAATATCATATACATGTTTTTATATACAGAGTAAAACAGAATCTAGAAGATTACAAAATTAAATAAAATCGAGAAGATTATGGTAACTAATCAGAAAAGAAAAATCAACGAATTAATCACTAAATTCTAGCCAAGTAATCATCTTGAACTAATTCTCGATATACTAGAATCTTCTTGTATTAAAGAAGTTCTAGCCCGATGCAATCTTTTAGGATCTGGCGATGACTTATGTTGAGCTGGAGTGTGACGATCTGGATTTTTGAGTCCGGCGAGCTGTTGATGAGTAATCTGGAGGTTGGCGATCGGGCGATGATTTATATTGGCGATCTGGCGATGGCTGAATGTGAATCTAGCGAGCTGTTGATGAATGATCTGGAGGTTGGCGATCAGGTGATGGTTTGTGTTGGTGATCTGTAATTTGGCGGTCTGGCGATGACTTATGTTGCGATATCCTGTGATAACCGTAAATTTTCCATTTATTGGAAATTAGAAATATTGAAAATAAATATTGGAGAAAATAAATCAGAGGAAATAAATAAAATTTTGCGAGAACGGGATATGGGTGAAAATCTCGAAAAGTAAGAAAGTGAAAGAATCGGGAAATTGGTGTAAAGGAAATTAAATTGGAAGTGAAAATAAAAATAATAGAGAGTGGAAAAAAAGAATTAAATTGGATAAATTAAAAAAAATCCAAATTTATATAAAGAAAACGAGAAATGAAAATAAAGTATGTTTATATAATTACAAAAATTATAAATGTATTTTATACAAATACATATGTATTTAAAATACTATATAGTATATTTTAATATACGTTGGTATATATATGGAAATATATACTATTTCATGAATTTAAATAATACATATGTATATATATGAAATATAGTATATATTATAAAATGAAATATATACTTTTTTGTCTTAAATAAATACATGTGTATATTTTATATACAAGTATGTATATAAATAAATATATATAATATATATTAAATTTATTTAAAGTGTAAATATATATTGTTAAAATAATATATAGATATATATATTATTAGAAATATAATTATATATAAAAATAAATAAATAAATAAATAAATAAAAAATAAAAATAAAGGAGAAGGGATCGGGTTGCCACCCGATTCCCTCCCCCATTTTCTCCTCTGTTTACAACAGAGGAGAAACCAGACGAAGCCGACGATGCTGGTGGCCGACGACGTCGGCGAAGGAAGAGGAGGAAAAGAGAAGGCTGTTGCCGGCGAGGAGAGAGGGAAGTGACTGACGACAGCCCAAAACGGAAAAGAGAGTGGAAATCGGGAAGCGAAAACTCGAGGAGAAAAAGAGAAGCGACACGGCGGTGCTGACCGATCCGAGCACCGCCACGGCCACCAACGCCACTGGCAAGGACCAACGAAGGAGAAGGAGGCCACCGGCGGTGAAAGAAATGGCAGATGAAGGAAGAAACAGAGGAGAAAGAGGCCGAAACCCACAGACCCAGATTCGACGCCGTCGTCGGTGATGGGGTGAAACGGAGGCTAGATTCGGCATCCTCGCAACGTCGGTCAACTATGGGAGGCATGAACCGGCGGAAAGGAGGACCGCCGGTGGCTGAACCGGTCGAACTGGCGGGATGAGGCACAAACCGGTCTAAACCGGTTCGGCCAGAGAAAGGGAGAAAAAAAAGAAGGAAAAAGAAAAAGAAAAAGAAAAGAAAGAGAAAGAAAAGAAAAAGAAAAAGAAAGAAAAAAGAAAGAAAAAGAGGAAAAAGGAGAATTTCGGGAATTGAAAAAATTCCCGAAAATTCGACAACCCGAAAATTTACGAAAATTCGGTAAGAAATTTTTCGAAAATTTAATTTAGGAAAAATTAAATAAATTATGAAAAAAATTCTAAAAATTAGAATTTTTATTTCCAGAAATTATTTTTAGCGACCGGGATGAGGAATCGGGAGAAATGGAGAGCAGGCGCGATCGATAAGAGGAAGTCGCCGACCCGAAAAAGGTAAGGGATGCATGTGCAGTACTATAGGGATATTCAGTCTGCATATTTTAATTTGAAATATTTTATGGAAATATTTTATGAAAATTATTATGATGCATGATTTGCTGAAAATTTTGAGATGAAGTACTGGCTGCAAATTTATAACTGTATTTTTCGTACAGGAGGTTAGTAAATCGACAGCCGTTATGCTGCCGAAAATTTTAGAAAAATCTCATAAAATCATATTAAATGATTTTATTTTCGAAAATCGATATTAAATCACGAAGAATGAGGAAATTACTAAATTTCATAAAACATGAATATAATGAGATGGAATTTTAAAATATTCATGTATTCGAGAATGGTGATAATGAAACCACTGAAAATTCTCGGAATAGATAAATTACACGTAATACGAGGTGAAAGATGAAGTGAAATATAGTGAATATTTTTATGAATATTTTTATAAATATTCACTAAAGGATTTTAATCCTTATGGTTTTAAATTATGGAATTATATATATATATATATATAAATTCCATAAAAGTTTATTTTATGATGAAAACTACGGTTTTGAGATTGGTTGGCATTCCTATTATGCTGATGCATGATATGTGATATGTTTAGTCCCGGTCGACACCTGATCCGCGACCCACAGAGGACAATATAGATTATGGTCATAGATTTGACCGGTTTATTTCTGTACCCTTCGAGGTTTATAGTATGATAAGATTGATGTCTATCTTAGCCTCCATAAATGATAGGTGATATGTTAAAAAGGAAAGTGTTTCACATGATATGGAATCTTGCTTATGACTTGCATGTTATGTGTTATAGTTTGGTTGTGGTTATTGAATGTGTAAATTGTATACTTTTTGGTGCTTGCATTTTGAATAGTAGTTGTTAGAAAGGAAATCTTGCTTTTGACTTGCATGTTATGTGTTATAGTTTGGTTATGGTTATTGAATGTATAAATTGTATACTTTTTGGTGCTTGCATTTTGAATAATAGTTGTTAGAAAGGAAATCTTGTTTATGACTTGCATGTTATATGTTATAGTTTGGTTGTGGTTATTGAATGTGTAAATTGTATACTTTTTGGTGCTTGCATTTTGAATAGTAGTTGTTAGAAAGGAAATCTTTCTTATGACTTGCATGTTATGTGTTATAGTTTGGTTGTGGTTATTGAAGGTATAAATTGTATACTTTTTTGTGCTTGCATTTTGAGGAATGCATTATGCATAGGAATTAATTAAATCGAACCGTGGGAGCCACCTCTAGAGTCCTTCGGGAACTAAGTGCTAGACGAGCTTCGATGTGTTAGTAGTCAATCTAAGTACTAAAGGCCAAACCGAGCAAAGACTCGAGTTCCTAACCGTGGGAGCCACCTCTAGAGTCCTTCGGAAACTAAGTGCTACACGACTTTCGATGTGTTAGTAAGAAATTTCTGTACTGTGTGAGCCACCTCTAGAGTCCTTCGGGAACTAAGTGCTACACGAGTTCCGATGTGTTAGTAAGAAGTTTCTGTACCGTGTGAGCCACCTCTAGAAGACTCAAGGGATCTACGTGCTACACGGATACCAGTTGGACCGTGGGAGCCACCTCTAGAATCCTTTGAGCACTAAGTGCTACACGAGTTTCTCGATATGACACTTAACTCCATTGTTAGTTAGAATGGATGTCGTAACTGAATCAGTGAATTGGGGCTTACGCCTAAAGTGATTAAGTAATCGGTTATATTGGAATAGATTTTAATAGCTTATTTTGCTCTTTAAAGTACAGTGCTAATTAAGAGAGTACATTAAAACATGAAATGAGTTTTAAAGAAATAAGATGATGAATTAACTAATATTTTTTCAAGGAATATACAAATATTAATTATTTTATTTAAATGCTTTATTTCGTAGAAGCATTATTTTGAAAAAATTATGAAAAAGGTTATGAAAGTTTAAAAAGGAAAAAGGATTTATTAATTTAAAAAGAAATGAAAATTTCTCTCTACAGTTGCTTCTAGGTTCCGTAACAAGTATGGTATTCTAAAATACCTACCTTACTCCATTCGGATCCCTAGCCGACTGTAGTATCCTTCCTACATGCGAGCCTAGAGCCCATAGGAAAAATGAAAAAGATTTTTAGCATATAGGAAGCTGAGTATCAAGTGAGGCATATAATTCTCTTACTGAGCCGTGGTTTTGCTCACCCCTTAATTTTAAACATTTCAGGTTTTTATGATTGTGAGTTCAGTGATTTGTGGATCCTGGCGGTACGCGAAGGACAATATGATAGATCGACTGAGTTAATTGAGGTATGATCATTTATTTTCTGTATTTAGACATGTCAACAGTACTGCTTATCTGATTGATTTCGATAGGGGATGTGTATAATATAAATAATGTTATGTAAAATTGTTTAACAGTCAGTACAAGTGAAGTATCACAGACAGCCCAACCGGTTAAGTTGTGTACAATAAGGTAAGAAATATGGTCACGGGTCGTGACATATCCCCCCGCAAGTTGGAGAGTATATATTATGAACTCCCAGCTTGGACAAGAAATCATGAAAAGGTGCATGATGTAAAGCTTTGGTGAACAAATTGGCGAGTTGATTTGCAGACTTAATTGGAAGAAGATGAATGATGCCTGCTTGAAAATTTTCTTGAACAATGTGGCAATCAATATCAATATGCTTGGTCCTTTCATGAAAAACAAGATTCTTAGCAATGTAAATAGCTAACTGGTTATCACAAAACAACGTAGCTGGAGAAGAATGCTGAATGTGAAGATCACGCAACAAGTACAGAAGCCATTGGACTTCACATGTAGTAGCTGCCAAAGCCCTATATTCAGCTTCAGAGGAAGACCTAGACACAATAGTCTGTTTTTAGATCTTCAACATTTCTTCTTTCATTTTTGTTTGATTTTAAGTATTTAAAGTATCTCAAAATATTCAAGGGCAAAATGGTCTCAAACTTAAGTTTTTAACAATTAACTTAACAATTGATTAACAAAAGAATGTACTTGTTTTGCAAAATAAAAAAGTTTAGGATGAAGTTTCTATTTTTTATACTAATGGACTAAAGTTGAATTAAGTACAAACTTCAATGACTTAGATGAAATTTACTGGATTTTTTTTTAGTATGGGGTGATTCTACCTTAATTCTTTTTGAGAAATGTTAAGGATGGTTACTTTTGATAGTTACTTTTAACACTTTTACTTTCAAAAAATCACATCACATTAAATGTAAAAATTGAAACTGGTAACTTGTTACTTTTATTGATTCCTTTATATGCTTTTATGGGTAGAAGAGAAGTAAGCAACTCGTTACAACAAGTCATCGGTACTAATAATTTAACGTGGCTTTATGAGGGTGTGATTATTAAAAGTAATTGTTCCTAACATTTTCCAATTCCTTTTTATGCATAAGAATTAAGATAATACACTTTTAATAATAAATTATAAGAATATTTTTTTTGAATTAGGTTCTACCGTTAACACTAAATGCAATTGCTACCTTGATCTAGATTTTGAATACAAAAATTACCACATGCAAGTTAGGAAAAAAAACAAAAGGGACGGGGATTGCGTGGGGTAGCTAGGGGACTTTGAAGTTGGAAGCTCAAAATTAAAATGAAGAAGGTTGGATCATTCAAGTTTCAATTCAATCTAATCTAATCTGCACTCGTCACTTACAACTACCAGCCGTGTGGACCCCATGCCAGCGTATGACAACAAGTATGCAGAATACGAGACCCGATTTTTTTAGTGACAAAAAATGTGTGAGTTACTTTAAGAAAACCAAAACCTTTACGAAGTGAGTGTTGCTTTTTACCATTTGACGGACAATCAACAAGATGGAATTTTCAAACAATTAAAGATTAAAAACACTTTAGAAAAATAAGTAGCCTAAACAATTATTTTATTAAAAAAATTTACCATACACATAATAATTATCAATTCAATAATAAATTCTCTATTATGTCTATTACAAGAGCAACATTGAAAGAAAAATTGTTTTCTTTCTCTCTATTTCTGAATATCATATACATGTTCTTATATACAGAGTAAAACAGAATCTAGAAGATTACAAAATTAAATAGAATCGAGAAGATTATGGTAACTAATCAGAAAAGAAAAATCAATGAATTAATCACTAAATTCTAGCCAAGTAATCATTCTGAATTAATTCTCGATATACTAGAATCTTCTTGTATTAAAGAAGTTCTAGCCCGATGCAATCTTTTAGGATCTGGCAACGACTTATGTTGAGCTGGAGTGTGGTGATCTGGAGTTTGAGTCCGGCGAGCTATTGATGAGTAATCTGGAGGTTGGCGATCAGGCGATGATTTATGTTGGCGATCTGGCGATGGCTGAATGTGAATCTAGCGAGCTGTTGATGAGTGATCTGGAGGTTGGCGATCGGGTGATGGTTTGTGTTGGTGATCTATAATTTGGCGGTCTGGCGATGACTTATGTTGCAATATCCCCCCGCAAGTTGGAGAGTATATATTATGAACTCCCAGCTTGGACAAGAAGTCATGAAAAGGTGCATGATGTAAAGATTTGGTGAATAAATCGGCGAGTTGATCTGCAGACTTAATTGAAAGAAGATGAATGATGCCTGCTTGAAAATTTTCTTGAACAATGTGGCAATCAATATCAATATGCTTGGTCCTTTCATGAAAAACAAGATTCTTAGCAATGTAAACAGCTAATTGGTTATCACAAAACAACGGAGCTGGAGAAGAATGCTGAATGTGAAGATCACGCAACAAGTACAGAAGCCATTGGACTTCACATGTAGTAGCTGCCAAAGCCCTATATTCAGCTTAAAAGGAAGACCTGAACACAATAGTATGTTTTTAGATCAGCAGGCGATAAGAGAAGAACCTAAGAACACGCAATAACCAGTAATAGACTTTTTGGTATCCACACAAGGTGCCCAATCACTATCGGTGTCACACCCTGGAAACGTGGAAGTTTTGGGCTAAAATTTTTTTTTCTTACTTGGGTTGCATTCCTGCCAGTATCTCATCATACTTTTCCAACCACAGAAACATCACAATATTTTTATAAAATATTTCATTCACATTATATTGACTTATTTCTCCAGGTAACGCTTACATTCATACGATATCGATTACATCCCAAAAGTATTATACAAGTATCTGTGCTACACAGGATGTCTGGTATCAAAATATGAGTATACCTTACGTAAGTACAAAAATAGCCGGAGGAGAGACGTATCCCTCAGCCTACGTCATGTGCGCAACAAGCAAAGAGATGATCACTGCAAATAATCTGGTAGAGTAGGGGGTGAGCTTTTTGGAAAGCCCCGTAAGAAATGCATTTAAAATGGTCATAGCATCTATATATGTAGAAAACAAATACCATAATAATGCATTTCATACTTTAAATCATTGTATGAATTCTTTAATACATATATCTAAAATTCATAATAGAATTCTTTAATGCATATATCTAAAATTCATACTTGTTTCAAACATGCATCATACTTTATAAACATCACATCATAATTAATAAAACTTATCATACAGTTCATGGAGACTAGGCAGAATCATATAGCCAGTATGCGGTCATGACACTTACTTCTTCCTCCGAAGAGGGAACAGAACATCATCCTCCGAAGAGGGAACATAATACCTATGGCCATGGTATGGGCTGTAGACCTGATCAGAGTCGTACAGCGAACATGCACCACGAAGGACCAACATACCCACAAAGGATGTAAACATACACAATGTGGGCGAGGACATGCACGACGTGGCTAAACTTATGCCACAATGTGGCAAGCATGACAGGCAGTAACATAAACTATAGGAAGGCCTTAGTCTCAAAACTTACTTACATGCAATTGATATAAAATAGTAAGGACCGGGCGTGCCAGGGTCTAAGTTAGCCTGGGGTGTGCCACTCCGATACCTTTTTCGGAAAACATATACTTAAATCATACAACTGATATAAAATAGTAAGGACCGGGCGTGCCAGGGTCTAAGTTAGCCTGGGGTTTGCCACTCCGATACCTTTTTCGGAAAAAAACATATTTATCTCATGTCATACTTAAAACATTATAGAAAAATATGCATAGAAGTTATAAAATTCATTTAGCTAATTAACAAAATTTATGAAAATTAACTTCGGAATAAAATTCATGTTTCAAACATTTCTTTAAAATTTGCAATGAAAGTAAGGGATACCATCACAACTTTAAATTACATCCCTTACCTCAGTACACTGTAGAGCAACGCCTTATGTTGCACCCTTATGCTTCTTATCTCTCCGAATTATAAACTGTCAAGTCAAAATTTGACATAATTAATTTTCGGTATTAAATTTCCTCCTTGTCTAATTCTTAATTAAATTCTTATTACTTAGAATATTATAATTTCTTAAAATTTCACAGTGTGGCCGAATGACCTTGAATAAATGTAGGTATCTTCTCCACTTAATGTATATATGTATCACTTATTTTCCATGTAGGTCAACTTAACCTCTATTGGTTCTTTTCTTTTCCTTTATTTTTCTGCCACTTATATCCAAACCGAGAGCTCCCTTTTCTTTTTATTTTCCTGCCCAAGTTGGCTTTATTTTGGCTAGGTAGTTTACTCCTTTAAAATGTCTATATTCATTAACTTCATTGGTACTATACCTAGCTATTTAGTCAACCTAAACTTAACCCTCTCTTTCATTTTTATTTTCTTTCTTTCCTATTGTTTACTGACCAACGTGAGCCTTTTTCCATTTTCTGTTTCTGTTTGTATTTTACGTTAGCTTCCTTATGTTTCTATATAATGGTCATGTCTAGTATGTCTTAGGTTGTTAATAATCTAGCATTCACACACCTAAAAGTCAGCCAAAAAGTCAGCCAAGCTACCCAATTTTCCTCATTTTCGGCTGCATGAATCTGTCATATAATCCCTTTGCATTTTCGGATATACAACCAGCCACTTACTTTCTTTCTTCCAGCCATTTTCTTTGACTTTAAGGAACATCATTTTATTGGTTTATTTTGCTTCTTCTTCTTCTTCAACTCACGTAACCTCATTCATACTTTAACCTCTTTCAAAACTTCTTCAAACAGAAGTTATTTACTGCTTCATTGCTGTCCAAACCGATAGCTTACTTCTCTCTTTTCTGTTCTGCAGTTCACGTTAGCTTCATCTTGTCTCTATTTTCTGTTCTGCAATTCACGTTAGCTTCATCTTGTCTCTATATTATGGTCATATCTAGTACATCCTAGGTTGCCAAGATCTTCTACCATTCACACCCAAAGTCGGCTATGGCTAGCTTTTTCTTTTCTCTTTTATTTTGCATAACCGATTGCCTTTATTACTCTTTATCTTCTCTCCCACGTACTGCACTTCTTCCTCATTCATTCTAACTTTTTCTTGATCTTTATTGCACTACCCTACATAATATAATTTTAGGCTACTTAAAAGTCAATAAAAGTCAGCTCAATCATCCTTATTTTTCATCTTTTTCAGCTGCACCAACAGCCATTTCTTTCACCTCCATTCTCGGTTGTACAAGTATAAATTCTATGTTCTTTCTTCTAGCCCTTTTTGTTGACTAAGATCACCTCTTTTCTTTTCTTTTATTCTCCCCCTTAGCTCACGTAACTTCATTCAAAATTAAACTCCCTCAAAACTTCTTCAACCAGCATTTATTTCTTGCTTCATTGCTGTCAAACCGGCAGCTTCTTCCCTTTTTCTTCATCATTCACATGGCCCTCATTTCACAACAACTCATCCTTTCTTAACCTATTCAACCCTAGTATATAACTTATAGCTTTACTTCCTTATTATTTTTCTTGTTCCACGTGATTCTTACTTAAACTAAGGAGCATGTTTGTTTTATTTCCTTTATATTTCATTTCTGTTTTCGGTTCATGACTATCATGCATCCCCATCTTCACGTAAATCACCATTAGCATCATCCTATTTTCATTCTAAATTCTCCTTATTGAACTAGGGTTTTCATTCTACATATGTTTACTCCAAACAATGACTATAACCAATACATTCTTGCTCACTAAAGCTATAATTTAAGGAACAATCATTTTAAAACTAATGCTGGAATTTTACCTGTATAAAGAAGAAATCTGAGCATGTAAATCTCTTCCTGTTTTGAAGGTTTTTGTGCCAACTTCTTTGAGGTTTTGGAAGCTTAATATCCAAGGCTTACTTTCCTTCAAAAGCTTGGTTTATTTGCTAAAAGTTAAGCATGGTTCTGTTGTGGAGAAGAACTTACAAAGTTTGAAAGAAACAGAACACTTTCGGTGATGATGTTGGCTGGAGAGGAATTCACGATGCGAAGAGGATTATATAGCACAAAAATATATATTTGTTGGACTTTTTTGCCAGCTTCATTAAAGCCCTCTTCATTCCCTATTTCTTCCCTTTTTTTTTTTATACCACTTACCTTCCAAGCCGAGACTACACTTTCTGTTTCTGTTACAATTTTTTCTTCATGCAGCCCACGTTTCTGACTTTCCATGCCAACGTTTTGCAGCTAATAATTTTCTATCTTTTCCTTGCTTTTATGTTTATTGTCATGTTATAGTTTGGTCTTCGGTGGAGCAAGGAAGTGAACCAAAGTCATTGTTATAGCTTCTGCCAACCTAAGACAAAAACGTGAGGTAGACTTTCTTGTGTCTTCCTTTATTGGTTACTTCATATATTTTTCTCTTGTTTTGATATTGCTTATCTTCCAACCGAACTCCACCTAGATAGCCAATAAACTCTTCTTTTATTACTTCATACCCTCTCTACATTTGATTCTTCAAGTCAAGCTATTTAATCTTCTTTGTTTCTTCATGCCGCACCATTTTTCTGATTTATCCAAATCAGAATTTTCCACCATTCATTTAATTATTTATTTCATCCTTTATGTAATATTTTTCCATACTTATTTATATATATATTTTTTTCTAGAATTAAAATCTTCTATGTGAGAAACACTATTCTTATATATTTAATTCCTCAAAATATTATCAATAATTTCTTTATTGATAATTTGTTCATATACATGTACAACTATAGTATAAGAAAATGAGATCTCACAATCGGAGAACGCCTTGATTTGGAAGTCAGATTTAGAAGAGAAGAATATGCCTTGTCCAGGAGTCCCCTTAAGATATCTGAGAACTCGATGAGTAGTAGAAAGATAGTGTTGAGTTGGTTTGTCAAGAAATTAGGAAAGTTGCTGAGTGGCATATTGGAGATCAGGTCTTGTGAAAGTAAGATAGAGCAGCTTTCCAATTAATTGTCTATAAGAACTAATATTTTGTAGAAGAGGACTGTCACTGTCATGAAGCTGTATATTAGGTAGCATAGGAGTAGAGAGTGGTTTAGAATCCAAGAATCCATAATCATGAAGAATGTCTAAAGCATATTTTTTTTTTGGGAAAGATTTATCCCAGCATGTGACCGAACTATTTCAAACCCAAGGAAGTACTTCAAAGGACCAAGATCTTTGATTCTGAGTTGATCATGCAGCAATTGTTTGATATGTGTAATCTGATCAAAATTATTCCCTGCTAAGATTACGTCATCAACATATACTAAAAGTGTAGTGAATAATGTATCTAAGTATTTAATAAATAAGGAAGGATTAGACGGTGCTTGGATAAAACCAGAATGTACCAAGAATCCACTGAGCTTGGCGTTCCATTACCTGCTGGATTGCTTCAATCCATAGAGTGATTTTAACAGTCTACATACTTGATTTGGTTTGGGAGAGGAAAATCCCGATGGTAGGTCCATATAGACTTCCTCATGCAAATTGCCGTGAAGGAAGGCATTGTTGATGTCGAGCTGCTCCAAATACCAATTCTTAGCTACTACCAAAGCAAGTAATACTCTGATGGTAGTCATCTTGGCTGCTGGCGAGAAGGTATCCAAGTAATCTATACCTTCTTGTTGAGTGTAACCTTTAGCCACTAATCTCGCTTTGTATCTGTCTAGAGTCCCATCAGCCTTTAATTTAACCTTATAAACCCATTTGCAGCCTATGGTATGTTTGCCTGGAGGGAGATAAGGGAGCTCTCATGTTTAATTGTCCATTAAAGCTTTAAGTTCTACCTGCATTGCATATTTCCAACAATTTAGTGTAATAGCTTGCTGGTAAGGACGTGGTTCATGTAAAGAATCAAGTGCAATAGAATATGATTTGTGATAGGGAGATAATTTGGAAAAAGAATATACCTGGGTGATGGAATGAGGAGAAGACCTTCTCACAAGTGATGAAGAGGGATTGCCTGGAAGATCATAGCTATAATCTTGTAAGTGGGAAGGGATATGTTTGATTCTTGTGGATCTTCGACGAGCGGAGGGACTGGTGTTAGGAATGACAGATTCTTGTTGCAAGTCCGGTAAGGAAAAATTCGACGATTTGTCAATGACAAATATGGAATTATGGACAGAGTCTGGTTGGAGGTCGATAAAATCAATGGGGTTGACCGATAGCAGAGTTTGATTGGCGATCGGTAAAATCAGTGAGGTCGGAGGGAAGGATTGGGTCAATAGAAGAAGAATTAGCAAAGGGAAATTCATTCTCATAGAAGAGAACGTTACGAGAACAAAAAACTTTATGTGAGTGAAGATCATACAGCTTGTAGCCTTTTATGGCATATTCAAAACCTAGAAAAATGCATTTCCTAGCTCTTGGGTCAAATTTAGATTGATGAACAGGCAATGTGGAAGCAAAACACAAACAGCTAAACACTTTAATGAATTTATATTGAGGTGGCTTATAAAATAAAACTTCATGTGGTGTTTTGTTTTGTAAAAGAGGGGGAAGGAACTTTGTTAATTAGAAAGGTAGCATGGGAAACACAATCCGCCCAGAAAGAAATTGGTAACTTCGCCTGAAATCTCAATGCCTTCGCCACATTTAAGATATGTTGGTGTTTGAGTTCGACCTTACTATTTTGTTTAGGTGTAGAGACACAGGCAAGCTAATGTACAACCCCATTGTTATTAAAGAAATCATACATTCTAAATTCCTGACCCTGGTCACTTTTAATGCATTAAATTTTAAGGTTAAACTGATTATTCACAAATGCATTGAAGTTGAGCAATATGTTTCTAACATCTGTCTTAGATTTCATAAAAAAAGTCCAAGTACCCCTACTGTAGTCATCTACTATGGTTAGGAAATAATAAAAACCAAACATGGAAGGTATAGGACTGGAACCCCAAATATCAACATGAATCAATTCAAAACATCTACTAGTAACAGAAGAGCTATTAGGAAATGACAGTTTTCTTTGTTTTGCATAGTGACATATATCGCAAGCCATTTGATCATCAGTCACATTAATAGAATTGTCTACTGACCCTAAAAGTTTTATTCTAGAATTTGAAGCATGGCGTAACCTAAAATGCCATATGTTTGAAGAGGAAACAATACAAGAATGGCAAGAAGCGAGCTCAACACATTGAACTAGATGAAACAGACCATGATCTTCTTTGGCAAAACCAATCATCCTCTTGATGTGAAGGTCTTGAATGCAACAAGAATGAGATTGAAAAGTTAGTGAGCATGCATGATTGGAAATTAAATTGCTAACTGAAATCAAATTATAAGAGAAAGAAGGTACATGAAAGACATTAAACAAGGTTAAATCAGGTGAAATAGAAACGGTGCCTATATGTGCAACCAATGCTCTTTGATTGTTTGGAAGTTTAATAAAAAGATTATTTGTGGATGTGTAAGTAGAAAACAAATCAAGAGAAGAAGTTACATGATCTGTAGCTCCAGTATCAATAATCCAAGGAATAATGGTACTGAGAGATTTCGTAGAGGGAAAACAGTTACCAGCCATGTTCTGTAAACTAGTTGAAATGGAATTAATAGATGGAATTGGGTTTGGATTAGCAGGTCTTATCACAAACTTGAGGTTGATGCAAAGTAGTAGAACCAAAAGCATTAGGAGTAATCGACTAAGTTGCTGACTGATCTGCCTGTTCCAAATGATTGATAACATTCTCCTTCCTTTTTGATCGAAATCTTGGTGGATATCCATGCTTTTTGAAGCATTTATCCACTGTGTGCCCTAAGAAACCACAATGAGAACATTTAGGTCTCCTAGGAGGGAAGCTTCGTTGATTGGAAAAGGCAACTAGTTGATGATTCTGTTGAGCAGCATTGCCATGAATTTGTCTCTCATGCTGAATGACCAGAGCAAAAACCTTGTTGATAGGTGGCAAAGGATCGATCAACATAATTTGAGATCTCACTGTCTGTGATAACCGCAAATCTCCGATTTTGGGAGTTAGGTATCTGTAAATTTAATTTCAGATGTTAATAGACTGATTGAAATAAATAAATAAATTTATTAAAGGATTGGAATTTTTTGAAATTATAATACCTAATCAATTGATAAATTAAAAAATTTAACAATTAGGAATTTAATCTGGGTATTAGGAGGAAAAAAAGTGTGTGTGTGTGTGTGTATATATATATATATATATATATATATATATATATATGTAATTGTTAATAGAAAATATATATTCATGATATATTGATATTATGTATTTCTAAACAAAATTAATAAATAAACAAAAATATGAAAATTATAAATATAAGATATTTTAAGTGGCTAAAGTGTAAATATAAAGACTTTTAAGGGGAATTTAAATTGTTGGCCATGTGGCCAATTTCCATTGGATGCAATGTCACTAAAAGGAGTCCTTCTCAGCCATTTCTAGCAGCTTCATCACCGACTTCACCATGCCATTTTCTGCCTGAAAATCGACATCCCCTGCAGCAGTGTTTTCTTTCCATTTTCTTCCTCACGTCTCCCTCAATTTCACCATGAAAATCTTCCTTCAACCCCTCAACTCACCAAGCATCACTAACCAGCCTTCTTCCCCATCTTAAAAGCTGTCTAAGGCTAGGATTTTGTGGACAGAAACCAACGTGACAAGGGATGGAATGGGTCTATACTGTTCGACAATGGTGAATGTAAGGAATTGGTGATGTGTTACATGATTCTAGCTATGGCCTTTACTTGTTCATGGCATGGATGATGTGTTTTAGACTTTAAATTGAATTAAATAAAAAGGAAGAAGAAACATAGAGGTTCGGTTAAGGAGGGGATTTAGGGGAAATCTTAGTAATTTGGATGTTGTTGGGAAGAAATTAGATGAAAATTATGAATGGAACTTGGTTGGATTTATGGTTGTGATGATAATTTTGCTGAACATTTGAGGCGGCATGAATGTGACTGTCGCTTGGCCAAAAACAGGGGCTGACGTTGGTGATGACATTTAGATGAATTTTAAGTGTTTGATTATATACTTAAGTGAGTAGAAAAGGTGCATAAAGTTAGAGTTAATTGAAAGAAAGAAAATTATAAGAATAAGATCATAGGAAGCTCACGGTAAAGCTTGTAAAATGAGGATGGTGATGAATTCTTTACTGCAGAAAATATATATATTTGGTCATGAGGAAAATAAAATGGAAAATATTTATGAGCTAAACTTAGGGAAGAATAAATGAAAAATCATGAAGATGGAGGAGCAATTAGGGGCTGTCGGTTTTTGTTGTTTGGAGGAGGAAAAATGTAAGCTGCAGACAGTGGAAGAAAGGAAAACCAGAACAAAAAAGAAAAGAAAAGAAGAAAAATAATAATAGAAATAAGAACTAATAAAATAATTATTAGATTGGAAATATGAAATTATTAGTGGAGTTATAATTAAGGGAAGATTTCACTTTAAGTATAGTTATGCTAAAACATTTAATAAGAAATTAAATGAACAAATTGTTGAGACTTACAAAATGGGAAATAAGAATTTATAGAAATATTCATCATGGTTATATATGGGATGATAAATAGAAAATAGAAAAGTTATAAAATATTTATTAGAATCATAATATGAAATTTTAAATATAATTTGGAATTATTATGCAGTGTTAAGGAATAGAGGAGTAAACAGGCGTAAATGGCTCTACCGGATTTTATATGACATGGAAGTAGAGGTAAGAAACATGTATAGGAGTTGCATAGGATATGTTTTACTTGCAATTGAAAATTCTCGAAAATCTCGTTTTAATCGTTTCTTATCCAATTTTCCCGAATACGAGAAATAGAAATTATCTTTAATTCCTACAAGTTTAAATATTTCATTATATGAAATTTTTTCATGAGTTGATTTAAATGAAATGATTTATATGCATTGAATTACATTAAATGAGTATATGATATGATTTACACAAATTAAATTGCATGCGATGACTTCCATGAATCGCATTATCTAAAATAATTTATACGAATTTCATTATATGAAATGAATTACATGAATTGCATTACACGAGTGATTTACATGAATTGATTTACAAGAAATGATTTACATAAATCGAATCGCATGACATGATTTACACGAATCGAATTTCAAGAAATGGTTTACATGAATTAAATTACATGAAACGATTTATATAATTTGAATTATATGAAGTGTTTTACATGAATTGAGGTTCGTGAAGTGCTTTACATGAATTGAACTGTACAAAATGATTTACATGAACTGAATTTCATGAAAGGATTTACATGAAGTGATTTATATGAAATGACTTGCGAGCATATGAAGTGATTTTATGAAATTGATGTCTCCCTGATGATCGTGCATACAAGACAGTGATGATTAGGCTGGGAGACGTCCTAGACCTTCCTTTTACATGATATGACTGTAGGAGTTATGGTCAAACCCCACAGATTTACACAGTGAGCACCTGACCAGTGCGAACTGTGAGTGATTGACGATGGCCATTCGTTATAGTGTTTCGTAGGATTGGCTAAGGAGTTCCGGATCCCTGGCCTTTCTATACAGGTCCCTTATGGGATATAGTGCATGCATGAATCTCTGGGAGATTATTTTCTATCGATAAGTGATATTTTACAAATGATTGATTTGCTGAATGATTTAATTTACAAGAATAGTGAATGATTTGATTTGTGAGATTAATACATGAATTGATTGAAAAGTGACAAAGGAAGTGATACAAGTTTTACAGTATATGTTTTTCTAATGCAAGTGCATTTATCCTATTTTAAGGATTTTAAATGAATCGCATTACTGTACTGAACGAAGTTTCTGAAATTATTGCATTATCGCATGATTTTGAAATTGTTACCATACTGTTTACCGAAGTTGCATACTGAAATAGTTTTATAGCATCGCCTACATAAATGGCTTATATACTGATTTATGATTCGAGATTGCATCGCATAAATTATAAAATGTTTTATACGAATTATTGATTTGAAATAGCATCACATGAATTATTAAATGTTTTATATTGATTAATGAATTGAAATTGCATTGCATAAAATGTTAAACGTTTTATATCGATTAATCGTTTTATCGCCGACTGAATTTACTCTCTATAGTCGCATCGAGGGACCGGAACACGACAGGTACTCTAAAGTATCTTTCATACTCTACTCGATTATCTAGCCGACTATAGTATCTTTCCGATACTATCCCCTAGTGAGCTGCTAAGAAATAATTATTTTTATGCATTTTAATATTTGTATTTAATATGTCTTTTTCTAAATCAGTAAAATAAGTTATTTTTATTTAACTGCATTTTATATGCACTTTAATATATGTTTCCTATTGGGCTTTCCCCAAAGCTCACCCCCTTTCTCACCATCCCAGATAGCTTATTGGTATACACGAAGTCCGTTGCCTTTAGTTAGTTGAAGAAATCACTAGAGGTTAGAAGTACCAAGTGATCAGGTATTTATTAAATGTTTATTTATATTCAGACACGTATTTGCAGAGCAGTTGTATTTATAAAATAGAGCATAAATACGTATCAAAAATTAGTGAGATGTAACTTATGTGAAGTTTATTGTGAACGAAATCGTAGTTATTATATTATAGTCTTTATTTAATTTATTATTAATAATTGAATTAATTGTATATTGAATTAGATGAAATGAAAAGATGAATTGTGCTTACACCGATACCGAATGCAAACCTAGTGTTATCGATTAATTGAAAGAAAAAGATAGAAGTGGAAAGAAAAAAATTAGTTCGAAATTTTCTAATTTCGATCGTTACACTGTCGAAAAGGAGTCATTGAGTCCTCTTAAGAATCGAATGACACAATCCGATTGTTGATAACTGCGAACTGTTGATAGGGCTTGACAAGAGCATTTAGGATTACATGAGCATTGAGGGATGGGTCGAAGATTGAGCAATTCATCCCACAAGGACTTAAGGTGTGTGAAATATTCTGATACAGTAAGAGATCCTTGCTAAAAACCATATAATTCTTCTTGCAACTCTGCTATTCTGAAGGAGTCTCCTTGTTCAAAACGATCCTTGAGGTCTCACCAAACCTCGATAGCATTATCAAGCCAAATGATGCTCTAGGTTATAAAAGGACTTAATGAATGAATGATCCAAGACAGAACCATTGTATTGCACCGTTCCCAAGCCGCATACAAAGGATTATCCTGACTAGGAGCTTGAATAGATCCATCAACAAACTTTAGCTTGTTCTTCGAAAGGAATGCCATCTTCATGGCTCGTGACCATGAATGGTAATTTGAACCTGTGAGAGGTGAAAAGACTAGGTTTAAGGATGAGTTTTCGTTAGAGTGAAGGTAGTAAGGATTGGCTGGGTTCTCTTCTGGTTTGACTGTAAGTTCAGCCATACTAGAAAGACTATTCGGCTAAAAAAAAGAAACAAGAAAAAAAGAGCACAGCTTTAAATGCTATGATATCATATTACGAGAACAACATTGAAAGAAAAATTGTTTTCTTTCTCTCTATTTCTAAATATCATATACATGTTCTTATATATAGAGTAAAACATAATCTAAAAGATTACAAAATTAAATAGATCGAGAAGATTATGGTAATTAATCAGAAAAGAAAAATTAGCGAACTAATCACTAAATTCTAGCCAAATAATCATCCTGAATTAATTCTCGATATACTGGAATCTTCTTTTATTAAAGAAGTTCTAGCCCGATGCAATCTTTTAGGATCTGGCGATGAATTAAGCTGAGCTGGAGTGTGGCGATCTGGAGTTTGAGTCGAGTGAGCTGTTGATGAGTGATCTGGAGGTTGGCGATCAGGTGATGATTTATGTTGGCGATCTGGCGATGGCTGAATGTGAATCTGGCGAGCTGTTGATGAGTGATCTGGAGGTTGGCGATTGGGTGATGGTTTGTGTTGGCGATCTGTAATTTGACGGTCTGGCGATGACTTATGTTGTGATAATGTCTATTACTATTGGGAGTTCTATTATCTTACTGGTAAGGTCTAACGAGTTGTTGTTGTTGTTGTTGTTGTTGTTGTTATTATTATTATTATTATTATTATTATTATTATTAAATCTTGCTAATAAGATAAAAATTAAATTCAAACGTAGTAGAAATTTCATCAGAATACTCTATATTGTTAGATATGTTATCTCCAGTTATATGTTTATTAAATATTGACCATATTGATGTGATTTTAATTTTTTGAGCTCATGAAATTACAATTCTAAATTGAAAGAATTTAAGTTGAAATGACTCAATCTATTTTAAACATTTAAATATAAATGTTATAGTAGATGTTAATACAAATTTTGATTAATATGCATTTATCAATTTCGAGTATTTATACCATATAAATATATATATATATATATATATATATATATATATATATCTTTATGTCTACCATATAACTCTTTTATAAATAAATAAGTCTTCATTTGCACGCGAAAAATAAATAAGTAAATACATATAAGTATAAATATGGAGAAAGCTTTGAATTGACGAAATAAATTTTGTTGTTTCTTGTAACTTTTTAAATTATCATTGTAAACATTTTTATTATTAAAAATATTTAGTCAATTTATAAGTAAGATTAATTTAATTAAAAGGCTTTCGTTGAATGAATTTATATGATAATAAATAAAAAAGAGTTAATTTTATGTTGCTCTATTTCCAGAATTCTAATTTTCCATTCATTTTTAAAAAGTAGATGAATTTATTTTATAAATATAAAAGAGTTAAAGTTTACATTAAATTTCTCTATCTTCACATAATTTTAAATTTAGTTTTGTTTGATTCACTCGAAAAATAATTTTTGAAAAATATTTATATTTTTTGGAAATCTAGTATTTGTTCAAGTAAATTAATCAATTTAGAGATTACATATAGGATTGTGTTTAAAATTTTTCGAGAAATAATGATTAGTCAAGGCAAGCAGAGAGTTGCAGGGACGAGAGAAATACGGTGCAGCATAAAATCATCGGCATTTTATAATTTAATTTTTAAACACGCAGGCCCCGATATTAATAAAATTCCCTTTCACCCGATCCCAGATCTTCCCTTAATTACCCCCTCTCTTTATCCGTGCCGATTTCGATATCTCTCCCCAGAAAATTCACCATTTCTTCACCAAATCCTCCTCTCTATTCTACCAGCATTGTAAGTTCCGAGTTCAATTTCAGATTTTCTTTATAAATTCCTTATTTCGGCATTCAATTTTTTTTTTTTCAGATTTTTCCTTAATGCGAAGCTTCTTTTAGATATTCCATTAATGTTTAATAATGTGCTTATCGTCAAACATAAAAGTTTCTACTATTTCCTCACGCTTCTTTGTTCTCTTTTTTTCTTTTTGGGTACAGTTATCTGTTTTTCTTTTTTCCTCTGATGTGTGAGATATATCTTGTTTTCTCAGGATAGAAGGAGGAATTTGAGTCTTTCCGAGCAATTGTGCTGTTCTAAGATTCGTGAACGGGAAAGGATTTACCAGTTAGTTTCCGAGCAATTGTAAACCGATTCTCGTGCATTTAGAATTCCTTTTGTTAGTGGTTCATTTTCAGAATCAATAATTCATCATAGGCTGTTAGTTAGTTGGTTGGTCTTCAAAGATTCCATGTTGCACGATTCTCTATAGGACTTTACCTAATAAGGAAACCATGACATTAGCTTCCCCAAAAGGCTCTCCTAAAATGCAGGCGTTCCCTCGGAGCCTTTCCTCCATTGCAGCCTCAGTGGCTGTACTAGCAATGTTCTTTATTTTTGCTTCTTGGCTTCTAGTTTCGTATCCTATCGGTTCATCTGTTAGAGGCTATTTTTATGGTGTTGATAGGAAAGTAGTTTTGCTGGCTTCTACCTTTGATCAAAGTGCTGATAAAGATGTAGATTACAATCATAAGAATTCATCGTCTGGGTCGGATTCAGAACTGCCCACAATGAGTTCAAATAGTTCATTTGTTGTTGATGATAAAAAAAATGCACAGGTATCCATTACATCTTCTGTTGATAACGATTTTTTGCCATCTGAGTCTAATCTGGAACTGCCTACTAGTCCCAAAGATTCAGTTGATTCAAAAGATAATCAGATGCTGGAGAAACCTGTAGAGCTTTCAGAACCATCACCTAGAGCAACAAAAAAGAAGGTGGACACTCCCAGTTCTGCGTCTAGCAATGCATCTGAGAGCAATTCAGTTGATTCAGGTAGTACACTTTTTACACTTTTTTTTAACATAACATCTGATTTTAGATTGATTATTACCTGCCATACATGTTCATTTGATCGTTTTTGCTATAGTAGAGGTAGAATGTGCATCTTTTACTTGAAATATATAGGAGCTTGTTGATGCTGGTTTTATTCTTTTTTCTCACAAGGTTTATGCTAGGTCTCTAACATGGTAGCTTGCTGTTACATGGTTTATTTATCAACATTAGTGTCAAATTTGTTTAATTTTTGCCTTGCTTATGTTTTTTTTTTTCCACCAGAATCTGGTACAAAGTTTCTTCAAGCAGAGTGAAGATATGCAGAATGTAATTATTGAAATGTTTTGTGGTTGATGATCTATTTTATGATGCAATATTCAGAAATGGATGCATTTGAATGTGAAGTCCTAATCTGTAATCTACTATTAGAATTATCTGATAGTAGTATTTTAATCATAATTTTCTTGATGTGCTAATTAACTGTGATTAGAAATTTCTGATAATTTACAAAGAAAAAAAGAGAGATAAAGGTCCATATACATTCTATTGCTATATTGATCCCTATTTGATCTCTTGTCCCATTAAGAAACAATGTTCGCTTTGAAGAGTTCCTTCCACGTATTTGCGTTTTATCTTTTCTCTCCACTCTCTTATTGAGAGTCTGATTCTCATTTTGATTGGTTACTCTCTAGGCTGTGACCTGTACCATGGACAGTGGTTCTATGATCCACAAGGGCCATTATACACCAACAACTCTTGCCCTGTCATTACACAGATGCAGAATTGCCAGGGTAATGGGAGGCCTGACAAGGAATATGAGAATTGGCGTTGGAAACCCTCTCAATGTGATCTCCCCAGATTTGATGCCAAGAAGTTTCTAGAGTTGATGAGAGGAAAGACACTTGCTTTCATTGGTGATTCTGTTGCTCGAAATCAGATGGAATCTATGCTATGTCTTCTCTGGCAGGCAAGTATCTGCATTTCTTAAACTGCCAGTTATTTCTGTACAAAAAATTGACCCACAGTAAACTCCGTGATTGGTGCAAGTTTGCACTATATTTTTTTCTATCCAGGGATATAGCATTCTTGATTCTTTTAATCCCTTGTTTCACTATCAGCAGTTCCATTTTGGCTTCAAATTAGAACAATGGTATGTTCAGGAATGGGTTGGTTGTAGCTGTGTGCTAGGCTCATGTGGCTTGAGGTTTCATATATTATTATTACCTTTGTAAATATTAGTAATTTTCTAGCACTCTGTACTCTGAAGCGTGAGAAACTAGGTTTGTATTGTGTGCATCATTCTTCTTAGATTGATCTTTCAACTCTTTTCTACCTTAGGATTGTTTCTCAAGAAAAATTTATGGGATAATTTCAGGTTGAAGTTCCAAAAAATCAAGGAAACCGGAAAATGCAACGATGGTATTTCAGGTCGACATCTGTAATGATTGTCCGGATCTGGTCCTCTTGGCTTGTCCATCAAATGTCTGAAAAATTCGACTTTGCTCCAGAGGGTGTTACCAAGCTGCATCTGGATGCTCCTGATAATAGCTTCATGGAATTCCTCCCAAACTTTGATGTGATTGTTATTTCTTCTGGCCACTGGTTTGCCAAACAGTCTGTCTATGTCCTTAACAATGAGATTGTGGGAGGACAATTATGGTGGCCAGATCGTTCTCGTCCTATGAAGGTCAATAATATTGATGCATTTGGAATATCAGAGGAGACAATTCTGTCTGCAATTGTTACACATCCTAATTACACAGGCCTGACTATTGTACGTTCCTTTTCGCCTGATCATTATGAAGGTGGGGCTTGGAATACAGGTGGATCATGCACTGGAAAGGTAAAGCCTCTTGCAACTGGTGATCTAGTGGAGAATGGCTTTACAAATATAATGCACAAGAAACAGGTGATGGGTTTTGAACGTGCGGTCAAGAAGGTGACAAATAAGTCAAAGTTGAGGTTGATGGATATTACCGAAGTCTTTGGATATCGCCATGATGGGCATCCAGGTCCGTATAGGAACCTGGATCCAAATAAGATCACAAAACGTGGCCCGGATGGAAAGCCTCCACCTCAAGATTGCTTGCACTGGTGCATGCCAGGTCCTGTTGATACCTGGAATGAACTTGTGCTCGAAATTATAAGAAGAGAATTTGAGAGCCACAAAAATTTTTCATCATAAGATTGATGTGTTTGTGGTTTTGTAATTGAAACTGTAACATATTGAGCGAGATGTATGGCTAGAGTGAGGGATAGCATAGCTAGTCCTTTAGTTGATATTGACAGCTATTTGCTTGTCTTTGATACCTGATTGACCAATGATAATATGAAATTTATAATTTAGAGAAATAAATTACTTTTCTTTCTGTTTACTTTCATTTGGTTGAGAAACCTTGCCTTGAGTTTATTTGTGGCAGCATTTCACACTGGCCAAGTATACATTCTTTTGGGGATTTTGAGAGGCTGCACCAACAAGTTAACCTCTTTCCGCTTTCATTCTATGCTTGTCAGCTGTCAATTGAGGTGAGTTTTGTGTTTCCAAAATCTATTTGCAGTTAAATTTTGAATTTGATTTTTAGCATCGTGTTGTTGTCAGCAGGCTGGCATGCGAAGGCCAAGCCTCCAACAGCCACCTATTTTTCCTTCCTCTTTCTCTACCAAAAATAATAATGTTATTATTTTTCAGATAAAATTTTTGATGTGTTCAAATTTACTTTTAGATTTAGTTTGGTTCATTGGTGTGGGTTGGTGAACCACGGTGCAAGCTATTTATTATTTGATTAAAAAACATATATATATTTAATGATTTTTTTATAGATTTCAATTTTACCAGAATTAATTTACAGTCTATTCATACTAATCCTTCGTCACATAAAAAAGACCCCTCTAATACAGTAATTAATCATGGTATAGTATCGGATGGGATGGGATGGGGTCAAAGTCAAACAATCAATGGGGCCACCTTCTTCTTATGGTAACATGTCAATATCCTATTTGTCCTCTAAACCGTTTCGTAGGAACCACACTAGGCAATAGAATTTAACTCCCCTTGCACATAACTTAAGAAATATGAATCGTTCGATTATAAAGCCATAGATATACCCGGTGTTAACGGGCACATGAGATCGAGGCTGCCCCCTCATGGGATTTGAATTTCAAATCTAACCTAGCAAATCCGGTGTCCATCATTAAAAACAAATTCCATGACAAGCGCTCTTCAACGGTCCTTTTTCCATAACGGCTACTGTACACCCTCTCTCTCTCTTTCTCTCAACCTTCGCTCCTTTTTGTTGGAAATCCAAAATTCAAATCTCAATTATCGCCCTTTTCTTGTTTGGGTAAACCTACATTTTCTGAGGACAAGCTTTCACTCTTTCTAAGAAAATCTAACCTTGGAAAGGAGGAAGTGTTCGTTTCAATCCCTCTTTGTTAAGGTTTGTCTCCAACACTCTACTTCTGTTTTTGCTCCATTTTCCTTCAATTTCTTGCTATTTTTGGCTGAAGGGAAAATGTAGAAGAAAACAAGAGGATAGCTTAAAGATTATTTCCCCTGTTCTTCATTTTTCATGAAAATAGGGGCTCTTTCTGAAATTTTCGATGATTATAACTCAAATTTGGAATAAAATCATGATTTAGTGTGTTTTGAGAGCTAATCAAGATTGTGAAACTGTTGCCATTGATCTTTACCTCAAAATTTAGGTCGAAGCTTTGGAGCTTGCTAATTTTTTATAGTAAGATTTTGATGGAATTAGGGTTATCTGACGCTCATGGATCATAAGTCATTTATCGTTTTCAAATGGTTATTTTCTCTTCTTTGGCAATTTTCATCCTAAGAAGTTCAAATTTCATTTTATATATTTAATTTAGAAAAACTTATGGAAATTCAAAGTCCTGTGTACTGCCTAGTTCCCTAAAATATTAACATTTTTCCATGTATAAAACAATCACTATATTGAATTTGGATGCTGCTGCTGTTCTTGACAGATCGTTAAATTATGATACAGAACAAAGTTACTTTATTGTTTTCCGTAGTTATGGATTTGGAGTATGACTGTATGTAGTGTAGTTGGAATTGGAAACACGAAACAAATGTAAGCATCCATTTTTCATGTCCCAATGCTAGCGTGACTTCATCTTATCTACTTAACGAATGCAATATTATTTTTCTAGTTTCATTGTTCTCACTTCTCAAATCTTTCAGCTAAAATTGATGCAAAACAGTGTTGGATATCTTTTACATTTACAATCTGGAACTTCAGTTTTTAGTCCTCCTTGTTTGTTCTATTGTGTATTCTATTCTGGCTGCCTCCTGATTTCTGAAGATATTGGCTTTGGCAGGAATTATTTAACATGTCTACTGCACAAAGTGATCCACTTCTTCAAGTGGAAACAACGTGTGGAACCCTTCTGTACGAACTTCAGGTAATGGTGAATAATGCACAGAATAGATACCTTAAATCTTTTTATTTTTTATTTTTAAATCTTGGAGAGATGATACCTTCAAACCGTCTTGTTTTTATTTTAAAAATGTGAAGACTAATCTAATATTTACGCATTCATGATTCCTTGAAAAAAATAGATAATATGGGATGAAGTCGGGGAGACAGATGCTGACAGGGATAAAATGCTGCTTGAGCTTGAACGGGAGTGCCTGGAAGTATACAGAAGAAAGGTGGATCATGCAAATCACTGTAGAGCTCAGCTAAGAAGGAAAATTGCTGATTCTGAAGCTGAACTTGCTGCCATCTGTTCATCAATGGGCGAGAGGCCAGTGCATATTAGGCAGGTCAGGAATGAACGAATAACAAATCCAGATGAAAATTTTTTGATTGGATTGAACTATTTATTAATATTATGGTTCAAACATTTTTCAGTCTGATCAAAAAGCTGGAAGCTTGAAGGAGGAGCTTAGCAAAATTCTTCCACAAATGGAGGAAATGAAGAAAAGGAAGAGGGAAAGAAGAAATCAATTCATCGATGTTCTAGAGAAAATACAAAAGATCAGTAATGAGATTTATGGATCCACTGAATCAGTTTCTTCCAAAACAGTTGTGGACGAAACTGACTTATCTTTAAGGAAGCTTGAAGAATTGCACAAACAGCTCCATGAACTTCAGAAAGAGATGGTCAACCTTCTTTTCTTTTTTTTTCAGTTCTTTATTGTTTCTACCTTATGAAAATGAGTACTTGTCTTTTTCTCACTGACTCATCTATCTCTTCTGCAGAATGATCGTCTGAAGCTGGTTCAAGACCACCTTAACGTGTTGAACTCGCTCTGCTCGGTGATGGGTATGGATTTCAAACTCACAGTTACTGCAATCCATCCTAGTTTAGGTGACTCCGAAGGATTTAGGAGTATTAGCAATAATACAATTGAGCAGTTGGCTGCATCTATAAAAAAGTTACGTGCAGTTAAGATACAGAGGATGCAAAAGGTAAAGTTTGGTTAATTTCTGCATTTTGTATATTGAAAAAATTCCCCTTCCTCCTCTCCCCCACCCTGCCCTCCCTCCCTTTGCTCTGAGTATAATAATGATTCCTTGACCCTTGGCAGCTACAAGATCTTGCAACCACTATGTTGGAGTTATGGAATCTGATGGATACACCTATTGAGGAGCAACAGAAGTTTCAGAATGTTACCAGTAATATAGCTGCTTCAGAACATGAAATTACTGAACCTAACACTCTCTCTTTGGATTTCATCAACTACGTAAGTGATGCATGTTTAAATGCCAGTTTTTTACTGATCATCTCTAGGTTATAAAAATATCTAAAGATGGTAAGTCCTCCTGACTAATAGAGAAGTAAATATTATATACTGTGCAGGTTGAGGCTGAAGTTTCTCGGTTGGAAGAGTTGAAGTCAAGCAGAATGAAAGAGCTTGTCCTCAAGAAGAGATCGGAGCTAGAGGAGATCTGTAGAAAGACACACCTGGTTCCAGATTCAGCAAGTGCAATAGAAGATGCCATTGAAGCTATTGAGTCTGGTACACGCTAATGCTATATTATTGTTGTCATACTATCAGTTATCTCACTTTCCTTCCTCTTCCTAAAGAATGTCACTCTTACTTTTTATATCCAGGGGCTGTTGATGCTGCTACTATACTAGAACAAATTGAATTTCAAATTGCTAAGGTCAAAGAGGAAGCTTTTAGTAGGAAAGAAATACTTGAAAAGGTGGAGAAATGGTTGACAGCTTGTGACGAGGAGTGCTGGCTTGAGGAATATAACAGGGTGGGTGCTTTTTTCATCTCTTAGATTATGTTTTTTTGTTCTTCTAGTATAGTATCCTTGCTTAATTTCTGTAATTGAACAGGATGAGAACCGATATAATGCGGGAAAAGGTGCTCATCTAACACTCAAGCGTGCTGAGAAAGCTCGTTCCTTGGTTAATAAACTTCCAGGTGAATAAAACCTTTAGATAAAAAGGCTGAGAAATGTAAACTTCACATCATGCAGCCCAATTTTTAGGTTCCTTTCAATCAGTTTCTATTTTCTACCTGTTTTGAGTAGAATCAGTTAATACAGTGCTGAAGTTGTTTTATCATATTAACCCAGGAATGGTGGAGGCATTGACTTCAAAGACGATGGCATGGGAGCAGGAGAGAGAGATTGAATTTTTGTATGATGGCGTGAGTTTTCTAAAAACCTTCACCCTGAACCTTCATGTTCATATTTGCATACAACTTTTGGTATCTGACTGACCATTTTTACACTCTCCAGATTCGTCTGCTTTCTATGCTTGAAGAGTACACTATTTTACGACAAGAGAAAGAGCAAGAACGGCGTAGGTTGCGGGTATGATACTAATCTTATTTCCCAATTAAGTGTCTGCGATTAGTCTATTGGTTCAGTCTTTAAAATTAAAGTACTAACTTGACCAATTTTCTTGTAAAAAGTTAACTGAAACCAACCGACCTAAACTAAATAACCCCTCCAACTTATGTTGGTTGATCAATTCAATTTTAACTATTTAAAAAATAGATACATTATCTATTTTATGTTTATAGAATACATAATCGGTAAATTCAGCCGATTTGGTTATTAATTTTGAACACCAAAAACTGATCGAACTTATTGAATTAACTGCTTTCCCTAATCAATAATACCAAAACTCATTAAACTGAATCAAATTAACCAAATCTGGTTGGTTTCAGTGCGTACGTTAAATTTGTTCAGACTTATGCTCACCCTTATCTCTGGTCACAGCGCATGTTAAAACTGTTTAACCTAGTTATGGACCTGGGCTTTATGTCATTATGGATGAAATTGAGCTAATAGTCAGGCACAATTCTTTCTCTGTTCCAGGACCAGAAGAAACTTCAAGGACAGCTAATGGCAGAGCAAGAGGCGCTCTATGGGTCAAAACCAAGCCCATCAAAGCCCCAGAGTGTTAAAAAGGGTGCTAGGTATTCAACTGGCGGTGCTAGCAATAGAAGAGTGTCCTTGGGAGGAGCAATGCTTCCCACTCATAAACCTGATTCACTTTACTCCGCAAAGGTGACTCCCCAAACACGTCCTAGTAAGAAAGCTGAGCGAATGTTTCAAAATGATCATATAAATCATCGCCAGGATGAAGCCATTACAGCTATCTCAGCTGGTAAGTGCCTCTGTCTCTGCTTGTTGCAACCAAGAAGGGTAACTCTCAAGAAATATCTTAAAGATGTTTTAGTTTGAAATTCATTTGTTAATCGTGATCAAGGTGAACCTTGTTCACTAGCCAAAAGGTAATGAATTGTGGTGATTATCAATTTAAACTTCACCATTTTGCAGTTAGGAGAGGCCTGGACATTGCTGACATTCCTGTACGAAAGCACTCATCTGGTTCTATAAATGCTAATGAACTAGAGTCACCACTGGTTCGTAAGCCATTCTCGCCCATCTCTTCCAAAGTATCATCAAAAGCCAGTACAACAAACATGCTAGAAGATAATGGTGAAACTTTACAGAAAGTACTTGCGACAAATGATCTATCCTACACTACTCCCTTGAGGACAACTTCTTTGGTAGACGAAGAGAACAGAACGCCAAAGGCAATGCCTATTCTGGTACCTTCAACACCTTCAACAGTGTCAGTTCCGATGCAGACAGCCATGACCCCAGCTCCACCAATACCTTTCAATACAAAGCCAGTCGAAGAAATTCCCAAAGAAATTGAACAGTCGTTTGAGGAAAGAAGGCTTGCTTTTCTGCTTTCTGAATCACAAATAACATCAGTGATACATGTATGATGTCTCAGAAACCTTAGTTGAAACTGAATCAAATTGATTATTTTTTTGGTTTGTAACGGCACAAGTCAATTATAATTGGCTATTTTGCCGCTTATGTAATCTGCGAGCCTGACCTTATCGAATATGTTTCAACAATTTCCAGTGTGTTTGAACATATCAATATTCCATCAGCGATAGGTTTTCATTTGGAAAACAATCATGAATCTCCAACACCAGGCTTTAGTTAAAGATAATATAATACGAAAAAAATTGATTAAAATTTGATGAATGCGCGTGCAGTATCAATACAATTTTTGATATAATAAATTCTTTAGGCTTGATAGCTAAATATGTATCATTAATTTTTTGCATAAAATAAATTAAGTTTTCAATATTTTATGCATAAAATAAATTAAGTTTTCAATATTTTATTAGGTGAAAATCAATTCATAAATTTTTATTTTACTTTATGTAAACTCTCAAATTTTTAAAATCATGCAATTAAATTCAAATCCGTTAAATTACTTTAACTGTCATTAAAACTTACGTGAAAGTTAACATAAATAACTTAGTTGATTGTCACGTGGCATGCCACGTATGAAGTACTAACTGAAGTTAGTGTCATTTAACAGATTTATACTTAATTGCATGATTTTGAATAGTTGAAAGTTTATTTACAGTAAAATAAAAGTTTATTAACTGATTTATATGTAATAAATATTGAGGGATTATATCCATTTTGTGCAAAAAAAAAAGTTAATGGTATATTTATCTATTAAGCTTAAACTTTATGACATCATCATAATTTCACAAAGGGGAGAGATCAAGTTACACTGGTGTAAAATTAAATAGTTTTACATTTTTTTTAAACCATTAGATTAAAATAGATTTATGATTGAGATTAGATCTTTCTCTTACTTCAAAATGTAATTAAATGTTAAAATTATTTTTATTCTCTTTCCTTTTTTTAATTTTTTAATTTTCTTTTTATAAATTATCTTGATTATCTACTTTATTTTTCACGCTACTTTTCATCTCCATCAACAGTCGCCGCCACCCATCTTTGTGCGTTTTTGATAAACAAGAAATTTTATTGATGAAATAAGGAAGTTTCAGGAAGATAAACTCTCTAAAAGACTTTGCAGCAGAACATAAAGCAATGAAATAACAAAGCCTAAAAACAGGAAATAAAAAGCAGATATAAGATGATGTGCAAAGCATATGAAACTATAATTTTTCATTTATGATTGATATTATCCGATCGTTGAACTTGGCTGGCCCCCATAGCCACAAGAACAATCTCTTTACCAAATTAATGTTAGAATATTAAAGCTTTTTGTTTTATACTAGAATACTAGAATTACTAGAGAAATAAAGACCTATTCTTCTTCATCAATTTGATACGGTTGTGAATATATTTCTAATCTACTTTTCACAAAAATTGAATCATAATTAACAATAATAAGAGAAAAATATTTTTACAATGTAAAAAAAGAAAAGAAAATATATTGACAATGTAAAAATGGAAAGATAATAAATTTTTACATTTAAAGAGTATTAATCTTAACCGTTCATTTAATTCAATCTAGAGGTCAGAAAAGTGTGTAAAACTATAGTTTTACACAGGTGTAAGTGGATCCCTCCTCTTTAACAAAATACATAATTTATATATATATACAGAGAGAGAGAGGATGGATCAAGTTATATCAGTGTAAAATTAAATAGTTTTACATCATTTTTCAACCGTTAGATTGAAATAGATTTGTGGTTGAGATTAAAACTCTATCTTTTTCCAAAATGCAATTAAGTGTGCAAATATTTTTATTCTCTTTCCTTTTATTACATTTTTTCTCTTCTTTTTTTTAATTATCTTTATTATCTGACTATTATCATTTATTTTTTTCATGTTTTTTCTCTTCATCATTGTTTCTTCTCACAAAAGGCACAACAATTGCCACCATCAAAATCTACTTCTCTCCATTTTTTAAAAAATTTTGTCATTGCTACAAATCACAATATTTTTTCTCTTATCTTTTTAATTATCTTAATTACATACTATTGGCAAAAGCTTGCACCAAAAAATGAGTTTCAAACTACAAGAAACAACAAGAACATAAATAAAGGGAAAATGTGATTTTTTTTTATCATGGAGAGTAATTTGAACATGGAGTCTATGTCTTCAGTGAAGTATTGATTTTCATATCATCATGCAATTTAGTGTGGAAATTGGAGCCATTTTCTTAGCTTGAGTTTATGATAGCATGTGCAGTGTAAAGAAACAAAATATTTTCCATTTTTGCTAAATAGTTCTTCATGGCTCCTTGTTTTGCATAAAGAGTTCAAAGTTTTTCTTTTTTGTTACAAATTCTAAATCTTTCATTTGCATTTGTATAGCTTCCTTTGATAACAGCATTGGTTTTGGAATATTCACTACCTAATGCAACTTTGATTGCCTTATCTTTGATAATTCTTTGTATTGTTTTCTGTGACTAAGATTATTAAAGAAAAGATGAAATTCTCCAAAAATAATAATGAGAAAAAGAAAACGTAAAATCAGATAATTAAAATGATTAAAAATGAAAAAGAAAAAATTGTAAAAAAAGGAAAGATAATAAAAATATTTTGACATTTAATTACATTTTGAAAAAAAAAAATTAATCTCAATCACAAATTTATTTCAATTTAATGATTAAAATATGGTATAAAACTGTTTAATTTTGCATTGATATAATTTGATATATATATATATATATATATATATATATATATATATATATATATATATATATATAGGAATTGTAACTCTAATATTTCTATTTGCTTTTAAGGTTTTTTTAGAAAATGGGGTTTATCATAGTGGCATTAATGTAATAAAAAAATTAATGATGGCATCAAAAAAAATTAAAAAAAATTAATGATGCATTAACAGTGGATTCATCAAAATAAAAGGGTATTTAGTTTAATGGCTTAATAGTCAAATATACTCTTAACTTTTTGCATAAAATGAAATTAAGCCCTCAACGTTTTATTGCGTGAAAATCAGTCCATAAACTTTTTATTTTATTATAAATAAACCCTTAACCTTTTAAAATTATGCAATTAAGTCCAAATCTGTTAAATGACACTAATTGCTGTTTAGACATCTAACGTTGATAGCTTAGTTGGTTACCACGTGGTATGCCACGTATGCAATACTAACAAAAGTTAGTGTCATTTAACAGATTTAGATTTAATTGTATAATTTTGAAAGTTTGAGGATTTATTTATAATAAAATAAAATTATATAGACTGAATTTTAAGATATATAATATTGAGAGTTTAATTCAATTTTATGTTAAATGTTGAAGGTATATTTGGCTATTACATTTTGTAAAAAAAAATTTTAATCTCAATCACAAATCTATTTCAATTTAACAATTAAAATATGGTATAAAATTGTTTAATTTTACATTGATATAATTTGATATATATATATATATATATATATATATATATATATATATATATATATATAGAGAGAGAGAGAGAGAGAGAGAGAGAGAGAGAAATTGTAACTCTAATATTTCTATTTGCTTTTAAGGTTTTTTAAGAAAATGGGGTTTATCATAGTGGCATTAATGTAATAAAAAAAATTTAATGATGATATTAACAGTGGATTCCTAAAAAAAAAAGTATTTAGTTTAATGGCTTAATAGCTAAATATATTCTTAATTTTCAGTATAAAATAAAATTAAGCCCTCAACGTTTTATTACGTGAAAATCAATCCATAAATTTTTATTTTATTATAAATAAACCATCAACTTTTCAAAATTATGCAATTAAGTCCAAATCTGTTAAATGACACTAACAGCTGTTTAGACATCTAACGTGGATAGCTTAGTTGGCTACCACGTGGTATGCTACGCATACAATACTAACAAAAGTTAGTATCATTTAACAGATTTGGACTTAATTACATAATTTTGAAAGTTTGAAGGTTTATTTATAATAAAATAAAATTTTATAGACTGATTCTCACGCGATAAAACGTTAAGAGCTTAATTTTATTTTATACTAAATATTGATGATATATTTAACTATTAAACCTAGTTTAATTAATGTAGTCAACTTTCGTCCAACTGAAAAGACAAAGAAGATGTCAGTAGTTGGAAAATGGCATGGCTCCAACGTTAGCTTTACAGCTTTAAAAAATATTTTTAAAAGCTTTAAATAATTTAAAAAAGGGCAATTTAAAATGGAAAAGCATTTTCTTTATCCCAAATTTTCATTTTCTTTAAGCTCGCAATTTTTTTTTATCTTTGCCGTTTATTAAATCACTTTTATTAAATTTCCAAGACGGACGTGACCCATTTTATTAACCATAATTCATACTTTGAATTTTGCAATTAAAATAATAATTATTAATTAAATTTACAATATTAAATCTTAAACTATATTTTTCATTTTTTATTTATTTTGGTAATTTTCAATTTTTTCTACTTTATTTATTTCTCTTACTTTTCGGGCAAAACCCTAAATTTTTGTTTCCTGAACAAATTCTTACCTCACGCCAAAAAGTTTGTAATTTTTTCTTCCCTTGATAAATTTTTCTTGAATTTTTGTCAGCATTTTAAAGCTCTGTCAGTCCCATGCAATGGTAAAGATTTAAGCCACAAAATTGTGTTTATGAAAAGGAATAAACCTAATTTCATGCTCATAAGACTGGTTTCTGTTTATCTTTGAATTTTTAATCAAATTTGTTGTCTTTTTAGATTTTGTTCTATTTTCTTGTATTTTTTTACTCTGTACTTGAGTTGAAGTTTTGATTTTTTTTTCGATAATTTGTTTTCAAAATTAACACCTTCGAACTTTTAATCACTCAAAATTTAAAAAAGACCCTGAATTTTAATGCATAGGTTACAGGGGTATTAGCCAGCTGCGTTTTTCTGGGTTTTTTATTGATCTAAAACATATGAATGGAGGATAAACAGGGACCAACGCCCGGGGTTACAGTGAAAGGAGATGAAGCTCCAGAGTGCTACCAATTGGCACCCAGAAAGGAAAACTCCACTACATATGCGGGGCCCACAATGCAGGCCCCTGCTGCACCTCCGGCGACCGTAGCAGCGCCGGCAGGACCTGGGAACGGCTCAGAAATGAAGAAAAAAAGAGGCAGACCAAGAAAGTACGCACCAGATGGGTCTTTGGCAATGGCAATTTCACCGATGCCGATATCGTCATCGATTCCGCTGAGGGGAGATTTTTCCCCTTGGAAACGGGGAAGAGGGCGGTCGGCTGACACCGTCAAAAAATTTCGTAACTATGAGTTCGAGAGCAGCCCAGGTATTTTGATAGTAATAATTTGTTTGCTTTCTTTTGTTTGTTTAGTTTGCTTTGAAATCTTGGAAGATGTTTTGTTTTACTGTTACATTGGATATTGGGATGCGGGGGTTAAAAATGAAAATTCGTGTTAAAAAAGTAAAAGAGAGTTTCAATTTATGTTTTTAATGGTTGGTAGTAGTCTGAAAAGTTTGAGCTCTGAGGAGTAATAATGGATAAAACATTGATTCGAGTTTTAGGAGTTAAGAGAGAACGTTGGTTTAGTGGGGTTTGAAGTAGGAGTGGGTGGGACCATTTTATCTGATTCTAGCCCATATCTGGAATTAATGGTAGTTATTGAAAGACAAAGCTGACTTGATGATGATGTTTTCAAACGAGGAGAATCTCTGTATTGTACGGAGTACTGTTCTGCTTTCCACTGAGAAAAATGGCAAGGTACCAGAACAACAGTCAAGCTGCCAGTGCCAGACTGCCAGTGTCACTTTCCTTTGTGTTTTAGTTGGTTAGTTAAAATATAAGTATTAGATACTGGAGCTGATGAAGTCCACCCTACAGAAATTTGTCTTGGTTGGAAAGGGTTCAGCTGACCTTAAACATGAACCTCTTGGCAAATCTTCTGGAAATTGAATTGATCTTTCTAAAGTTTTTCATCTTAATTTTCTAATATGCAGAATATTTGTCAGGTTCTGTTCTTCTAGTTTCTTTCCATCTCATTACAATTACTGTCTCTAATCCACAGTTGAGCACCGTAATTAATGTATATATTTATTTGACTCAAACCTCTTCCAGTGTTCCACCTTGTTACCTAAATGGGGTGTTGAATACTCAACTGCAATACAGGGGTTGCACAAAACTCGTAATACACTTTGGTGAATAGCCAGTTAACTTGGATATCTATGATGCTGATTTTTTGCATCACTCTTTGGAATTAGGTACCCAGCCAGAGCATCAAGTTCTACTATGCTTTCTGTTTATTTTAATCTTTAGATAATGCTTATATTTTATTTACTAATTTAATTACCTTTTATAGGTGATGGAATTGCATATTTTTTGGGGGCAAATTTCACACCTCATGTGATCACTGTTAATGCTGGTGAGGTATGCCCTGATAACATATCTTGTCACTATGAGTAAGGTGCATTTAGCATTATTGTCATGTAGTGTTTCCTTCTGTGTTTAAGCAGAGAAAAACCTTCTCTGAACTGTTTATTTCTGCTTGCCACCCTGGCCCTAGAGAGTAAATAAATTCTCATAATGGAGGAAAGGAGATACTTTTGAACAGTTATATAATGATTAAAAAAGCTCTAGTTGGTATTTTCTAAGACTCGTTCTGCTCCTGACTCCTATTGCACCTTCATTTTTTTTCTCCCTCTTTATATTAAGCTTTATTATCCCAACGCCTTCCAGGAATCTATGGTTCCAAGTATGGAAAAATTGTGAAGAAACACCACCCCGACCCCCCTCAAAAAAAGAAAAAAAGAAAGAAAGAAAGAAAACGCAATTTTTTTAATTGTCCTTGTTTGTCATAATCATGCTATAATATATGTTTTTTTGTTTAGAAACAATTGGATAAATAAATGCATATCTGTTATCTGTAATCAAGCAAATATAGAAACATAGACATGCATGTATGTTACATGGTACCATTTTTCTTTATCTTTGGTATTACATTGGTGAATGTTAATTGCACATTGACTTTTTCTACACCTTTCAGCTATTATATTTTTAATGTTTTTCCTTATCTCTCACTTTGCTTATTATTGTTATAGGATGTTACAATGAAAGTGATGTCTTTTGCTCAGCAAGGAGCTCGTACTATCTGCATTCTCTCTGCTAATGGCACTATTTCAAATGTTACCCTTCGTCAGCCTACTTCATCTGGTGGTACTCTGACATATGAGGTGTGCCCTTCATCCTCCTCTAATGCAAGTTCAAATGCATAAGGATGCATGAAATATTAGGCATTAAGCCTCCTTGTGTAATTGAGGCCCATTATACTAATTAAGACTGATTCTGTTTTACTTCTTGTGCAATGGGACAACTCTCGTGAGGGTGTGTTAGTTTCCTTAGAAGGTCAATATTGATGTGATTTGATGCTTTTAATTTTCAATTTTCAATTAATTCTGGAAGAAAGGCAGAAAACATGTAGTGTTCTTCCTAGAACTCAGTTAAACATATGAACATGGCTATGTTTATGAGGCTACTTTGTGTCTGCATATGAACCCGAAAAGTAACTCATGATACAACCTAGATTCCCTCAAACTTCCTTTTGCGGTTTGCCTTTGTTTTACAAGGATGTTTTCAGGCATGGAGAGTTGGTGATTATCAATTGCATTGTATCTTTTCTCATTGCTGTCCAGTAATAATCCAGCTTCCTTATTATTTCTCCAGGGGCGTTTTGAGATCCTTTCCTTGTCTGGTTCATTTATGCTTACTGAGAATGGTGGAACAAAGGGTAGATCTGGTGGGATGAGCGTTTCTTTGGCAGGCCCAGATGGTCGCGTTCTAGGAGGGAGACTTGCTGGTCTGTTGGTAGCTGCTGGTCCTGTGCAGGTAAAACCATATTCTATAGAACATAGCAAAAAATAGCACAAAAAAAGGCAAAGGACAAAGAAGTTGAGGGTCATTAAGTTGTTAAAAACTACCTAGTTTTGCACCTAAGGTTTCCATACGCTTTTGTGATATATTGTTTTGAAAAGATAGTTTAGATATTTGATATTGACATAAAAAATCAATAAAAACTCAATGGTATATGTTATAGTAAAGGATGAAGAATGCTGCGACCTGGCCAATGGACAACACTAGCTATGCACAAGGATCACCATCACTGTCACTGTCTAATACCTTCTTTCTCAATCCTTTTGAGTGAACAGGTTGTCGTAGGCAGTTTCCTACCAGGTCACCAGCAGGAGCAGAGGCACAAGAAACAGAGAACCGATTCTGCGGCAGTTGTTGTGAGGCCTACAGCTGTGCATACATTGTCTACACAAGAAATTAAGGTGTCCTACAGTGGAGTAGAGCCAGTTCTCACCTCTCCATCATTTCATGCAGACAGTTCAGGTACTTTGAACCCTATCCAGTGCTTTAGAGGTTCTGCTATTAACAATAAATCATCTTCTGCTGGGGAGGAATCGAAAGGCCACAGTCCATCACAGCGGGAGGTTTCTAGTTGATAACATATGCATGCTAGGGTGGTTCATGATGGGTTTTTTTTATGCAGACGCATGTTCAGGCTTCTAGTCAACCTTGTCCAAAACCCATAATTGTACTCTGTCTTGGCTTCTTAGTAGGTTTAACGTCATGATGGTTTTAACCCATAATTGTACTGTCTTGTTAGGTTTAGGTAGGATTTCTAATTGTTAGGATTTAGGATCAGCATCCGGCGTTGGTCGTGGTGTATTGTTTTTCAGTGGTGTCTTACTCATTGATGTAAAATTTTAGAATGATTGAAACCCTGTGTGCCTTTCATCTGATTATGTGCGCTGTGTCCGAATGATTGAAGTTTAAATGCATGTTGCATTGATTATGGATTGTCGAAACTCAAGATGCTTAGTTAGGTAATGAATTTTTACATTGCCCGAGAGCCCCCCATCCCGCAATTTCAATGAATTTATTACAAGTTTCAAAGATATTTAGATCATTCCAGAGCTGGCCTTTTTAATCTTGTAGTACTGCATAGTCGAAGAAAAGAGTAGATGAGAAGCTTTTGTAGCAGAAGTGTTGAGTGAAAGATATAATTTACTAAGAAGTTATAAATTATATAATGTTTCTGATTAATGATTAAGGGCAATTATTATAATATACATCGCTAGTGAAATTTTTTTATTCTACAAGTAATATTAGAATGATAACACATTTTTTAAAAATATTAAAATAATAAAAAATCAGTAAAATAAGACATGTATTAACATTTTAACTTCGTTTTTTGATTCAAAAAATTTTGCTGATAGTGTGTAGAATAATTATCCAATGAGGAGTTATTTACTAAAAAAAATCAATCTATTGAGTATTGATGGACTTTTGAATAACTGCGAAGTGGGGCTTGCCTTCATTTTACTAATCCTAAATTCTAATCTAACTTCACAAAGTCAGAAAGCAAGTCCAGTTGAAACTTTGTTTTTTTGTTACTAAGCGAAATTTAAAGCAAGAAAGCTGAACAATGTAAAATTCCTAGGGAATTCTATACCCCATGCATCCGCTAACAAGTGGCTGAAGGGGGAAACTGCAATCTCTTATACTCTACTTCCAAATCACGTCAAGACTCTGCTAAAGTATCTGCGCAAAAGTTCCCTTCTCGCAAAACATGATGAAAAGTGCAAACATCTTCTTCGACAAATTTCGAATATCACCAATAACACTCCTATGGAGATGTAAATTCATGTCTGCTCTTTATATTAAATCAATGGCCACTTTAGCATCCAACTCACACCATTTTCCTAAATCCTTCCTGCCAAGCTAGTTGTAGACCAAAACGTACCGCTTGTAATTCTGCTGCAATATTGGAGCAAATATCCAAACGTGCTTCATTCTGACTTTTTTGTTTTTTCGATGAGTGAGAAATCAGATGCTACATTCTAAATTTTGACTCGAGATATTTATAATCATGTTAATTGAACATGTTGAGCTCAAAATTCGAATAAATTCTACAAATAAAGTACACGGATGAATCTATAACTAGGAGTTAGGACTGTGGCAGAACAGAATTCAGAATCGCATGAGAACACAAGGAAACACCAACTACCTTTTATTATTGGTCTTTATTGCAATTCCCATGTTTCAAATGTCATTTTTCTCACGGGGAATGAAAGGCTGGATCAGGCATCAACTGATAGGTTCATTGCAAACTAATGATCTTGGTTGACATGGCGTAATTTGTGTAAATTGGTTGGTTTCTTTGTAAATTCAACCAGAAAAATAGTGATTTCTATCACTGCCTTCAAACTACCATTACTAAACAGAATATCAAAAATATGCTTAACGATAAAACAACAGCTTGAAGTTCACAAAAAGTTCAAGAAAATGGCCGGAAGAAGTGAGAACAGGTCATTGCTGTATTACCTTTTCCTTTTCTTATTTCCTGCAACACTGCCTTTGTTGAAGGCTCGAAAATCATTCGTGGTTTCAGCAGTGTTCTGCTTCTTCAAACCTTTCCTCCCTCCAAATCCAAACTTAGAATTCCTGAACTCCCTGTTTTTCATATTCTTACCCTTTCCACCACCTTGCTTTGCCTTCCCTCCAGAACGATCCCCTGGCGACACCCCTGGCCTTTTCTTGGTTGACCTCTCAAACACTTTACCATCCTTGAAACTCAAGTCCAGCTCACTATCTTTGCTGCCTGCAGGGAAGCCAGTCTGCTGCCTCTGCTTCCTCCACTTCTTTACTGCCTCAATCTCTTGTTTTTTCTGCTTAGCTCTTTCTTTCAACTTCTCAGCTTGAACCTCTTTGGCAATTCTCTTGGCCATTCTAGCCTTCTTTCTCTCCTCAGCCTCTTCAATCTGTTTCTTCTGTGCCAAAAGCTTGCCCTTCACCTTCTGCATGTGGGCATCTGTCTTAACCATCTCTGCATAATAGTCAGGAGGCCTAAGGAAAGGTAGCCCCATTGACTGAAACTTCTCAAATGCCAATCTTGTCCCCTCTAATGCCTGTGTATAGAAAGCGAGCTCTCTTGCCAGGTCATCATTCACATCCACCTCTTTCTCTTGATCAATATCAAGGGAAAGCTTGTGCATCCATTCAACATTTTCCGGCCAGCTGATATCTTGAAGTTTCTCAATGAGGCCATCTCTGTTGTATATAGAGTTCTTCGAAGGTTCGGCCAACTTCACGTCTTCCTCATCTGATTCTGACCCAGATTCAGACTCTTCCCCACTAAGATCATCCATTACATCATCATCCTCCACTGTGTTCTCAGCTAGTAAGGTTGATTCTTTACCTTGCAGCCCCATTGCGTAAAACCTACCATCAAAAAGGGGCATATTCAAAAGGTCAGGATTGGGTAGTTTTTCACACTATTTTCCGTTCCCCAGATAAAGCAATCAAATTCATGCTCGACAAGACAAAGAAAATAGCAAATCAAATTCCATACTCCTTCCAGGAAAGAAAATACACACTGAAGTAAAAAATTCGGTTAACAAGGTGTGAAAAATATTCGCGGCAAAGCAGAGGACATCATTTTCTAAAACAAACAATCAAACACGAAAAGGGTGCCACAGCCCATAAGCCTTCCTAAACTATGAGTAAGAGCACAAAAGAAAACCTAGGTTTACAAAAGTTAGCCAGTTTCAACAGCAGGAAAAAAGTAGAGAAAACAAAAGGCAGCTAAAACCTCTTATCTGATATCAATACTTGTGCGCTTCCAGAACAGAAAAGAAATGCAGATATCAAAAGTAAAATCATATTGTTTCATACAAAAGCAATTGGCAACAATAAAAAAACGAAAACCAAGAAAATCTGGGAAGAGCATACCTGTTGCCGGTTCTCAAAACAATCGCAAGACCCTACTGCTCAGAAACTGATTCTTGACTCTAGGGTTTGCAGGGAGTGCCGAATGCCAAGTGCCGCGTTTTGGGCTAACAAAACAAAGGGAAGAAAATGAAAGACAAAAAAATGGCTTGTTGTTATGGTCCGAACTAAAATCACCTTTTAAGGCCCAATTATCATTGGAACCCAAATTCAATTTCAACCTGAAAAGTGAAGGATAATTATTTCATACACTGACAGTGAAGTTTTTTTTACTCCACAAACAACGTTAAGATCGTGACACATGTTCTATTTTATTTGTTTTAATATTTTTTTAGGACACATGTCATGATCTTAACGCTGCTTGTGGAATAAAAAAACTTTACTGTCAGTGTATGTAATAATTATCCAAAAGTGAATACAATGTTTTCAAGTGTCCCACCATACTAAAAAAAATTATGAAATCTTTTAAGTAATTTATTTTTTCTTTAATTTAATTTTTGTTTGTTTAGATATATTTTTTAAAATATTTATAATTTAAAACAATAGCAAAAAATAGTAAATTATAAATATATATCAACTTATATTTTAAAAATAAAAAAGTAAATATATGTTAGGACATGTACAAAAATGTAACAATTTAAAAGAAATAAATTATAACAATAATTTTTTAAATCTTTTTAATAGAATTTAATCTCACCATAACATGAGGGTTATCAACTAGCATTTATGAATTTCGAGTATTATACAACAAATTTTCTCTGATACATGATTTGAACTTCAAAGCTTTGACCAAATAATATAGAATCTTTGTGTTTTTTTTTCCCATAGTGGGGTATTTTAAAATTTTTATTCCCTAATATGTGTAGTTTAAAATTTATTTCTTTAAAAGAAGTACTCAATGACATGCCATTTTTTAATAATTATTTCAATGTTAAAAAATAAAATTTTAAAACTTAAAGCATTTGTTTAAAAGTTCTTGTAGTGAAGCATAATCTTTTACTATATGGGTAGCAATTCTCATTGGGAAAATTCCCAAGACAACCTATGGAACAATAAAATTTCTTTAAAAAGACAAGCAAAAATTGTATTTTCCAAGAAAAAAAAGATTTTTTAAATTACTTAGAAGAAAATGGAAATATCTATTATACTCTTAATGTGTTGTTGAGAAAAAGTTAAACCTTCTCATTTAGAAAATTACAATTGGGAAATCATTAAAATAAGATATTTAAATACTTATAAATATATTCACAAAAAAAATACTTATAAATACAAAGATTTACAAATATATATATATATATATATTTATGATAATTATATGTACATTATAATATAAAAACATATATGTTTGCTTCAAAAGAAAAATAGTCGAATATATTATTCTAATTATTGAAATACTTAAAAAACAAATGTACAATAAACATATATATATATATATATATTTTGATATGCATATTATTTCATGAAATTGAACAAGTCGGCTCAAAGAAGTAGTAAAATGTCAAAAAAAAAGATGTACCTCTCTGTTTACAAAAAAAAAAAAGGAAAATGAAAAAAAGTAAAAATTGAACGGCGATAATCTATGGCGATCGCTCGTCCGACGACAACGAACAAGCAGACCATCATCATCGGCATCCTTCGTGACCACCATCGAGATGATTCAGAACAACTCCGGCGCCTCCTCATCGCAACCTCAAGAAATCCTTATCCTCAAACTCCGCGAAAGTAAAGAGAGTTACGTGGAAATAAGGAATCATGGGCGAGTTCATAAACAAAAGAAAAGCTCCAAGATCTGTTGTGCTTCCCATAAAGAAAGTGATGATGACCCTCATGATCATCATCATCACCCATCCGACGGCCATGATTCCTTGAAGGGTAGCTGCAAACCCAGCAATAGCACCTAATGTTGTTTTGAATGCGTGTTCTTATGACCTTTATTATGGATGTAAGGAGCAAATTTTATGAAATTTTACAAGGTATTTGAATAATTATAACTATACATATTATGATAATTATATGTACATTATAATATAAATACATGTTTATTTATTGTACATTTGTCTCAAGAGAAATATTAGTCTTAGGTATTCGAATACCTATATTAAGATATTCAAATTTCACTTTTGAACAAACACACAAGTGTTTATATCATGATATATATATATATATATATATATATAAAATTATCATAAATCTACATATTTTATAAAGTTTTGTATTTTTAGATATTTGAATAACTTATTTTAGCTATTGGAATTTCTAATTCTAAGTTTCTGAAACAAAAGACGGATCTTTTTCTTAACAGCTCATTAAAGGTATAATAGATATTTTCATTTTTTTATAAGTAATTTAAAAAGGTCTCATTTCCTTCTTGAAAAATACAATTTCCGCTTGTCTTTTTAAAGAAATATTATTGTTCCATTAGTTGTCTTGGGGATTTTCCCATTTTCATTCTTCATTTGTGATGATAGTCTTGGAATGCTTAAAGCTTTCACAACCTAGACAATTGTGCCAACTCGAATGAATCACATAGTCAAAATGTACACAAAAAAAAAGTCACACACTTGAGGTAGAGTAGGAGTGTAATCGAATCAAGTTGAGACGATTCAATATCAAGCTCGACTTTGACTCGATTCGAAAACTTGAGGTCCGAAGCTCAATTCGAGCATGATCAAGCTTGGTTTTTGAAGCTTGAGCTTGATTCAATAAACTCGATTTGTCAAATTTTAATTATATATTATGAGAGTAAAATGGTAATAATAAAATATTAAATATATAAAACTCCATAAGGCCTGCAAGCCGCTTGAGTATAGTATTAAGAAGTTCGAACTCGCTTGACTCGTTACTCGAATAGTTTGAACTCGAGCTTGACTAGAAAATAAAAGAGTCAAACTTGAGTAATTATCTAATTGAGATTGAGTAATTCATGAGTAGCTTGACTCGTTCACACCCTTAGACAGAAGCTCCGATTGTATTTTGGGCACACAACAGAAAGGTTGAATTTGTTTCCTAAATTAAAATCAGTAAACATCAAGAAAGAAACTTCTCGTTTAAAATGTAAAACGTTAGTCATAAGAAGTTGAGAACAGTGATACCAGACTACAAGCTCAAAATTTTCAGGTCAGCTTTCTAAACACCCTCAAGAAATCGTTTTCTGTCTCCGCGTAGTAGAACTTTTCTAGAGTCTTAGTACTCCTTTCTTCTCTTCTATCAGCGTTTCTTTTCTTGTACTTCTCCGATGAGTCATCTTCCCTGAAACTCTCTTAGGTCTTCATTTCCAATTTTTCTTCTTTGTAAACTCTTAATATGGTCCTAATACAAGAAGGTCTTGAGGCAGAGGAGGAAAATCAAGAAGACATTGTCACTGACCTTGACACACTGGAATTGAGCACTGATGATGAAGTAAACAAATAGGTTAAAAAACATTCTCCTGTAGGTAAGTGGTCACTGACAAAATCGTAAAAGCGGGGACGATTCGCATGATTCTGTCAAAAGCATGGCCAATAAACGGTGAAATTGAAATCCATAAAATGGAGAGAAGTGTTTTCTTGTTCATCTTTAAGGATGAGGCGGCCTAAGGTCCTTAGTCTATAATGAAAAGCCATATTATGTTGAAAGAGTGGCCAGAGGAATCAATGTTGGAGGAAATCAACTTCATGAGCACTAAATTCTAGGTAAGGGTGTATAAACTACCCCTTACCTATATGACGAAGGATAATGCGGTAAAGATTGCATTGGTCTTCCTAAAACTCTATGAAGTTGACTTTCATCTGTTAGTATATCTCCTCATTTATGGAAATAAATATTTGGTTGACCAATTCCGGATATGGTCCATAATTTCACACTGAATCTCAACTCAATATTTGGGTATTAAAAGCACGATTTTATGATGGTTAAAACGTGATTTTATTGCCATAATTAGCACGCTCTCATTACTATTTAAGGAGGGCTCCTTCCGGTCCCCAAGTACGTGAATCTCAAAAACACAAACACCATCTAGTGAGGTTTTGAGTGCTTGGAAGATTTGGAAGGTCTGTGATTGACACAGAGTAGACTGTCAGATTCGGCGATTGCTTCAACAGCAGAGTTACAGAGTGCAATGGCTGGAGGTTAGATCTTGTCGCTTCCGCTTTTATTTGTTTAACATGTTTCATATTGTGTAGAAGCATGTTTAGGATTAATTTAATCTTACATTTGGCATCAAAGCCGTAGTTTAACCTCTGTCTTGCTAGAGATCTGTAGAACGAAGCCATAAAAACCCATATTTTGAAACTTTAAGTCTCGGATTTCTTGAAACCCATTCTGTTTTCATGTGATTTTGGTTCAAATACTTTAGATCTATTGTTGTAAAGCTCTAGGGATGAAAAATACATGAAAAACGGGACTGTTTGAAGAGTTTTGTGACGGGTCGGGTCGAAAAGATCCAAATTTCTGCAAAAGGGACCCGTTCGGGCGAAGAAGAAAGAGGGGGGCATCGGGCGCGTGAGATCCACGCGCCCGATGCTATTGTTGTTATGCGGGCGCGTGACAACCACGCGCCCGACGGAGTAATGCGGGCGCGTGTGACGCACGCGCCCGCGCCCTGCTGCACTTTGCGATGCAGCGAAAAAAAAAAAACGGAATAAACCCTTTTGGGCCTCGGGTTTTGGGCCACTGTTTGGGTTTTTATTTGGTTAGTTTTGGGCCATTTATTTTGGGCTCTTTTGGTTGATTATTTGGGCCATATGGATTAAATAAAATGGCCATTTGATTTATTTTAGGCCTTAAGGATTTATTTAATTTAAGTAATTTAAATTATTTAATTTAGGCCAAATAATTATATTTTTGATAATTTTCAGTTCTGTAATTTTCATAATTTTATGAATAATTAGATTATTTTCACAAAATTAATATAATTATGAAATCTTCTCATTATTTGGATTTTATGAGGATTTTTCATAAATTTGGAATTTTTATAAATGCTATAATTTTAAAATTGAATAATTTTGTGAAAATTATCATAAAATTATGATTAAATTATGAAAATTTGATTTGAATGTGTATATGTGCTCATTTTAAATGTGTATAATTTTGTTATTTTTATACTAGAAGCACATGTAGCTAAGTTTGTTCATATTACTTAGAATTAAAATTGTCTTATGTTAATTGCAATTTTAAAATATGAATAAACTTAGAATTTTATCAATATGTCTCAGTGATTTATAATTTATTTAATTAGGGCTTAGCCACAGCAACCTTAATTAAGTAAAATTATTTTTGTAAAATCACATAATGATATTAGACATAAATTGTAATTAGTTATAAGGTTATGGTAAATTTTATCCCACAGGAATTTTTATTATAATTTTATAACTAATTAGGATAAAATATCAAATTAGTTTCTTAATTTACCCACAGGAATTAGGAAATGATATAATTTGATAGTTTTATCATTATGATATGAATCTATTAGAATTAGAACTTTAGCCCACAGGCAAGTTTTATGTCTAAGATTCATTAATAAAATATGTTTACATTGGTAGACATAATTAAGTTTACCTCAAAAATTCTAGATACATAAGCATGTTTATTTTCTATATGCAGTGTTTCCTCAGGCTAGTATTAACCTAGAAGTTCCCGAGCTGGATGGAGAGAACTACAAGGTTTGGAAGGAGAGAGTTCTCCTCCAATTAGGGTGCATGGATATAGACTATGCTATAAGGAAAGACGAGCCCGTATTGACTGAGACCAGCACTCCTACTGAAGTAGCTTTACATGAACGCTGGGAGCGATCCAATCGCCTTAGTGTCATGTATATAAAGACAAAGATATCTGCTGGGATACGTGGTTCAGTCGAACAGCATACCAACGTTAGGACCTTACTGAAGGCCATAGATGATCAATTTGTCACTTCAGACAAAGCGTTGGCCAGCACCCTGATAATGAAGTTCTCATCAATGAGGCTCACCAATGTCAAAGGAGTGCGCGAGCACATAATGGCCATAAGAGATATAGCGGCCCAACTCAAGAAGCTAGAGGTGGAGATGTCTGAGTCTTTTCTTGTGCATTATATATTGAACACTCTACCAAAGCAGTACGGACCATTCAAGATATCCTACAACACACATAAGGATAAGTGGACCATCAATGAATTGATGACCATGTGTGTTCAAGAGGAGGGAAGGCTGCTTATGGAATCGGGTGAGAGTTCATTTTTTGCAAGCCAAGAAAAGATCAAGGATCGAGCCAAGAACAAGGGAAAAGGGAAAATCCCTGCCCAAGCTGACATTAAGAAAGAGTCCAAATGTTTCTTCTGTAAAAAGAAAGGACACATGAAGAAGGACTGTGCTAAGCTTCAGCAGTGGCTCGTTAAGAAAGGTAATCCACTCTCATATGTTTGTTTTGAATCAAATATGGTTGAGGTTAATCATAACACATGGTGGATTGATTCTGGATCTACAATTCACATTTCGACTTCCTTACAGGGTATGACAAACCTAAGGAAGCCAGTGGGAAATGAGGAGAGCATCTATTCAGGAAACAAGATGCGCTCGCCTGTTGAAGGCGTTGGAACATGCACTTTAGTTCTTAGGAGTGGTTTTGTTTTGCAATTAGAAAAGGCCTTTTATATTCCTAGTTTCTCGAGAAATTTAATCTCTGTTTCTAGGCTGGTACCTTATGGATATTCCTTTCAATTTTCAAATAAATCAGTATTGATATATTTTAAGTGTGATATTGTTGGGAATGGTACCTTATGTGATGGTCTTTTCTCTATTGATTTGCAAAATGACACTGCTCATAACGCCTTGCATGTTCAAACTGGTACTAAAAGATGTGTTATGAATGAGGACTCCTCTACGTTATGGCACCGGAGATTAGGTCATATCTCCATAAATAGAATTAAGAGATTGGTAAATGACGGAATACTTAGTACTCTCGATTTTACTGATTTCGACACTTGTGTGGATTGCATTAAGGGTAAGCAAACCAACAAGTCTAAGAAAGGTGCCAATAGGAGTTCAACCATATTAGAGATCATACATTCTGACATATGTTGTCCAGACATTGATGCATATGGTCAGAAATACTTCATCACCTTTATTGATGATTACTCGAGGTTTATGTATCTCTACATGCTTCATAACAAGAGCGAAGCATTAGATGCCTTTAAAATCTTTAAGGCTGAAGTAGAGAAACAATGTGGAAAACCCATAAAGATAGTAAGAACTGATAGAGGTGGGGAGTATTACGGTAGATACACTGAAGATGGACAAGCACCTGGACCATTTGCGAAGTTCCTTCAAGAAAATGGGATTGTTGCCCAATATACCATGCCTGGTTCACCGGATCAGAATGGTGTTGCAGAAAGAAGGAACCGAACTTTGATGGAAATGGTGCGTAGTATGCTTAGCAACTCGAAGTTGCCTAAGTCCTTGTGGATTGAAGCTCTTAAAACGGCAGCGTATATATTGAACCGGGTTCCAACCAAGGCTGTTCCAAAGACGCCTTTTGAATTATTCAAAGGTTGGAAACCGAGTTTGCGTCATATGCGCGTTTGGGGATGCCCTTCTGAGATAAGAGTTTACAACCCACAGGAAAAGAAACTGGATCCTAGGACCATAAGTGGGTATTTCATTGGATATGCCGAACGGTCCAAAGGCTACAGATTCTATTGTCCATCTCATAGCACTAGATTTGTGGAATCAAGGAACGCCAAGTTTCTTGAAAATGACTTAGTTAGTGGGAGCGATCAATCTCAAGACCTAGTTTCTGTGAGAGATCAACCCTCTACCTCGAGTCAAGGATTGGTTATCATGAACAATGTCCCTTCAGTACAACTGGACATTGAACAACCAATCGTTGAAGATCCACAAGTAGTTGATAACTTACCAGTAGACGAGGCTCCTCTGGATACACCAGAATTGAGTGAGCAACCAGTTGAACAACATGATCCTTCGGAGAATGTTGAACCAACATTAAGAAGGTCTACTAGGGAAAGGAAAACAGCTATTCCTAGCGATTATATTGTGTATCTACAAGAGTATGATTTCAATATTGGGCCCGTTAATGATCCAGAGACGTTTTCACAAGCCATGAACAGCAAAGAATCAAAACTTTGGTTCGATGCTATGAAGGATGAGATGGATTCGATGGCATCTAATGGAGTATGGGATCTTGTCGAGTTGCCTAATGGGGCCAGGGCTATAGGCTGTAAATGGGTCTTTAAGACCAAAACTGACTCATTAGGCAACATTGAACGTTATAAGGCAAGACTCGTAGCCAAAGGATTCACTCAAAAGGAGGGAATCGATTACAAGGAGACCTTCTCTCCTGTATCTAAGAAAGATTCTCTTCGCATCATAATGGCGCTTGTTGCACATTTTGACTTAGAGTTGCAACAAATGGATGTGAAAACGGCATTTCTCAATGGTGATCTAGAGGAAGAGGTTTACATGAAACAACCTGAAGGTTTTTCCTCTAGTAATGGTGAGCATTTGGTCTGTAAGCTCAAGAAATCCATATATGGGTTGAAACAAGCTTCCCGCCAATGGTATCTAAAATTCCATGAAGTCATCTCTTCATTTGGTTTCGTTGAGAACATCATGGATCAATGCATATACCAGAAGGTCAGTGGGAGCAAGATTTGTTTCCTTGTGCTATATGTGGATGATATTCTGCTTGCAACCAATGATAAGGGGATGCTACGTGAGGTGAAACAATTTCTTTCTGAGAACTTTGATATGAAGGATATGGGCGATGCATCTTATGTCATTGGCATTAAGATCCATAGAGACAGACATAGAGGTATATTAGGTCTGTCACAAGAAGCCTATATCAATAAAGTCTTGGAAAGATTCAGAATGAAAGATTGTTCACCAAGCCCAGCTCCCATTGTGAAGGGTGACAGGTTCAATTTGAGCCAGTGCCCGAAAAATGATCTTGAGCGGGAACAGATGAAGAACATTCCATATGCCTCAGCTGTTGGAAGCATTATGTATGCACAGGTCTGTACCAGGCCTGATATTGCTTTTGCTGTGGGAGTGTTGGGTAGATACCAAAGTGACCCAGGGATGGACCACTGGAGAGCTGCGAAGAAGGTGCTTAGATATTTTCAAGGCACTAAGGATTACATGCTTATGTATAGACGGACTGATGAGTTGGAGGTGATTGGCTACTCAGACTCAGACTTTGCTGGCTGTGTTGATACCCGGAAATCAACATCCGGTTACATCTTCATGCTTGCCGGTGGAGCTGTTTCATGGAAGAGTGCTAAGCAGACACTGACTGCCACTTCCACTATGGAGGCCGAGTTCGTTTCCTGTTTTGAGGCTACCTCACATGGTGTATGGCTTAAGAGTTTCATTGGTGGGCTTAGAGTTGTTGACTCCATATCTAAGCCATTGAAGATATATTGTGACAATTCAGCTGCGGTATTCATGGCTAAGAACAATAAGAGTGGAAGTCGAAGTAAGCATATCGACATTAAGTACTTAGCCATTAGAGAACGTGTTAGAGATAAAAGAGTGGTCATTGAACACGTTAGCACTGAATTGATGTTAGCTGATCCTTTGACTAAGGGCATGCCACCGTTTAAATTTAAGGATCATGTAGAGAGAATGGGACTTGGTCCCACATTTTGATTGTAATTGAAACTCTTATTAATAATATGATGTTTCTCATTTTGATTTGTATACACTAAAGTTTTATTTGAGAAATATCCTTGTTGTTTGGACCGAGAATAAACATAAGGTTTATTCATTAAGTAAAAATGGGTTGATTTAGAAACATTTTACATAGTAATACATGGAAGATAATACTCGCCACTTGAGGAACTGTCGCCATGATTCATGTGATTTGTTTCTTCTATAAGTGAAATATATGGACCAAGTGGGAGAATGTTAGTATATCTCCTCATTTATGGAAATAAATATTTGGTTGACCAATTCCGGATATGGTCCATAATTTCACACTGAATCTCAACTCAATATTTGGGTATTAAAAGCACGATTTTATGATGGTTAAAACGTGATTTTATTGCCATAATTAGCACGCTCTCATTACTATTTAAGGAGGGCTCCTTCCGGTCCCCAAGTACGTGAATCTCAAAAACACAAACACCATCTAGTGAGGTTTTGAGTGCTTGGAAGATTTGGAAGGTCTGTGATTGACACAGAGTAGACTGTCAGATTCGGCGATTGCTTCAACAGCAGAGTTACAGAGTGCAATGGCTGGAGGTTAGATCTTGTCGCTTCCGCTTTTATTTGTTTAACATGTTTCATATTGTGTAGAAGCATGTTTAGGATTAATTTAATCTTACATCATCTAGATGAGATGGTAAAGTGGGACAGAATGTTGCGAATGAAGGTGTGCATAAATGTGGAAGAACCACTCAAAACAGGTTTCAACCTAAGGCAAAAGAATTTAGAAATGATTGGAGTCTACTTCAAATACGAGAGGTTACCAGACTTTTGTTTCCACTATGGGAGAATAGGCTACGTCCAAAAAGATTGTTACTATCGGCATGATGGCGCAAAAAAAAAATTCACTTTGGTCATTGGTTAAAAGTTGAAACCATTGTCAGAGGGGAAAGAGGGTCGGAAACGATAAGCAGAGAAAGACAATGAATGGAAGGAGTTGAGAAGACGACGCGTGAAGAATAATCTCTGATCAAGTGAGTGGGTACAAGCAACAAGGGTGAGTCTTCCAATATGGGTAAGGAAACGCTGAATAGATGTATCAAGAGGGTCGATACGTGGGGCAGAGCATCCTTTCCAGGCCCTTAAGCTCTTAGAAACCTCGACGACAGACAATAGTCAGAAAAGAATTTTGTCTAATAGCAAGCAGAAGGAATGTCAAATCGAGAGAGACAAAAAGGTGGATATAGAGATAAGCCTAGAGGAAATTATTGGATTATGCCCTTAGAACCATTCATTAGATGATTGACTTTGGCATTTTTTTATGTATCATGACATTTTATAGTTCATTATTATATTTGTCTTATAACTGCGTAATGTAATCTTATATGATAATGTCCTTAGAATAGTAATAACACACTATTCTTAAAATATCCCTAGTCAAGTATTATTGTGAACAAGGATAACAATGATACGATAAGACTAGTATGTGGTTGACTGATGACCATTGTCATGGATATAGGATATCAAGTCATCACATAGGTACATGTTAGAGAACTATGTACTGGATCGACCCTCCATGAGAACGCTACATGGATTGTTATATTAGTGTCATAAGCGATTCTCATAGTGATGATGGTGTATGTGATCCTTTGACTTGAGATCATCAGAGATCCCAACATAGAGAATTGCATACTTTAATGCTGCTAGATGTCATTCGTAACAGGATGGACTATAAAGGTAGTAATTGGGTATGCCTTGATCTATGTAGAGGGATGTTGAGTGATCAAGATAGGATTTATCCCTCTTATATAACAAGAGTGATGTCTTGGGCCCTTTGATAGAGTGAGACTAAGAAATGCATGGCCGTGCTCGAATAAGTCAATATGAGATATTGATTTTATTTGATTAATTAGTCTACTCAGGAATCAAGAAACGCTGATTAGACTATACAAGTGTGACACATTCCATGACTTGTGTCTAATCAAGACATCAAAGGATAAAGGGATTAGACTACATGGTAACATCTATCACGAGTAAGGTTATGTCGAGTCATTGACATTCTCGTTACATGGGTAGCAATGATGTGTTGCTAGATACCGCTCATTGCCTGTGACAATTTTGTCATTGCTATTGTTTTGAGAACCTATTGGGTACACTTAGAACGGATCAATGAGGAGCTTAATTAATCCTATTCTAAATTGGATTAAGGATATAACTAATCCTATTCTGAATTGGATTAAGGATATAACTAATCCTATTCTAAGTAGGATTAGAGTTCTGTTTGACAGTAAATTTTAGGGTAAAATTTACTGCCTATAAAAGGATGTTTTGTGTTTTCTAAAACAGAGCCGCACAATTAAACAGAAAAGAGAAACCTGTTCTCTGTGGTTTTAGAGCTTCTTTCAAACAAAAACAAAATATTCTTTTAATCGAAGCTAGCAATTCGGTTAAATAAAAAAAAACGCTCTTTAAGGCTTCTGATCGTGAGACGTTCAAGAGTCGTGAGATCCGTTCGTGTGGATACCATAGAGGCAGGAACGAAAAGTTGTTGCTTGTGACTCGACCAACGACAGAAAATCAGAGAAAACGTTAGGTAAAATCTCGAAACCCTAATCAGGCAACTCTCCAAATCGATCCTGGTGGAGGCCGAATGATTTAAATTCCGCTGCTGTTTGTTTCGGTTTCCTTCACTGGTATCCGAGCTAGATTCGGAGTCCCTGATTTGTTTTGATAAGAGCATGATCTCTAGTTACTTTCTGTTTATGATTACATGCAATCGTTTTAATGAGATTAATACGGATTAGAATGTATATGATATATTCAGAGGCTAGAAATCGAATTGTTGAAATTATATATATGATATATATCAATTTCGATTCAACTTATATGTGAGATATAATCTGTGATGCGAATTATTAATGGCGGTTTCTGTTCTGCATAAACGTTAAGGAAGAAACAAAATAATGTCGAAAGTGTATAAAGATCCTGATAAGATTGAAACACTTTTAGATAAGAGTTTTGATGCGACTAAAATTATAATCAGTATGAGATACTGGCTGGAACATCCTGATAAGATTAAGACACTTCCGGATAAGGGGCGTTGGCAATGTCAATACTGTTGATTTTCAAATTATGCCGCCCCTGGGAACCCCGCAGTCAGGGTCATAATTCTTTTCAAATGTGCCTCATTAATAAAACTAAAAGTTGAAATTGCATTACACTTGTTTGTATAACACGGTGGTTGTTGTTTGAGCATGGTGCATAGTTATAGCCCTAGCCCAATATGATTGTATTTTGGTGGTTGTAAATTTTAATAAATACGACCGTGTGTCGTGCCTTGTTCTTGAAATTCTAGTTGTACATTCTTTTCTCATCTTACTCCCCTCGAATGTAACTCGAGGTTTCTCTTAAACTATGTAATTGTAACGTAGTATAGGGTTAGAATTTAGCTAAGTATGAGTTGATGGTGATCAACACTAATGGAGCTGACAACCATGCAAAGGATGACCAAAGAGGCACTTGGATAAGATGCTATTACCCTTAGGTTAACCCTTAGGGTTTCTCATTGGCTTGGGAAATCCATTTAGTTTGGGCTATAACTATGTCACGTTTATTTTATTGCTTAATTGCATGAGATGCATGGTTTATTTTGTACGTTTATGATATGAAAATCATATGATAATTTTAGAAAAGTAAAATTGGTGAGATCTTATTCAATAAACTAAGAAAATCCCTCAAATTAAATTAAGTCAATAATAGACGCCTACCAATGAATAGCACTCGTCAAGGCTAGAATCGATTTTGTTATGTTTGCCAAAGCAGAATATCATATCTATCTTAGTAAGACGCGATGGGATAATAGTGATCTCCAAAGGCTATAAATTGGGTTGACTTAATTAGATTTCCTTAATAGGATTGGGAATTTAGAGGCATAAAGTTGGGCTTCCATTCATGAGATGAATTAGAATAAGTGTTGTTCACCCAACTATCCAAGAGTTACATGAGATGTAATTGGTAAGTGTTGCCTACCTAAATAGCCAAATCTTGGGCGATTAGCCAAAGCTAACTCTAGATAAGGTGAAATATGGATTTTGGCCCACTAGAGAAATTATGTGATAATTTTTTCAAATTAATAGTGAGGGTTGTTGATTCGATAAAAATAGTGGGAGCATCATTTAATAAATATTTAATTAAATGAATGCATTCATGATACTTATATTTTGCATATTTCTGTTGTAGATTACCATGGCATTAAACACAAATAACACGCTTTCACTGCGATCTGTCCTTGAGAAGGACAAGTTGAATGGGACAAACTTCCTGGATTGGTACAGGAACCTGAGGATAGTCCTCAAGCAAGAAAAGAAGTTGTATGTCCTTGAGATTCCCTTACCTGAGGAACCACCCGCTAATGCTCCAAAGGCAGAAAGAGATGCTTATAACAAGCATCAAGATGATGCATTGGATGTTAGTTGCCTTATGCTTGACTCCATGAATCCTGAGCTTCAAAAGCCACATGAGGAAATGGATGCGTTCGATATGATCGAGCATCTCAAGCAACTCTATCATGAAGAAGCTAGGCAAGAAAGGTACAATGTCTCTAAGGCATTGTTTCAGTGTAGGATGGCAGAGGGGACTCCCGTTGGTACTCATGTGCTCAAGATGATTGGGTACATTGAAAACCTTAAAAGATTGGGATTTCCTTTGGGCCAAGAGTTGGCCATTGATGTGATTCTGCAATCGTTGCCAGACAGCTACAGTCAGTTTGTTGTTAATTACAACATGAATGAAATTGACAAGACTCTGCCACAGTTACTTAGCATGTTGAAAACAGCTGAATCCAACATGAAAAAGGCCAAGCCCAAAGATGTCCTAATAGTTAAGAAAGCTAAGGGCAGGGCTAATGCAAAGGGCAAGAAAAAAAGGTAATAAAGCCAATGGCAAGTTCAAGCCCAATGATACTGCACTGAAGCCTAAAGGTGAGGTTGCCAAAGAAGGGAAATGCTTCCATTGCAGTGAGACCGGACATTGGAAGAGGAACTGCAACAAATACCTGGAAGAGCTAAAAAAGAAGAGAGGAAGTGAGACTTCCACTTCAGGTATTTATGTTATAGAAGTTAATCTATCTACTTCTTCATCATGGGTATTAGATACTGGATGTGGTTCTCACATTTGTGTAAATGTGCAGGAACTCAAAATGAGTAGATCATTGACTAAGGGCGAGGTTGACCTACGAGTGGGAAATGGAGCAAGGGTTGCTGCATTAGTTGTAGGAACTTATATTTTGACATTGCCCACAGGGCTTGTTTTAGAATTAGATGATCGTTATTATGTGCCTTCCATCACTAAAAACATTATTTCTATTTCTTATTTGGACAAGAAGGGTTTTTCATTTATAATAAATGATATCTTTTATGGTAGTGCACAACTAATTAATGGTCTTTACATTCTAAATCTTGATATGCCTATTTATAACATAAATGCTAAAAGGATTAAATCTAATGATCAAAATCCAACATATCTTTAGCATTGTCACTTGGGACACATAAATGAGAATCGCATTTCCAAACTCCATAAAGATGGACTTTTGGACTCATTTGATTTTGAATCGTATGAGACATGTGAATTTTATTTGATGGGTAAGATGACTAAAGCCCCTTTCAAAGGACATAGTGAAAGGGCAAGTGATTTATTGGGCTTAGTACATACAGATGTATGTGGACCTTTAAACACACAGGCTAGAGGTGGGTTTATGTACTTTATTACGTTTACTGATGATTTCAGTAGATATGGCTATGTGTATCTTATGAGACACAAGTCAGAATCTTTTGAAAAGTTCAAAGAATTCAAGAATGAAGTACAAAACCAACTTGGAAAGAGCATTAAGGCACTTCGATCAAATTGAAGTGATGAATACTTAAGCTAAGAATTTTATGACTATCTTAAAGAGTGTGGGATTGTCTCACAACTCACTCCTCCAGGTACACCACAATGGAATGGTGTATCTGAAAGGAGAAACCGAACTTTATTAGATATGGTTCGATCAATGATGAGTCATACAGATCTTCCAAAATCCTTTTGGGGACATGCATTAGAAACAACTGCTTTTACACTGAACCGTGTTCCATCTAAATCGGTTCCAAAGATACCATATGAGATATGGACTGGTAAACATCCTAGTATGTCTTTTATGAAGATTTGGGGTTATGAGGCTTATGTAAGACGTCAAGTCTCTAACAAACTTGCACCTAAATCTGATAAGTGCTATTTTGTGGGATATTCTAAACTAACTAAAGGGTATTATTTTTACAATCCCACTGAGCGCAAAGTGTTTGTAGCTCGAACAGGTGTCTTTCTAGAAAGAGAATTCATTTCTAGAAGAACTAATAGGAGAAAAGTAGAACTTGAAGAAATTCAAGAGCTACAAGATAGCGCACCCGATGTTGAGATGGAGCCTGAGCAAGCACCACAAGTTGTTGTGGAACCAGAACCACAAGCTGTTGTGGAGCAACTGCCTGCTCAAGAGACACAAGCCATGCGTAGATCAGTTAGAACACATCGTAAGCCACAGAGATATGGATTTCTAATGACTCAGAACGGTGATGTATTGCTCATGGACCAAGATGAGCCTACTACCTATCAAGAGGCTATTACAGGGCTAGACTCTGAGAAATGGCTTGAAGCCATGAGATCTGAGATGGAATCCATGTATGCAAACCAAGTTTGGACCTTGGTTGACTTACCCGAAAGGGTAAAACCTATAGGGTGTAAATGGGTTTTTAAGAAGAAAACCGACATGGAAGGAAATGTTCATACCTATAAAGGGCGATTGGTTGCTAAAGGTTTTAAACAAATTCATGGTATTGACTATGATGAAAATTTTTCACCAGTTGCGATGATCAAATCCATTAGGATCTTGCTTGCGATAGCTGCATACCATGATTATGAAATCTGGCAAATGGACGTCAAGACTGCTTTTCTTAATGGAAAGCTACTCGAGGATGTGCACATGACACAACTTGAGGGTTTTGTTGATCCAAAAAAAAATGCTGGAAAGGTTTGTAAGCTACAACGTTCTATTTATGGACTAAAGCAAGCTTCTCGAAGTTGGAATCTTCGTTTTGATGATGCAATCAAAGAGTTTGATTTCATCAAGAACGAAGATAACCTTGTGTCTACAAGAAGGTCAGTGGGAGCACTATTGTCTTCCTGGTGTTGTATGTAGATGACATACTACTCATTGGGAATGACATCCCTACCCTTCAGTCTGTAAAGACTTGGTTAGGGAATTGCTTTTCAATGAAGGACTTGGGCGAAGCTACCTATGTACTGGGTATAAAGATCTATAGAGATAGATCAAGGAAATTAATTGGCCTAAGTCAAAGTGCATACATAGATAAAGTGCTAAAGAGGTTTAGCATGCAGGATTCCAAGAAAGGATTCTTGCCTATGACACATGGCATTACTCTCTCAAAAGAACAGTGTTCTACAACACAAGAAGAGAGAGAACGTATGAGTAAAGTTCCATATGCATCTGCTATTGGATCCATTATGTATGCCATGTTATGCACACGTCCCGATGTCTCGTATGCCTTGAGCATGACGAGTAGATATCAAGTTGATCCTAGTGAACGTCACTGGATCACTGTCAAGAATATTCTTAAGTACTTGAGAAAGACTAAGGATACATTCTTGATATATGGAGGTAAGGAAGAGCTCATTGTAACAGGTTACACTGATGCTAGCTTCCAAACTGATAAAGATGACAATAGATCGCAGTCTGGTTATATGTTTTGCCTTAATGGTGGTGCTGTGAGCTGAAAGAGTTCAAAGCAGGCGACAGTGGCCGATTCTACAACAGAGGCTGAGTATATAGCTGCCTCTGAAGCTGCTAAGGAGGCTGTTTGGATCAGGAAGTTCATTACTGAGCTTGAAGTTGTTCCTAGCATTATAGATCCGATTGAGCTCTATTGTGACAACAATGGAGCCATTGCACAAGCTAAGGAACCTAGATCTCACCAACGATCCAAACATATACTACGGCGCTTCCATCTCATTCGAGATATCATCGAGAGAGGAGATGTGAGGATATGCAAAGTACCAACTGACGATAACATCGCCGACCCACTAACGAAGCCTTTGACGCAGCAGAGACATGATCGTCACACTAGGTCACTAGGTATTAGATACATGAGTGAATGATCTTAGTGCAAGTGGGAGATTGTTGGATTATGCCCTTAGAACCATTCATTAGATGATTGACTTTGGCATTTTTTTATGTATCATGACATTTTATAGTTCATTATTATATTTGTCTTATAACTGTGTAATGTAATCTTATATGATAATGTCCTTAGAATAGTAATAACACACTATTCTTAAAATATCCCTAGTCAAGTATTATTGTGAACAAGGATAACAATGATACGATAAGACTAGTATGTGGTTAACTGATGACCATTGTCATGGATATAGGATATCAAGTCATCACATAGGTACATGTTAGAGAACTATGTACTGGATCGACCCTCCATGAGAACGCTACATGGATTGTTATATGAGTGTCATAAGCGATTCTCATAGTGATGATGGTGTATGTGATCCTTTGACTTGAGATCATCAGAGATCCCAACATAGAGAATTGCATACTTTAATGCTGCTAGATGTCATTCGTAACAGGATGGACTATAAAGGTAGTAATTGGGTATGCCTTGATCTATGTAGAGGGATGTTGAGTGATCAAGATAGGATTTATCCCTCTTATATAACAAGAGTGATGTCTTGGGCCCTTTGATAGAGTGAGACTAAGAAATGCATGGTCGTGCTCGAATAAGTCAATATGAGATATTGATTTTATTTGATTAATTAGTCTACTCAGGAATCAAGAAACGCTGATTAGACTATACAAGTGTGACACATTCCATGACTTGTGTCTAATCAAGACATCAAAGGATAAAGGGATTAGACTACACGGTAACATCTATCACGAGTAAGGTTATGTCGAGTCATTGACATTCTCATTACATGGGTAGCAATGATGTGTTGCTAGATACCGCTCATTGCCTGTGACAATTTTGTCATTGCCGTTGTTTTGAGAACCTATTGGGTCGCACATTTATAACGGATCAATGAGGAGCTTAATTAATCCTATTCTGAATTGGATTAAGGATATAACTAATCCTATTCTGAATTGGATTAGAGTTCTATTTGACAGTAAATTTTAGGGTAAAATTTACTGCCTATGAAAGGATGTTTTGTGTTTTCTAAAACAGAGCCGCACAATTAAACAGAAAAGAGAAACCTGTTCTCTGTGGTTTTAGAGCTTCTTTCAAACAAAAACAAAATATTCTTTTAATCGAAGCTAGCAATTCTGTTAACTAAAAAAAACGCTCTTTAAGGCTTCTGATCGTGATACGTTCAAGAGTCGTGAGATCCGTTCGTGTGGATACCATAGAGGCAGGGACGAAAAGTTGTTGCTTGTGACTCGACCAACGATAGAAAATCAGAGAAAACGTTAGGTAAAATCTCGAAACCCTAATCAGGCAACTCTCTGAATCGATCCTGGTGGAGGCCGAATGATGTAAATTTCGCTGCGTGTTTGTTTCGGTTTCCTTCAGAAATAACAGAGGATGGCATTGGTAACGGGCTTGTTGAAATCGACTACAAGGCCCAGGCCCAAAAACGAGGAAGATAAGATGATAATTGGGGACCAATGAAGAAACAAAGACAAAGCCTAAAAGCCTGGATACATCAATGGGTCTATGAGGTTCAACCTAGAGAACGAGACTTTATGAAAAATGGCATAGCTGAAGATGAGAAAATCCTAAATGAGGTTTTCGGCCATATTGAGTAGGAAAATAGGTCAAACTTGTTTAAAGAATGGGAAAGACAACTCAAAGGCAAAAGTGGGGGCAACAGAAAGCTGTTTCAGATCAAAAAAGCTGTGAGAACAACGATGAAATTGGAAAGGAGGTGACAATGTGAAAACATCTTGATTTCAAAAGAGGAAAGCAAGATTAGGGTACAACTGTTCTACAAAATCCTTAATTTGGTGCTCTAAGAGGAGAAGGATGATGCTTAGAATCAAATTGATAAACAGGCTGTGGTGGTTGATGTAAATCAACCACAAGGTGATAAATGAGTCTAATGGCATGGAATTGTTGAGGGATTGGCAACCCTTGGCAATTCGAGCTCTTCAAGAGCTTATAAAGGTCTACCGCCCCTCCATTATTTTCCTAATAGAGACTAAGCAAAAGAAAGCAAGGCTAGAAAGATTAAGAAATCGATTTGGTTTTAGTAAGGGTTTCTATTTTGATCCGCATGGGAGATCTGGAGGATTAGCACTATGGTGGGTAGATGGGTTTCAGTTGGAAGTTTTAGCAAACTCAAGATTTTTTATTGACGTGAAATTGGACTTGATCAAAGAGTCCAATTGGTTCTACACTTTTGTTTATGGGTACCCTCAAAGAGATTAGAGAAGAGAGGTGTGGGGAAGATTAAAAACCTACGACAAAACTCCGAATCGGTTTGGTGTTGTTTGGGTGATTTTAATGCTATTGGCTTTCAAGCAGAAAAGAGTGGGGGTCGACCAATTGATAGAATTCTATTAGCGGCTTTTATTGGGTTCCTTTACGAATGCCGGCTTATTGACATGGATTTGGGTGGAGAAGTATTCACTTGGTCAAACAACAGAACTGGGACTGCAAACATTCAACAGTGCTTAGATAAATTTCTCTGTACGCCTGAATGGAGCGAGGCTTTTCCTTATGCTCAGGGCTTTGTTGAAGTTGCCATGGTGTCTGACCTTTGTCCCTTAATCATCAATCCTGAGTTTGTTCACAAAAGAAGAGTAAAAGACTTCAAGTTCAAATAAAAATAGTTGCTGGATCAGGATTGTACTACTGTAATTAAAGAAGCTTAGGCTACTGAATTTCACAGCTTGCAAATGTTTAGTATTCAAAGGAAGCTGGGATGGACTAGGAAAAGCCTTAAGGATTGGAGTACGAAGAAGTTTGATGAACCGAAGAAGGAAATTAATTGTTGATTGTTGAGAATTGCGGAGATTCACTCTCTCCCTTTTTCAAGGATGTTCGTGAAGAAGAAGGAAAGCTTAAGAAGGAAGTGGACTTGCTTTTGGAAATGAAAGAGAGACACTGGCACCAGCGCTCAAGAATTAATTGGATGAAGTATGGGGATAGTGATACCAGATTCTTCCATATATCGACCATGAACACAAGAAGGCATAATTCGATCATAAAGATTAAGGACATCAATGGTAGATGGATAAACGATGACGATTAATGACAGTGATGGTAGACAAATAAACTATGAAGAAAGAATTCAGGAGATCATTGAAAATCAGTTTAAGGAGTTATTCCAAGCAAGGCCCCTATCTAAGGTGAATCTTGTGCTAGAACAAGTGCCCCACATTATAACAGATAATATGAACGTTGATCTTGGTAAGGAAGTCACTAATGAGGAAATTTGCCACAAACTGTTTTTGGGATGTGAGCTTTTAAGGCCCTTAGGCTGGATGAATTTCAAGGCATATTTTTTCAGAATTTCTGGAATTCTGTGGCTCTAGATGTTCGCTCTTCTATTAGGGATTTCTTTTACAAAGGATTCTTGTTAAAAGAGATGAATAGGATAAAGTTGGTTTTAATCTTGAAGCAACAATTCCCAAAGGAAATGGGTGACTTTTGCCCTATTAGCCTCTGCAACTTCACCTATAAAATCATTGCAAAGATCATGGCGAACTAAATGAAGCCCTTGTTGCCTGAGATCATCTCTCTGTACCAATCAACTTTTACTTTAGGGTGGTAAATTCAGGATAACATTCTTATTGCTCATGAAGCTTTCCATGCTTTGATAAATTGTAAAAGAGTTTCTAAGGTTACTATGGCCCTTAAGCATGATTTGAGTAAAGCCTATGATAGAGTTGAATAGTAATTTTTGGAGAAACTTTTGTTCAAAATGGGTTTTAGTTCCTTCTGGATGGCTAGACTTATGAAATGTGTGACAATGCCAAGTTTTCTATTATCGTTAATGAGGAACGTGGTCAAGCCTTTAAACCTCAGCGAGACCTTCACTAAGGCAACCTCCTTTCCTCATATCTCTTTATCTTTGTTGGTAATGTTTTGTAGTGCTTAATTGAGAAAGCTATTGAGCAAGGGTGTTTATAGGGTTTCAAAATTAGTCAGAGGTGCATACCCATTAGTCACCTCATGTTTACAGATGATTGTCTTGTGTTTGCTCTATCTTCTTTCTGAAATTACGAGACTATTCTTGGAGTTTTGGATATGTTCAGAAATACTACCAGGCAAATTGTTAACCTATCCAAGTCAGCTATTTTCTTCTCGACCAACACTTAGGGAGACCTATGTCAGATGATTATGAATAAGCTTGGTATTCAGCCTCTGGGAACAAATAGTTTCTATCTTAGACTCCTGGCATTTTGGGGAAGGGCCAAAACAGAGTTCTTTAATTCATCTTGGACAAAATCTATACAAAAACACAAGTGTGGAAAGGTAAGCTTCTCTCCTAGGTAGGGAAAGAAACACTTTTAAAGGAAGTTGCATCAGTGGTTCCTGTCTATGTACTGCAATGCTTCAAATAGCCAAATTCTTTCTGTAAGAAACTTAACTCAATCTTGAGCAATTTTTGGTGGGGTGATTCTTGCTTGGCTAACCTCAACACCCATTAGATGAGCTGGATGAAACTTTCTTTCCCAAAAACTAAAGGTGAGATTGGTTTCAGGGATTTTCACTAGTTTAAAAGAGCCCTTTAGCTAAACATGCTTGGCGCCTCATGATAAACCTTGATGCTTTTTGGGCTAGAGTGATGAAAGCTATTTACTTCCCATGTACTTCTTTATTTATGGCTAGAAAAGGTAGAAAGTCTTCTTGGGCGTGGCTGAGTTTGTTGGATGGAAATGAAGTCCTCAAGTTGGGTGCTCGATGGAATGTTTGTAATGGTAAGGAAATTCTTATTTGGGACAATTGTTGGGTCCTATCTCTTCCATCTTTCAAAGTTGCTTCAACTCAACCATCAGGTGCTTCAACTTTGGTGGTTAGCTAGCTGATCGACGATGAGCATAGAGTTTGGAAAATTGATTTGCTAAAAGAATTATTCACTGAGGAGGAGGTTAAGGCAACCACTTGCATCCCCATCGATAATCTTAAAGGTCGTGACTTGTTGGTTTGGCATTTCTCTTAAGATGGAACTTATTCTGTGAAGTCTAACTTTAAGCTCCTTAAAGATAGAGTCGAGATCACAACTAATTCCGTCCATGGTGATTCTAGCCATAATGGAGTTAGGGATAAAGATATTTGGAATGATATCTGGAGTCTTCTTGTTATCCCGAAAGTGAGGAATTCACTTGGCGGGTATGCCACAATGCCTTTGCTACAAACAAAAGCTTCTCTAAACGCTTTTGATCTCCTGAATCAAAAAGCAACGGGTGCAGCGAGCATCTTGAACCATTGGAATAGATTTTGTTTTTTTTGTCCTTCTGCTATTATAATGTGGGGAGCTTCAAGCCTCAACTATTGGCCATATAGAAAGGTGTTTTCTGGTTTTAGTATATGGTTGAAGAAAGCTATCATTTCTCTTCCTGAGTTTGGGTCCTTTAAGCCAAAATGCCTTATTGCCTATTTGTGTTCGCATTTGTGGAAAAGCTGAAATCAGTTTGTATTTGAAGAAAATTCTAGTGACCCGATATCTTAGTGGTTGGCTGCTGCTAAGAACTATAAGTTTTTTTTGGAGTGTTCTAATCTCTTTCCTCTTCCCCTTTCAAAAAAAATTCCCCATCTCTTTGGCAAAAGCCTCCTGACTCTTTCATTAAAATTAACTATGATTCATCTTTTGATGCAAAGAGTGGTCAGGCTGGGATTGCCACAATAGCCAGAGATTCTAATGGTGCCTTTGTTGATGGAGTGAATGGTGTGGTTCGGGTTGATTCGGCAATTGTGGCTGAGGCTCTCGCTATCAAACTTGGATGATTTTTGGCTGCCAATAGAAGATGGATGAAAGTCATCATTGAATCAAACTGCGAAGAAATTGTCATTCGGTTGAATTTCCCTTCTCGACCAAAGTGTTGGCAAACTCTTGTTGTGGAATCTGAAATCTTCTCCATGAAATGTCATTTTGTTACTATATCTATTTCTTTCTCTTTTAGAAATGCAAACCGTGTGGCTGATTGGGTTGCTAGGAAAACCAGACAAAGATACTGTCTATCACACTTGTTTGCTTGTCCACCCAATAAGCTCATGTTGCTGATGTATTTTGTTGTTTGCTATGAAAGATTTGTTTTTCTTATTAAAAAAAAAAGATTACAAGCTCAAATAAAAATGGTTAAGAAAGATAAAGAGTCAAAATAATGAACACAGTTGCGCTGGCTGCGTGACACAGCCCATCTTCATGTTGGGGTTTGCCTTGAATCCCACATTGAAAGTATAAGAGAAGTTAGAAGGACTATTCCCTTATAAATAAAGTGTTAGACTTAGTTTGTAAAATATTTTAGAGAGTTATAGAGTTTGGGCTATTATAAAAGGATGTAGTTGGGCTCTTTGGGTAGTTGGGTTGGGTTTGTAAGAAGTTTGCAATTTTTCTCTTCTAAAAATTGCACGATTGTAATTGTTTGATTGGTTATTAGTTTGATTGGGTGGTTGTAGGCTAAATTGGTTGGGCCAAACCACATTAAAATTATTGTGTTTGTTTTTGCTTTCCTCTGTTTTTGTGGGTGTTTGGTTTGAGGGATATTTTTTCCAACAAGTGGTATCAGAGCTGAAGATTCGTGATCCTGTGAGAGGAAGAAAGCTATGGCTGAAGCTATGTCTGGAGGTATGCCTAAGTTTGAAATTCCTTTATTTGATGGTAAAAGTAATTTTATGTTATGGCAAAGTACGATTCAGGATCTTCTAGTGCGACAAGGTCTAGATTTGGCATTAGAAGAAAATAAGCCAGATAGAATGTCTGATAAGGATTGGGTTGGAATTCAAAAGAGGGCTGTGAGCACAATTAGATTGGCGCTTGCTTCAGAGATTAAGTATAACGTATTGACTGAGACGACACCAACTGGATTGTGGAAGAAGCTGAGAGACATCTATGCGTCAAAATCGCTGACGAATAGATTGTGTTTGAAGATGGATTTGTATTTTCTGAAGATGGATGAAGGTACGAGTCTCTATGATCACTTAAATGAATTTAATAAATTAGGTTCACAATTATTAGCTATTGATTCTAAAGAGTTGAAAGAAGAAGAGAAGACATTGCTGTTGTTGTCATCTTTGCCCAAGTCCTATAGACTGTTAGTTCAGACTTTATTGGTAGGTAAAACTACTTTGATGTTGGATGATGTGATTGCTGTGCTGCGTGAGAATGAAAGATTTATGGGCAAAAAAGATTCTTCATCTGCGAGAGGTGTACTAGCTGCTGTGGAAGGTTCTGCTCGAGGGAAGACTAATGAGAGACATGGTGGATCAAGAGGGAGATCAAGATCAAGATTCAGAGATTATAGTGAGGTGGAATGTTATTATTGCGGAGAGAAAGGTCATATTCAAGCACGCTGCAAGATATTAAGAGAGGATATGGCTGCATTCAAGAAGGCTCAACAAAAGAGTGATGATGTAAAGAAAAATGAGACATGTGTTGTTTTGACTTATTCAGATGATGATGTATTGACAACTTGTTTAGATGGGTCTCATACTTGTGAGAAAAGTTGGGTTTTGGATTCAGCTGCATCGATGCATATTTGCAATGATAAAGATCGGTTTGATGAATTGAAAGGGTTGAAAGTTTAGGCAATATTGCGGTTGGGAATGGTAATCGAGTGAAGATTGAAGGTATTGGGAGTGTTCAACTCAAGCTTCATGATGGTGGTGTCAAGACTCTTCGTAATGTGAGGTATGTACCCAGTTTTAGCTACAATTTGATTTCTTTGGGTGAGTTAGCTTCACGTGGGTACACATATGTTGGTAATAATGATTGTTGCAAAGTATACAAAAATGGTGGTTTAGTTTTGCAAGGAAAGAGGAATGAGAAACAACTATATTTGCTTGATGATGCGAAGGATAGAGTTGTTTCCAAGAGTAAGAAGATTCAGATGCATGTTAGTTTTTCAGATGTTGTTGAACAGTTTGGGGAATTTAGGGATTCAAGTCAAGGGAGGATTTGTTGGGGTTTGCCTTGAATTCCATATCGAAAGTATAAGAGAAGTTATAAGGGCTATTCCCTTATAAATAAAGTGTTAGGCTTGGTTTGTAAATATCCCAGAGAGTTGTAGAGTTTGGGCTATTATAAAAGGGTGTAATTGGGCTCTTTGGGTAGTTGGGTTGGGTTTGTAAGGAGTTTGCAATTTTTCTCTTCTAAAAATTGCACGGTTATAATTGTTTGATTGGTTATTAGTTTGATTGGGTGGTTGTAGGCCAAATTGGTTGGGCCAAACCACATAAAAATTATTGTATTTGTTTTTGCTTTCCTCTGTTTTTGTGGGTGTTTGGTTTGAGGGATATTTTTTCCAACACTTCACACTTTGTTATTGCAAATATATACTTTTTGTTATAACTAAAAAAAAAATATACTTTTTGTTAAGCTTTTCTTTACTTATTTCCCTTAGATACTTAAAAGTTTAAATAGTTTAATTTGGATTAATTACAATTGTATATCTTTAGGTTTTCTTTTAAAAAAAATTTATAGTCAAGTTCTTTTTATTACTATGTTTTCTTATTTGTTTCGGTTTCAAATTTTTCTAATTATTTAACTGTTTCAGTTTTAATATAATTTTTGGATTTAAAATTCATATTTATGGTTATGTTTTGATTTACATTGAAATATGGATGTAGACACCTTATTTTGTCCGGGGTCTTAATTTGTAAAAATAATTAATTGGGTTAGGTGATATTGTATTTTAATTTAATTTAACAATTTAGAATTAGGCTAGAGTTAAATTAGAATTTTTAGATTTAGAATTAACATCAATTAGGAAATTAAAATTAAAATAGGATTTAGGAATAATAAAAAAAAGATAAGAAAATAAAATAAAATTAATTTTAGGATAGGATAATTAGACTTTTTAGGATAATTATTTGGATTAATATTAAATTTGATAGAGTTAGATTAAGATTAATATAAGAATTAAATAGATAAAACATTAAAAATAGGAGATAATTATTAGAATAAGTATAATTGTATTAAGACTCTAATAAATTTGTGGCTATAAAAAGGGATTAAAGCTCGTGATTTAGCACATACAAAATCAAGCACTCAACCCGAGCACTTCCATCTGTCTGGCTGTCGATCCCTGTCTCCATCATCGTCACCCTCACTGCCTTACCATCATCTTTGTGCTGCTCCTGCATTGTTTATCTCTTCTGCGTCAGTCTCGCACAAAATATCCCAACTCCACGATTCTTGCATCTTTAACACAAAGCTGCAGCCACGCTACCCACCATCGCCTGCTTTGTCGCAACTGCTATTGCTTTGATCGATATCTTCAGCGCTACCAACTGTCTAGTTCACGCCATATCGGATTGTTAGCAGAGTGCTCGATTGCCGTCGCTTTCCTTGCTCGGCCTCGCGTCCACACCACTGATCCATCCAGTTTACAGCCGCAGCTTTGTTCCTCATCATTCCTATCATACACGTGAGCTACAACTTGGCAATACAAAGGAAAAGCTTGGTTTTTTTTTTTGGCGAAAGGAAAAACTTGGTTTTTGCCCCTTTACGGGTTAGTATAGATGTTTAATTAATGTTAATGGGTAGTTTATGATTTTTGGGTTATTATATATAAATAATTGGGTATTAATTGTTTATATAATAATTAAATTAATTGTTAATAGTTTAACATATAAATAATGTGGTAATAATTTGTACGTAAACATTTATTTCGATAATGGCTAACATTTGTTTTAATAATATTAATAATATTAATTTGATAATAATTTGTTAATTAATTCAATAATTTAATAAATCTAATAATTTGGTAAGTTCATGATACTATTAACGTTTAATTGGATAATAATAAAGAAAAATAATAATTTGTATAATTAATTTGATTGGCATATAATATTAGTAATTTAATAAATCATAAAATATGGAGATAGATTGAGATTATTCCGATGATGGAATTTCGAATGTCACGAATGACTGTCATTTTAGAAATTTTTAGGTGAGGATATTTGCCTTAAATTTCACAAACATAATGGAAGATTTAAGGTAAATGTTCAATATTAATAATCAATATTTATTTTTGAAAATATATATTAATAATTAATCTATTAAAAAATAATAATATATAGCAAATATTAATAAGAAATTAGGGAATAATGATTAAAAAAATTTAAAAGCATAATAATAATAAATTGAGAATAAGTGGAGGTTATCCCGATGATGAATTATAAGGTGTCACGAATGATTGACTCTTTTAAATTCTTAAGTGAGATGTTTTCTTTAAATTTCGCCAGCATGATGGAAGATTTAAAGAAAATTTTCAATAAGAATAATTGACATTTATTTTTAAAAGATAAATAATATTAAAATAAAGATAAAAATAAAATTTAAAAAATAATAAAGGAAAATTAAATAAAGACATTATAAAATAAAGATAAAATATAAGTTAGGAATAAAAGATAAAAAAAACAAAGTTAAGATATTTCATAAGTTATTTAATGAATCCGATGACGAAGCGTCTTCGAGAAAGATGAATGAGATTTCTTGGATACTCTTGAGGTGAGAATGAAATTTAAGAAATTCTGCCAGCATGATGGAGAGTTTCTTAGAAATTGTCTAATATTTAAATATTTGAATTTAATAAAAACAAAGACCATTTAGTTAAAAATTATTAAAGATATCACAAAATTAGTTAGTATCATCTAAGGATGAGAGTTGTGGGGGTGCTAATTTTTCCCCACACGTAATCGTACTCCCGATCCCTAGATTCTTTGAACGTAGACCATGCCTTATCTTTAGACAAGAATAGGTGACCAATCACACCTTAGGTTTGAATGGTTGATGGTGACTCATTAAATTTAAGTCTAGCGGGTTAGGTTCTAGGACTTGACACGTTATGACAATGGAGTCTGATTCTATTTTCTTGTTCCTACAGTTTCTCGTCTGCACTTTCTTTCCCTTTTTGTTTTTAATCTATGCTCTGTTTCCTTTGCTAATTTTTTGGTTTTTATTCTTTTCTTCTTTAATTTACATTGAAAATTTTGAAGTAAAATTACTATTTTAATATATATATATATAATATTAATAATATATTAATATTTATTTTTAAAATATTAAAAATATTTATATTATTAAAATAATTATATTTTATACTAAAAGTGTTTATTATTAAAGAAGTAACAAATATTAAAATAATATTTTTAGTAATATAATAATATTTAATATAGGGTTAAATTAAATCAAAGTAAAAAAATCATATCTAATGTCTAACTTGAATATAATTATACTCATAAGTTTGATAAATAACATTATACATAGACAATTCATCATCATCATCATCGTCAGAGCCTTTATCCCAATAGATTGGGGTAGGCTATATGAACCATTATCTAAAATCATGTTAGATCATCCATATGTATTCTCTGCCTCCATAGATTCCTATTCAAGGCCATTTGCTCATCTAATTCTAAAACCTTCATGTCTTTCCAAACTACTTCCTTCCAAGTCTTTTTCGGTCTTCCTCTAGTCTTAACCCTTCTCTCAACATCCATAGCCTCTATTCTCCTAACTGGAGCATCTACAGGTCTACGTCTTACATGTCCAAACCAACGTAAACGATTTTCACACATTTTTTCTTCGATAGGTACCACTCCAATCATCTTACGAATATCATCATTTCTCATTCTATCCTTTCTTGTATATCCACATATCCACCGTAACATTCTCATTTCTGTTACACTCATCTTTTGTGTATGTAGCTTCTTAGTCGCCCAACATTCACTACCATATAACAATGTTGGTCTAACAACTGTCCTATAAAACTTGCCTTTCAACCATGTAGGAATTCCTTTATCGCACAACACACCTGTAGCACTTCTCCACTTACTCTATCCAGCTTGGATCCTATAGGTCACATCACCATCAATCTCTCCATCCATCTGTATTATTGCTCCCAAGTATCGAAAATGATCCCGCTTAGGTATCGCCACCCCATCTAACTTCACTACATCATGCTCTTCCAGTCGGTTAGAACTGAATTTTCACTCGATGTATTCAGTCTTCACTCTGCTTAGTTTAAATCCTTTTGATTCCAACGTTTGTCTCCATAATTCCAACTTTGTATTGATCTCCGCTCTAGTTTCCGCACATAGGACAATATCATTTGCAAACATCATACACCAAGGCACCTTATCCTGGATGGATTTTGTTAGTTCGTCCATAACTACCGCAAACAAGAATGGACTCAACGCTGACCCTTGGTGTAATCCCACCGTGATAGGAAACTCACTTGTTTGCCCCCCATCTGTCCTCACATATGTCCTTGCGCCTCTATACATGTCCTTAATTAGTTTAATATATTTCAAAGGAACTCTTTTCTTCATTAAGGACCACCAGATTACCTCCCTAGGCACTTTATCATATGTTTTCTCCAAATCTATAAAGACCATATGAAGATCTTTACCCATTACTCGAAAGTGCTCCATAAGTTGTCTAAGCAAATATATTGCCTCCATAGTTGATCGACCTGGCATAAAACCAAATTGATTCTCCGATATCTCTACATTCTTTCTTAATCTCTGTTCTATCACTCTCTCCCATAGTTTCATCGTGTGACTCATCAATTTTATGCCTCGGTAGTTGGCACAACTTTGAATATCTCCCTTGTTCTTATATAAAGGTACTAAGACACTCTTCCTCCATTCCTCTGGCATTTTGTTAGTGTGCCAAATCTTATTAAATAGATTTGTCAACCACCTAACTCCTACATCTCCAAGGCATTTCCAAACTTCAATTGGGATGTCATCAGGTCCAACAGCTTTTCCATTCTTCATCATCTTTAGTGCCTCTTTTACCTCTGTCTCTTGGATTCTACGCATAAAACACCGATTTAAATCCTTAAGAGGCACCGAAATATTATCCAAAACTTTATTTTGTCCGTCATTAAATAATTTGTTAAAATAATCTCGCCACCTGTCCTTAATGTCATTATCTTTAACGAGAGTTCTTTGATGCTCATCCTTAATACATTTCACGACTCCTAGGTCGCGACTCCTCCTTTCTCTTGCTCGCGCCAATCTGTATATCCTTTTCTCTCCCTCCTTTGTGTTCAATTTGTCGTAAATCTCTTTCGCAACCTTCGTCTTAGCTTCTGCCACAGCCTTCTTTGCCTCCTTTCTTGCTACCTTATATTTCGAAAAACTCTCTTCTGTATTGTTCTTCTTTAAAGCCTTGTAACGCTCTCGCTTAGTCTTTATAGCATCTTTTACTACTGCAGTCCACCATGTTGCATCCTTTCCAGTCGGCACTCTTCCGTTTGTACTCCTAATGTCTCTTTGCCTACCTCCCGAATGCATTTTGCCATCTTATTCCACATTACATTTGGGTTCTCTTCTGTTGTCCAAGCCTCTTTTTGAATCCAACTATCCCTACATATTGTATGACAATCTTCTTTTAGCTTCCACCATCGAATCCGTTCACTTCCTTTTTGTTGGTTCCTTCGATGTCGTCTATCTATCTTCATATCTAGAACTAAGAGTCTATGTTGCGCGGTAACACTCTCACCTGGTATAACCTTACAATCCAAACATCTATGTCTATCCCTACTCCTAGTTAAAAAGAAATCTATCTGACTTGCTCTTGGTCCACTTCTAAAGGTTATAAGATGAGAATCTCTCTTCTTAAACAATGTATTTGCTAGGATTAGGTCATAAGATAAAGCAAAATTTAAGATAGCATCTCCTCCCTCGTTTCTTACACCATAACTAAAACCCCCATGTACTCTCTCAAAACCCTCTCTACTTGTACCAACATGTCCATTAAGATCACCGCCAATAAAAAGGTTTTCTCTTATGGGTACTTCTTTTACTACTTTATCCAAATCCTCCCAAAACTGTCATTTACTAACCTCATCAAGTCCTATCTGGGGTGCATACACGCTAATGACATTCAACACCTCTTCTCCTAAAACTAATTTAACCAAAATAATCCTATCCCCTTGTCTCTTAATCTGTACAACATCCTTATGGTATTCTTTATCTATAATGATACCTACTCCATTTCGGTCTCTATCTTTCCCTGTGTACCAAAGCTTATATTGCCAAGGTGCTATCTCTCTAGCCTTTTCCCCAACCCATTTGGTCTCTTGGAGACACAAAATCTTAACCCTCCTCCTACTCATAACCTCACAAATCTCACCTAACTTACCACTAAGCGTACCTATATTCCAAGATCCTAACCTAAGCTTCTGGTTATGGACTAACTTCTTTACCCACCCCCGTCCATTGTGGTGTGGGAACCTTTGCCTATTTAACACCACATCCAGGCGTCGATGTGGCGCATCACTTCCGGGCGACGACCTAGCAAACCTTGCCCACTTTTCACTACACCCGAGCTCCGATGCAGGGCGTCACTGTGTAGGGGACGCCCCAACGATGTTTTGATATTGGTTCATTTCATGAGATTGGACTAGTTTTTAAGGCTGGTTGTCCAAACCTACCGCCACCCTCCTCCTTTACCCGGGCTTGGGACCGGCTGCGTTAACTCACACAGGCGGAGTTATTATACATAGACAATTATTTTTCAAAAAATGTCTTTTCATTTTCAAAAGCAGAAATCAATTTCTTAGAAAATGGTCCAATTTTTCCATTGATCAAGAAAGGGCTAATGTATCATTTGGCCTTGAACTATATCACTTTTCTCATTTTAATACCTAAAAAACTTTTTTTGTCACTTTCATACATAAACTTTACTTCCGTTCGTCACTTTACCTCAAAAGTTAACGCCGTTTGAAAAATGCTGACATGGCATGAACTGCCTAATAAGATTTTGACACATGGCACGTCACGTCAGTATTATTTTTGCTTTAAAAAAATAAAAATAAGTAAAAATATTAAAAATATGAAAAAATATTTTTAAAATATATAAAAAAATATAAAAATATTTTAAATATTTTAAAAATATGTAAAAATATTTAAATATATTTGAAAATATAAAGAAATATGTAAAAATATTTAAAAGTATTTAAAAATACAAAAATATGTAAAAATATTTATAAAATATTTGAAAATATACAGAAATATGTAAAAATATTTAAAAGTATAAAAATATGTAAAAATATTTTAAAAATATATAAAAATATGTAAAAATATTTCCAAAATATTTGAAAATATCTAAAAATATTTTGAAATACCTAAAAATATTTAAACTTGTTTAAAAATAAGTAAAAATATTTATTTTTATAAAATAATAAGTAAAATATGTCACAACCCGAACGTTGTGTCGTGCACTTAACATTTACACTTATTCCACTTAGCAAAATGATGAACTAAATTTTTTCCTTTTCGTTTTACGATTTGTATTTCATGCCAGTGTAGTCGCTGAACTATTTCCATTTATTCTTTAATCCAAAAGCGATTTGAATTATTCTCGAAGGTAGGCAAGGGTTGTTTTTAACCCTAACTTATTGACTCTTGAAAACAAACTGAAAATATTCCCTCTTATATTTTAAGATTTTCTCCATTTAGTCACTTGCAAATTAACGCAGTGCAACACAATAGTATTTTCCAATTCAACCGTCCTAATATCCACAACTAATCATATACAAATCATGTAGCTATATCGACCATTCTTTATCTTAGTTTACATCTCATCTTATAGTACTGTATAGGAATCGCCTGGAAATAAAAACATATACAAAAGAAGTACTACAATACCAAAATATTCAACAGTGAGGACCTTGGGTGTTAAGGCACTATCCAATCACCTGAAATGTCCCAACACGGCCCTTAATTGGAATCAATTTGTAAAAAATTAATCTTATTTAATGAGGGAGGTCTTAGTAAGTTACTAATATAAGAATAGAATTAAAATTATATCGTCTATGATACAATGCATGAATCCTGCAAGTGTATCTCTCAGTATCATTAAGAAGTCAATATCCTTTGAGTATTTATTTGATCATGCCCTAATGACACTAAATATCATACATCAATGCAAGATGTACTATTGAGTCAAGGTTCAAAATGTAACGTATGAAAATTCTGTTGTATAAAACATCCATTTCAAAACATGTCTTATGTAGTATATAATCATGTACGAAACTCGTATAGTTTCAAAATAATTTAACAAATACTTTAAAATACATTTCAAAACATGTACAGTCTCAAATAATATTATGTTTGGTATAAAACCATGTGTAAATCACATTCAATCACACTCATATCATATACACTATAAAAACTTATCATATCTAGAGTTTTATATACGATAAGCCATCCTCTAGACAACATGATGGAGGCCCATCCAGCTCATAAATCCCAAGTTATGTTTGTGATGATCGTGATCTTTTAAGCATCCATGGAGGTTCAATGACAAGAGCTAAAATAAAGATAATGTAACAAGTCTTGGCCGGTTTCATTAATATTGCTAGAGAGAAAGCCCAACAAAGTTTGAGCGTGGAGGCTGACAAAGTCTTCTACAACACGATCCAAGCTCAAGTTCAACTTTCTTGAAGACTCAAAGTATTGGGCCAAAATGCAATTAGGCTGGTGCATAAATTGGGCATAGTGCAATTGGGTCAATTGCTATACTTATTTTATTTAGTTATCTATTATTGGGCTTAACATTTTATCTTAATTTAACTTAAGCCCAATTCCTTTTTATTTAATAAGAATTGTAGGATTTCTATTTCTTGTTCTGCAAGTTCGGAAGTAGGATTCTTATTACTTGTGCTGCAAGTTTGCTATTTGCCTATAAATAGCTATGTAACCCTTTGAGTAGAACACAATTGATTTGAGTAATAAAATTGAGAGACTTCTTCTCTTTGGTTCTCTTGAGAACTCTTAAACTTATCAAGGTTATCCTTGTGGCGTTCTTCTACCTTCCACCAATTTATACCTTAGGTTATTGCTTTTCTAAGCAACGAGTCTTGGTCTAATACAATAAGTTCTTGTGTTTTTACACAACGGGTCTTGGTTTTACCTTTAATTCTTTGTTTATTTGCTGCGTTCTTAACTTGTTCTTTTTTTCTGTGTTCTTCATGTTCTTCATTGAACCTCATCTTTTTTCGGTGAGGTTCATATCATTTGGTATCAAAGCTTAGGTTCAATTCGTGGTAGTCTTATTTTGATGTGTTCTTGTGTTTTTTTTCTCTTTGTCTTCTTGTCTTAGACAAACTTTGATCTTGAATCCTCTTCCAAGCCACTACTAATATTTTTTGTCCCTCAAACCTATTGTCTTCATTAAAATAACCAACTTTTACTTAGCCACCAAGTAAATCCTTTCTTGTTCTCTAAGCAACCAAACCCAAAGTTTTTTCTTGCTCACCAAGAAACCTTCAAAAGCTCTACTTTCACATAAAAACTACCTTGCTTCACAAGCCATAGCTCCTTCTCATTTCTTGCCACACAAGTTATTACCAAAAGTAGCTTGTTTTCTCAAAAGTTGTCTTGTTCTCCAAGTAAACCTCTTCTTGTCACTTAGACTTTTTGTTTTTCTTCATTGTTTGTTTACTTCAGTAAAAAAAAAGAATTAACAAAAAAAAGAAAAAAGTAAAAGAAAAGAAAAAGAAAAAAAAAGAAAATCAATTCAAGAGGTGATTCGTTATATCGTATGTAGCAAGTGCAACATCAAAGGCAATCCGTGGAGGGGTGCTTCGTCAAAATCTTAAGGTAGTCATTGTTGAGCTTTGAGATTTCTTGTTTTCCTAAATCTGAAAATTCATTGTTACTTTTCTACCCTTACTGCCTAAAATTACCTTTTGACCCTACCACCTAAAAAGACCAAACTACCCTACCTTTGGTTGAACCTAACCCTAACCAAACAGCCCAAAACATCTATATTTCCTTCAAGGTCGATATTCATTTGGGTCTACTTGAGTCTTACTAAGTCTTATTGAGTCTTCATTATTTTGTTTTCCCTTGATTAAAATCTTGTGCTCATCTTGTTTATTGTTGGTTGATGGTTGGATTCCATAAGTTGATTTTTAATTAAGTCTTGAGTTCAATATAGAACCTATAGAGAAAAGTTGTGTGAGGGAAAAATGTAAGAGTGTGTGAGTAACATTAGTAGAGTAAAGCCATATTAAAATTGTGTGAAATACGAGTGTGAGTATTACATTCTTGTGTGTATTGAGTGTAAACACCTGAGGTCCTTTTCTTTTACTAATGTTTCTTGCAGGTTACAATCATGTCTTCTAATAATGAAAAGCTTGATTTAAGTAAGATTGAGATCATATTTCAAGCCATGCAACAAAAACTTTCGAGAATAGAGTCAAAGTTGGGTAAATATGATAAGTTGGAGCAACATGATGTTGCGATAGCTAACGTAAACCAAGGTAATACTTCTCATGCATGTGGTATTGTTGGTAATAATAAGTTGGATAGCAACTATGGAGAAGAATCCAATGATGATTCAATGCCACCATTAGAGGATGATGAGGATGGTATGGAATTACCTATGGATGGAAAGGTATATGTAGTATGTCAAGCTTTAAGTGTGCTAGTGAAAGATGAGGATCAATTGAGATTAAAAGAGAGTGAGAAAAAAATAATAAGGGAAGCCAAGGTTAAGCAAAAGAGAAAACAACCAAGATTGAGTGCAATGCTTCAAGCATAGGTATCAGAGTTGTTTTAATGCAGGAGAAGTGCCCCATTGCTTTCTTCAGTGACAAGCTAAGTGGCCCTGCCCTTAACTATTCCACATACGATAAAGAGATGTATGCATTAGTGAGGGCCTTGGAAACATGGCAACATTATTTATGGCCTAAGGAATTCGTCATCCATACTGATCATGAGTCCTTAAAGCATAAAGGGGCAAAGCAAGTTGAACAAGCATCATGCTAAGTGGATGGAGTTCATTGAGACATTCCCATATGCGATTAAAAATAAACAAGGTAAAGAAAATGTTGTAGCTGATGCATTGTCTCGAAGGTATGCTCTAATCACTACTCTTAATGCTAAACTACTTGGATTTGAGTATATTAAAGATTTGTATGCTACTGATGAGGATTTTGAAAATGTGTTCAATGCATGTGAGAAAACTTGTTTTGGAAAGTTTTATAGGCATGATGGGTTCTTATTTAGAGAAAATAGATTATGTGTGCCTAGGAGTTCTTTGAGAGAATTTCTTGTTAGAGAAGCCCATAGTGGTGGATTAGTAAAACATTTTGGAGTAAAGAAAACTTTAGACATATTTCATGATCACTTGTTTTGGCCTAACATGAAAAGAGATGTTCAAAAGTTGCGTGAAAGATGTGTCACTTGTAAACAAGCTAAGTCTAGAGTTATGAATCATGGTCTTTATACTCCTTTGCCTATTCCTACTACTCCTTGGACTGATATTTCTATGGACTTTGTATTGAGTTTACCAAGAAGAAAGAGAGGTAGAGATTCTGTTTTCGTTGTCGTTGATAGGTTCTCTAAGATGGCTCACTTTATTGCTTGTCATAAGACTGGTGATGTAAGCAATATTGCTAATTTATTCTTCAAAGAAATTGTTCGTCTACATGGTGTTTCGAGGACCATTGTTTCTAACTGTGATGTGAAGTTTCTTAGCTACTTTTGGAAAACTTTGTGGGGAAAGTTGGGAACAAAGTTGTTGTTTTCAATTACTTGTCATCTACAAACCGATGGTCAAACTGAAGTAGTCAATCGTACTTTGTCTACTTTGTTGAGGTTCATTATTCAAAAGAACTTGAAGAATTGGGAAGATTATTTGCCTCATGTGGAGTTTGCTTACAATAGAAGTGTGCATTCTAATACTAGTTATTCCCTATTTGAAGTTGTTTATGGTTTTAATCCACTCACTCCATTGGATCTTTTGCCACTACCTATTGAGGAGAGAGCTAGTTTGGTTGGGGAAAAGAAAGCTGAATTTGTTAAGCAATTGCACGAGAAGGTACGTCAAAACATTGAGAAGAGGACTGAGCAATATGCTACTCAAGCCAACAAACATCACAAGAAAGTTGTCTTTGAACCTGGTGATTGGGTTTGGGTACATATGCGTAAAGAGAGATTTCCTGCTCAACGTCGCTCCAAGTTGCAACCTCGAGGAGATGGACCATTCCAAGTGATTGAGAAGATCAATGACAATGCTTGTAAGTTGGATCTTCCAGGTGAGTATAATGTTAGTGCTACATTTAATGTTTATGATCTTTCTCCCTTTGATATTGATATAGGTGATTTTGATTTGAGGACAAATCCTTTCGAGGAGAGGGGGAATGATGGAAGCCCATCCAGCTCACAAATCCCAAGTCACGTTCGTGATGATCGTGATCCTTTGAGCATCCATGGAGGTCCAATGACAAGAGCTAGAACAAAGATAATGCAACAAGTCTTGGCTAGTTTCATTAATATTGCTAGAGAGAAAGCCCAACAAAGTTTGAGTATGGAGGATGACAAAGTCTTCTACAACATGATCCAAGCTCAAGTTCAACCTTCTTGAAGACTCAAAGTATTGGGCCGAAATGCAATTGGGCTGGTGCATAAATTGGGCCTAGTGCAATTGGGCCAATTGCTATATTTATTTTATTTAGTTATGTATTATTGGGCTAAACATTTTATCTTAATTTAATTTAAGCCCAATTCCTTTTTATTTAATAGGTATTGTAGGATTTTTATTTCTTGTTCTACAAGTTAGGAAAGTAGGATTCCTATCACTTATTCTGCAAGTTTGCTATTTCCTGTTCTGCAAGATAGGAAAGTAGGATTCTTATTACTTATGCTGCAAGTTTGCTATTTGCCTATAAATAGCTATGTAACCCTTTGGGCAGAACATAATTGATTTGAGTAATAAAATTGAGCGACTTCTTCTCTTTGGTTCTCTTGAAAACTCTTGAACTTATCAAGGTTATCCTTGTAGCGTTCTTCTACCATCCACCAATTTATACCTTAGGTCCTTGCTTTTCTAAGCAACGGATCTTGGTCCAATACTATAGGTTCTCGTGTTTTTACACAACGGGTCTTGGTTTTACCTTTAATTCTTTGTTTAATCTACTGCGTTCTTGACTTGTTCTTTTTTTTTTCATGTATCCTTCGTGTTCTTCATTGAACCTAATCTTCTTCTTCATTGAACCAAATTTTCATTTAAAAAAAAACCATTTTAGTTAATTTAATTGATTTCCCTCTATTTAATTGATTTTTCTATCAAATTTTCATATTTTCATTTCCCTCTATTTAATTGATTTCCCTATCAAATTTTCATTTAAAAAAAAACCATTTTAGTTAATTTAATTTATTTCCCTATCGAATTTTCATATTTTCATTTTCCTCTATTTAATTGATTTTCATATCAAACTTTCATTTAAGAAAACCATTTTAGTTAATTTAAAGACACAAATGTGACTAAAATTAAAGATCCAATGTCTCCTTTCTTCATTCTCCTCCATTTTTCTCTTTCTCCACTGTTTCAATTCCCTTGCTTTAATTCAATTTTCTAGTTTTTGTTCCATATATAAGCAGCCATTTCCTTTCCTTATCACACAGCAAACACAGCCACATTTGTTATAGTGAATTAATTAGTATAAAGCTAATTATTTAAATATAATTAATCATAATATTAATAAAGTATAAATAACAAATTTTGTTAAAATTACCGCTTACACAATAATACTATTATAATATATTATTAAATTACACTTTAATTTACTATTAGAAATATTATTTTTATTTACACTTTAATTTTATATTTAATAGATAATAAATTAATTATTTTTAATAAATAATTAATTCTATCAAAATAATATTTACGCATTAAAAGATTACATAATTTATTCTTAAAAGATTGTTATAATAAAATAAAATATATAAATCATTGTTATAAGATACCAAATTAGAATCTTGTTAATGTAACAAATAATTAATTACCAATAGCTTGATTTATTGATGTATTTTACTAAAATTACCGCTTACACAATAATACTACTATAGTATGTTTTAAATTACATTTTACTATTAGAAATAATTATTTTTATCCAAAATGTAATTTTATAATTAAAAAAGTATATCAATTATTTATTTATTTTAAAATAATAATCATTTAATTATAATTCAGGTTTTTTCGGGTTATAAATTAGGGTTATTACGGGTTTTGGATCGGATCAGTTTCGATTTCGGATCATATCGGGTTCGGGTTTTGTCGAGTTCAGGTTGTGTTAGGTTCAGGTTTTTTCAGGTTTGAATTTTTTCGATTTCGGGCTTTTTCAGCTTCGGGTTTTTTTGGTTTCGAGCCTTTGACTTTTTTGGCCAATTCGGGTTGGTCCGGGTTAGATCTCGGGCAGGTTTTTGGGCTCGGGCCAGCTTTTGCCACCTCTAAATTGATCACTGCAAATAATTTGTAAAAAAATAGAGGGGATGAGCTTTTGTAAAGCCCAGTAAGAAATGCATTTAAAGTAGTCACAGTATCGACATATGCAGAAAAACGAGATGCCATAAGAAGGCATTTCATACTTTAAATCATCATATGAAATCTTTAATACATATCTTTAAAATTCATACTTGTTTCAAACATACATCATAATTAATAAAACTTATCATAGAGTTCATGAAGACTAGGTGGGACCATATAGCCAGTATATGGGTCATGACTAATCATCCTTTGAAGAGGGAACTGAGTACCAACGGCCATGGTAGGGGGCCATAAACCTTATCAGGGTTGTGTAGTGAACATGCACTACGTAGGACCAACATACCCACAAAGGACAGAAGCATGCACAATGTGGGTGAGAACATGCACAACATGGGCTAAACATATGCCACAAGGGGCGGGAACATGTATAATATGGCAAGCATGACAGGCAATAACATAAACTACAGGAGGGACATAGTCTCAAATTTTACTTACTTACTTTTACAACTTCTTAATCATAAACTTGGTACGAAAACGGTAAGGACCAGGAGTGCCTGGGTCGTGTTAGCCAGGAATTCACCACCCCAATTGCTGTTTCGAAAAACATGCTTATTTACTTTCATACTTAAAACGTTATTGGAAAATCATGCATAGAAATCATAAGGCTCGTTTTCTTAGGCATCCTTAGTTAACATAAAACATGAACTTTGGTTTTAAAGCGATAAACTTTTCTTTCAAAAATCGATTGGTCGTCCAGCTAGTTTTCGAAAACTTTGAAAATTAACTTCGGGACATAATTCATGCTTCAAACATTTCCGTATAAATTAATATGAAAGTAAGGGACACCATCACAACTTTAAATTACATCCCTTACTTATCGGATCTCGGGGCAGCAACTGTCCAGATTTCTTCTCACTAACTTTTCACTAACCAAGTGACCTTTGTTTTGGCTGAATTATTTTCTTATGTGTAGGGGACTTATGGAGGAACAATCGGTCCTTCTTGGCCGAACTCTAATTCAGCTTGGAATATGGCCAAACAAATTCCACAAGGTGAAGCAGATGAGGACGCGTATGGCATGTTGAGAGGCGAATACCTTTCTGCTTCCTTTGACTTAAAGAGGGGATAATACCATTCTGGAGACTGAATTAGGTCTACTTTTTTGGGGAAACATTCCAGGCCAAAGTCCATTCCTAGGCCCTTCAATTTGACCCAAAACCAAAGCCTAGCAGTGAGCAGAAAATCTGGCTGCTAGCTAGCTTGCACCAATAAATCCATAAAAATTATTTTCCGGCCCATTTTTGTGATTTGGCCACTTCTCAAGTGTTCTACTATATGTCTAGTGTATTTCCATGAATCTAGCACCTTCTTGTTTGGGAAAAATTTCTAGTTGGGCTCGTTTTACGCGATTTAGTTATTTCTGACGCTAAACTGCTAAAGTTTTCGGTTTTCTTCTAAAATTTATTTAAATGTCTTAACATCAAAATTTTCACCTAAATTTAATTCTCTAAGTTAATTATACCATATGTTGACTTACTGTGAGGTCCGAATAATACATTTTTTTTACAGATTTACGAGATTTATTCGGTTACTTGGTTAACTTTCTCGGTTTAGTTCTAACTTAGAATTTTATGAACTTTTTCACTCCAAACCTTTCAATTCAATCTTCCAAACATCAAATCATACTTATTTTAATATAAATCCTCGAAAAACATTTTAATTCAAAATCTTACCTCGGGTTACGTGCCCCTAATCCGAGCTCTTCGGTTCTTCTGGGCCCTACATAAACACTAAATCCATACATTGAAATTCCTTCTAGTTTTCGTTTAAATAATAATATGAAAATTTTGGGTTTCACATTCTCCCTACCTTTTAGGAATTTGGTCCTCTAAATTTAGGCTGGTCCATTAAACAAGTACGGTACTTTTTTCTAGCTCCCACGTAGCTTCCTCTATCGTGTGGTGTTGCCAGAGAACCTTAACTAGTGCAATAGTTTTAGATTGAAGTATTTTTCCCTTTCTCTCAAGTATATGGACTAGTTGCTCAACATAGCTCATATCTCCCTGAATATCTAATGGTTCGTACTCAATAACATGGGAGGGATCTAGATGATACTTCCTCAACATGGAGACGTGGAAGACGTTATATATCCCGGAAAAGTAATATCCCCAACTCTCTCTAATATCTCAAATGGACCAATAAAATGAGGGCTCAACTTTCCTTTCTTTTCGAAGCGCATGATACCCTTGCTCGTTGATACTTTCATAAACACAGAGTCCCCAACCTGAAACTCAAGTGGTCATCTATGCACATCGACATAACACTTCTGTCTACTTTGGGCAGCCTCGAGTCTATCACAAATAATCCGAACACCTTTAGTTGCCTCTTCAACAAGATCAAGGGCTAAAATTTTACAGTCACCCACTTCTTCCCAAACCACTGGGGACCTACATCTCTTGCCATATAGAGCCTCGTATGGTGCCACCTCAATGCTGGTATGATAACTATTATTATAGGCAAACTTTGCGAGGGGCAAGTAGTCATCCCATGAACCCTTAAAGTCTAGTGCACACGCCCTCAACATGTCCTCTAAGGTTTGAATAGTTTATTCGGACTGACCGTCTGTCTGAGGATGGTAGGCGATGCTCAAATATAGTTGAGATCCCATAGCTTCCTGAAAATGAGTCCCAAATCGAGAGGTGAACATGAAATCTCTATCAAAAGTGATGCTCATGGGAGCCCCATGTAATCGAGCAATTTCTCTAATATATAAGTCTGCCAATGCACTGAGTGAATCTGTGCTCTTAATGGCAAGGAAGTGGGCACTCTTAGTCAAGTTATCAACAATAACCCAAATTGCATCATGACCTCTCTGGGTCCTCGGTAAGCCCATAATGAAATCCATCGTGTGCTCCCATTTCCATGTAGGCACTAGTAAAGACTTAAGTAACCCTACTGGCTTCTGGTGCTCAATCTTAATATGCTAACAAATTAAACATTTGGCCACAAACTCTGCCACGTCTTGTTTCATACCAACCCACTAATACACCTTACGCAGGTCATGGTACATCTTAATACTGTCTGGGTGCATAGTGTAGCAAGAACAATGGGACTCTCCCAAAATCCTCTGTCTTAGGGTATCATCGCTCGGAACACCTATACAGCCCTTGAACCTCAATAACCCATCATCACTAATCATAAAATTTGACTACAAACTTTGCTCTACTTGGCTAACCATGTCTAATAATCTCTGATCATTTCTCTGACCTGATTTGATCTGATCTAGGATACTTGGTTCAATCTGAAGGCTAGCCATAAACTCGACATCTACTGTCTCAACACTAACATTGAGCCTAGCGAACTGCTCAAGCAATTCCCATTCTCTGACCATCATAACAGAAACCATACTCTTCTTGCTTAGAGTATCTGCAACTACGTTCGCCTTGCTCAGCTGGTATAGAATCTCGCAGTTATAATCCTTAAGAAGCTCTACCCAACGTCTCTGCCTCATATTAAGCTCCTTTTGATCAAATATATACTTTAGACTCTTATGGTTAGTGAAGATCTGGAACTTCTCACCATAAAGATAATGCCATCATATCTTCAAAGAAAAAACCACTACGGTTAACTCTAAATCATGCGTAGGTAGTTACGCTCATGGTCTTTAAGTTGGCGTGAGCCATACGTGACTACTCTACCATGCTGCATTAGCACACAACCTAGACCTTGATGGGAAGCAGCACAGTATACAACGAAGCCTCCGAATCCATTCGGAATGGTCAAGACTGGTGCAATATCCAATCTTCGCTTAAGCTCCTGAAAACTCTGCTCACACTGATCTGACCATTCAAACAGAATGTGTAAACCTAGTCAACGTAGCTGCAATCCAAGAAAAAACCTTAACAAACCTTCGATAGTACCCTACCAATCCCAGGAAACTCCAAATCTCAGTCACTGTCTTTTGTCTCTCCCACTGAAGTACTGCCTTAACCTTAGACGGATCAACTGACACCTCATCCTTAAATACTACATTACCAAAGAAAGCTATCTGATCTAACCAAAATTCACACTTATTGAATTTCCCATAAAGCTGCTTATCTCGGAGAGTCTAGAGCACAATCCTCATATGTTGCTCATGCTCCTCCGGGGACTTAGAATAGATTAGAATATCATCTATAAAGACAATCATAAATTTATCCAGATACTCCCGAAACACATCATTCATCAAATTCATGAAAGTGGCAGGGGCATTGGTTAAATCGAAAGGCATCACCAAAAGCTCGAAATGGCCATATATGGTTCTAAAGGCCGTCTTTGGTACATCTTCCATCCTAATCCTCAACTGATGATAGCTTGATCTCAAATCAATCTGAGAAAACATTGAAGCCCCTTTCAACTGATCAAATAAATCATCTATTCTTGGCAGGGGATACTTATTTTTAATTGTAGCCTTATTCAGTAACTTGTAGTCGATACATAATCGGAGACTACCATCTTTCTTTCTTACAAACATTACCGAAGCACCCCACAAAGACACACTTGGTCTAATAAAACCTTTATCAAGCAACTCTTGCAACTGTTTCTTTAATTCTTTCTATTCAACTAGTGCCATTCGGTAAGGAGGTTTAGAGATAGGCTAGGTATCCGGCACTAAATCAATAGTAAACTCTAGCTCTCTCTCTGGTGGTAATCCCAGTAACTCATCCGAAAATACATCGGGAAACTCACAAACCACTGGTATATTTGATGCTCGAGGAGGTTCCCGACTTGTATCGGAGAAAAAGGCAATATAACCTTTACACAGATAAATTCATTTGTAATTTCAAACATATAAACATTATACAACTTCACTGAACATAACATTGTATATTTTATTCCTTAATGGCAAAACATACCTCAAATTTGTCAAGTAAAAAGAAGGTTACAGTCTTAGTGTAGTAGTCTAGACTTGCACGATTTGTGGCTAGCCAATCCATGCTTAAGATTACATCAAAGCTATACATGTTTAATAAAACTAGATATGCTAACATTACCCTGTCTCCTACCTTAATTTCACAATTCTTACACACCATATCTCTCATTTGAGATTCATACATAGGTGTGCTAATATGCAATAGGTAACCTAAAGGCTCAGGTTCTAAATGCAAATTGCGTGCAAACTGTGGTGATATAAATGAGTGCGTGGACCCTGGGTCAAATAAAACATCCACCTCATGATTACAGACAAGAAGATTACCTCTAATAGTCTCGAAGGAAGTGTCGGCAGTCTCCTTGTCTAACGCAAAATCATGCCCTTGGGTAACAGGTTTCTTACCCTTCTCAGTTACGGTAACCCGTTTCCTTGGGGCCTGTCTCTGTGGAGCCCGTGTCTTTGGATGTTGTCATGGTGGCTCCCAAGGCTGTGTGGTCTGATCCTGCATCTGTGGGCAATCCTTGATCCAATGACCCTTTTCACCACACTTAAAACAATTGTCAGTGACCTAGTGGCATAGCCCACCATGTGTCCTACCACAATCTCTACACCGTCTAACAACCTTCTGGGAGCCTCTAGTGATTTCACCTGTATCAGTAGGAGTCTTAGGCTTATCAACCATCGCTCGAGACTCATCAGTCCTCAATCTCTTAGGCGAACTCCGCTTTTGCTCTGATTGGGAACTCTCTGTCCTCTTGCCTTTACCCTTACTCTTACTTCTGGACCCATACTGTGCCTGTGTAATATCTAGACCCTTTCTATATCTTGAGCACATCTGAAAGCATCCTCAAACTTAGTAATACAGAACTCCAATAATCTATCTCGGATGGCTGGTCTTAGTCTAGACAAAAACCTCTCGGTACGACGCTCCCAATCTCTGATTGTCTCAAGTTCATATCTCATAAGGGTTGTAAATTGGTTCTCATACTCATCAATCGACATATAGCCTTGTACTAAATTTAGAAAATTTGTTTGCATCTTCTTTTGGGCAGTACGGGGAACATACTGGGTCTTGAAGACTGACAGAAAGTTATCCCAACTAATCATTGGGTGTCGGGTAGTCAATTGTCTCTTAGTGGCTCTCCACCAGTGTCCTGCCTGACCCTTCAACATATAAGTACCCATACTGACTTTCTTGGCATCTGTGCACCCCAAGTAATCAAAAGCTGTCTCTAACTCTAATAACCACTTCTTGACATTAACTGGATCTTTAATCCCCTTAAACTCTAGGGTATTCATATTTAGAAAGTCTTATAATTTGCTCGCATCTCTGTCATCTAAGCTGTGAGAGTGGAGGCTAAGGAGCTGGGGGTGCCGGAGGAGCCTGTGGAGGAGGAGGTGGTGAAGTAGGTGTGGGCACTGTGGCACCTGTAGCTGAGGTGTTTGCCTTGAAATGTTGAGCAAACATAGTAGTGATTTTATTAAACCCCTCTTTCATGCTTTGTTCGAGCTTGTTTATTCTGGTATTTGGGCTCTCTGGTTGGGGAGCAGCTGGTGGAGATGGCTGAGCCTGCCTCCAAGGGTGACCTTATCTCCAGCTCATGGTGTGTGATCAAATACCTGGGCATAAATCATGAGTTTTAATAAGAACTTTAACAGATATACTTAATTTATAACCAAACAAGCACAGATACTTAGGATGTAATCTTATTCTGATTATCGACACTGATAGTACTAGATAACCCTTGCTCTAATACCAAAAAAACTATCACGCCCTGGAAACGTGGAAGTCTTAGGCTAACCTTTTCATTTTGTAACTTAATTTCTTACTTAGGTTGCATTCCTACCAGTGTAGGAATCTTACATTTTCTTTTTTTTTTTTGAAATTTCGGCAACATAATAGTTGTAACTATCCTAACCCTTTGCATTAAAACACAATTTATATTTCTCAAATTCAGCCACAATTCCCAATACAGTTCATTTCAAAGTACATATTTATAATCCCACAGTAGTTGATTTTATTTATGCTTTCTTAACCCTAATCGTAAGATTCCACAAAACTTATACAACATTCATAATATTCCAATCTCCATAAATACCTATCACATCATTGATTTATACCTCTGAATAACGCTTATGTACATACAATATCGACTACATCCCAAAAGTATCGTTTATATTCAAATATCTGTGCTGTATAAGATGTCTGGTATCAAAATAAGAGTATACCTTATGTGTGTACAAAATGTAACCTTAGGAGAGACGCATCCCTCAACCTACATTGTGTACGCAGTAGGCAAAGGGATGATCATTACAAATAATATGTAAAGATAGAGGGGGTGAGCTTTTGTAAAGCCCAGTAAGAAATGCATTTAAAGTAGTCACAGTATCAACATATGTAGAAAAACGAGATGCCATAAGAATGTATTTCATACTTTAAATCATCATATGAAATCTTTAATACATATCTTTAAAATTCATACTTGTTTCAAACATACATCTTACTTTAGAAACCTACATCATAATTAATAAAATTTATCATGGAGTTCAAGGAGACTAGGTGGGACCATATAGCCAGTATACGGGTCATGACTAATCATCCTCTGAAGAGGGAACTAAGTACCAACGGCCATGGTAGGGGGCTGTAGACTTGATCAGGGTCGTACAACGAACATGCACTACGAAGGACCAACATACCCACAAGGGACAGAAGCATGCACAATGTGGGCGAGAACATGCACAACATGGGCTAAACATATGCCACAAGGGACGGGAACATGCACAATATAGCAAGCATGACAGACAATAACATAAACTATAAGAGGGACTTAGTCTCGAATTTTACTTACTTACTTTTACAACTTCTTAATCATAAACATGGTACGAAAATGGTAAGGAGGAACAATCATAAACTTACTTTTACTTACTTTTACAGCTTCTTAATCAAATTTTACTTACTTTTACAACTTCTTAACCAAATGACCTTTGTTTTGGTTGAATTATTTTTTTATGTGTAGGGGACTTATGGAGGAACAATTGGTCCTTCTTGGTGGAACTCTAATTCAGCCTGGAATATGGACAAAAAAATTCCATAAGGTGAAGCAGATGAGGACGCGTATGGCACATTGAGAGGGGAATATCTTTCTGCTTCCTTCGACTTAAGGAGGGGATAATACCATTCTGGAGACTGAATTGGGTCTAATTTCTTGGGTTAAAATTATAGGCCAAAACTCCACTCCTAGCCCTTTAATTTGACCCAAAACCAAAGCCTAGCAGTGAGCAGAAAATCTGGCTGCTAGCTGGCCTGCACTAATAAATCCATAAAAATTATTTTGCGGCTTATTTTTGTGATTTGGCCACTTCTCAAGTCTTTTACTATGTGTCTGGTGTATTTTCATGAAATTTGGCACCCTCTTGTTTGGGAAACATTTTCGGTTGGGCTCGTTTTACGCGATTTAATTATTTCTGACGCTAAATTGCTAAAGTTTTCAGTTTTTTTCTAAAATTTATTTTAATGTCTTAACCTCAAATTTTTCACCCAAATTTAATTCTCTAAGTTAATTATACCATATGTTGACCTACCATGGGGTTGGAATAATAAATTTTTTTTTATGGATTTACGAGATTTATTCGGTTACTTGGTTAACTTTCTCGGTTTAGTTCTAACTTAGAATTTCATGAACTTTTTCACTCCAAACTTTCAATTCAATCTTCCAAACATCAAATCATACTTATTTTAATATAAATCCTCGAAAAATATTTTAATTTAAAATCTTACCTTGAGTTTCATGCCCAGAGCTTTGTGCCCTAATCCAAGCTCCCCGGTTCTTCTGGACCCTACATAAACACCAAATCCGTACATTGAAATTCCTTCTAGTTTTCAATTAAATAATAATATGAAAATTTTTTGTTTCACAAAAACACTCGCAACTAACCTTGGTTCAAGCCTTTTGCTAGCATCAATTTTAGCTCTCAAAAATGCCCCACTTGCTGCTCGATTTCGTCTTTAATCAGCCCTTAACCACCTTTTTTTCATTCACCAAGAAACAACCAATATTCAGCTTTGACATGGCTAAATCTTCTCCATTTCACTTCATCGAACGCCAATTGTGCCTTTTTCGCTTTCGTTATAATTGAAACGATACATATCCATATTTAGAAAATTCCATAAAATTACCTAACAACTTCATTAAATAAAATTAAAGTTCCTTGACTCATTTCAAATCATTTATTTATTTATCTATTTATATTTACTTTATTTTTTATTTTTATTTTTTTCCTTACTGAACTGGTCAACACCGATTCAGCCCCAAAACCACAACGCTTACTTTCGCTAGTGACAGTAGGGATGTGGCGGCACGACAGCAACAAGGCGCAGTGGCAGCGAGGATGTAGCCATAGCTAGGTGCGAAAACCTTCTCCCCTGTTCTCTTCAATCTTTTTTTTCTTTTTCATTTTTTTTGCTGGTTGGTTGGTCGGACTAGCTCTGGCGACATAGATTTGTTGTCCGGCGTCTCAATTCCACCCAGACCGGTGTCAAGGTAGCTTTAACTGACCAGTTTCGATCTCTCTCTCTCTCTCTCCCCTCTTATGCTTTTCTCCTCCTCCTTCCTCACTCCTCTTTCTTGTCTTCACTCCTCTCACCATCGGTGGTAGCCTTGCTTTTCCCTTCTCTTGATCGGCTTCCTCTCTCTTCGGTTTCTCTTCTCTTTCTTCTTCTTTTTTTGTTTATTTTGAAAGTCTGCTCAGGTAGATCATAGTAGAGGCAAGCTTCCAATTTATATTTATTTTTTTGTTTTAATTAATTATTATTTTTTATTTATTATTTTTAATTTTTTTATGTGGGTCTATTGGCTAGGTCTATTGGTGCAGAATTTGGTCTGCCCAACAGACCCTTTTTTTATATTATTATTTTTAAAAACCTATACATATATATTTCATTTTTATTTTTATATCCATACATATCTATGTATTCCTTATACATACATATAGATATATATATATATATATATATATATATATATATATATATATATATATACACATACATTGTGAGAACTACATTTTTCCAATACCCAATATATGTTAAAGAGTGTAGGAATCGAAAAGCAAGAGTTGGTCTCTAAGATTTCTAAATAAAGGGTTTATTCAGTAAGGATCAGGGAAGTACCCATTGTTGACCTCACAAGAACTTTTACTGTCCAAATAGAAATGAGACACTAGAGTAAGGATATGTGAAGTGAAATACTGAGCTTGTAAGAATCTACATCTCAAAATTTTTTTGGTTAAGCATATTTTGAAAAGCGTGGAACAATTTCAAAAATGCTACATACATAGGCCGAGAAAACATTCGTAAATAATGGTCAATCTAGTTTGATTTATGATCAACTATAGTCATAGGTGAATCCTTGTGTGAAGAAGTCTCATGCGATTCAAACTCATAGATTGAATCATGCGAAAACGCTGAAAATAATGTAAATGAGCAATTAGGGGTATTTTGGTAATTTCACCAAAATGACAGTCAAACCTTGATAGAAGTCAATGTTTTGGCTAAATTATGTCAAATAGATATATTTGGCATTGAAATGAAAATAGTTTGGAGTTAGACCAAATATTTAATCGAACATTGAAGTAGTGGGGACATAAAGGAAATTTTTTAAATTATTGAGGGCAAAATGGTAATTTGGCTTGAAAGATATTTTAAAAGCCATTAAAACTCTTTTCTTCTTCTTATTTGGCTGGCCACCCCAAACCCACCATTGTTGGAGGAGAGAGCAAGCTTGGTTTTAGAGAGAGAAAGTCATAAAAACCCTAGTGTACAAACCCCAAACCGAAAAACACCCTAAAAGAAAGTTGTTCTACTCAATGAGCTTTATCACATATCTCGGGTCTAGCCATGGGAATGGCCACTTGAAGGGTGAAAATGGCTTTCAAAGTTTCGGCCAAGCTTAAGGTAAGAGAGAAATTTCACATTTTGATTCTATCAATTTCAAACGATTGTTCTTCAATGTTTAAGCATGTGTATGGTGTTAAATTGAAATAGAAATACTTGAATCATGCTTAATGAAATTTGACCAACATGGGTTATAGTTTTATTATGCTCAAATGGATAGATTAATGGTCCTAGAATACTGTATAAATTAATATAAGGCTACTGATGAAGTGAGAACTGAAAAAGGAGGTGTTTTGATTGTACTTGCAGTTTGACATCTGGTATGAAGTAGACCGAATTTGTTGTTGTATTAGAAAATATGGAAGACCTTAGAGTCTAAATATTGAAATTTGACTGTATTTTGATATTGTTTTACAGTTATGAAGTGAGTGGCGTTAAGAAAAATGATAAGCGAATATACGCCCACTTATCTACAATGCTTACTGGAGTTGAATTGGTATATTGCACTGTAACTAAAATTGGTAAGGAATATATATATATATATATATATATATATATATAAAAGATGTAGGGATACTGTGATTGCATTGGTATGATTGAAATCTTGCATAACTGAATAATGAAACTGTTAAGAGATCGATTGATTGGACTGAGTGATTTGAATTGATTTACCTGAACCGAGTGATTAATATTGTCATTGATTTACATTGAGAAACTGGAATTGTGACTTTTGAACTGTGTTTTATGTGCAGGAAGGTTAATGTAAATAATACCATTATACTGTCGAAATTTCATAAAACGATCTTACGACCTTAAACTGTCAATAAGAAATTTTGTCATTTATTTTATAAATTTATGAACTGACTAAAACTATGTTTTGAGGGAATACCATTAAAAGTGAAGTATTTTCCAATGAGTTTATGAAATGCATTATCGGAAGTTTTGAATAACTGACTGAAGTAAATGTTTTAGATCGATTGGTTTTATTTTACTGAAAGTTCTAATTGTTTAACTAAAGTAAATGCTTTGAGTGTTTTACTGAAGTAAATGCTTTGAATGTTTTGGATCGACTGACATCATTTTACTAAAAATGTCCATTTTCCAACTAAAGTTAATGATTTGAATTTTTTTTTAATTTAACTGAACGTATTGAACGAAATATATTGATTTTTGAATAGTATGATTTTAAAATGAAACTTGGTTCCCAAAAGTTTATATTTTTACTGTTAGGATGGCAAATCCTTGGCCAATATAGGCACTCCCAGGCCCTGATAATAAAACGCGCGTTTATACTACTGTATTATGCTTGGAAAACATAAAGTATGGTTTATTGTTTTCTTGGGAATCGAGTAAATATTTTGGGACTGTTGGCACTTGTATCATGCTATACTGTACTATACTATTTACTGTTACACCTTGAGCAAGTTTACAGCTAGGGTTGAGAAAAAAATCAATAAAATCGAAAAATCGATTTGAACCGGGGATTTCGATAGGTTCGGTTTGGATAATAAACGAATTTGGTTCGGATTTAGATTGTGACATCATTGAACCGAGTAAATTTGGTTCGGATCAGGTTCGAATACAAATAATATCGGAATACTTTGTTATTTAGTGTTTTGTAATTTTTACTATTTCAATTAAAAGCTCAAGTTTTATATATAATTAAAAATTCTAAACGAAAACTGAAATAAATTCCAAAAGTGCTTAAATGCCCCAAAAAATTAAAATAAAATTTAAAATTAAAACTGAATGACCGATCCGATCCGTATAAATTCGGATCGGATCAGATATTTTTTTCTATTTGGATTGGATATGGATCACAAAAAAAAACCGCTTAATTCAGATCAGATTGAATTTTTGTAAAAACCCGATCCAATCTGACCCGTTATCAGCCCTATCTACAGCCACCTTTATATCACTTGTTCAGTGTTATTGTGGGGTGCATTGTTAGATGTTGACCATGAGCAAGTTTTCAGTGGTCTTTAAAATTGTCACTGGTTCGTGACACTGGATGGACATCACTGTGACTATGGCCATATGTCTTACTGTTACTGTTTACTCCCTTCTTGGGATATTTAAACTAAATGATTCTATTAGGATGCTGCCAGGTCTCTACTGAACTGTGACAATACTATTTACCGAATTGTTACTGAACTGTTTGCTAAACTGTTTACTGAATTGATATTGAACTGTTTACTGAACTGTTTGCTAAACTGTTTACTGAATTGATATTGAACTGTTTACTGAACTGTCACAGTACCGTTTAATGAATTGTCTACTGAACTGTATGGAAATTGTTTTCCGAAATGATTTCTTAATTGTTATAGTATTGCTTACTAAACTATTTACTGACCATTTACTGAACTGTTTTTTAAACTATTTACTGAATGTCTACTGATCTGTTTACTTAATGTTCACAAAATATTTATTGATCTATTACTGAACTATTTACAGAGCCGTTTACTGAAGTGATTACCGAACTATTTATTGAACCATTACTGACTAACTGTAGAATTGTTTATTGACTATTTACTGAACTGATTACTGAATCATTGTTAATTGTTTACTAAATTGTCTATTGATTTTCTAAACTGCCCATTAAATCGTTTATTGATTTTCTATTGAATTGTTTACTAAACTACTTACTGAATCGTTTACTAACTGTATACTTACTGAATTACTTACTGAAACAGTTACTGACTATCTGAACTGTTTACTAAATCATTTATTGACTGTTTACCAATTTATCTACCGAACTGTTCACTAATCGTTTTATGAAATGTTATCAAGCGATTTATCGAATTGATTTCTGTATAGTTTATTGAATCATTTACGGAATAATTTACTAAACTAATTATTGAGCTGTTTACTGATTTATTTACTAATCTGACCTTTGTATTATTTATTGAATTGTTTACCGAGTGATTTACTGAATGATTTACTAAATATTTTATTGAAATGTTCATTGAGTGATTTGTTAAACGTTTTACTGAACTAAATTACAAAAATTATATATTGAACTTTATACTGAGTGCTTATTGAATGTATAACTGTGTATATATATATCATCGTTTTCTATCGATTTTAAATTATAAATGATTTGATAATGATCATTTATTGTATAGTATTACCATTGAAGGATTGAAAGGTTTTAACACTGATTTGATACGCATGAATTCCTTCTCTGTAAATTTTTCATAAATTCCTTATAGTCAGATTTAGAGACTGAGACAAGTGAGGTGCTCTAAAGCATCCTTCTGTACATAGCCTGGTACTCCAAACCGATTATAGTATTCTTTCCAATAGAGTGCTCAAAAACTATTTTTAATACTGATTGTAAGTTTATGAACATGTTTTCTATATGCGCATATAGGTGTGTGTAGTATCAATTCTTTTATATATATTTATTATTAAGCGTATGCTTACCCCCTTCCACTTTACAGATTATTTGCAGTAACAGCTGATTGTTAAGGGAAAGTTCTTATATCTGAGTGTCACATATAGTCTTTTGCTATTGGATATTTATAAAGTTTGAAATCGAAATGTAAATAAAAGTGATACACACTATAACTGACTATACTGCGATCAATCTGAATAGTTAGATATTGATTTAGCTAAGTAAATTTTAGTTTATTGTCGGAGTGAAGACATTGAGCACAACCCAACCGAGTGAGAATGAAAAAATCAGTTTCGATTTTAAGTAATCGAGTCGTGACATACACACACACACATTTCCTTTATCCTCTAATATATATATATATATATATATTCATTATCCGTATAATACATATTTATATTATTGTACATATATATTTATTCTCTCAATTTAAATTCTAAATTTTCATTTTAATTAAATTCTTAAAATTTAATTATTACTTAAGTAATTCCCATAACTCTTGAGCACCTTATATTAATTTATACGCATCTAAAATAGATTGATTTACTAGCCAAAGTCGAAAAATCGCAATTGTCACAAAATATTTAAAAATTTGTTTAAAATATTTAACATATTTAAATATATTTTAAAAAAATATTTTTAAACATTTAAAATATGTAAAAGTTCTTAAAAATAAACAAACAAATAATATATTATTTAATCATGTCAAGGAATGTGGATTATCACCCACTTGAAGGAGTTGTTAAGGATATTAGGAAGATTGCTGCCATATCATGGATGTATTGGTTTCAGCATGTGCTCAGAGAGGATAATTTTGTTGCAGATGCATTAGCAAAATCAGCTTATGAAATTGATGAAGCTTATAAGGAGTTGTAAGATCCATCGATTTTTGTATTATCAAATCTGTTGACTGATGAGAGGGGAGTTTGTTTCCTCGTGGCTTTAAGTTGATGTAGTTTTTATTTCATTTTAAATTCTCTTTGTAACAAAAAAAATACTATATTAGATATTAATATCTTATCTATCATCAGTGAAGTTTTTTAATTCTACAATTGAAATTAAGATGATGACATATATTTTTTAAAAATATTGATAAAATAAAAAATAAATAAAATAAAAATATGCCATCATCTTAACTCTTTTTGTTAAGATAAAAAACTTCACTAACAATGAGTAGAATAATAATCCATATATTACCAAAACATCTTCGTTATCTAGAAAATCTCTTTCTTTTTCATTTTTTTTCTATTTTTTTCCTTTCTTTACTGCAGCACAAATCTTTTCAAATCATGCTCCTTCTCCATCCACCATTGTCATTTTCCTTCCCTTTTCAAGCGCCCCATCGTCTTGCCCTCACTTTCCCTCTTTTTCTTTTCCAAAAAACTCTTACAGCTCCTCCCCTTTTTTGAGAAACAAAATTATAGCTTCTAAAATCTTGAACTCTTGCTTGCCGCTACACTCCTTAGTTCTGGCGCTAGCATTCTTTACTAAATATAGACTTAAGCCTCAACTGCTGCTATAAACTTCTTAGAACCAAAAGATTTCAGGATTGTGTTGTTTGTAATTTTTTTTCTAATATAATGTTGTTTCTTGAGATTTTTTTTTTTATGAATTTGTGTGTTGATTGAACTGAGTTTGAGTGGGTATTTTCTGGATTTGGAGTGGATGAACTTTGGGTGTTTGCTAATTACTACTTCTTGGTTTCTGTGGGTTAATCGATTTATTGTTTGACTTCATAAGGGTGATTGTTTATGGGGTTTCAGTTTTATTTTCTCATTCTATCTCCTGTTTTTTGTGATTCCCCCCAAAAAATTCAATATTTCGGTCAAGGGTTTTTTCATTTGAAATTGCTTCAAATTCATTTTTACAAACGTCGCTTGATCTTGGGCAGGCTGAACCTTTCGCCTGGGCCATCTGTCTATTTCAGCGCCGGCCACATCCCTCTTCCCTTTCTCTTCTCATTCTCTATACCCGTTCTTTTTATTTTTTTATTTTAAAAATAAGAAAATTATATTTTATTTCTTAAAAAATCATATTTTTATTTTTTATCTGGTGATATGGCATGGATCATTAATGATGTGCACGTTTGCCTGATGTCACGGTTTAATTGATTATTTCAGGCCACAGCGCATTGTAACTAACAACGTTTTATATAGGTACCAAAGTACGTGGCGAAAATGAAGCGCAGGTATTAATGTGATAATTTTCTTATTTAAGTATCTAAGTCAAAAAGTGATATAATTTGAGGGTTAAATAATATATTAACCTATTTTGAAATTATTTTTTGTTGATTAATTAATTTTTATCAACCAAACATCAGAAAATACAGAAATTATTTTAAGAAAAATCATTTTCAATAAACCAATTGGACCCTTCTAGATTAAAAAGTTTAGGGTTAAAAAATCTTGTAAATTACTCACATTTTATCAACTTTTTTTAACGATGTTAAGTTGTTTAAGGTGGAGTATTCATTTTTAATATTAATGTATTAAAGTTGAATTAAGTTTAAACATCAATGACTATAATAGATTTTATCCTTATTTTTTTAATAAAACTTCGTTAATTTTTTTGTTGAAGTGATAAATGTTCTGGTGTTCAATCACACTTAATTAAAAAAATTGGGCAAATTTCACTAAGATCTTCAAAGTTTTGTCATAATTTAACTTTAGTCCATTAGTTTTGAAAATAAATACTTCGATCCAAATCACATATGATGTTAACATATATCAATCAATTACTAAACTTAAATTAATAATATTACATTCTCAATTATCAATAATGAATTTTATTATTATTTGTTAGTTTTATGCATTTTTTAGAAAATTATTGTATAACAGATTTTTATTTTTTATTACCAAAAAAGAGCATTATGGATATTTTATGCGTAATAAATATTTAGGTTAATAGATTTTTTAATAATAACTTAATAGAAACGATTTTTTTATAAATTGATAATTTTGAATCAAAATGTCAATTTCTCAAACTTATAGACTAATCTTGAATTAAGATTAAATCTGAATCATTTATATAGAATTTACTCAAAAATATCGGTGACAACTCCCTTTTTGTTTCAAAAATCATTTAAGCGATCAAATTAGTCCACAAATGAAATTGTAATGACAATAATAATCCTCACTATATATATATATATATAAATATATATATATATATATATATATATACACACACACACACACATACACAGAGAGAGAGAAAGAGAGAGAGGGGAGCACCAACTCACTAAGATAAGCTCAATTTAGCCCAACTTTGAAGGGAAATTATGGGCTAGATAGAAGTTATTAAAATTAAGGTTTAATAGCTAAATGTACCTTTAGCATTTTATATAAAATAGAATTAAATCCTTAATATTTTATTGCATGAAAATTAGTTCATAAATTGTCATTTTACTGTAAATAAACCCTCAATCTTTTAAAATCATGCAATTAAATCCAAATTTGTTAAATGACACTGGTTGCCATTAAGACATCCTACATGAAAGCTGACAAGGATAACTTAATTGGTTGTCACGTGTGTAATACTAATGAAAGGTACTGCCATTTAATAGATTTGAAGTTAATTGCATGATTTTGAATAGTTGAGGGTTTATTTACAGTAAATAAAAATTTATGGACTGATTTTCATGCAATAAAAAGATAAGGGCTTACGTCCATTTTGTACAAAAGGTTAAGGGTATATTTGACTATTAAACCTAAAATAAGTGCAAGAACTTAGAGGTGGCAAAACTTAACTTGACGCAAAAAACCAACCTGATCAATCTGAAACCAAATCCGACCAATTCGATTTGACTAAAAAAGTGAACAATACAAATCCTACCAAATTTGAATTCGAATAAATCTAAAACCAAATTGATCCAAATTCATATGATTGAAACCTGACCAGATCCGAACCTAAATTTTTCAGAATTTAGATTAACCCAAACTTATCCTGATCCACACCCAAATTGACCTGAACCTAAATTGATTTGAATCCAAATTAACCCGAACCCGAAAAGATTCAAACTTAAATTTAAGATTATCAATAAATATTTAAATGTTAAAATTAATTATCAAAGTATTTTATTATAGTTAAAATATAATTTTTTTCCAATAATACAAGTGTTATATTTTTTTGAATCTAGTTAAACTTAAATATTCACTTTTATATTATATTCATTTGAACCTAATGTATAATTTTTTAATGGCTAATCTATTATAGAGTACAAACGCTATGTCAACTATACTTAATGCCTCCAATTATTCTATAAACAATAAAGATAAATTAAAGAGTTGTATAGTAGTGTATTATGATATTTAGTGGGATTATTAAATCACTTGGGTGCATTAAGTTAATAATTATTATTGATAATAGAAATAAAATGAAAAGGATGTAATTAATCTATGAATATTGGTAAATATTATAAAGAAAACTATCATATAGATTAGGAAAATTTTTTATTATTTCAATCCCTATTTTATTATTGGTCATGTAAGAAGAAAAATTTATTTATGGTTTCAATTCATTTTCATATCAGACAAATGTCACGGTCTTTCCGCCCAAAATTAGGGCTAACTTTTTCTTTTTCATTCATATGGTTGGATAGTGTTCAGTGTCATCAATTCAATGTTAAGCTAAAACTTACTTAGCTAGATCAATATCCAATGATTCAGATTGATCATAGTACAATCATTTCAGTTCATGTTTACTTTTCTTTACATTTTCATTTTATTTATATCAAGTCAAGTAATGTAACGCCCCGTTACAATATTTTTCACCTTATTTTACACAATTTATCCGGTTGGGCTGTCTGTGATACTTCACTTTACACTTGATGTTAAACAATTTAATAAAATATTGTTAACATTATACACATCCCTTATCTTAATTACAAATATGTAGTATTGTAGACATGTCTAAATACAGAAAATAAATGATCGTACATGATATATCTTAGTCGGTCTGTCACATTGTCCATTATGTGCAGCCTAATCCACAAATACTGGATCTCACCATCATCAAAACCTGAAATGTTAAAATTGGGGAGTGAGCAAACCACGGCTCAGTAAGAGAGTTATATGTTACACTTGATACTCAGCTATCTATATGCTGAAAATAATTTTTTTCATTTTCTTTAAAATCTTCCTAGCTGGCTCTAGGCACACATGTAGGAAGGATACTACAGTCGGCTAGGGATCCGGATAGAGTAAGACAGGTATTTTGAAATACCTGACTTACTCCGGAACCTAGAAGCAACTGTAGAGAGTACTATTTCCGTTATTTTCAAAACGATATAATTTTCGTTTTTCCACGGAGAAAACCACTATTTCTTTTCACATCCAGTATACTTTAAAACACGTGGTAGTTCAGTAATAAAAATAGTAGTTTACTTCTCTTCTCTTCAGTACAGTAAAACACGTGACAGTACAGTGGTTCGCAAATATCCAATCATTGGATATGTACTTTTGCGATTATTTTTATCTTAGAAATAATTCTTATGTTATTCTTTTAGAATTAACATTTATTTCTCTTTTTAAATCAGTAACCGTATCGTACAGTTCAGTAAAACAGTATATTCAGTATTCAGTAAAACAGTATCTCGATACGGTTCAATCAGTAACAGTAAGCAGTAGCTACCCATTCAGTAAATAGTATACGGTAGCTTTCAGTTCAGTAAACAGTAAATGGTAGCCTTTTCTTCAGTAAAACAGTAATCAGTGGCTACCATTTCAGTAAACAGTACAGTTCAGTAAACAGTGTTTTGGTACAGTTTTTTTTCATCAGTAACAGTAAACAGTAAACAGTAAACAGTAGTTCAGAATAGTAAACAATATAGTACAGTACAATAAATAGGATTCTGTAAATCCTTTCAGTAAACAGTAACAGTATGTGAGACTAGGCATCACCCTACAATTAAATCATGCTATCATCATCCAATAATGGACTAGTAATCATCATTCCCGAAGGGACACAGTAATAGTATAACAGTGAGATCTATGGCCATGATCTATATGGTGTCCTCGGTATACACTTGCCAGGTGACATCCGGGACGCTGATGACTAGCAGGTCTATCAGCCACGTGACAATAACAGTATAAGTGTGATGCATGAAACTCGGGGCCTAAGTCTCAAAACAGTATAAACCATACCATAGCCTTTATGGATTTTAAATACAATAAATCAAAATATTTCACAATTATCCATAAGGCTCACATGTAATAAAATCATCACCTTTATGAAATTTATAATTGAAATAATATTTCTCAAAATATTTCATAAAGGTATAAATCGTGCTTTTCTCACGATGAAATAGTTTGCAAAATCATCAATGTAACATATAAAAGGGCAAAACTGTCCTTTCTCCATCGTAAAACACGTATGCACGCTTTTTCGTGCTTTCACTTGAACACATGGTTTTTCAATCATTTATGAAAAATAAAATATTTATTTTTCCAAATTCATAAATCCCGTAACCATGTTTCTTTCTAAAAACACGTGTAGAGACCTTTAGTCTCGAAATCATAGTTTTCCATCATTTCTTAACCTTTATGGAATTTATATAATTATTTATCTCACAATTAAAACCATAAAGGTTTTATATTAAATCAAGTGAATATTTAAGAATATTTATAAAAATATTCACTTCGGTCTCTTTTTCATTTTCATCTCGTTTCACGTGAAATATCATCTACCAGTGAATTTTCGGTGATTTACTTTTCACCATACTCGAAAACATGAATATTTTAAAATCAAATATCATTATATTCATGTTTTATGAAATTTACTTAATTTCTCGATTTTCGTACCTGAAAATGGTTTCACGTGAAATCAAATCATTTATTATGATTTTTGGTGATTTTCGATAAATTTCAATAATTATTCGATAATTTTTCGGCAGTATAACGGCTGCCGATTTGGCTAGCCTCTTGCACGGAAAATACAGTTTATATTTTTCAATTGGTATTTCACCACAATTTGAAACTGATAAATCACCACAAATTTCAAAACTAATCATTATAAATTGCATTTATAAATTAAATGCATAATTTAAAACATGTGACCGAATATCCTTACAGGTGGCACATGTCTCCCTTACCTGTTTCGGGTCGGCAACTGACTCTCGAAGGTCGCGCCCGTGTTCACCTCACCCGATTCCATCGGCTGGGTCATCGAGAGAATTTTCTGAAAATTAAATTCTAAAATTTAGAATTTTTCCATAATTATTTAAATAAATAATTTATTTAAATAATTTAACACATTCTGGGATTTCTTACCGATTTCCGTAATTCTCGGGTTTTTCGAATTCTTGATATTTCTCGTAATTTTTGAAATTTCCGAATCCCGAAAATTTCTCTTTTTCTCTTTTCTTTTCTTCTTTTTTCCTCTTTTTCTTCCTTTTCCTCTTTTCTTTCCTTTTTCTTTCTTTTTCTTTTTCTTTTTCCTTTTTCTTTTCTTTTTTCTTTTTCCTCTTCCTTTCCCGTCAGACCGGTCTGCCTCCTTCCTCGCCGGTTCCTCGTCGACGGCCGATTCTCCGACGGCTCAGGGGCTCCACAGCTGGTCGACGACACGACGAAGCTACCGGTGCCCTTCGTTTGCCCTGGATCGGCTGCACGGCGACGGATCGAGTTGATTTTCCTTCGATTTCTTTCGCCTCTTCGTCGGCCTTCCTCCGTCGTTCACCGCCTCAACCGTGGCCTCCCATGTCTTCCTCTTCCTCCGGCGAAGCTTCGGTGGCAGTTGCGGCGATCGATTTGGCTGGCGCGGTCACTTTCTCTTCTTTTCTCCTTCTCGGCTTCCGCCGGGTTTTCCTTCGTTTTTCGACTCTGCTTCTTTCATTTTCTGTCGCCAGTCACCATCTCTTCCATTTTTTGGCTCGCCGGCGACGTCGATCCTCCCTCTTCTCCTTTCCTTCTCCGGCGACAGTGGCCGGCAGCCACTTGGGGAACAGAATCGAGTTTCTCCTGATTTGTTTCCTTCTGTTTTCTTTTTTTTGTTTTATTTTTATTATATTTTTGTTATATATTATATTTATAATTTATTTTATAAATATAATATTAATATTATATTATATATTACATACGATATAATATTTTATAGATATATATTATATATTAACACATATATATTTAATATATATATCTACATACTTTTAACTTAAATTACATTTATATATTTTGATATAAATGAAATAATTCTATATATATTGTATTTACAATATATATATTCTTTCTCATTTTCTTATTTAATTTGGATTTCCAGTTATCCAAATTAAATTTCCTCCATTTTTCAGTTTTCTATAATTCAAAATTTAAATTTCCTTTCTTCATTATTTTCCATAATTTCTCATCTTATACTTATTTCCAATTTAATTTTCCTTCACACCATTTTCTTAGTCCGTTCCTTTCTCAATTCTTGGGATTTTCACCAATATCCCGTTCTCATAATTTTATTTATTTATTTGCTTTAATATTAATTTCTAATAATTGAAAAATTTACGATTATCACAAGTAAGATGACTTCTTAATTGAACTTAACTAAACAACCTCAAACTATATAAATATAAAGTATTATACTGTAAACCTCAGTATACATTCATTTTTATATCAAATGACTATCATTGACATTCAAAAGTTTACATCCCTTTAACACACTAAAGTACTGTACAGTAAAGTCTAAATATATAAGTAATTGTACGATTATTCCTCCATAGTACAGTGCCAAAGCTTTGAAGGAATTCAATCAGAATCCTCTATTAACAAGGTAGCTACTACTACAGATTATTTGTGAGGTGGAAGAGGGGTTGAGCTTTAAGCCCAATAAGAAATATATATATATATATATATAAAAGCAGATACCATGCTAACTAATGCACGTATCCTACACATGTTCCTACAATAACAATTTACCATCAATAACATTAGACCTAATCTCAGAAAGAATAGATACTATGCAAATAACATGAGAATTGGAAGGAAGAATTGCTATAATCAGTTAGGGATACCAGATTGAGTCAAGAAGGATGCTTTGAAGCACCTCACTTGTTTTGGTCCCTAGATCCGACTATTGGTGTCCTAAGTGAACTTACAAAAATTGAATTCATGTATTTTCGAAACAATGGAATTTTAATACAATACTTTCGAAAACCATGACAATGCAAATGATAAACATTTTATTTCAAATCTATAATTTTGACTTTCAAATCAATAACCGTTAAAACAATAAAATCCGATAAACAATTTCAATTCCAATCAATAAAAATCACGATGATATCATTCATTAGACAATTTATATTCAAATCGATAATCATATCATATAAAACCATTCATTAGAGACGATCATTAAATCATTATGCATTAATAAACAATGAAGTTATATCTATAGCAATTCAGAAAATCCTTTCTTTCAAACAACAAAACCATAACCTCGATACATTCTTTTGCATTAAAACATTTCATTTCGATAACTGAGATTTAACAAAACCATATCACAAATACAATCCTTTGCAGTACAACATTTCATTTTAATAAATAAAATTCGATAGAAACATTTTATTTTATTTCATTTCAATAAAACATTCGATAGGAACAGTTCATTCCATTGCATTTCATTTCAATAAAACACTCAATAGAAACATTTCACTTCATTTCAATTGATATCAATAAAATATTCGGTAGAAACATTTCATTTCATTTCCTTTCAATAAACATTTGGTGGGGACAGTCAACATCCCAATAGAATTATGCAACATTAGGTTCCCAAACGGGAATAACATTAAGACATATGACCATAGTCATAGCGGTGTCCATCCAATGTCACAGAGCTAGTGATACCCTGTGAACTACTAAAGAATTACTCAAGGTCAACAGCAAACATTACACCCCATAGTTCCACGGAGCAGGTGATACAGAGGTGGTTGTAGACTTGCTCAAGGTCTAACAGCAAACATTACATTACATTAGCATGATTACCTGAAGGTAACTATGGAAGCTAACAATCTCAAAATATTTACCCGATTCCTATGAAAATATTAAAACAATACTTTATATTTTCAAACATTACACAATAACACATTTGCAATGTAAACTTTTAGGGAAGCAAGTTTTAGTTTACATTGCCATGAATTCTAACGGTGAGATATACTGTGTAGCACTTAGCTCCTTTAGGATCCTAGAGGTGACGTTCACGGTCTCAAAGTAACTCGTGTAGCACATAAGTTTCGTATAACTTTAGAGGTGACTCCCACTACATAGCTCTCAAACTGTAGCATATCATGTTAAAACATTTACGATAACCCATCTTTCATCAAACATTTCATTCTATATAAAGCCAAAACATTTCATTCAAACTTCAAAACATTTCATTAATATAAAGCCAAAACATTTCATTTCATTTCATTCCATTCAAACTTCAAGGTAGTTGATTGCTCTTTCGAGGTAGTCGGCTACCATACATTTCTTTAATTTTCTAAATTAAAATTTCACAATATTAAAAGTTGTCTATACCATGGGTAGTCAATTGGTTACTGAGGTAGTTGACTGGTTCACAAACAGAAAGCTTTTGGGTAAAAAGCGGTCAATCGACCTTCATGGCGGTCGACTGTTTTTCAGACGGTAAGTTTTTAGGTAAGGGTAATCAATTGGTTTTTAAGGCAGTCGGCTGGTTTTGATTGAATTTAGTTATGGGAAGTAGACTGTTAATGGAAAAGTCTACTGGTCTAAGTCGGTTATTATAGAAACACTCAAATCCTGTGTTTGGGCAGTCAATTGCTCCCTTGGGCAATCGGCTGCTCCTAGACATAATGTTACCTAGGCGTTAAAAACCCATTTTCAAAATCTCCTATACAATCAAACATAGTTCAATATACCACAATTCGGGCATAATTCAATGCAAACACGATATCCCTACGTTCTTTTATACATACCCCTTACCAAACATTCGCGATCACGCGATAGCAACCTCTTTAGCATCAATCTTTAGTGAGCAAGCCTAGGTGCCCAAGTTGTTTTAGAGCTGTAGAGATTAATTGCAAACACAGTTTTCAAATCATACATTATATTCATGCTCTATAGTCTCAAAAATATCACATATATCCGATTGGATCAAAACGAATTTTCTCTCTCTTACCTTCTCTTGGTCGAAACTTTGGGCTTGCTTTTCACCCTCCAAATGGTCACTCCAACACACCATACCATCATGTGTTGTAGAGCTCATCGAGCTGAACAACTTTCCTTTAGGTCATTTTTCGATTTAGAGTGGTTACACTAGGATTTCACGAGCTTTCTCTCTTTAAAACATTAAAACACTTAGGATTTTCTCTCTCTACCTCTCTTGTGGCTAGCCACTTCTTTAAAGAAGATGACAAAATGCTTTTAAAATATCTTTTATAAATATTAAATATCTTTCATGATAAATTACCATTTTTCCCTTAGAAAATTTTAACAATCCATTTTATATCTAACTATTTTAATATTCATTTAAATATTCAATTTAACTTCAAACTATTTTTATTTCAATGCCAAATATATCTATTTGACACAAATAAGTCAAAACATTGACTTTATCGAGGTTTGACCAATCATTTTGGTGAAATTATCAAAATAGCCTTAATTGTTCATTTGCGTAGTTTTTAGCCTTTTCGTGTGATTCAGTCTACAGTTTGGAACTGTGTGAAAATCTTCACACGGGAATTCATCTATGATAGTCTATGGGTCAAAAGTCAAACTATGTTAACCGATATTCACAAAATTTTTTTTCGGCTTATGGACACAACCGTCATTTTAGAATTTGTTGCACATTTCCCAAAACATGCACAAATAGGAGAATTTTGAGATACAAATTTTTACCATCTCATTATTTCACTCCAAATATTAGTACTCTAGAGTTTCATCCCAATAGACTGTAGAAATCTCAGTGGGGCCCTGTCACGCTACGATTATTGAAATTTCATACCAAATTTTTTCGTTTTCATTCAGATTTTCACTTAGTCAGTTAGATTGTGCTCAGTGTCCTCACTCGGATATTACAGTAAAATTTATTAAGCTATATAACGTTTAACTATTCACATTGATCCCAGTACAGTCACTCACAATGCATATTTATTTTTTTCATACAATAACCCATAATAAAGACTATAGTAGACACTCAAGGTTCTTTTAATTGACTGTTTACATCCCTTATACACTAAAGGACTATGCAATAAATATTTGAATATAATATAACAACTGTACAAATATACCTGTTTGGTACAATATTGAAACTTTGTGGAAATCTGATTAAAATCCTTTTTACATAATCAATTATTACTGCTCATAAATCTATAAGGTAGAGAAGGGGTGAGCTTTGGAGAAAGCCTATTAAGAAATATATATTAAAGAATTGATACTATGCACACCTATATGCATGAGTTGAAAACATGTTCAAAACTCATGGTCGTTATTAAAAACGGTGTTTGAGCACTCTATCAGATGGATACTATAATCGGTTAGATAACCATGTTGAGTGCATAAGGATGCTTTAGAGCACTTCACTTGCCTCGGTTTCTAAATATGACTATAGGAAATATCAAAATTTCGCAGAGGAGGAATTCATGCTTATTAAATCCATATCAAAACCTTTCGATCTTTTAGTAAACCACTGAGTAAAATACTTAGTGAAGCACTCAGTAAAACAGTCAATAGTTCCTTCGATAAACCCCTTAGTAGATAGTTTAATAAAACGTTCAGTAAATCTTTTAGTGTATATTTTAATAAAACCTTTTCAAAATATAGTCGATATATAGTCAATAAGCGATCAGTGAATAGATAGAAAATAATCAGAAAATGGTTGGGTGAACGATTAATGAAATGTTAGAAAACCATTATTAAACGATCAGAAAACCATCAATAGACAATTGAAATACGATCGGTAAACATTTGGAAAGCGATTAGTAAACAAACGGAAAAACCGTCAGTAAACCATCGAAAACAGCCAATAAACTATCAGAAATCAATTAGTGAATCATCGAAAAACAATCGGTAAAACAAATCAAAAGATGATTAATAACAATTAGAAAATGATCGAAATAAATTTGAACATGATAAGAATGATCAGAAAATAGTCAATAAACGATCAGAGGATAGTTAGTCAACAATTAGAAAATAATCAATAATCGATTGAAAACCAATCAGTAAACGATCATAAAATGTTCTAAAAACAATCAGTAAACAATTAGTAAACGATTAGAGAATGATTTATAAACTATCAAAAAACGATCAGATAATAATCAGAAGATAGTAAAAAAATGATCAGAAAACGATCCATAAACGATTAGAGAACAATCAGAAAACTATCAATAAACGATCAGAAAACTATCAGTAATTGTGACACCCCGGGGTGCACCCGCTGGTCCACCGACCCGAGCCACCGCCCTAGCTAGGTCACTCATCCGTATTGTCCGCTCTGGGGTGCACCACATAAGCCACCGCCCCTCACGGATTTCTTTCGCGTCCGGAGCGACTCGAACCCTTAACTTCATTAAAGGTCAAGTCACTCCTAACCAATTGTCTTGTCCAAATGGTATGATGAGTGTAAGAGTTAGGTACTTACGGGTCCTAGGTTCGAACCTCAAGTGAAAACGCGCTTAAGGGAATTAATCCTAAGTTCTGCAGGCCCCTTGGGATAAAGCTGTGAGGTGGGTGACCGCCAAAGTAGACAATACGTGTGAATGTGGGCGACCGCCAACCTCACATGTAAAGATAGACTTGGGGCATGTGTGATCACCTAGGGGATGCTCGCGATGGCCAAGGAATGGGCGGGGTCTTTACATAAAAATGCCCATTTTTATGTAAAGACCCCACCCATTTCAATAGGTCGTCGGCGAGCATCTCCTAGGCGATCGCATATGCCCCAGCTTATCTTTACATGTGAGGTTGGCGGTCGTCCACCTCACGGTTTTATCTCAAGGGGCCTGAAGAACTCAGGATAATTCCCTTGAGCGTGTTTTCACTCATGTTCAATCCCAGGACCCATAGGTGCCTGGCTCTTACACTAGTGTTACCATTGAGACAAGTGTTGCCATTGAGACAAGTTGTCTCAATGGTAACACTAGTGTAAGAGCCAGGTGCCTATGGGTCCTAGGATCGAACATGAGTGAAAACGTGCTCAAGAGAATTATCCTGAGTTCTTCAGGCCCCTTAAGATAAAGTTGTGAGGTGGGCAACCGCCAAAGCAGACAATACGTGTGAGTGTGGGCGACCGCCAACCTCACGTGTAAAGATAAACCTGGGGCGTGTGCGATCGCCTCAGGGATGCTCGTCGCCGGCCTATTGAAACGAACAGGGTCTTTACAGTAATAATCGACCAAATTTAGTAAATATTTAGTAAATCAAGTCAACCGATCAGATTTAATAAACACATATCAAAACAGTTTTGATAACAGATAATGGAGACTAGGTTACACCCAACAATATCATGCATGAAACAAAAATCCTAAAGGGATTAGAAACAAAAATCACAAAGGGATTAGTAAAGACATATGGCCATAGTCAAAGGGGTCTACAATGTATACTTGCTAGGTGAAATCTGCGAGGTTGAAGACTTGGCAAGTCTAACAGCATATGATCAAGCACTTAGAATGCATGAAATGGGGCTAACGGTCTCAAATAGTTTACTTGATTCCCCTGAAAACAATAAAATCAGTACTTTATATTTTCAAAACATAGTATAATAATATAAATACACATTTTACTGTGAATGCTGGGAGTGCTTGGACTTATGTTAGCCACCACCCCAGCAGTCACAATATAAACCTTTGGGAACCAAGTTTTCATTTAAAATCATGTCGTTTGAAATTCAATATATATTTTGTTCAATACATTTAGTTAAACTCAAAATATTTAACTTGAATCAAAGAATGAACATTTTTAGTAAACAGTGTTAGTAAATTCAAAATATTAAAAGCTTTTAGTTCAATCAGACAAAATAGAACTTTAACTTCAATCAAACACTCAAAGTAGCTCACAAATAGGTAATATCACATTTTAAGATTGGTACAGTAAAACAGATTATCACTCAGTTCATAAAACCATTAAAATCAGAATATTAGCTGTTCAAGAATATAAATTCAGCAAATATTCCCAGATCAGAACTTAGAGTTCAAAATATTTTATTTATGTATAAGAATAGTGCCATCATTCGTATAAATCATAAATTCAGGGAAACCCATCAAAATCAGTCTTAGAAATTTAGTTACAAATTTAATGTTCCTCATGATTTTTATAGGAATTTCAACTCAAATTTCTTTCCAAAAACCATTTAAAATGACTTCAAATTTTATTCTTTGAAATCTAGAGTTCCAAACATGTTTAACGAAATTTTGACAGTATAATGGCTATATATGCCTTAACCTCCTTGCACGAAAATACAGTTCAAACACCACAACTCCAGTTACCCAATATCAATCAATCACATTTCAATTAACAGTTCAAAAAATCGATTCAAATCACTTAGTCCAGTCAATCGATCTCAAAACAATATCAATGTTCAATAATGCAGAATTTTTAAATCAATCAATCAAATCATATAAATGCAGTCATAATATCCGTACGACTTATATATATTTCCCTTACCTAATTTCCAGTCACACTGCAGTATATCAATCATCTTAGTAAACAGATCAGATAAGTGAGCATATATTTGCTTATCGTTTCCTTTGCGCTACTAACTTTGGAACTGCAAAAAGATAGCAAATACAGTCAAATTTCAATATTCCTTTTTTACAAAGAATATTTTAGTCTCTAAGGTGCTTTAATTTCCTAATATAATGCAAATTTGGTCTACTTCACATCAAATGCCACTGCAAGTACAATCAAAATACCTCTTTTTTCGGTTTTGACTTCACCAACAATCTTGTATTAATTTATACATTATTATAGAACCCAATTTACATTAAATTGAGCATGGTTTTGGTATCCCCTTTGTTAGCTTTAAATTGACATATATATTTTGAAATGACAAAAACTTAAGTAAGCTTTTATGTCTTGATTCATATTGTAAATTTGCTTTGCTACACATGATTTTCTCAATACATTTTAAGTACTCATATCAAACATTAAGATCATGATTCAATGATATATTCTTATTGGTCTTAATACTTTAAAAAATGTTTTTGAATATTTTAGAAAATTATTTAATGAATTTTTGGACCATGTTTTCATTAGAGAAAGTCAAGAAAAACTCCCACAAAAATGCCAATATGTTTTGGGTTGAATTAGGATAAAAAACTATATCATTTCTAACCCAAACGTGCAGGAAAAACACCCTCTGGAAGCATAGGATCGATCCCCTGAGGGAAAAGATCAATCCCTTCATGGCAGAAACTCTTGGAAGCGTGGATTGAGGAAAAGGATCAATCCCTTAGGTAAAAGGATCGATCCCTTTATGTCAGAAAGCCTCCAACGGCTAGTTTCTGTGAGATACAACGGCTAGTTTCTGTTTTAGCTCCAACCAACGTCCACAAACCATCCAATGGACTATAAATAGAGACTTAGAAGCTGAAGGAAGTAAGAGGAAGAGCTCAGCACATTCAATCTTCATTTTCCTCATATTCAAAGCCTCAACAACTTCTCAAGTGCTATACATTCTTCATTTTCTATCAATCTCATATTCCTTGTATAGAATAGCATAGCACAAATCATTGTATAGGATTTTTCTTGTGCTTAAACATTGTAATCACTTGCCTATCTAGAGGCCTTTCTTTGGTTACACCCATTGTATACACAAACATACCTTGTAAAGGGGAGATTTCTCTTTAGCCTTAGAAAAAGCGAGAGGTTTCTCTTTAGCCTTAGAAAAAGAGGGAGGTTTCTCTTAAGCCTAGAAAAAGAGAGATGTTTCTCTTGAGCCTTGAAAAAGAGGGATTGTAACACAAATTCAAGTGAGTGGATTTGGGGAAAATCCTTGGGAGCATCTCAAGGTAGAGGACGTAGGCAAGGTTGCCGAACCTCTATAAATCGCTTGTGTGCATTTCTCTTTCCATTCTCTCTTTACTTCTTGCAATTATATTTGTGTTTATTGTATGGAATTTGGATTGCATGCTTGCATAGCCTAGAGAACTTAGAAAACATTAATATAGGCTAGCGAATTTAGAGGAATCGAAAAATGACCTTAAGATTAGCTAAAAACCGATTCACCCCCTTCTCGGTATAGCCTATAGAGCCAACAATTGGTATAAGAGCTTGAGCTCGAGATTGATTTAAATTAACATCTATCGAGTAAAACGATTATAAATGGCTCACTTGAATGTAGGCACACCCCTAGGAGAAGAGGGACACTCATTAGTTACACCTCCACTCTTCAATGGAGAGAATTACTCATATTGGAAAATTAGGATGATGTTGTTTGTGCAATCAAATGACTATGAAGTGTGGAGAGTAATAGTAAATGGTCCTAAAATCCGAATGAAGAAGGTTGATGGAAAAGATGTCCCTAAAGGTGAAGATGAGTGGGATACAAATGACATGAGATTGGCATAATTGAATGCCAAGACTATGCACACTCTCTTTTGTGCATTAGGTCCCAATGAATACAATAGAGTCTCCCTATGTGAAATGCCAAACAAATATGGAAAAAATTAGCCATCACACATGAAGGGACAAATCAAGTTAGAGAAACCAAAGTAGGAATGCTCACACATGACTATGAGCTTTTTAAGATGAAAGAAAATGAGTCCATGAGTAAAATGTACACTAGGTTTAATAACATAATTAATGGACTTAAGGCATTAGGCAAGACATATTCCAATGTAAAAATAGTTAAGAAAATTTTGAATAGCTTGCCAAAATCTTAGGAGGCAAAGGTGACTGTAATAGAAGAATCTAAGGATCCTAACACCTTGTCTCTAGATGAACATATGGGCTCCCTACTTACATATGAAATAAAATTAAAAAGAAATGAAGAGCCTTCAAAGAAAGTAGGGGTAGCACTTAAGTCTTCCACTCATGAGAAGATTAGAGATGGTAGTGATGAGAGTGGAAATGAGGAGGAAAAGAAAATGGCAATGTTTGCCAAAAGATTTAATAGGTTCATGAGAATGAATGAGAGAGAGAATAATAGGAGACATCAAAGAGGAGAGTCAAGTAGAAGAGAAAATGACCTCTTAGTGTGTTATGAATGTAATGAACCGGATCACACTAAGCTAGATTGCCCCTTCCTTAGGAAAGAAAAGGATAGGAAACCTAAGAAGAAAGCATTTGTGGCTGCATGGAGTGATAGTGATAGCTCCGATAAGGATAACGTGGATGATGAGGTAGCCTACACATGCTTTATGGCTACTAGTGATGATGAGGCTAGTTGTAGTTCTAGTGAAGATAATATTTATACATTTGATGAACTACAAAATGCCTTAAATGAATTAGCAAATGAATTTCAATGCATGAACTCCAAATATAAGAAAATCATTGCTAAATTAAAAATAGAAAATGAAATGCTATTAAATGCAAAACTTGAATTTGAGAAGAAATTAGAAGAAGCAAATCTAGAAATTGATGAAGTAAATAAAAAGAACTTAAATTTGCATAATTCATTTTTTGGATTCTACATGGGTCAACAAAAGCTAGATCATATGTTAGAAACCCAAAGAGCTTTCTTTGACAAAGATGGGTTAGGCTATAATGCAAAACAAAAAGAAACTCATCTTAAGAATTTCCTAGTGAGCAAAAATTCTATGCATGATACATCTCTCATACGCTCACTTTGCAATAGGATTGGCCACTCTTCACAAGTATGCACTTATAGAAAAACCACATTTAGAGGAAGAGTAGTTAGAAAAATGTGGGTGCCAAAGCATGCTGTAAATAATGATGAATTTTGCTTGAAATGGATCCCAAAAGGATAAAAAATTATTTGCACTAACTCTCATGGACCCCAGAAAATTTAGGTACCAAAACATGCATGAATGTGTTTGTTGTATGAGTGTTAGAGCGTGGAGTTACAAAGAAACAATGGAGTTTGAATGCTCTACACACCTTCATGGAGTTTGCTTATCCCAATAATGAAGATGAAAAGCTTGAGGATCAATTCTTGGCAAAGTTACATAACATTCTTCAAAGGATTGCTCAAGTTGGACTAAAGAATCATGGCAAAGCACTCTCTAGCAAAGGAGTATTGTAAGATTAAATCTCTTTTCCCTAAAACTTGTATTTGATTAAGTTATTTATGACTTGATGAGATATTTTGTTGATTCTTGATGCATGTTTGAATGAAAGGCATGATAAATGATTTTTGATTGTTGATGAATAGTTCTTGATGATTGGATGAAAAACATGTTTAATGATTTTGAAATGATTATTAGATTTATGTATTTTGAGCAAGATTGCTATGAGTTGAAAATATATTTACTTGCTCCAAAGTTGCCAAATATATCATATATGCAAAATGCCATGTCATGAACATTAATGAAGAAATATGTATGTTAGAAATCATGGCATGATGTTCACAAGTGTAGTGATTTGATGATATATGCTTAAAATCTATGTGAACAAGTTTGTCCTAACATATTTATGTATTTCAATGCATTGATTTTGACAAAATATGCATAACTCTTAAAATGACCTCTTTTGAGATCAAAAATGCATTTTATTGTATAAATCCTTCCAAAATTGCAAAATCTATTGTTGAATGGTTTTTCATCCATATTTTTCACTCATACAAGTCCAAAATCATGTTACACAAATGTTTAAACTCTTACTTGGACTTAAAATACTCAAAAACGGAGTTTTGGCACCTCACAAGTTCAATTTTTTTGTCAAAAATCTAAAGAAAGTGGATGACGGATCGATCCCCCTCCTATAGGGATCAATCCCCCCAAGGCAGAATGCCTTTCTTACACTATTTCAACCAAAATTGAGAAGAACTTTTCATTGTCTTGATACTTTCTTTCTTCTCAACTTAAAATTCAATATTTAAATTTCTTTTTAATGATCCTTTAATATGAAAAATCACTTTTCATTGGTATCATGACTCAACTTCATCAATTATTAGTTTCAACAATTAATATCTTGCTTTCTCGAACGTATAAGTGCAAATTCATATTTCTTGTTGAAGACATTCATGAATTGCATAAATTTTGAAATAATCTTGAAATATATTTTCTAATGATTGCTTAAACATAATTTTGAGAATTATTTCAATGATTTGTGTATATATTTGAGAATTTGATGAACTTGTGCATAATGAATATTCTTTATACTTCTTGTTCATCTTAGTCAAGCATGCTTAGAGAATTTTATCTTATAGCTTGACTCACATATTCCCATTGAGCATCATGATATAATTCTTAGTCGAATATGAATAATTAAAGGTCAATATATATGCTTGAATGATAAAATGATCATAACTTGACCTTAATAATAGAATTCGAATATGACTTAGGTAAATATAATGTTTGAGATGCTTAACACATTACCTAAGGTCATAATTGTCCTTGGTCTATAATTTGTGATGATAAATGAATCTTAAATGTTCAAATGCATGAAAATTTATCATCCATGAACTTAATTTTTTTATGGCCAAAATTATGAAAGAACTTGAGCTTTAATGACAACACCAACAATCTTAATTGTTTTGGTGTTAAACTTGCATGTTTAATGGTGTGTGATTGTGTTCTTACATGTTTGACTTGATTATTCACTAAGCACACCACACATAACAATTAGCATAATGCAAAATGTCTAAGTTAATCATTGGTAACAATATTTTCAACAATTGATGGAAGCAAAAACTGAATTGACAATTGGTATGAGCTTTAAATTGACAATTCGTCCTGTGTTCTTTAGATTAAAATGACAATTAGAGAAGAATTCATTTAGGACACTTTTGCATGAGGTACTATTGTGCTAGAATCTGTAGTTAATTGATACATGTCTTAATTCTAAGCACATTCTTCTTGAAAGTGATGTATGAGCTCATGCATATGATATGTCATCTAATTTCAGCTCATAATCAGGATATTTTGTCATGCACCTTAGTTGGACCTTAGAGAACGATTGATATACTTATGTGCTTGATAGAAGTGAAATAAGCAAGTTATAGAACATAGTAGAAAATTTATAAACAACTTGATTAATCTCTTACCAATTGGGAACTTCTTACAAAACTATTTATAAACAATTGGTATAGGATCATAAGTCATGTTCTTTGCATTTCATACTCTTTATGGACATTGACTTATTTATTTGTGTTATGAGTCCCATGTACTAACATGTTTTTTGTTAGATGGAGCATATTTTATTTCTTCTAACATAGCCATAATTTTAAGGGGAGTATATTTTTTATCTTTCTTTCTTTTTGCTATAACAAAAAGCGGGAGAGATATTAAAGGGGAGAAATAATGATTTGAAAATTCCTTTTGAAAACCATGCTTATATTGAGGGGGAGCTTTACAATTCATGCTTTATTTCAGATGGAGTATTTCTTTAAAAGAATTTTCAAAGCAAATTTATCTTAAGTTTTGTCATATCAAAAAAGGGGAGATTGTTAGTTTTAAATTGACATATATTTTGAAATGACAAAAACTTAAGTAAGCTTTTATGTCTTGATTCATATTGTAAATTTGCTTTGCCACACATAATTTTCTCAATACATTTTAAGTACTCATATCAAACATTAAGACCATGATTTAATGATATATTCTTATTGGTCTTAATACTTTATAAAATATTTTTGAATATTTTAGAAAATTACTTAATGAATTTTGGACCATGTTTTCATTAGAGAAAGTCAAGAAAAACTCCCACAAAAATGTCAATATGTTTTGGGTTGAATTAGGATCAAAGGCTATATCATTTCTAACCCAAACGTGCAGGAAAAACGCCCTCCGGAAGCATGGGATCGATCCCCTAAGGGAAAGGATTGATCCCTTCATGGCAGAAACTCTTGGAAGCGTGGAATGAAGCAAAGGATCGATCCCTTAGGTAAAAGGATCGATCCTTTTATGTCAGAAAGCCTCCAACAGCTAGTTTCTGTGAGATACAACGGCTAGTTTCTGTTTTAGCTCCAACTAACATCCACAAACCATCCAAGGGACTATAAATAAAGACTTAGAAGCTGAAGGAACTAGGAGGAAGAGCTCAGCACATTCAATCTTCATTTTCCTCATATTTAAAGCCTTAACAACTTCTAAAGTGTTATACATTCTTCATTTTCTATCAATCTCATATTCCTTGTATAGAATAGCATAGCACAAATCATTGTATAGGATTTTCCTTGTGCTTAAACATTGTAATCACTTGCCTATCTAGAGGCCTTTCTTTGGTTACACCCATTGTATACACACCTTGTAAAGGGGAGGTTTCTCTTTAGCCTTAGAAAAAGAGGGAGGTTTCTCTTGAGCCTAGAAAATGAGAGAGGTTTCTCTTGAACCTTGAAAAAGAAGGATTGTAACACAAATTCAAGTGAGTGGATTTAAGGAAAATCCTTGGGAGCGTCTCAAGGTAGAGGACGTAGGCAAGGTTGCCGAACCTCTATAAATCGCTTGCGTACATTTCTCCTTCCCTTCTCTCTTTACTTCCTGCAATTATATTTGTGTTTATTGTATTGAATTTGGATTGCATGCTTGCATAGCCTATAGAACTTAGAAAACATTAATATAGGCTAGCGAATTTAGAGGAATCGAAAAGCAACCTTAAGGTTAGCTAAAAACCGATTCACTCCCCTCTCGGTATAGCCTATAGAGCCAACACCGTTCACTAGTTCAAATTTACCATACTATCCTACACACTTCATTTCAACAATCTAAGGTCGTACACGTGTTCTACTCATACTCTAGACTGATTCTACACCATTTATGCATTGAATGACATCACATTCATGCATGGGTATGAGTGGCAAAATCTCATGGAGCATGATTCTCATGGTTTTAGTTCAAATCAAGCTTAAATACATGTTTAAACATCTTAATCACATGACAAACAATCATAAGACCATGAAAAACACAAGCTTTCTCTCACCTTTAACCACGACCAGATTTGATGTGGCATGGTTCACCATGATTTTAGCCACCTTAGAACTTGATTTTGGTGTCAAAAGATAGAGCACTAAATTATGGACAGGGTTGATGAAAACAGTTTTCTGTTTGGAGGTCGTTTGATTAGGGTTTCTTAAGCTTTCTCTCTCTTCAAGTTACAAAAATGGTGGAAATGAGACAAAAAAACTATGGCTACCGAAAATGGAAGAGAAAGGTGTACGAAATTTCTTTTAAAATTATATTTTATTGTGTAAATTACCATTTTGTCCTTAAAACATTAAATTTTGACCATTTTACCCTTAATGATTTGACTTTGTTGTAAACAGTCTATCCAACCTCCAAAATATTTCATTTTATCATAGAACACCTCTATTTTACTCATTCTAATCATTAAATAAGCTTTTATCGAGGTTTGATTGGTAACGAAGGTGAAATTACCAAAACCTTAACCATTGAATCATGCAAATTTCTATTTTTACGCCTGATTTATTCTATCCGTCCACATAGCCTAAAACCTTATTTCATGGAAAATATTTCACCATTGATAGTTATTTAAAAGTTGACTTGGTTTGACTGTAATTTACGAAAATTCTTTTGGCTTATGTCTTTAATTGTCATTTTTGAAATTATTTTACACTTTTCAAAATATGCTCAAACGAGGTCATTTTGAGATACAGATTTTTGTTATATCCATATTTCACCTCAAATAACATTATTCTAGGGTCTCACTTTGATTTGGGCAGGAAAAGTCTTGGTAGGGACCACACTGAGTATTTCCCTAAACCTTATCAAACTAACCCTTTATTTAGATATTTTAACAATCGATAATTTTTTTAAGTTCCTGCACTCTTTAACTTATATCGGATATGGGGAAAACGGGGTTCTCACAGGCCCGCATCAAATTTCTCTATCATAACCGCTATGTAGAAATCTTAGCTATTAACTCTCGCTTTTCGATTTCCATAATGAATTACTTATATTGATTATTGGGAAATTGGAGTTCTCATATTCTCTCCCCTCAAAGAATTTGGTCCTCTAAATTCGACACAAGTACTTTGATAGTTCAATGCTACTATCCATTCATATCACTGTTATGCTTTATCACTTTTCGACTGATATTATTCTTAACAGTCAATCTTTCCATTCATTGCGATTAATCATTCTACACACTGTCTATATTGTTCATTAACAATCCTCTTGTATCTGTCAATCATTATCAATTTCCATATCAATCACATCCTATACGATCATTCTATTAACTTTGAAATAAAGCATATCTCTATTAACCATTTTCGATCATTCAATAACTATCTCAATAATACTTTTATACAATATCTACATCAGTCATTCAAAGTTTCAATCACATATTCCAATCAATCATTAATTTCCTATGCGAAATGAACATTTCCATACATATCATTACATACTCTAACACCTTTCAATCAAGGTCAAATCTTGACAATCAATCATTCTGCCCACTACTATTAATCTTATAATGCTTATACCATTCGTTAACTATCCACTTGCATCTTTCAATAATTACCTGTTTCCATGTCAATCATATAAAATATAATCATCCTATCACTTGAAAGCAACATATCTCTATCAATCTTTCAAGTGATTCGATATCTATCTCTAGAATACTTTCAATACGATAAAAGTCTCAGTCATTTAAAATCCTATCATATATTCTAATTGTAGACACCCTATTTTGTCCGGGGTCTTAACTTGTAAAAAATAATTAATTGGATTGAGTGACATTGTATTTTAAATAATTTAACAATTTAAATCAGGATTTTTAGATTTAAAATTAACATTAATTAGGAAATTAAAATTAAAACAGGATTTAAGAAAAATAAAAAAAACAAAGAAAAATAATAAAATTAATTTTAGGATAAGATAATTAAATTTTTAGGATAATTATTTAGATTAATAGAGTTAGATTAAGATTAACATAAAAATAAAATAGATAAAATGGGAGATAATTATTAGAATAAATATAGTTGTATTAGGACTCTAACAAGTTTTTGGATTATAAAAAAGGATCAAGGCTCATGATTTGAGGGGACACACAAACAAAATACACAATCAAACACTCAACCTTGACAGAAAATCCTACCGAGCATCATCACCAAGCTTGCCCCCACACTGTTGCCATCATCATCTTACACTGATCATCGTTACCCTATCTATTGTGGATTGGAGTTTGTTGGTTGTATCAATTTCTTGGCTGTCAATCGCTGCACCACCGTGAGCAACTCATCGCCAAACAAGCTTGTTCGCTTGTCACGCATCCTGTCTTGTTACTGCTTGGATGTTAGCTACCACCGCCCCTGTTCCTCATAATTCTTATTATTCACTTGAGCTGCAGTTTGGAAATACAAAGGAAAGCTTGGTTTTTGCCCCTTTACAGGTAAGTAAAAAACGTTTAATTAATGTTAGTGGGTAGTTTATGATTGTTAGGTTATTAAATATCTATAATTGGGTATTAATTGTTTATATAATAATTAAATTAATAGTTAATAATTTAACATATAAATAATGTGGTAATAATTTGTACATAAACATTTATTTCGATAATGGCTAATATTTGTTTTAATAAGGTTAAATAATATTAATTTGATAATAATTTGTTAATTAATTCAATAATTTAATAAATCTAATAATTTGGTAAGTTCATGATAGTACTAATGCTTAATTGGATAATAATAAAAAAATAATAATTTGTATACTTAAATTGATTGGCATATAATATTAGTAAAATAATAAAATCACAAAATATGGAGATAAGTTGAGATTATTCTAAGGATGGAATTCCAAGTGTCACGAATGGTTGCCATTTTGGAAATTCCTAGGTGAGGATATTTGCCTTAAATTTCACCAGCATGATGGAAGATTTAAGGTAAGTATTCAATATTAATAATCGATATTTATTTCTAAAAACATAAATATATATTAATAATCAATCTCTATTTAAAATAAAATAAAAATAAAAATTAATAATAAGAAATTAGGAAATAATGAGTAAAAAAAGTTAAAAGTATAATAATAAGTTGAGAATAAGTGGAGGTTATCCCGATGATGGAATTATAAGGTGTCACGAATGGCTGACACTTTTAAATTCTTAGGTGAGATGTTTTCTTTAAATTTCGCAAGCATGATGGAAGATTTAAAGAAAATTTTCAAGAAGAATAATTGATATTTATTTTCAAAAGATAAATAATATTAAAATAAAGATTAAAATAAAATAAAATAATAAAGGAAAATTAAAAAGGAAATAAAACGAAGATAAAATAAGGATAAAAGATGGAAAATAAAATTAAGATATTTCATAAAAGATTTAACAAATCCGACGACGGAGCCTCTCCGAGAAAAACGAATGGAATTTCTTGGATTCTCTTGAGGTGAGGATGAAATTTAAGAAATTCCGCCAGCATGATGGAGAGTTTCTTAGAAATTGTCCAATATTTAAATATTTAAATTTAACAAGATTAAAAACCATTTAATTAAAAATTATTAAAGATATCACAAAATTAGTTGGTACCATTTTAGGATGGGCGTTGTGGGGGTGCTAATCCTTCCTCACACGTAACCGTACTCCCGAATCTAAGAATCTTTAAACATAGACTATGCCTTATCTTTAGACAAGAATAGGTGACCAATCACACCTAAAGTTTGAATGGTTGGTGGCGACTCCTAGAATTTTAAAGTCTAGCAGTTAGGTTCACGGACCTAGACGTTATGACAGCTTGGCGACTCCACTAGGGACTTTTAAAGAGTCAGGCCAATAGGAAATTTTGTAATTATCTTGAATTTTTGATTAAATGTTTTTTTATCTTGTTTTGTTGTATATATTGCTTGTTATGTTATCTTTATTTGAGGGGCATTTAAAATGGAGTCTCGTTCCTTCACACACACACATCACTTGCATGAGCATGCATGAGCCTTCTACACAGGCTTCGTCCTTTTTAGGAGGAAGTATAGTAACTACGCTCTCGTGAGGTGGTAACCTCCGCAATGGCTAGCGAAATATTTCCACTCAAATTGAACCTTTCCGTTTGTAGCCTGTGATGGGTGAGGATTGGGTGCCTTACTAGTCTTGTATGGACAACAGTGAGGAACAATTTGGGAACCTTTAGACCTTGAATTATCCAAGCCTAGCATGTAATAAAACATAAGACCTAGCCTTAGGGTGGAACCATACTAGATTGAAATGTAGACTCAAACCCAAGATAGGACACATGAAGAAATAAGTTTTACTTCCTCCTTTTTACATTGTTTTTCAACAAAAAAAATTCAAAAAATGTAGTTTTTCTTTCTTCCATTTTTCAGAAAAAAAAACAAAAAAAGAGTTTGTCTGTATGATCGAATCATGCATAGTTGTGTTTGATTTTGCATCACATAACATATCATTCACGTAAGTTTGCATTTGTCTTGTCATAAGAATGAACATACCATTGATTGTTAGAAGAGATTGCTAGACCTAAATGCATTCCATATACATTCATTTTTGTGCATAAACATATCATCACATGAAATATAATTTCAACTTAATTGTGGCACTCAAGGTATCAAAATTGCATCCACTAGACGATCTGCCCTCCATAGATATCATACAAGGTATCAAGCACGCATAATGGAAGAGGATCAAAATAGCAGAATAGAAAAGTTGGAAAGGGATAATGCAAAGATGAAGGGGCAATTGAGCGAAATTACTCAGTTGCTAAAAGCCATGATTAAAGGAAAGGAAAAAATGGGTAATCAAGATGAGTCAGTACAAGAGGCTCAACAAAGCATGTGAGACAACCCCATTTTTGTTCCTGAAGGAAGCACTGCCAAAGCTCCAACGCACCTACAGATACAAGTTCAAAACCCAGTAGAAGTGCCAAACTTAGATGATCCCACAGAGCTAGAAAAGTTGAAGCATAAGGAAGAATATAGTGGTACTAAAGCCCAGCTGAGCTTGATAGAGGAAAGACTAAGTGCCGTGGAAGGCGTTGACTATTTTGGACCCATTGCTGCTGAAAGGTTGTGTTTGGTATCGGGTGTCGTGCTTCCACCAAAATTCAAGGTGCCTGAATTTGAAAAGTTCAACGGAACATCGTCCCCAAAAGATCATCTCACCATGTACTGTAGGAAGATGGCGACATATGCATGGGATGACAAGCTATTAATTCATGTTTTTCAAGATAGTTTGACTGGGTCAGCCACTAAGTGGTACAACCAATTGGAAAGGAGCAAAGTTTCTTCTTGGTCTGAGTTGGCGAGAGCTTTTATAGCTCAATACAAACATGTGTCTGATGTAGCTCCTGACCACTTATCTCTCCAAGGTATGGAAAAGAAAAAAGATGAGAGCTTTAAAGAATATGCCCAACGATGGAGAGACATGGCATCACTAGTTCAACCTCCTTTGACTGAGAAGGAAATTACCATGTTCTTTTTGAATACTCTCAAGGCTCCTTACTATGAGCGTGTGCTTAGCAGTGTGACCAAGAATTTTGTAGACATGGTGTTGACAGGCGAAGCTATTGAAAATGCCTTTAAGAGTGGTAAGATTGAAGCATCTATGAATGATAGCAAGAGGAATGGGTTTTCAAAGAAGAAGGAAGAAGATGCACAAGCTGTCTCCAATAACTCACGTCGCTCCTATACCTCTTATTCACCTTCAGTGAATTACACTTATTCTCAACCCCACCCACAAACTTATCATCAGAATGCTTACCAACCCATTTCCCATTCACAAGACCCCACTTTTTCACCTAATGACCAAAAGAATACTCGAGCTAGCCGAAATGTCACAATAGACCCTATACCAATGACATACACAGAGTTGTTCTCACAGTTGGTAAGGGGTCACCTTATTGCCCATGTTTATGTAGAGCCCTTGAAGCCTCCCTACCCAAAGTGGTATGATCCTAACGCAAAGTGTGCTTATCATAATGACAATGTTGGTCACTCTATTGAGAATTATATGGGCTTAAAGAGGAAAGTCCAAGCACTTGTCAACACTGGAATTTTGAGTTTTGGGGCAAAGAATAACCCAAATATGAAGGATAATCCTCTGCAGATCGCACAAAGGGTAGCGGTTAATGCTATGGAAGAAAGTGGATGATATTGATTGATTCACTAACTTGAAGATTATGGTTGTTTCTTTGTTTCTAATTTCATTCATCTTAGGACATTTCAATTTCTTAGGTAATATAGGAGTGCCTAAGCCCAAAAGGCATTAAGAATTCTTTTATGTATTGGGCCAGTTTTCATTTGTTTTCATTTTCAATAAAGGATTAGTGTGATGCATATTTCTTAATTCCTCATTCTAATCTTGTTCTTTAATGCCAAACACCAATACCTATATTCTCTACATTGTTACCAAGCTTAAAAGTATCCAAATAATGAACATGATAATGATGATGGCAATGAGTATAAAATTCAGTTTTGAAAGAGTTGCTTTGGTTGGTTGAATGGGTTTCCAATTTGCCAAGATTGTTTAAGTAAGAAGAGAATAGAATATATTTGTCTAAAATCTTCACCTATAGAATGTTACAATTAAAGGTGAATCTCTACATGAAATTCTAATGAGTTTGCCTTTGTTCAAAAGATGACCTTTAATGAGAGTACTTGTATTGAGATGAGAAATGACCTTCTTTCATTACCTTTCAAGCGTGAGTAAAATTATATATTGGTTACCCCTTTTGAGCCTATTATATTCTTTTTGATATAACCTACCAAGAATCACCCTCCACACTGGGGGGCAAAGAGAATAGAAGATGAAAGATCAGTGGGGCAAAGAAAAAATCCTTTTGTGAAAAAAAAAGAGAACAGAAAAGAAAAAGAGAATGAAAAAGGAAAGAGGGTTTGAATCAAGAAAGTGAAAACCCTAGTCACATTTGAATAAAAAGGAGAGAGAAAGCAAATTAGAATGGGGCAAAAGTCAAAATGCCTAAATGATTCATGAAAAATGATTCTTGGTTTGATGAACCCTAAAACACTTATTTTGGGCCTATATTATCCTTTCTTTCATGAACCCTCACCTGAGCCTACATTACATGCCTTAAAAGTCCATTTTGATCAAATATGAGTACTCCTATTGAAGAATCATGTGTTGAATAAAGGCATACTTACACTATGAGATGATGATCCTTTGGATGAAATTAGGACAAGCGGATCAAGATAAGCAAAAAGATTTCATCTAGATGGAAGAAGTGGGATTCCAAAGACTCTCTTGGATCCATGTGAGCATTAAATTGGGTGAAGAAATATTTGATGTTGGGGCATGAATCAGAAGGAGAACAGATAAAAGAAGCTTAATCAAAGACAATGAAGTTGAAAATGAAGAGAAATGAATAAAAAAAGAAAGAAAAGAAAATGAAAAAGAAGAAAAAAAGAAAAAAATGAAAGGAGGATTCAGATTGAAAACCCAAAAAGGGCGGTTTAGATCAATGGAGTGCATCTAAGTTGAAAACCTGAAAAGGCGGCTTGGATACGAGAAAAGCTAGATGTCAAAGATACTGGGGTAAGAGGATGTTTTGATAAACTCAACATGATCGGATAAAGTAGACATTTGGAAGGGAATTTTGTATTCGTTGACCAAAATCATTTGAATTTTTGTTATTTGGATACTATTACCTAAAACTTAACATGATAATTCTAGCTTTTCCTTTCTAGCCTTTTTCCTTCAAGCTTGGCTACCCCTTATAATACTTTCAGATATTGAATACTATTATTGTTTTCACCTATCATTCTTTTGCTATATCCTTACCTTGAGGGATTGAGAAATTGTGTTGCATTGATCTTGAAATTAGAATGGTAATGAATGTTTGCTTGGCAAAATATGTGAAAGACTCCTATATTATTTAGGAAAATAAAAGAAAAGGAAACTTATGGATGAATTGAAATTGGAAATCAAGAATAACCAATGAATAAGATAGAATGAATGGTGAAGTCTCAGTAAAGATTTTAATAAGCAAATGAATAACCAGATAGAGAGAATAGTAAAGAGAAGAAACAAGGGATCAGATGAGATAAAGAGGGCACGAAGACAAGAGCTTCATTGGGAAAGAAAATGGAAAAAGGAAAAATGAGAAGAGAAATAGGAAATATAAGGACAGGATGACATATGAAAAGAGAAGAATGCATGAGATAGACTGATAAAGAAAAACCTTGTTGTTGCCACAGTTAAAGTTGAAATGCTTTTCAAAGAAAGCATTGCATGAACAGAATAGATTGTGTGAGTGATATTACATGAATGGCATTGCATGGATAAAATAAACTGCATAAATAGGATAGAATGCATGCACAGTTGCACACACGATGCCTTGCATGAGAAAAAGAAAAAAATTACAGACAAGGTTCCTTGAGCACAATCTATAAGACCTTCGGGCATGATTCCTCCAAATATTTAGACAAGATTTTAAAGTTTGACTGCCTGCTTATTTAGGGGGAGCTTTTGGACAAGATTTTAAAGTTTGAAGCCTGCCTGTTTAGGAGGAGCTTTTGGACAAGATTTTTAAAGTTTGACTGCCTGCCTGTTTAGGAGGAGCTTTTGGACAAGATTTTAAAGTTTGACTGCCTGCCTGTTTAGGAGGAGCTTTTAGACAAGATTTTAAAGTTTGACTACCTGCTTGTTTAGGAGGAGCCTTTTGGACAAGATTTTTAAAGTTTGACTGCCTGCCTGTTTAGGGGGAGCTTTTTGGACAAGATTTTAAAGTTTGACTGCCTTTCTGTTTACAAGGAGCTTTTTCAAAAAAAATGAAAAAAAATAATAAAAAAATAAAAAAAAATAAAAAGAAAGAAAGAAGAAGTCAGACAAAATAGGTGTCTATGTCTTTGTGCAACTACTGTTTCATAGGAAATGCACAAAAAGGGGCAGCTGTAGACACCCTATTTTGTCCGGGGTCTTAACTTGTAAAAAATAATTAATTGGATTGAGTGACATTGTATTTTAGATAATTTAACAATTTAAATCAGGATTTTTAGATTTAAAATTAACATTAATTAGGAAATTAAATTTAAAATAGGATTTAAGAAAAATAAAAAAAAGACAAAGAAAAATAATAAAATTAATTTTAGGATAGGATAATTAAATTTTTAGGATAATCATTTAGATTAATAGAGTTAGATTAAGATTAACATAAAAATAAAATAGATAAAATAGGAGATAATTATTAGAATAAATATAGTTGTATTAGGACTCTAACAAGTTTTTGGACTATAAAAAAGGATCAAGGCTCATGATTTGAGGGGACACACAAACAAAATACACAATCAAACACTCAACCTTGACAGAAAATCCTACCGAGCATCATCACCAAGCTTGCCCCCACACTGTTGCCATCATCATCTTACACTGATCATCGTTACCCTATCCATTGTGGATTGGAGTTTGTTGGTTGTATCAATTTCTTGGCTGTCAATCGCTGCACCACCGTGAGCAACTCATCGCCAAACAAGCTTGTTCGCTTGTCGCGCATCCTGTCTTGTTACTGCTTGGATGTTAGCTGCCACCGCCCCTGTTCCTCATAATTCTTATTATTCACATGAGCTGCAGTTTGGAAATACAAAGGAAAGCTTGGTTTTTACCCCTTTACAGTTAAGTAAAAAACGTTTAATTAATGTTAGTAGGTAGTTTATGATTGTTAGGTTATTATATATCTATAATTGGGTATTAATTGTTTATATAATAATTAAATTAATAGTTAATAATTTAACATATAAATAATGTGGTAATAATTTGTACATAAACATTTATTTCGATAATGGCTAATATTTGTTTTAATAAGGTTAAATAATATTAATTTGATAATAATTTGTTAATTAATTCAATAATTTAATAAATCTAATAATTTGGTAAGTTCATGATAGTACTAATGCTTAATTGGATAATAATAAAGAAAAATAATAATTTGTATACTTAAATTGATTGGCATATAATATTAGTAAAATAATAAAATCACAAAATATGGAGATAAGTTGAGATTATTCCAAGGATGAAATTCCAAGTGTCACGAATGGTTGCCATTTTGGAAATTCCTAGGTGAAGATATTTGCCTTAAATTTCGCCAGCATGATGGAAGATTTAAGGTAAGTGTTCAATATTAATAATCGATATTTATTTCTAAAAACATAAATATATATTAATAATCAATCTCTATTTAAAATAAAATAAAAATAAATATTAATAATAAGAAATTAGGAAATAATGAGTAAAAAAAGTTAAAAGTATAATAATAAGTTGAGAATAAGTGGAGGTTTTCCCAATGATGGAATTATAAGGTGTCACGAATGGCTGACACTTTTAAATTCTTAGGTGAGATGTTTTCTTTAAATTTCGCCAGCATGATGGAAGATTTAAAGAAAATTTTCAAGAAGAATAATTGATATTTATTTTGAAAAGATAAATAATATTAAAATAAAGATTAAAATAAAATAAAATAATAAAGGAAAATTAAAAAGGAAATAAAAAGAAGATAAAATAAGGATAAAAGATGGAAAATAAAATTAAGATATTTCATAAAAGATTTAACAAATCCGAAGACGGAGCCTCTCCGAGAAAGACGAATGGGATTTCTTGGATACTCTTGAAGTGAGGATAAAATTTAAGAAATTCCGCCAGCATGATGGAGAGTTTCTTAGAAATTGTCCAATATTTAAATATTTAAATTTAACAAGATTAAAAACCATTTAATTAAAAATTATTAAAGATATCACAAAATTAGTTGGTACCATTTTAGGATGGGCGTTGTGGGGGTGCTAATCCTTCCTCACACGTAACCGTACTCCCGAATCTAAGAATCGTTAAACATAGACTATGCCTTATCTTTAGACAAGAATAGGTGACCAATCACACCTAAAGTTTGAATGGTTGGTGGCGACTCCTAGAATTTTAAAGTCTAGCGGTTAGGTTCACGGACCTAGACGTTATGATGCTAATTAGTCACTAATTTCCTATACAAAATAATCGTCTCATTACATTTTCAGGACTTCATTCATAATTTATATTCAGATAAGTACAGAATTTTAGGGATGTAAACCATTTCTGGCTTACAAACACTGACTCACATCAACCAACCTTGCTCTGATATCAACTTCTATCACGATCTTTTCACCCAAAATTAGGGCTAACTTTTTCTTTTTCATTCATTTGGTTGGGCTATGTTTAGTGTCATCAAATCAATTTAGGTTAAAACTTACTTAGCTAGATCAATGTCGAATTATTCAAATTGGTCCCAAAACAATCATTTTAGTTCATGTTTACTTTTCTTTATATTCTCATTTCATTTACATAAAGTCAAGCAAGATGACTTCATAACTGTACTTGACTAAATAACCTCAAACTATATAAATATCAAGTATCATACTGTAAACCTCAGTATACATTCATTTCTATATCAAATGACTATCATTGACATTTAAACTTTTATAGTTTACATCCCTTTGACACACTAAAGTATTGTACAGTAAAGTCTGAAATATAAGTAATTGTGCGATTATACCTCCATAGTACAATACCAAAGCCTTGAAGGAATTCAATCAGAATCCTCTCTTAATAAGGTAGTTACTATTACAAATTATCTATGAGGTGGAAGAGGGGGTGAGCTTTGAGCCCAGTAAGAAATATATATATAAAAAACAGTAGATACCACTCTAACTATATACACATATCCTACACGTGTTCCTACAATAATAGTTTACCATCAATAACTTGACCTAATCTCAAAAAGAATAGATACTATGCAACATGCATGTATCCTAACTATATTTCTTACATTTACATTTACTATCGATAACTATAACATGGGACTCGAAAAGAAGAATTGTTATAATCGGTTAGGGATACCAGGTTAGTAAAGAAGGATGCTTTGAAGCACTTCACAAGTTTTGGTCCTTAGGTCCGATTATAGGTGTCCTAAGTGAATTTACAAAAATTGAATTCATGCATTTTCGAAAAAATAGAATTTCAATACAATACTTTGGAAAACCATGACAATGCAAATGATAAAATTTTATTTCAAATCCATAATTTTGACTTTTAAATCAATAACCATTAAAATGATAAATCCAATAAACAGTTTCAATTCTAATCGATATAAATCACGACAATATCTTTCATTAGACAATTTATATTCAAATCAATAATCATATCATATAAAACCATTCATTAGAAATGGTCATTAACTCATTATGCATTAATAAACGATAAAGTTATATCAATAGCAATTCGAAAAATCCTTTCTTTCAAACAACAAAACCATAACCTCGATGCATTCCTTTGCATTAAAACATTTCATTTCGATAACTGAGATTCAATAAAACCATATCACAAATACATTCCTTTGTAATAAAGCATTTCATTTCAATAAATAAAATTTTGATAGAAACATTTCATTTCATTTCAGTAAAATTTTCAATAGGAATAGTTCATTCCATTGCATTTCATTTTAATAAAACACTTAATAGAAACATTTCACTTCATTTCATTTCAATAAAACATTCGGTAGAAACATTCATTTCATTTCAATAAAACATTCGTGGTGACAATCAACATCCTAATAGAATCATGCGACATTAGTTTCTCAAATGGAAATAACATTAAGACATATGGCTAGAGTCATTGTGGTGTCCATCCAGTGTCATGAAGCTAGTGACATCCTGCGAAATACTGAAAACTTACTCAGAGTCAACAACAAATATTACACCACACGGTACTATGGAGTAGGTGATACAGAGGTGGCAATAGACTTGCTTAAGGTCTAATAGCAAACATTACATTACATTAGCATGATTACCCAAAGATAACTATAGGAGCTAATAATCGCAAAACATTTATCTGATTCCCATGAAAATATGAAAACAACACTTCATATTTTTAAACATTATATAATAACACATTTGCAATATAAACTTTTAGGGAACCAAGTTTCTATTTACATTGCCATGAATTATAATTGTGAGGTATATTGTGTAACACTTAGCTCCTTTAAGATCCTAGTGGTGACTTTCACGGTCTCAAAGTAACTCATGTAGCACAGAAGTCCCTATGACTCTAGAGGTGGCTCCACAATATAGCTCTCAAACTGCAGCATACCATGTTAAAACATTTACGATAATCCATCTTTCATCAAACATTTCATTTGGTATAAAGCCAAAACATTTCATTCAAACTTCAAAACATTTCATTCAAACTTTTACTTCATTTCACTCTATTCTAACTTTAAAACATTCAAGCTATATATTCTTTCAAAACCATTAAACATTAACAATGCATTCTAAAATTATCATGCATAACGATTAAAAAATATCAAAACAACAATTATGCATGTGAACAATACAATTATGCATAACTGAACTCATGCCTATACAATACCTCTTTCATTTTCGATTCTATAGTTTCAATTCTAATACTTTTAGTACAATCAATAATGTCAAATTATTAACCTTTTACACTCACTAACAAATCCAAAACGTTTCCTTTCGTTTAATAACAATTAACTATTTCAATCCTTCAAACTCTAAAATCTATTCTATTATTTCGATAAACTTCATTTTCAAACACTGTACTTTAAAATCTTTCAATACTTTTCGTAAACTATTTATCATGTAATATAACTTAACACATTCAAAAGGTATACCTTTAAATTAATACCAATCATTTCGATATAAAGTCTCATTCTAAAATCATCATTTACTATCAAAATCTAACGATTCCAACGATCAATAAACATTAAAACTTTTAGAATATATTAACTTATTTAAATCATTACTTTACCTAACACTTTGTCAAATCAAATAATTTTGGCTTAGGGCAGTTGATTGCTCTTTTGGAGTTGTCGGCTGCCATATATTTCTTTAATTTTTCAAATTAAAATTTCACAATATTAAAAGCTGTCTATACCATAGGCAGTTGACTAGTTTTCAAACAGAAAACTTTTGGGTAAAAAACAGTCGACTGGCGTGTATGGTGGTTTACTATTTTTCAAATAGTAGGTTCTAGGTAAGGGGTAGTTGACTGGTCTTTGAGGCAGTCAGCCGGTTTTGGTCGATTTTAGTTATGGGCAGTCGACTACTCCTGGATAGAATGCTACCTAAGAGTTAAAAATCCATTTTCAAAATCTCCTATACAATCAAACACAGTTCAATATACCACAATTCAGTCATAATTCAATGCAAACATGATATCCCTACGTTCCTTTATACATATTCCTTATCAAACAGTCGCAATTATGCAATAGCAACCTCTTTAGCATCAATCTTTAGTGAGCAAGCCTAAATGCCCAATTTGTTTGAAAGCTATAGAGATCAATTTCAAACATAGTTTTCAAATCAAACTTCATATTCATACTCTACAATCTCAGAACTATCACATATATTCGATTGGATCAAAACCAAATATTCTCTCTCTTACCTTCTCTTGGCCAAATCTTTGTGCTTGCTTTTCACCCTCCAAATGGTCACTCCAACACACCATTCCACCATATGTTTTAGAGCTCATTGAGTTGAACAACTTTCCTTTAGGTCACTTTTCGATTTGGAGTAGTTGCATTAGGGTTTTACAAGCTTTCTCTCTTTAAAACATGAAAACACTTAGGATTTTCTCTCTCTACCTCTCTCATGGCCGACCACCCCTTTGAAGGAGATGACAAAATGTTTTTAAAATATCTTTTATGTATATTAAATATCTTTAATGAAAAATTACCCTTTTGCCATTAACAATTTTGAAAATCTCCTTTATGTCTTAACTATTTTAATATTCATTTAAATATTCAATTTAACTTCAGACTATTTTTATTTCAATGCCAAATATATCTATTTGACATAATTCAATCAAAATATTGACTTTTATCGAGGTTTGATCAGTCATTTTGGTGAAATTACCAAAATAGCTCAATTGTTCATTCGCGTAGTTTTTTTGCCTTTTCATGTGATTCAGTCTACGGTTTGGAACTATGTGAAACATCTTCACACGAGGATTCATCTAAGATAGTCTATGGGTAAAAAGTCAAACTACATTCATCGATATTCACAAATGTTTTTTCGACCTATGGATATAACTGTCATTTTGGAATTTGTTGCACATTTTCCAAAACATGCACAAATAGGGAAGTTTTGATATGTAGATTTTTACCATCTCATTATTTTACTCCAAATATTGATACTTTAGAGTTTCGTCTCAATCAGGAGTATAGAATTCTCAGTAGGGCCTACATCCAATTTCTCTAGCATAACCGTTTTATAGAAATCTTAGCGATTAACTCTTACTTTTCGATTTCCATAATGAATAACTTATATTGATTATTGGGAAATTTGGGTTCTCACAACAAATCACATCGAGATGACCACAAACCTATTCGCTTGACCTGAATCCAAATTCAACCAACTCAAATTGACTAAAAAAGTCAACAACCTAAACCCAATTTAATTCGAACCTTAATTGATCCGAATTCAAATTGACCAAAACTTGATTTTATCTAAACCTAAAATGATCCGAACCTGATATAGACCGATTTTTCTTTGATCCAAACTTGACATGATCCGAACCTGAAATGATTTGAACACAAAATGATCCAACTTTTCCGTAACCCAAAATGATCAGATTCAAAATTAACCCAATCTAAACTTGATCGGACTTGTCCATTTTGCCACATCTAGGTCAAGAACCAAAATTGTAAGCTTGAAATAGTTTTGTCAAAATTTTATAAATTTGAACTTTCACCATTAATATTTTGGTTTCGCTTAATAAGAAATATGAAACGAAGTGAGAAATAAAAAGTTGATAAATCAATAGTTAGATTTAATAATATTTTTTATTTTATAACTTAATCATTAAATTAATAAATTTTTTTATTCACCTCTTTTCTTCCGTACCGATCAAAATCAAATTTAAGATCTACTTAACCTTTACTTTATTTATTTGTTAAAAAGAAAAATATGAAGATCATTACCAAACCCAAAGCCAGCAACCATCTGGTTTGAATTGTTTTAGTTTTCCTCTTTCCTTTATTAGTTACGAAAGAAAGTTAATAATTTGTGTAACTTTTTTTAAATTTCAAATCCGAAGACTAAAAGTACATAAGTAAATAACGTAGAGATGAAGACAGGGCAAAAGTAGTGTTTAATAATTATATTATATTGCCAAAAAATTAGATTCAGTGGTTGGTTGGATTCCACCATACTTAAAAGAAAACATATAAATATAATACAAGGATAATGTTGAGAAATAAAAACATGTGCATGAGCACATATACCTAAAAAATAATTTATTCTTCCGGGCCTGAGAAAACAATGATTGATAATGATGGAAAAGTATGTTTACCCTTCCCACGGTCACATTACACAACTTGCGACTGGACAGAAAAATAAAGCTGAGAAAACTGTTGGCTGTTTTAATTGTATTGCCCTTTTTTTTTTATTTGAAATTTTGATATCCGAAAATCATTTTATATTTTAATTAATTTAGACTTAATTTACAATCAAATTCGAAATAAAAAGAATTTTTTTAATTTTTTTTATTTACAAGATTCAAATTTAAATTGTACTTAAAAAAATATCAAATTTCTTTTATTTGATTCAACATACATTAGTCATTGCCCATCGTTTCCCTCATAATTTTCTACTCCTCGCTTTTTGTAAAAATCATCAAGGGATACGTGCACATCATTCTATTTGAATTATCTTTTCAGTTTTAGAAATTATTAACTAGTTTGCTAATCATTTTTATGTTATTTTATTCATAAATGACTTTAATAAGACAATTATGCATGACAATTAATTAGATTATATATTGCTAATCAGATATTGATTTGGTGGTTAAAAGAATTGAAAATTGAAAATTAGAGGTTCAAATTTTTTTGTATATGAATTAAAATTTAGGAATTTAATCTAGTTATATAGCAGTTGAATTAACAATTTATATAGAATTATAAATTTTAATAATTTAATATTTGATTTGACTGTAAATTCTCATGTAATGTAGTTTTTAAAATAATAATTGAATTATATATAATTATAATTATAAAGTGTGAGAGGAAAAAGAAATTAAAGGAGAGGAGGAGGAAGAGGAACAAAGATGATTAGATAGTTCAGGGACATCGTCAAAGATGGAGATTAGAGAGTAGAATTTACAAGGTGGGGATGAAAATTTTGCCTTGAAAATTAGGAATCTTAATAGCTACGCCTATGATGAGAGGGCAAAGGTTCAAATTGAATGGGACCTTGTGCCCAAAGTGGCATTAATTATCACTTGTAAAAACGACCCAATGAGGGAGCGTAGAAGTGTAGGACCTTACTGTAAAGTCTTCGAGAGAGGTGTGGGCTAACTCAACACCATTTGCTTTAAGGTGAAAATGAGCCATCACCCTATCAAATATCCAAACAAAGATACCAATTTTTTGACTTTTTTTCCATCCACATACCTACCATAGCTGTAGTTCTCTGTCAATCTTGACGTCTCATGAAAAAATCTCATGGATGATTTTTTGTATTCATTGTTAAGAAAAAACTATTTTTAATTTTTTATTATTTTATTAAAAATATATTTCTAATAATTTTTTTATCATTTTTATTTTTATTAAAATTAATTTTTTTGGTATTAAAGTTTTAAGATTAATTCTGTTCGGGATTTAATCACAATTAAGATTATTCAACTTTTTTCAAAGATGTATTTAATAAAAGTCAAATTCAAAAATTCTTTTCACAAACTCAATTTATATTACCAACTGAATCATAATTAACAAATTTTATCAAAATTAATTTTACCATTCATATAAACTAACAATAAAATAAATACAGTAAAATGGATATGTTAACTTCCCATATTTGAGATTTGAATTTAGTAAATGGATATGTTAACTTCCCATATTTGAGATTTGAATTTATGATAATTGTGACATCTTTAATTCTATTTTAAACTAATCAGTGAATAGTTTGACATCACCCAACTATAATCATAGCCCCCCTTTCTCTTCCGTTATCATTCCCATTTTCTTTGTCTCTCTCCCTTCCTCCTTCATTTATACCCTCCCTCCTTGCCTTACTCTTTTATCTCCACTCTCCCTCCTTCAAACCTCTACATACGCTCCTTGTCACTTGTCACTCTCTCTTGCAAGCTATTTCGTCAGTCTTCACCATGACTATAAAACAACCATAAAATCAATCTGTTTCCTACAACCAAACACGGTCTTAAAACTCAAAATGGCTTCTGCGAACTCTCTACCGCCAACAGACCCGTCTTCTTCCACTGAAGACCCAGCTGCGAAAGCCGTGAACAAGCGATACGAGGGACTCATCACGGTTCGAACCAAGGCCACCAAGGGCAAAGGAGCCTGGTACTGGGCCCACCTGGAACCGATTCTCCTTCGAAACACGGACACCAACCTCCCCAAAGCCGTTAAACTCAAGTGTTCTTTGTGCGACGCCGTCTTCTCCGCCTCCAACCCTTCCAGAACGGCTTCCGAGCACTTGAAACGCGGCACTTGCCCCAATTTCAGCGCCGTTCTGAGACCCGATTCCTCGCTCTCTCCTTTACCTATATCTTCTTTGGCTTCTCCTTCTGTTTCTTATCATCATAATCATCGCAAGCGAAGTCCCTCGGCGGCTATCGTCTCTCCTCTACAAAACCAAGTAAGTAATAACAGTAACGATAATAATAATAATAATAATAACTCCTTGGCTATAGTAGAGTCGACGCGTTTTCTGGGTTATTCGAGCCACAGTAATAACAATAATGCTGGGTTGAATCAGCAGCATTTGGTTTTATCTGGTGGGAAAGAAGATTTAGGTGCCTTAGCAATGTTGGAAGATAGTGTTAAGAAGCTTAAGAGTCCTAAAACTTCTCCAGGCCCAACTTTGAGCAAGGGCCAGATAGATTCTGCGTTCAATTTGTTAGCTGATTGGTTCTATGAGTCTTGTGGGTCGGTTTCCTTTTCTAGCCTCGAGCATCCAAAATTTCGGGCTTTCCTTAACTTGGTAGGGATGCCGGCTGTTTCAAGGAGGGACCTCTCGGGTGCGCGGCTTGATAATAAGTTTGATAAGGCCAAGAGGGAATCCGAGGCTAGAATTAGGGACGCAATGTTCTTCCAGGTTGCTTCTGATGGGTGGAAGAGAAAAAGTTGTTGTTGCAGCAGTGATAACAGTAGTAGTAGCGGCTCAGGCTGTGTAGAGGAGAATTTGGTTAAATTTAGTGTTAATCTTCCGAATGGGAGCAGCGTATACCAGAAGGCGGTCTTTACCGGTGGATCAGTGACTTCCAAGTATGCGGAGGAGGTTTTGTGGGAGACAATAACGGGGATTTGTGGAAGTGGTGTGCAGAAGTGCGTAGGAGTAGTTTCAGATAAGTATAAAGAAAAGGCATTGAGGAATTTGGAGATTCAGAATCATTGGATGGTAAATCTATCTTGTCAGCTTCAAGGTGTTGTTAGCTTGATAAAGGATTTTAGCAAAGAGCTTATCCTTTTCAGGACTGTCACTGAGAATTCCCTGAAGCTTGCGAATTTTGTAAATAATAAGTCGCAAGTTAGAAGCAGCTTTCAAAAGTATAGGATGCACGAGGTTGATTGTGCTGGGTTGATACGGGTCCCTTCTAACAAATGTAATTGCAGCAGTAATATTACACATGTTTTTGCAATGTTGGAGGACGTATTGAGCTGTTCCCAATTGCTTCAGATGGTTGTATTGGACGATTCTTACAAGAAGATCTGTGTGGAGGATCCAGTAGCAAGGGAAGTTGCTGGGATTGTCCAAAATGAGGGGTTTTGGAATGAATTGGAGGCAGTTCACTCACTGGTGAAGTTGATCAGAGGTATGGCTCATGAAATTGAGGTGGAAAGGCCGTTGATTGGGCAATGCCTCCCTCTTTGGGAGGAGTTGAAGGTAAAAGTGAAGGAATGGTGTGCCAAGTTCAACATTGCTGAAGCACCTGTTGAGAAAATTGTTGAAAGGAGATTCAGAAAGAATTACCACCCTGCATGGTCGGCTGCTTTTATACTTGATCCACTTTACTTGACGCGGGACACCAATGGAAAATACCTTCCACCGTTCAAGTGCCTGACTCATGAGCAGGAGAAGGACGTTGATAAGCTCATAAGTCGTTTGGTTACCAGGGAAGAAGCACATGTTGCATTGATGGAGCTCATGAAATGGAGATCAGAAGGGTTAGATCCACTCTATGCCCAAGCTGTTCAGGTTAAACAGCGAGACCCTGTGACTGGTAAAATGAAAATTGCTAACCCGCAGAGCAGTAGGCTAGTATGGGAAACTTGTCTTAGCGAATACAAGTCATTAGGAAAGGTTGCAGTGAGGCTTATATTCCTACATGCAACATCATGCGGGTTTAAATGTAACTGGTCTTTGATGAAGTGGATTTGTGTCCACAGACAGTCACGGATAGGCCTTGAAAGGGCTCAGAAGATGATATTTATTGCAGCTCATTCAAAGCATGACAGGAGGGATTTCTCCAATGAGGAAGAAAAGGATGCAGAACTGTTTATGATTGGTGAGGATGACATCCTCAATGAAGTCTATGCAGATGCAGCATAATTGTAATGCTTTTCTTTTAACTTCTGTAGGATTGTAAACTTTAGGATTTGATTGAATTCTTTCAATGTTGTCTTTATCTTTGTCCATCTGTACTTCTGTTATAATTGAAAATCAAGAAATATATAGATGGTGATGTAGCCACAGAATATTTATTTGAATCTTGTTAAAGCTAGCATCAGTTTGTGATATTACTGCATTTGGAAAAGGTAAAAACCACTGATTATGGGAATAAACGTCTCCTATTGCATATTGACTATTTCTTGATGGAAACAAGTGATAAAAATGCAAAAAGATGCCTTGTGGAATATGGAATTTCCGCAGTTTACTTGATTGGAAGGTTGATGATTCATGACTGCAAATAGAATTTGTCAGGAAAAGTATCTTTGTTGCTGCAAGCATGGGTTTGCTTGGACCTGCGCAATTGAGCTTGTGGTGAACCAGACTTGATTTCCACCCAAATGGGTCAACCTCGGAGGAACTTGGCAGCATATCTTTATTTCCGAAGGGCGCTTCTTGTTGATTTGACTCAACTGTGTAGCCTGGGCTGTCTGGTTTTGCCAATGTGGAACCCCACCATGAGGAGTTGATGTCTGTATCAGTGCTTTGGTCATCGACGTCACGAAAAACCTTCCTCCTTTCTCTCTGTCCCTCTGCTTATCTATTAGCTTTTTTTGGCAGGTTTAATCCCATCATCTTCGGTAGCTTGTCTTTTAAACATTCCAATTATTGTGGCATTTTTGCGCTCAGGCCGGGCCCCTTTTTTCAAGCTTTTGATGCCAAGATTGAAAAATGAAGTTTTGCGGGGTTATCGGTTAGGATAGCCGCTACAAAGCTTTGAGCAAAGTGGAAGCAAAGAGGCCTGTCGGCTACGGGAGGCACACAAGGTGACTGATAGGGATTCTGCAACGAACTTGACCTGATTTTGCAGCTTCTACATTTCTGTGAGCGTTGTTGACTCACGCAGCAGGTTGGTAGTATTAGCGGTATTCGTTTTGTTTTCTTGTATCAAATTTCAGTTTACTATTTCGGTTGCCATGGGCGCTGCGCATGTATCCTTCCTGATGCAATGAATCTTTTACTATTCGGGACAATATAGTGTCAAATTTCCAAATTAATACATATATGCATAAACATTCCTACATGCGTATAGAAATTATGGTTGTTATATAGTCGAATCAAGTTGAATTGATAATGTTGAAAATTCGAATTTGTTTTCGACACTAAATTTGAGATTTGAAAATTGATCGAATTTTATTTTTTTAATTCAAGCTCGAGTCGAAATAAAAATCGAATTATTTAGGTTCATTCGATTAAACTCATTTATCAAACAAAAAATAAGTTCATGTTTCATACTCTACTTCAAATTCAATTATTTGTGCTCAACTTTGAGCTCAAACAAAGGTTTTTTTTATAAATATTTATAAACATTAAGGATAAAATCGTACATAAAATAATGAAGTATTATTCAATATATTGTCAATGAATTTTTAGACTATACAAACATTTTTAAGATGATAACATATTTCTTTTAAAAATTTAAAAAAAATAAATAGATAAAGTAGAGTTGGAATTACTATTTAAATTTTATTTGTGGAATTAAAAAACTTTATTGATAGTATATTAAAGGTTTAATAACCAAATGTATCTTCCACGTTTGTCACAAAATAAAATTAAGTCTTCAACGTTTAAATGCATGAAAATCAGTCCTAAACGTTTCAAAATAATTAAATTAAGGGCATTTCCGTTAAATCCTTTAATTTACATTACCTTTACCAGTAATAAAACTTAACAGAAATTAAAAGATTTAACGAAAATATCTTTAATTCAATTATTTTGAAACGTTTAGGACTAATTTTTATGCATTTAAACGTTGAAGACACATTTGATTATTAAGCCTATATTAAATAACAATCCTAAAATAATAAAAATATTCGATTAATTTCAAATTACATAAAGTATGTGTTAGAATACTTGAATTTTGCTTCCTCGACAACTCAAGCTACTTGAGTTCATTGTTTTTTCTTTTTTTGGATACATACTTGAGTTCATTGTTAATAATCGAGTCAAAATCAAAATTTGTCGGAATAGCTTAAGAGTAGTCTTATTTCCACTCTTATAGTTGATTGTATAGGTTGGCAAGTAGCATGCTTGACATCTAATGAGTAACGAATTAAAGAATTATTTAAAAGAAAAGAAAAGAAAAAGAAAAAGAAGGAATTGGTGAAGCTATACATATAGCTATAGTGGACTGAGATTTTATTCATCTTCTATTCTTCATTTTCATTTTTCCTTTGACAAAGAAACTTTTGCAGGAACCTGGAAGTGGAATTATGGGACTGCATTTTCCGGCCGGTTAAGCATTAAAATGCACTATTTTCTTAATTATATTCTATAGCTCTTCGTGATTCGCCGTTGATCGGCAATCCCAGAAAACTTTCCTACAACGTAGAAACCATTTGCTGCAGGAGACACGAAACCCTATAAAATGATTTGAACTTCGCACCAAACCAGTCGTGGCAGTGGCGAGCCTTCTCGCTCTCTCTTCGTTCATGCACGGACTTGGATTTATCAGCCGTTTACTGACCTTTATTACGTAGTCAGCATGTTATGTCTCACCGTTGAAATATTGTGCATTTATAATCTCAAATTTATTCCTTGTGAATTTTATTTTGGTTTCTAATATTTAAATTGTTTTATGAAAATTTCAATTTTTTTAAGATGTCACTGTGAATCTATGGCATTGAAATAAGAAAGAACTCTAAAATAGGATAATGAATCTAGAATTCTAAATTATTCATTGTAATTATTTCAAAATATATTTAATAGAAAGAAACATAACAATTTGAATTTTTTTTAAGGAAACAAAAGTATCGTACTTCATGTTTTAAACTTAAATAGTAAGAGAATTACTCATTTGTTAAGTGATCATAACCACATTAATCCTAATAAAATAATTTATCATTTCACCAAGGCAACTTTAAAATCAACAAACATACATTAACAATATTCAACATTTAAAAACATGCATATCTAAGTCTTCATCCGTTTTTCTAAACTATATTTATTTCTCAAAAACCAAGCGTATTAAGTTCAAGTGAAAAGCTGTTTGTTATGAACAATTGGACTTATTTTTCACATTAATCCCTCAAGATAAGCATGAAAATTAATCTTTTGATTTGAGAAATACTTGATTAACTAAAACAAATGTATTTTTATAAAATCTCATATAAACATGCTTAAATTTTTGTCATTTCAAAATATTTAATAATTTAAAACAAACAATATTGAAATGTATTTATTAAAAAGAAAATAAAAATTTTAAAATTATTAAAAAAAGATAAAGTAGCGTCTTTATCACTAATTTTAAATTGAATTTTTAAAGTTATAAGAATAATTATATTTTTATTTCATTCTTAAAATTTTAAAATTTTTATTTTTTTTAATAAATACATTTTAGTAATAATAAAAATTAATAATAATTCTAAATTCATAATCGTTTCTTATTTCTGTGCAAAGTAATCATAATTAAAACATTTTAAAAGGATTAAAATTTTCTAAAACAATTTAAAAATTAAAAATCAAAATAAAACTTAGAAAAGAAAGTTAAGACTTCAAAAACACTTTTCTCAGTTGATTTTCTGTCAACTAAAGTCAGCGGACAGCAGCAGAGTGAATGCAGATTTCTGGTTCTCTCTAAAGCCATTTTTATTTGTCGTTTCTACTTGAATATGGAGGGACAGGTGAGGGGGCCTGTCGGCAAGGCCAAGTAATGCTGACCGCTCAACTAAAAAAGAGGCTTTGTCACCCCTATGCTATGCCTTCATCTTATTCTCCATTCCACTAATTTTCTTTGTTAAAGGAGATGTATAATCATTAGTACAGGAAAAGACCCTCTAAATCTATACAAGAATCTTCACACTTTCAATGCTACCAATACTACATGATTAATGAGTCTTCTTTTCTATTTCTTTTTTTTTTCTTTTTCACTTGTACAGCTATTGGTTTTGAATTTGAAGAAGCTCAATGTAATTTCAATGCAACACATGTGTGATGATGTTGATTTGGATTGCCCCTTCCTTTTTCCCATAATCTTCTCAGCTATTATGAAAGCTCATTTTTTTCTATTTAAAAGGTAAAAATTAAATAAAAATACAATAAAATGGCATAGAGTGCATAGCGGTTAGAAATATAATGAGGACATGATGATCACCACTGCTTGCATCTACGGGGAGCAATCATGCAAAGAGCAGAGGAAATTGTGGCTACTCTTTCGATATTTGAAGCAGTGAGAGGGTTTTTGAGATTAATATAATTCATAAAATTTAACATCTTTAATTACCTTTTGTTTTTGCCTATCATTCTTATGTGTCTACTTATTTGTTTAAACATCATAGCAAAATCTATAACCCCTTTTCTCCATTGTTGCCTTGGTAAAAGGAGTATTAAAAGAAAAAGCAAGGTTGAAATTACCCTCATAATAAAAGAAAGATAGGTTCCAACCTCCCTAAGCCTAGAATACCTCAATAGAAGGGCGGGTGTAATCATCCCAATCTCAAAAGAAACAATTGGGATAGGAATCCTGCGCTAGAGTTTGTTTGAATAGATGACAAGATTAATTTTGATAAAATTAAAAACAATGGTAAAAATAAAATTAATTATTGTAATAGTGAGATTTGATGCTATAATGATGAAATTGGATAATGTAACACTGATATGTATTAGAATGTAATCATATTGGTGATGGTAAAATGAGTGTAGCTAATCTCATACCTAATGTGAGAACATCTTATAATTTACATAAAAAATGAGTCTAGTGAAAATTACAAATGATCATTAAGAATATTAAACAAAATTCTATATATAATAAAATTTTTATATATTTTTTAATTTACAAGATTAATAAAAAATTTTATATAAAAATATTTTTAATAAATTAAAAATTTTTATATCAAATAATACTTTTGGTATTAGATATTTTAAAATTCTTATATGTATATTTTAAAAAATAAAATATTAAAATAAAAAAAGAAAATTAAATAATTTAAAACATTAAAAAAATAAAAAGAGTTAAAATGAAAAACATAAATTACATTTTTAGATTAGCAATGAAATTTAAACTATTTATTGGTTGTAGTTCAATTAGTAACGCAAGTTAAATTTATCGAAAAAACTTTCGAAATCGATTCCTATTAAATATATATTTAAAGATGAATAAAAAATTTTAACTATAATTAAATTTCGAACTAATTTACACCAAACATGAAATTTAAACTGTCCCTCGATGATATTGGACATGTGAGTTTAAACTTTAAAAAACAAGCAAACGAATTCTAGTAAGCGTCCTACCCATCTCCCAACTATCTTACCTGCTAATAATCATGATTCATACTTCATACTCATTACAAAAAAACAAATTATAATCTTCTAATATTCTCCTAATTTCTTGAACAAAAAAATATTCTCCTAATTTCATGATTACACTTCGTTTTTCATTTCTCCTTTTGTACGATTCAAAGTTAACCACCTAACCTTACTGGTACTGGTAGTATTTTATTTTCTTTATTTAAAATTCCAAAGCAGAGAGTACTTTTTCACATTGCATTGGTCCGCATTCTATGGCCCAAAGCCTTGGTTGTGTTGTAACCAAAAAAAAAAAAGCCTTGGTTGTGCTTCTGCCCTTTTTAATTTGACTTAAAAAGCTCTGATTGGACATGCAAATACTTTTTGGAGGTAATTTCAGCGTAACAGTTAGCTGATTTGATCTCTCCCAAATTTCTTTTCATTATAAAAGAAAGTAAGTAGCAATTGATATGATTACTCTGTTTTTTCTTTTCTTCTCTCTCAATTATCATTGTCTCTACAATCAGCCAAATCTTACCAGAAAACTTTAGGGTTTGCCGGTTTGGGAGCTGGGTTAGTGTCTTTTGCACCCGAAATTCTGATAACCGTTAGTTGGGGGAGGACATTTGGCTACTATCTTCTTCAAGCCTATCAAAAAGCTAGCCCTACCTCATTCTTCTTCTCTCTTCCCTCCCTTAGGTAATTAAAATTTTCCCCACATTTCAATATTTCATGTTGATATTACATTATGTATGACAGGTATGAGAACACATGCATGATGCATAATTAGTTCCCTTGTATACTATAAACAGTAATAAAAAATAATCTTTTGATCAAATGATTAAAAATATTTATAACATATAGTATAATTTGAGTTTGAATATAAATAACATCAACCCTTACCTTTAATTTTTAAAATAAAAAAAATAGTAGTAGTAATTTTGGCTTATCCACCTCATGGCTGGTGTCCTCTTTGGATCTTTTAGGTTGGTGTACTTTCGCCTTCTAACTACTACCAAAATTTATTGTTTATTCATTATTATATGATATAAAAAAGGAAAAAATTGAAAAACATGTAAAACTAGAATTTTTAAATATTGGTACCAAACGCGTATTATAATTATTGTAAAGAAAATGACAAAGAAAATGAAAACTTTTGAGACTAGTAAGAACAAAATGAGAATAATCACTCACCCTTAAAGAATCCTTGAAAATAAACCCATCTTCTTCTTCGGTTTTTTACAAAAGCGATTAATATTAGGAATTTGAATACTTTTTTATATATCCAAATACCTATATGTACAAAACTATAAAAAAAAATATGTACATTTGTTGATTACTATACGTATATCTTATATAAACATATGTATGTCTCTTGTAAGACTGAAAATAATTTATAGCATTCAAATACATTCATATAGAAATTCGAATACTTATGTGTATAAAGTTTTGTTAAGAATACAGAAAATAATATTGAGCATTCAAATATATTATTTAGGTCAAATATCTGTTTGTACAAAGTCATAAAAATATATGTACATTTTATGACCGTAAGTAGATACAAGAATCAACAAATGTACATATTCTTTATAGCGCTGTGCATATAGGTATTCAAATCCTAAAAAGGCTTAAATTTTCAATATTATTTTCGGTTCTCTTAACTTTATGCTCATGGGTATTCAAATGCCTATATGAAGATATTTAAATTTTTTGCATTAATTTTATGTACATATGTTCGTATAAGATGTACATATAGAAATCAATAAATGTACTTTTTTTATTGTTTTGCACAATAGGTATTCGAATACCTAAAAAAAGGTATTTGAATGCTCAATATTATTTTCGGTTCTCTTAGTAAATCTCACTCATAGGTATTTGAAAGTCTATATGAAAGTATTCAAATTCTCTATCAATCTTGGAAGAGACATACATATGTTCATATAAGATATCACTAATAGAAAAAAGCAAAGAGACTACTATTATATAAAAACATTAACTACGATTATTGAAAGCGAGCAATCTAATATCTTTAACTACATTTTTAAAATTTTTTTTATAACATTTCATAACCAAGGCTCTAACTACATTTATACTAGAAGTGTAGTATAAGATACTAAAAGACCACATTATACGTAAACTTAATTACACAAAAACTACTATTTTCAACACACTATAGTCTTTAGATATTAAAAGTATATAAATAGATTAAGATTTTTTGCTCCAAACATAATGTTTTGTGACTTTAGGCTTAATGTTTTGTCTTTCAATATTTAAGTGCATTAAAAGTATATAAATAGACTATAGTTTTAGTTTCAAATGTATAGTCTTTGGTGGCTTAATGCTGAATGATTTCATCTTCCAAGATTCAAGCATATAAAAAGTATATACATAGATTATAGGTTTTTTTTTTGTTTCAAATGTAATCTTTGTGGATCAAGACTTAACGTTTTATCTTTCAAGATTCAAATACATTGAAAAATCATTTCAATTTCATGCAAGGTTGCTACAAAGTCATTTATGAAAAGACGTTTTACTATTTCAATAAATTAAACTACGAGTTTTATTTATTAACATACTACAGTTATTGTTTTTAAACATAGTCTTTTGTAGCTCGATGTTTCTTCTTCCAAAATTCATATGTAGTAGAAATGATTTTAGTTTCAAGTAATGTTGATACAATGTCATTTATGATAGACATTGGAAATGATTTTAAACATATTTTTTTGTTTATGATGTTTTATCTTTTAATATTCACGTATAATAATAAAAAACTTTGGGTTTTATCCTAAGTATAATTTTATTTTGAAATAGACTATCGTCTTTATATTTGGTTTATAAGCAGATTTAGGGTTCACTACTTTCTATTAAAATCCATTTCTCATTATGAATATATCATTTTCCTTTTCTCTCTCTCTCTCTCTCTCTCTCTCTCTCTCTCTTTGTTACTTTGCCAACATAAAATCATTTTCATCGAATGATAACCTACCCTAGCCGTTATTTACTCTACAAACTATTTTCAGCATAGCTTCATTTTAAATGAAAAAAAAAACTTATAGAAAACCATTATCATTTCTAGATCAACTATCGCGATAGATAAAACACCACAAAACAACTATAGTATAGATGATTAATCATTTCCATTTATATGTAGCGTAACCCATTTTCCAATGTTTATGGTTTATTTTCTGTTATTTTTTATTTTATTATTTTGATTTTTAATAATTTTTTTGTTTGTCATTTGTTTTGATAGATTTAAAGGACATTTTTTCTCTTACCTCATCTAGTTCCTATACAATGGAAGTTCGTTTTCTAAAAACACTCTTTTTCGGTTTTTAAGGTTTAATTTCTATTGATTTTTAGTTTTATGGTTTTGTTTCTTTTAACTTTGTTTATTTGACATTTTTTTATAGATATGAAGGAGATTTTTAGTTTAAATACATCTGGTTTAAGGTTTTTTTTATTCCTTGTTGTTGCACATTTACTTTCTTCCAGAAAATGAAAGTTTAAATTATTACAGAAGAATTTTGAGGAACACTGTTGGCAGTAAATATTTCATCTCAAGTTTTGTGAGGTTAGGGTTTTTTTTCTCCTTACTTTCTTTAATTTAGGTTGTTTATACGAATTATTTTTTTAATTGAACAAATTTTACAATTGTGTGCTTTTAATTAATATGATTCTTTGAATTTATCAAATTTTTATACAAAGAATTTATGGATAGATGGAAAAGCTTATACGTAGTGGATGCTTTGTTATTTTCCTTGAAGGGGTAGGCTGTAAAATTAATGGACTAAGTTCTTACGGAACGCATACTAGACAAGTTATTCACCATCTGATATTATTGATGTGCATCTAATTTGCTTTTGAAATGCAGCGTTATTATTTAATGGTATTTTGTTTGTTTGGCTTTTGAAAAGCTTAAGGTGACGCAAGTTAGGGTGTTAAAAGAACTTGATCTTTATTATTTGTAGGAGTTCTTGTGCATAAGAAATTTTGAATGCTTTCAAAAAGTATTGAATTTCATCATAATCAAATTGTGTTGAACCTAAATACATTCTCGAAGTCATTAATTTTTTTTTTTGCACAAGATCGTCTCCTAAAAATGATGAAGGTCAAGATCTGTTAGTATCTTAGTTTACATTGAATTCACTAGTTCCTTATTTTTACAAACCGATCAAATAGACAACAATGCTATATTCATAAAGCGAGTTAGATGCACATAGACAATGTCATATGACAAATACATTGCTTAGTATAATGTGTCCATTACCACTGAGCACTTGGCCAATTAATTTGACAACATATCCCTTTGAGTAAAATGAAATATGAAGGTGATGCAAGCCTGGTTGTCACTGATGAAGAAACAAGCAAAAGAGGGAGCTTCAGTATTGTGCTCATTATGGGGAAAAAAAAACTTTCATTATTCATAATTTGTGTTGAAGTCTTGAAGATAGTTCATTGATATGAAAATATGATATAAGAATATTTGTAGTAGTTACTTTGTAATATTTTACGTAATGATAATAAAATACCACAACTTATCCAATATGTGTAGTCTTTTACTTGAAATCAATCTATGGGTATTAATTGAACGTAACCTATTGATTTTATTTTCAAATAAATAAAAAATTATATATAACTTAATCAAGTGTTCATTTTACAAATTAGATTGTGTTCAAATTTAAAACACAGTTATTTTCTATATTAAGGTTCTCCCTAAATGTACTTTATATATATATATATATATATATATATATATATATATATATATACACACACACACACACATATATATATTAGATTGCGTTTCAAGAACCATAATACTACCAGAGAAATGACTATGATAGAATACGTTACGATTAAAAAACATAGTATTTTGCTTTAGATTACGCTTTCTAAATGTAGTTAATGAGTTTTTTTTTTTATAACTTTGTACATATAGGTATTTGAATTTATATATAAATGTATATGAATTTTGCATATTGTTTTCAGTATTAGAAGAGACGTATATATATTCATATATGATGTATATATAAAATCAATAAATGTACTTTTTTTTATTGTTTTGCACATATAGGTATTTGAATACTTAAAATGGGTATTCAAATACCTATTTGAAGGTATTCAAATTCTCTATATAATTTTCAGCCTTGAAAGAGACGTACGTATGTTCATATAAGATGTACATATAGAGGTCAATAACTGTAAATATCCTTTATAGCTTTGTACATGTAAGTGTTCGATTACCTAAAAAATGTATCCCAATTTATATTATTAATTGTTCTTAGAAAAAAGCCGAAGTAGAAGAAGAAGAAGGGTCTCTTTTATCAAGTATTCATTAATGATGAAATGATCATTCCTATTTTTTTCTATTAATTTCTTAAGTTCTCATTTCATTTTCAGTGATTAAAATACACTATGGTACCAATGATTCCACAACATGTTTTTGAAATTTTCTTTAAAAAATTTCAATTAATTATATTGGAGCAAGGAATTTGAATTTGAAAAGCTTCAAAAGAATTTAAAAAAAGAAAAAGAAAGGCCTAAATGCAGTATGGTGTTTGTCAAATCTATGTCTATGCTATCCAATTTATGGCAGGCTATCCTAGAAAATATATATAAACTCAAATTAAGGTATGCTTTGACAATACAGAACCAAAACCATTTTCAACGATTTGCAAAATAATTCAAAATGCAAATTATGATATAAGTATATAACAGGCAAAAGACTATATTAAAACTTCATAAAACTATTCAAACAAAAAAAATACATTCATTAAAACCATTCAAAGGAAGGTTAATAATGATCATAGAACTTCTTTCAAACATGTCAACAATTAAATCACAAATCTTCCAAAATTATCATAAAACAAGTCACCACATAGGCTACATTCCAAGAGTCAAACTATATCAACCTACTAGGCTACTAGAAATCAAGTTGAATGAAAATAACTATCCGAAAAATATAACTACAACATCTCAATTTCTAGATTTGAAATTAAAAAATAATAAATTGCCAAGTGAATTTCATATTCAATGAAATCATTGCTGTCTAATCCATTCCATCTTCGATTTCCAAAAAAATACAAAGAATATTTATAATATAAAAGAGAAAAAATGAATTATAATGAAAATAATAGAATATGTAATCTAATTACCTTCGACTCTTCAAGTAAATCATCAATAACCATCCTTGTTTCTTCATTAAGGATCAATTCCTTAAAATCTACAATATATATAATTAATAAATTTACTTAAAGGAATGAAAGATAATGAGCAAAATAGTATAAATACATCTAATTAAGTTATAAATACTTATTGCATTCAATGTGTTCCCAAACATTCAAGTTTTCTTCATTCTCAATCAGCACAGGTGCAAATTTTAGCCAATTTTGTGTGCATATATAAGAGCTGTAACCAATTTTGGAGTTAAAGAACTACGAAATACGTCAAGGATAGGCCTTTCAGTGCTAAAAGTAGACTTGGAGGCAACAGCAGACACAAGATTGGCTTATACATCTTGCTCCATCACAACAAGTATTGGATATTTGCAACCGTTTACCTTTCTCCACAATAAAATGTCAAAGTTCTTATCATCTTGATCATACATATCTTCCAAGTACTTTTTCAATTCTGACTTTCCCTCTTTGTATTGTGATTCTGCCGTTCTTCATTTGTATTTTGATAAGGCATATACCTCTGCATCATTAACATCAACAACCTCTTCTAACTTCACTGGTGTTTGAAAACTAGGACTTGCTCCATCACTAGAATTACCAATAATTAAAACATAATGCTCAAACAATACATTTAAGGTGACCTTCACTCGGTTACCTAGTTACGCAACCTTTTCTTTACCATAAACCTTATAAATGACAAACATAGCATAATTCATATTATGTTTAGGATCTAAAATGACACCAATGAATAACAAGGGATTGAGGTTCTTTACATTTCCACGATATATATTTCTCAAACTTTTGTTTCATTCGAGAAGCCATTAACTTGATATTTGGATTTAGATCATTCAATTTGTCATTAATTTGCATTCTAACCCCAAACACCATATGAAAACAATTACTATTAGTGACATATAAAGAACAAAGACACACAAAGTGAAATTATAAAAGCTTTTCAAAAAAGGCAATAATCCACAAACATAATCACAATCATCTTCAGTAGGTAAACCCCCTCTTTTTTTTACCCTAAGCTTTGCTTTAAATTTTTCATCTATCAAAAGTTGTTTAAAACTTCAAAGCTGTCATGATCCGTGATATATAGTGAGTATCGATACTTTCATATTCATTCAGTTGGTTGAGCTGTTTGCGATGCCTTTATGATAGGATGATATTTTGTGAATTATATATGTGTTAATATATTTGCTTTATTAATGTTTTATACCTAAAAGAGCTTACTAATGTTTATTTTATGATTTAGGTATTAAATATTAAAGTTGGAATTAATTGAAGTTAAAAAGAACAAAATGCAGTATTTTCTGTCCAGTTTGAAAAATTGATGTTTTTGACAATCTTAACGACCTAATATCAAGAAGTGGCCTTCATAGAAGTTGTAGAGGACTTCTCAAGGTTTCTAGAATGTACAAGATCATGAAAATCAGAGTTTTCTTGATGGGTCAACTATTTATGTAAAGTTATAATGAAAATCTGCCCATAATTTCTATTTTTAGAAAGAGTTCCAACAAAGCAATGCCAAGGCAAGATTTTGTAAAGACAAGATATTGTGAAGACAAAATTTGGTTGAGACAAGATATGTCTTAAAATTTTGTTATGTCTTAAAGTTTTAATTATTTTTAAGACAATGTAATAAAGTAGGAAATAGAGTTTGAGTAGAGAAAGAATTGTAAAGAGAAAGAAGTTCTAAAAAGAGTTTAAGCCAATCAAAACTTTTCTCAGACTTCTACTTAACCTAATATTCTTAGGTCTATATAAAGAGCACATTGGCTCTCATAAAAATGATCCCTCTTCCTCTTTAGTTTTCCTGTAGCAATTTCTTAAGATTTTAATAAAAGTTTTTAAATTTCTTTTTAAAATTCATTCTTGCTGATTTTAATTAGTAGTTTTTTTATATTTTATTAGTTTTTAATAGTTGTTACAGATTTCTATTTTTCTTTCTTTAAAATCTGATTTCTTTTCTTTCTTTTTAAACAAATTCTGATTCTCTTATATTAAGAGTAGTCAAAACTGATTATTGCTTAGTTTTAATAATTGTTTGTGTGTTCTTGCTAGATTTTGATCTTGATTTATTAGTTCTTGTTTAATATTATTAAAGATTGATATCTTGATTGTTCTTTTGCATGATAACTAATTTCTTGATAATATTTAACATGAATTGTATAATCTTGAACATGTCTAGTGAGTAGTTTGTTAATTCAGTTATGAGGTAATTTAATAATTCTTGGAAACCTTGATTGTGAGATTATGAACTTATGATATAATTATTATTAAATATTTGAAATTCCCTAAGCATCATCCCATGATTGTTTGATTGATTAGATAGGTGGCCAACTATTTAATCTGATTAAATAATCTACTCCTAGATTAAAAACTTAAGTCCGTAATTGCCTTTGGGTTTAATCACAAAAGGGTTAGGGGAATGGATGTTTAAGTTGAACAAATTTACATCGTATGTGTTTCTTGCTTAATGTCAACTCATATCTTTCTAGTTTCTATTGCTGCTAATAATTTTATCTAGAGATTGTATCCTAGGTGAATTAATCAGTTAGAGATTAATTGGGAATCGTATTCTTGATTAATAACTAAGTTAGGATTGATGATGTAACTCTTCGTACTTAGTACACTACGGTTGACTATTTAATTAACAATGATCTTTTGATGTCAATGATCAAAAAGAAAGTTCAATAATATTAGATACCTTGTAATTGAATGCCTGTGATATTTGTTTGAATTTTATTTTTTATTTTTTATTAGTATATTAGTTAAGTGTTAGTTTCTATAAACCCTAAATTTAGTTGTAGCCCTAAAAACCCCAAATTTCTATTCTTTCCCCAAAAATTAGATTTTAATTTAACTAAATAATTTTATTTAATTAGAGTCTTTATGGGATCGACCCTGACTTCTGCTAGCTACATAGTAATTGTTTAGGATTTTATTTTTGGTAACCTACGATAGTACCACTTTATACCATTCACTTACCACCATAATATATTTTTAAATAAAAGTCTATCTATAACTAATTATTAATATTTACATAAATGGTATTTCCTTTAGTATATTTCACTAGCATTTACATCCCCTGTATATAAATTATACAAAAGTAGTACTGTACATAAACGTCTGAACATATAAAAATAAAACATATACCTCCACGAACTAGCAACTGCCGCCTGAGGATACCAAAAGCGTAGCCACTTAGTGGAACGGTATATCACTGAAGATAATCTTTGAGGGAGGAAAAAAAAGGGGGTGAGCTTAATGCCCAGTAAGAAATTTGTATGCGAGAACTGATACTATGAAATCTATATGCAAAAAATTATTTAATTTTTAGTAGTACACTAAAGGACATTTTAGGAAGGATACTTTAGTTGGCTAGGTAACTGAATAGAGTATAGGAGGATACTTTGAAGTATTTTTCGTATCCCGATTCCTGTTTTCGACTATAAGGAATGAAGAGTTGAAGATGATATAAATATTAGTATAAAATCATTAAATAAATCTCATGCAGTCTTTCAGTCAATAAATCATGTATAAAACAACTTATTAAACAATTCTCTAAAACAATTTCAATATAAAATTTAGTAAACAACACAGTAGTATTTCAATATCATGATGTAAAGAAATATATTCAGTACTTTCATTTATTAATAGTATAAAAATCCAATTGAGTAAAAACAGTACAGTGGAAACCAAGCAACACCTAAATAAATATCATGCTATAACAATATCGCAAGAAAGGAGGAACAGTAACAGTAAGACATATGGTTATAGTCACAGTGGTGTCCACAGTATGCACTGATCAGGTGATAGCTGGGACGCTGATGATATGATCAGTATCAATAAGCAAACAATACAGTAACAGTAACAATCAATCAGCATGATACGAGGCCTAACAGTTTTAAAAAGTTTATAGACAGTATAAATACCTTTAAAGAAATCAATTAAGTAATAAAATCTTCAGTCAGTCCATAAATGCATATGTTGGAAACATAAGTAGTTCAATAATGAAAATTTATAAAATATTCACAGGTCAATATTCAGTTCTAAAAATATTCCATTTATCTATAATAGAGTTATAAAAACATGCCAGTACTCCCACATGCACAAAATTCTATAACATGAATATTTAAATAATATTTTTGGAGTTCAGTAAAAATATGAAATTTTAATGAATATAATAAAATTAACTTAATAAATCTTTCATTTCTAGTATTTAAGGATACCAAAATATGATTCTATGATTTATTAAAATTTTCGGTAATATAACGGCTGTTTCTAATCTAGCTCTTATGCAGTAAAAACACAGTTTAAAATACCACAATAGTCCATAATTTCGCAGCAATCCACTTCAAAACAATTTCATAAAAATTATTTCAACCACAATATGCATTCACAGTATCCCTACGCCTTCCATGCTCATCCCTTACCTTTCGGTTTCTATTGAAACAGTCGATAGCACCACACGACTATTTTCACTCCCGGGCTGCAAGACATTATGAAAACGCCATTATTTCACTACACTTTTATCATAATTAATTCTTTTCTCACTAAAATATATCACATTGTCTACTGTAGTCACCAAAACAGTCTAATTTACACCGGTGCAAAAACTGCAAATATGCCTAAATCGACTTCGTTTTCAATTTCGATCGCACCGACGGTCTTGTCTTAATTTATACAGTATTATGGGACCTAAAACACATCAAATTGAGCACCATTACAAGGTCCCTTTCACATGGCCGAATGCTTCATAGGAGAATTCACATGGTCTTTTTCAACAATTTAAGCCTTATTTCATGCTTTATCATTATTTTTCATTCCTTTTACACCATTTTCATGCATCTAAACATCATGAATCATGAACACTTCATCATGGCCGAAACCCTAAGGAAGCATTTGAGATGGTTTTGATTCAATTCATGGCTAAAATCAAGCTTAACTCCCTTAATTACATCACTTACTAACATTAAATCACAAAAGAAATTCAAGCATGATGATACCTTATCTTGGCCGAAATCAAGAGGGATGCAAGCACATTGATTTTGTCCACTTCACCCTTAAATATTGGTATGGGCTTGTAAAGCACTGAATTTGGGACAAGTTTGCAGAAGGAATTTTTCGGTTTTAAGGTATTTTAGTGGGTGGTTTGGAAGCTTTTCTATTTTTCCTTAAGGTTGGCTATGGTGGAAGAGGTGAAAGGTTGAAGATGATGGTGTGGCCAACCCCCTAAGAGAAGTGAAGAAATGTAACAGTCTTAGTGTACATTTTTACACTATATTTACTCATTTTTACCGGTTGGGCTGTCTGTGATGCATTTACACTTCAACAGTAACAATAATAAATAATGAACATTTATTTATTGATAAAATTCGGAATATGTAATTTTACAATATTCCTTACACTTTACATCCCCTGTCTCTATTTTACAATGAGGTAGTACTGTAGACAAATGTCTGAATATATAAGAGAAGTGACTGTACCTTTAAATTTCAATGCTTTTTGTCCCAGTGGGCTACTCGCAGCTATAATTATCTGAGGAGGCCATCAAATAATCCTCGTGATTAATCTGGAAAATTTGAAAGTAAGGGGTGAGCGAACCACATGCTCAATAAAGGAGTCGTATGCTTCTTGATATAATGAAAACTATATGCCGTAAAACATTTATTTCGTAACGGTGTACTAAACATAGTAAAGGAAGGATACTATAGTCGGCCGGAAAATCCAGATGGAGCATGACAGGTATTTTGAAATACCTATCTTGTCCTAGAAACCCATAGCAACTATAGAGAGTAATAAATAAATTGTTTTATTTCAAAACAATTTCCTTCTCTTTTCTCATAATTATAAAAATGGTATAAACCATTTCATTATATCACTTCAGTACACCAATTTCAAAACACGTGACAATATAGTGGTAAAATAGTAGTTACAATAAACAGTCTTTTCAGTACAGTAGCTTATAAATATCCAAATCACTGGATAGCAGTTCAGTAATTATTTCTATTTAAGAAATAATTTTCAAAATATTATTTCTCGATAACAGTAATTTCCTTTCAGTTCAATAAATAGTATTCTGTACAATTCAGTTCAGTAAACCGAAATCAGTAGGTTTCGTTTTAGTAAGCAGTAATCAGTAGCTACCAATTTAGCAAATAGTAAATAGTAGCTTTCAGTTTAGTAAACAGTAAACAGAAGCTTTCAGTTCAGTAAACAATAATCAGTAGCTACCAGTTCAGTAAACAGTAAGTTGAGACTAGGCATCACCCTACATGGTATCATGCTATAATCGTCCACTAGGGACACAGTAATAATTCTCGAAGGAACACAGTAACAGTATATAGTTAGATCTATGGCCAAAATCTATAAGTGATCCTCGGTGTACACTTGCCAGGTGCCTCCAGGACCGCTGATGACTGGCGGGTGAATCAGCCACGTGACAGTAACAGTATAACAGAAAAGCATGAATCTTGGGGCCTAAAGTCTCAAAATCAATTTATTTCTCAAAAATACCTTTAAGGAACATTTTGTAAATTTCATTATTTATTTAAAGAATTAATTTCCAAAAAGGTATTTTATTCTCCATTTTCATATACAGTAAATCCATCAGTAAATATTCATGTATCAAGTGAGAAAATAAATAAATATTCATTTGAATATTTAATATCATATAAAATAAATCAAATTCTCACTTTAATAAAAATATATAACATGAATATTTAAATTTTTCATAACTTTCTCATAATTTCCAACTTATGGAAAATTTGTGGAAATTATATTTAAAATTTCCCATTTAAATCATTTCATGCTTCTAAAATATTTTATAATATTTTAGAATGTTTTAGGAAATCTTCCAACAGCATAACGGCTGCGGATTCCTAACCTCCTGCACACAAATCGCAGTATATAAACCATCTTATCAACCACAATTTTGCATGTTTTAAAACTAAATCATGCATCCCATATTCTCATAAAATTTAGCTCGAGAAAACATGCAATTCATTATATCACTACAACTCACACACATCCCCTTACCTGTCTTACGAAATCGAGCTTCTCGATTGCGCCTACCGAAATTCGTAATTTCCGGTCGCAAAATAAATTTATAAAAAATTATCGATTGAGCTTCTTTTTCGGTTCCGATTTCACCGGTCTTCCCTTTTCAATTTCCATATTCATTTTCTACTATTAACCATAAAATTCAGCACTAATTCATGCCTAAATTTCCTCTTAGCCGAACCCCTTAAATGCACACTTCCATAATTTTGTTTCCTTTTTGGAAATTAAATATTTCCATCTTTCTTATTTTCTCATAAGCTATTAATTCATCTTATTTTCATGCAAGAGAGTGCATGTCTTCCATGGATTCACACATCCACCGAAAACCCATAAAATGGCAAAATTTTTTATTTTCAAACTTCTCCCATAATTTAATGTTTCCAACCTAAATTCTTTACTCACTAATCATTTCCTATTAATTTCTTGCATGAAAACACAAGATGTCATTCATTCTCATACCCATCGAACATTCACTTCCATGGCAAATTTTGATCTAGCCAATATCATGTAAAACAAACTTCATAAACCTTATTTGCACCTTACACTAAGCTAGAATATAACTTTGGATTTAATTAAAACAATAACACATGATATCTCCTCACCTTGACCGAACCAACAATTTCAAAACAGAATGGTTTCTGCTTCACGTCAGCTTCCTTTCTTGTTTCTTAGTTGGTTTTAAGGTAGATGTAAGGTCTATGAAGAAGGTTAGATGATTAACTAGCAAGAGTATGAAGTTTTGCTAAGAAGCTTATGGAAGAAACGGGAGAAAACCGAACACAAAGTGCAGCCAAAACAGATTACTAGTGGAGTAGCAGGCGAATTCGGTAAGAAGAAAGCAGTTTTACTGAAGTTTTAGTTTCTTTAATCTTCTTTTTATTCAAAGCATCCAACAGGAAGTTGCCACCTTTTTTACTTATCCATTTACCTTATCATTTGATGTCTTATATTGCATTAAAATAAGCAAATGGCAGTAGAAAAGTGTGGCGGTGATGACTTGCTGCAGGTTTCTTGGACTGGTTTTCCTATTCTTTTTTTTTGAAGTTCCAGCCAATAAAATAAATTCCCATGTGTAAACATTGAATTTCTCTTCTTTTAAATATTGTTTATATTAATTTTATATTATAAAATTCTGCTTTCACGTTTTCTTTGATGGCTGAACCGAGCACCACCTGCAGCATAAGTGGCGTATATCATAAATTTCCTATTGTACGTTTGTTGGCTTGTTTTCTTTCTTTTGAAGGTTCTATCCAATAGCATTTAGTCATATTCCAAATACTAAATTTTTCCTTCATTTAAATCTCATTTGTTTGCATTTTTATATTATTAAAATTTCACTTCAATTATCTTTAAATGAGTCAGCAGAACATCACTACAGCAACAAGAAGAGTGGCGTAAGAATTTCTTGTTGCTGCACTTTTCTTTTTTACTTATGTTGCCTCTTTTGGTAGGCTTCATCCAATAAAAATTACTCACATGTAAAATTCTTAACTTCACTTGCTTTTTATATCATTTATATTGCCTTTTTATTTTCCTTTTGAAACTTCCCAGCCATGCAATTCACATCAGCAAGGTGACATGCAGTCCATTTTCGGCTGCCCTTTCTTGACTTCACTTTGCCTCTTTTGAGGCTTAATCCAGCCAATAATATTTCACCATATATCTATTTAATAAATCCTTCTTTATCTATCAATATCTATTAATTTAATTTTTTTTATTTCTTTTTCTTCTCATATTCTATGTTTTCAATTCCTCAATTTATATTCATTTCAATTCATATACACCATACTATAATTTACAATTCCAATAACTCCAAATTGAGAGTGGAAATTCATTCAATTTTTGTTTAATTCCAGTAAATAATTTACAAAGTATAGTGTATAGTGTAATAAAATCGGGCCTCACATTTTCTCCCCACTTTAAGAAATTTGATCCTCCAAATTTCACCTGGTCTCATCACCAAAGATTTCTGGATATTTCTCACATAATCTAAGATTTCGAAAGGTCCGGTGTATCGAGGACTCAGCTTTCCTTTCTTATCGAATCTCATTATGTCTTTAGGGAGTGAGACCTTCAAAATATATTATCACTCGTATATCTTAGGAACTTACTCAACCAAGTCGGGAGCTAATAACTTAAGGTTTCCTATTTCTTCCCATGTTATCATGAATTTACATTGTCTGCTATATAAATCTCGTAAGGTGCCATGCCGATACTCGCCTATTAGCTATTATTATAAGCAACTCTGTCAGGTAGATGATCATCCCAAGAGCCTCTAAAATCAAGTGCACACGCTCATAACATATCCTTGAGCGTCTATACCGCACGCTCGCACTGTCCGTCAGTCTGCAGATAAAACGTGATGCAAAAATACAGTTGGGATCCCATGGTCTCCTGAAATCTCTCTCAACAATGAGATGCGAAGTGGGACTCCCTGTCAGATGTGATGCTCACTGGAACACCAGATAATCTCATTATCTCCTTGACATATAATTCGGCTAAGGCACTAATTGGATCAGTAGATTTCATAACCAAGAAATAGGGCAGACTTAGTTAATTTATCCACAATTATCCAGATAGCATCAGATCCTTTACGGCTTCTCCGAATTTCACTTAATTTAGGAAGTACCACCAATATAGGTATTTTTCTTCCTTATATTTTTCTTCCTCTTTCACAATCAATTTATACTCCCTGTAATTATTTATCATCTTTGGGAAATAACAATTTTCACTTTCTGTAACGACCCGTTACCATATTTTCACCTTATTTTACACAATTTATCCGGTTGGGCTGTCTGTGATACTTCACTTTATTTCTTATGTTAAACAATTTCATAAAATATTGTTTATATTACATACATCCCCAATCTTACTTAATAAGCAAGTAGTACTGCATACATATCTAAATACAGAAAATAAATAATCGTACCTCATATAAAACAGTCGGTCTGTCACATTGTCCTTTGTGTACAGCCGTAATCCACAAATATTGGATCTCACCATTATTAAAACCTGAAATGTTAAAATTAAGGGGTGAGCAAACCACGGCTCAATAAGAGAGTTATATGCCACACTTGATATTCAGCTATCTATATGCTGAAAATATCTTTTTTTTTCTCTTTTCTTTTCTTTTCTTTTTCTTTTTCCTTTTTCTTTTCTTTTTCTTTTTCTTTTTTCTTTTCTTTTCCCACCGGACCGGTCTGCCTCCTTCACCACCGGTTCTCCTCCGGTGGCCGGTTCTCCGGCGGTTCAGGGCCTCCACAGTTGGTCGACGGCACGACAAAGCCGGATCTGGCTTCCGTTCGTCACGAATCGATGGCACGGCGACGGATCTACTTGGTTTTGGTTCGGTTCCTTCTCCTCCTCCGTCGGCCTTCCTCCACCGTTCTCCGCCTGAACCGTGGCCTCCATCGTCTTCCTCTCCCTCCGGCGAAGCTTCGGTGGCAGTGGCGATGACCAATTTGGTCGGCGCCGCCACTTTCTCTTCTCTTCTCCTTCTCGCTTCCACCGGGTTTCGCCTTCTGTTTTCTTTCCGATTTTCCTTCACCGGTCGTCCTCTTCCCTTCCTTTCTTCGCCAGCGACATCATCTCTCCCTTCCTCTTTCTTTCTTTCTCACCGGCAGCGGTGGCCGGCTGCCACTCGGGAAGCAAAATCGGGATGCTTCTCGATTCCTTTCCTTCCGTTTTGTGTTTCTGTTTCTTTCTTTTCTTTTTTTTATTTCATTTAATTATATACACATATAAATATATATATATATATTATATACAAAATACATATAATAATATTATTATATATTATAGTACTATAGATATATGTTATATATATATATATAAATGTGTATATATATTTCATGTATTAACAAAATACATATTTAGTATATACATATATGTTGAATTTAAATTACATAACATATATATTTATATAAATGAAATAATACAATATATATTGTATGTACAATATATATATTTTCTTCTCATTTTCTTATTTAATTTGGATTTCCATTTATCCAAATTAAATTTCCTTCTTTCATTATTTTCCATAATATCTCATCTTATTTTTCCGATTTAATTTTCCTTCACTCGAATTTCTACCATCTGTTTCCTTTCTCAAATCTCGGGATTTTCACCAATATCCCGTTCTCATAATTTTATTTATTTATTTATTTCCAATATTTATCTCCAATATTTATAATTTCCAATTAAATGGAAAATTTACGGTTATCACATCCTCCCCACCTTAAGAAATTCGGTCCTCCGAATTTAACTTAAGTCCGAAGGTGGTACATGTCGTATACTTCCGACTTCTGACCTTTAGTTCATACTCCAAGTAATTCTGCCAGTACACTTTCAATATCAAGAACACTTTAGACCACTACATGTTGTTTTTCATCACATATATGTCTATACTCCCGTAATTCATTTCTCACATCGGGAGTTATTCACTTTTACTCTTTCATATAAAAGTCCATACACAATATTTTTCATATCACAGCTGTTCTATGCTGTTCATCATCCATTTTTCTCACTTAGTGCCAAGTCGTTATAGTTTAAAACTATTAATTACACATGTCAGTCAGTTGTATGTAAGTATCCCAACAGTTTTCATATCTCATGCACACGCTCTCTCAATATCATGGAGCGTTTACATCTCACGCTCATCTATATATATATATATCAGAATGGAGCGGTGCTATCAGTACACTTGGGATCTCGAAGCCTTTTGCTATTTCTCATTAAGCATATGGCAACTCAGAGACTCCCATCACATGTAAGGCTTACTGGAACTGTACATACACATTCACACCGTTTAACACTTATACTTCGACTACAGCACTAGAGAATCTAAGAGTCTGATAATGGAAGGTGATTCTATTCAGATCATCAGTCTTTAATCACTTCCATATTATCATTTCTCTTTTGGACTCTTTATTATTCACAGTATTCATTTTCTCTTTTATTTCATTAAGGCTGCATCTCACTTGCAGACTTTACTATTGATCATCTCTTACAATCATAGCTCATGAGACAATCATATTCTCTTCATGTAGTATGGTCATTCGATTATTGAATCCTTAATTGTCCATTTAATCACCACATTATCCATATAGTTCCACCATTTATCATTTCAAGGTGGTTATGTGTATGTATAACACTTTTTTATTTAGATACTGGCAGTAAACATATCAATTATCTTACTCCTTTGAGTACCATTTCTTTTACTTATCAAATCTGGCGTGACTTTTGATTTTTTTTTGCCATAGTTATGTGATAACCAACACTAATGACTTTCAGTCTTACCTTCGGGAATTGTTCTATGTTCCTTACTCATCATGTAACTTACCTTCTTATTTCACTTTCATCTTTTTACTTTCATCAATTTAGTCGGTTTTCTCAATTGGTATGGTATTATACTGCTAAGATCTTTTAAAATCTTGCATACCATCTCTTCTTTACACTTATCCATTTACCGACTTTAACTTCTTTCTTTAATTACATCACATTAGTAGAGCAGCTAGTCTCATCACTCTTTTATAGACTGGCAGTAGTATTTGGCTAGACTCATTACTTTCGTATCTCAATCATTATTTCTATATCATAGACAGGTTCGCTGTCACTCTGTCATCTCGAGATCATATATCCCTCATAAGGAGACACTGTCTAGCCAAACATCTTAGTTGTCAATCTTAGCACAATTCCACATTCTTTAAGAGTTTAAAGAATCATCCTAAAATGCTGCTCATTTTCCATTTATACTTTAAACCCTATCAGTATTTCATCAATTTACTCATGTATGAATGCCTCATTTCTTAGGTTTATATATTTCACGAGGCAACTCATTAACCTTGTAACCTCAGTAGGAACTCGTAAAATTTACTCCGAGTTCTAATCATCATCTTACGGACATTAGTCTCAAATCTTTTATCTAAGGACGCTTTATACTGAGGCTAGTCTTATTAACTCCTCATGTATCTCTGATCATATCATAAAGCATCCATTTTCACATGTAAATGAATACTTGTTCTTCATGAGAACTTTATTAGATAGTAAACATTTACTATATCACTTTATTTCATCTACATCTCAATATCATCAGTGCTTCTCTCACTTACACTTATACAGATAACTTTCTTATCCTCAATTTACGTTATCTGTATTTCCCTTAATCACACCTTTACACGTGAATTTCATTATTCACACATTTTTCAGAGTTATTTTCTTAAGCTTTTCGGATTCTTTCTATATTCTCCGATATAAGCTTAGAATCAAATTTCATATTCAAAATCGAGTCAATGTTATCTCGATTCCTTCAATTTATATAACTTTGGAAATTCTATTGGAAATCAAATCTGATACTTTCTTTAATCACACCTTTCTTATTATTTCGGACATTTCATCCTCATGTCCTATCATTTACACGTGTATTCTCAAGGTAGAGACATCTACTATTCGATTCATTTTGATACATACTTTACCTTGATTTCATTGTTTACTCATACTTTATAATCTTACGAATCTCAATCTAGTAAGCTGTATTAAGTACAACAGTTATCAACACATGTTACAGCTAACCAATTTATTATCTCTGTAATTTGCTTTAAAATCAATTTCATTTAATAAGTTCAGGTTTAATTCCCTTGAGTATGTTATCCACGAGGTTTGAACCCTGGCACCCTTACGTACCTAGTTCCTTACACTCGTGTTATCACTAAGCTCCTTGTAAGAGTCCCGCCCGTTCGAATCGGCCGTCGGCGAGCATCCCCTAGGCGATCCTTTCGCCCCAGGTTTACCCTTACTAGTGAGTCGGCGATAACATTGTTCGCCCGCATCTCACAACACATGATCTACTACGGGTCACCCATCATTGGGTCGCCCATCACAGTTTTGTCTCAAGGGTCCTGAAGAACTTAGGTTAGCTGTCATCTTCTTTTTTTTTTTCACTTTACTGTTCTTATATTTATTCTCCAATTCACAGTACTCCACATAGTACCTCATTTGGTAACACATATTTCAAGATATTTCAGTTTTATATAAGATTATCTGTTTGATACCTTAAAGTAGTAAAATATATAAAACCGTAATTAACCACACCAATATGTATTTCATTATCTGTACTATTCACCTCATCAGTCAATTCCTGTAATCAATTCACTTTTCATAGTATTCAACGATCTCATTCAATAAACTCTTAATTCCGGCCCTTACAGTCAATAACCGGGCCAATCATCTTATAACATTCCACTATACACTCACTGGATCGCATCGTGTAAGGCCTCGGCCCGTCCGCCGTCCGCCTGTACACATCTGTACTGTCCTCTTTGAGAATGCCCAGCCCGTTCACTGGGTCACCCTTCAAGGATCTATCATGAGGCATAGCCCTTTCACTAGCTCACTCACAATTCGCGTCCGTAATCTAAGTGTCAGTGGAATCAGTAATAGGGATCGTTATATTCATATGACATCCTCTATGTCATTAATAACTCCATTTCTCTCAATGGATTCCAATTCGGCTCGGTTTTATCTCTATTTTGAACTTCACCCAACATAGGGGCATTTTCGTCATTTCGACATTTATTTCTTTCTCTTCAGTATACCTTTAAACCAAAGGCCTTATCCTCTCTCTGCTGATAGTATCTTTTCTCATACTAATGTCAGCAATTTAGATCTCATTCAATTTCGACAGAGAAATCCACTAAGATCCACAATTGGATTATTTTACTTGTAATTCAGCTTTATATCATTAATTTCTCTGTCAAATCAATCAAATCCAACTTCTGTTGGTCTATTCTGACTCCCAGTAAAATTTTGGAGTCAAGGGTATTTTGGTCATTTTGGCCAAAAATTTTCTCTCTCTTCAAATTACCCTCAATCGGTGATTTTAAAGTCTATTTAATGATAATATGTCATTCCCCTCATTTATATCATCACTTTCAGGTCTTAGTTCGATCCGAACCGAAAAGTACTGGTGGGGCCCTCACTGAGTCCTTTCGATTCCTTACCGAACAGGCCTTCATTTAGATGATAAGAATCACCAATTTTTTTGGTAATTTCTGAGCCTATTATTTCTTTAAAATTCTCAATTTATACTTTCTCACTCCCTTTAATTTATTTTTCTCAATTTACAATAATTTATTTTCTTTATGTATTTAGACGACACGATACTACCGGGGATGTTTAACACTTTTCTTTCCAAAAGTATTTACAGACATCAGGCCAACCATGCTCTGATACCATTAAATCTGTAACGACCCGTTACCATATTTTCACCTTATTTTACACAATTTATCCGATTGGGCTGTCTGTGATACTTCACTTTATTTCTTATGTTAAACAATTTCATAAAATATTGTTTATATTACATACATCCCCTATCTTACTTAATAAGCAAGTAGTACTGCATACATGTCTAAATACAGAAAATAAATAATCGTACCTCATATAAAACAGTCGGTCTATCACATTGTCCTTTGTGTATAGCCGTAATCCAAAAATATTGGATCTCACCATCATTAAAACCTGAAATGTTAAAATTAAGAGGTGAGCAAACCACGGCTCAGTAAGAGAGTTATATGCCACACTTGATATTCAGCTATCTATATGCTTAAAATATTTTTTTTTCATTCTCTTTAAAATCTTCCTAGTTGGCTCTAGGCTCACATGTAGGAAGGATACTACAGTCGGCTAGGGATCCAGATAGAATAAGGTAGGTATTTTAGAATACCATACTTGTTCCAGAACCTAGAAGCAACTGTAGAGAATACTTATTTCGTTGTTTTCAAAACGATATAATTTTCGTTTTTCCACAGAGTAAACTACCTGTTCTTTTTCACTTCAGTATACTTTAAAACACATGGCCGTTCAGTAATAAAAACGGTGGTTTACTTCTCTTCTCTTCAGTACAGTAAAAACAGTATAGTACAGTGATGTGTAAATATCCAATCATTGGATAATTACTTCTTCGATTATTTCTATTTTAGAAATAATTCTTATGTTATTCTTTTAAAATAAACATTTATTTCTCTTTTCAAATCAGTAACCGTATCGTACAGTTCAGTAAAACAGTATATTCAGTAAAGCAGTAATTCGATACGGTTCAATCAGTAACAGTAAACAATAACTACCAATTCAGTAAATAGTATAAGGTAGCTTTCAGTTCAGTAAACAGCAAATGGTAGCTTTCAGTTCAGTAAAACAGTATTCAATGGCTACCATTTTAGTAAACAGTACAGTTCAGTAACACAGTGTTTTGGTACGGTTTTTCATCAGTAAACAGTAAATAGTACAGTAATTCAGTACAGTAAACAGTACAGTACAGTAAATAGAATTCCGTAAATCCTTTCAGTAATCAGTAAACAGTAAGAAGTAAGTGAGACTAGGCAACACCCTACAAGTAAATCATGCTATCATCGTCCACTAAGGGACATAGTAACAGTAATGAGATCTATGGCCATGATCTATAATATGTCGTCGGTGTACGCTTGCTAGGCGACAATTCGGGACGCTGATGACTAGCTGGTCAATCAGCCACGTGACAGTAACAGTATATGTGATGCATGAAGCTCGGGGCCTAAGTCTCAAAACAGTGTAACCGTACCATACCTTTATGGATTTTAAACACAGAAAATTAAAATATTTCACAAGTATCCATAAGGCTCACATGTAATAAATCATCACCTTTATGAAATAATTAAATTAAAATAACATTTCTCAAAATATTTCATAAAGTTATAAATCATATTTTTCATACGGTGAAAACAGTTTATAAATCATCACTGAAATTATAGAAGGGCAAAGCTGTCCATTTTCCACCGTAAAACACATATGCACGCTTTTCTGTGCATTCAATCGAAAACATGGTTTTATAATTATCGAAATTTCAAACAAATCATTTTTATAATTTATGAAAATATAATATTTATTCTCTAACTTTAAATTCCCATCACCATGTTTTCTTCTAAAAACACGTGTAGAGACCTCTAGTCTCGAAATCATAGTTATTCATCATTTCTTAACCGTTTATGAAATTTTCATAATTAATTATTTCCATAATTAAAACCATAAAGGTTTTATATGAAATTAAGTGAATATTTAAGAATATTTATAAAAATATTCACTTTAGTCTCTTTTTCATTTTCATCTTGTTTCACGTGAAATATCACCTACAGAGTGAATTTTTGGTGATTTCCTTTTCACCATTCTTGAAAACATGAATATTTTAAAATCAAATATCATTATATTCATGTTTTGTGAAATTTAATTAATTTCTCGATTTTCGTACCCGAAAATCGTTTCATGTGAAATCAAATTATTTATTATGATTTTCGGTGATTTTCAGTAAGTTTCAGTAATTATTCGATAATTTTTCGGCAGTATAACGGCTGCCGATTTGGCTAGCCTCCTGCACGGAAAATACAGTTTATATTTTTTAACCGGTATTTCACCACAATTTGAAACCGATAAATCACCACAAATTTCAAAACTAATCAATATAAATTGCATTTATAAATTAAATGCATAATTTAAAACATGTGGCCGAATATCCTTACAGGCGGCACATGTCTCCCTTACCAGTTTCAGGTCGACGACTGCCTCTTGAAGGTCGCGCCCGTGTTCACCTCGCCTGATTCCATCGGCTCGGTCATCGAGGATATTTTCTAGAAATTAAATTCTAAAATTTAGAATTTTTCCATAATTATTTAAATAAATAAATTATTTAAATAATTTAATACTTTTCGGGATTTCTTACCGATTCTTGTAATTCTCGGGATCTCCCGTAATTTTCAAATTCTCGGGAATTCTCCAAATTCCCGGAATTCCTTTTCCCTTTTTCTTTCTTCTTTTTCTTCTTTTTTCTCTTTTCTCTCTTTTCTTTTCTTTTCTTTTTCTTTTTCCTTTTTCTTTTCTTTTCCTTTTTCTTTTTTCTTTTCTTTTCCCGCCGGACCGGTCTGCCTCCTTCACCGTCGGTTCTCCTCCGGTGGCCGGTTCTCCGGCGGTTCAGGGCCTCCACAGTTGGTCGACAACACGGCAAAGCCGAATCTGGCCTCCGTTCGTCACGAATCGATGGCACGGCGGCAGATCTACTCGGTTTTGGTTCGGTTCCTTCTCCTCCTCCGTCAGCCTTCCTCCGCCGTTCTCTGCCTGAACCGTGGCCTCCATCGTCTTCCTCTCCCTCCGGCGAAGCTTCGGTGGCAGTGGCGATGACCAATTTGGCCGGCGCCGCCACTTTCTCTTCTCTTCTCCTTCTCGCTTCCGTCGGGTTTCGCCTTCTGTTTTCTTTCCGATTTTCCTTCGCCGGTCGTCCTCTTCCCTTCCTTTCTTCGCCGGTGACATCATCTCTCCCTTCCTCTCTCTTTCTTTCTCGTCGGCAGCGGTGGCCGGCTGCCACTCGGGAAGCAAAATCGGGATGCTTCCCGATTCCTTTCCTTCTGTTTTGTGTTTCTGTTTACTTTCTTTTCTTTTTTTTATTTCATTTAATTATATACACATATATATATTATATACAAAATACATATAATAATATTATTATATATATTATAGTACTATAGATATATGTTATATATATATATATAAATGTGTATATATATTTCATGTATTAAAAAAATACATATTTACTATATACATATATGTTGAATTTAAATTACATAACATATATATTTATATAAATGAAATAATACAATATATATTGTATGTACAATATATATATTTTCTTCTCATTTTCTTATTTAATTTGGATTTCCATTTATCCAAATTAAATTTCATTCTTTCATTATTTTCCATAATATCTCATCTTATTTTTTCGATTTAATTTTCCTTCACTCGGATTTCCACCATCTGTTTCCTTTCTCAAATCTCGGGATTTTCACCAATATCCCATTCTCATAATTTTATTCATTTATTTATTTCCAATATTTATCTCCAATATTTATAATTTCCAATTAAATGGAAAATTTACAGTTATCACACTTTCTCTTCATACAGTAATTAATTCACACTATTTAGCACTTATTATTTCATTTGGTGCCAAGTCAATAATAATTTGGCGACTATCATTTAAACAATTTTAATCAATCGTATGTAATTGTCCCAGTAGCTTTTACATCCAATGCACTCACTTTCCATATATCCTTGAGCGTCTACACAATGCGCTCGGATATTTATATCTATAAGAAGCAGTGTTGACAGTAAATTTGGAATCCTGAAGCCTTTTGCTATTTTTCAAGAGCATGTGGCAATTCAGGGATCTCTATCCCATGTACTCGCTCACTATATCTTCACATACATTCTCATCGTTTCACAGATATATATATCGACTAAGGTACTCAAGAGATCAGAAACCCTGACGATAAGAAGTGAATCAATTTGATAATTCAGTCTCTAACCACTTCTATAACATCATGGTTCCCTCATATTCTTTATTATTTCATAATAGTCATTCCATAGTTTAGCTAAGGCTGCACTTCACTTGCAAACCTTAATATTAATCATCAATTACAGTGAATGAGACATTAGGTAATCATTTTCCATGACATCTCTTTTCATATAATATTAACATTACATCCCTTATTCTCATGGTACATGAAATATTACTTGATTGAGAGATGTACCTGAGGATGAAATCTTTTCACAATCAAATTTTGTAATTGAATTTACCAACTTACCAATTCCGTCTCCACATTAGTTATGCCATTTCACAATTCCAATATATATATATATATATATATATATATATCCATTTACATGACTGGCAGTAATGCATTTATTTATTCCTTTGAATATAACAAATTTTTATCTGTTAAGTTTGGCTCAATCTTATATTTAGCCATAACCACATGATAGTCAGAGGAAATCACATTCAATCTTAGATTTGGGAACTATCTCATAATCCGTGTTCCCTTATCATCATATGACTTATCTTTTAATGCATTTTTTTTTTGCATATTTATCACTTCAGTTGCTTTTCCAAATGGTACAGTCCTTTTCCGTTAAAACCTTTTAACATTTTTGAATACTATACTCCCACATAAGCATCCACTCCCATTTAATTTTTTGACATGTATGTATCATATCAGTGAAGCAGCCAATTCCACAAACTTCTCAACCAATTATTTTTTTTATTCGGTTTTTAGAAGTTGTGAAATAAATCAAGGATGCTGCTTATATTCTTCAAACAAGTATACATATTCATATCTTGTGGTTTCATGCCATTATAATTTATCCGTATGTGATTTCATTAATTCCACATAAGTCACATGATATTTCATATATCTTTTAAGTACCACGTAGGACTCGTAGGAGTTATACCGAGTTCTGAACATCATCTTACGAACGCCTGTCTGTAAGCTTTTTATCCAATAACATCTTGTTCAGAGATTGGTCTTAAACTCTATATATATCATTAAATGGATCGATTAGAATATCAATCCTGAACAACTGAATATCCATTTTCAGTAACAACACTATTGAACATTCAAGATTTAATTCACCATCATTAACTATTCTTATCCTTTCAAACCCAACTTATATGTGCTTTCCCTCAGTTACATTAATACAGATGGATTCTTTATTCATTAATCTCTAGAGTAATTTCTTAAGCTCTTCAGATTCTTTTATGTTCTCCGATAAGAGCTTATAAATGGATTCCATGTAAATCGTGTCAATAATCTCTCGAATCCACATTATTCCTAAATTTGATTTAGAACTTCATTCCGCAACTTCTAAATCATAATCTCATATCATCTTGGATGTTTCATTATTTACATCCTACAAATCCATTATGTATCCCCAAAACACATATGTATAACTTTCAAATCATTTAACATATATTTCAATCGATTCACTTATATATGTTTTCACTTCATAATATGCCATTCTGTAAAGCATATTTCAAAATATTTCGGTTCTATAGATATTTAATTTATACTCAAAAGAAACAGAAGAACTATTTAGAACCAGAATTAATAACACTGATATTGAATCATCAATGCATAATTTACCTTTTCAGTTACACTCTGTAGGTGTATCATTCTTCATAATATCCATTAATCCCTAATCAAATACCCCATCTTTTCACATTTAATTCAGGCACTAAAGAATCCATAATAGGGCCGACTATCTCGCAACCTCCCACAATATCCACTCCGGTCGCATTACACATCAAAATATAAATGGGGCTCATAGTAGGGATCATTAAACATGTAATATGCTCTTTACACCATCAGTTACTCTATCACCATCAATCAATTCCGAATCAATTTAATCATCTTCGATTCGGGGAATTTTTCATTATAAGGGCATATTCGTCATTTCTCAGTTTATTTCTCTCTCTCTTCAAGATACCTTTAAACAGGCGATCTTAAGATCTATAAACTGATGATATCTCATTCCACTCCAATATCATCAATTCAGGGTCTTAGTTCGATTCGGAGAAAGAAGTCTTGGTGGGGCCTTTACGAGTTCTTCTCTATACCTTACCGAACAGACCTCCAGTAAGACCATAAGATCACCTATTTCATGTAAAATTCTCGGACTACAATCCCTTTTTGTAACCCTTGATTAGTAAACTTTCACACCATTTTAAACGCCTAACCCAATTTACAGTCACTTGACTTCTTTATACATTCAGACTATACAGTACTATAAGAGATGTTAACATTTTTCAACACTTTCTGTTCTAAAGGCATCAACAGACATCATGCCAACCTTGCTCTAAGACCATTAAAACTGTAACAGTCTGAGTGTACATTTTTATACTATATTTACTCATTTTTACCAGTTGGGTTGTCTGGATGCCTTTACACTTCAACAGTAACAATAATAAATAATGAACATTTATTTATTGATAAAATTCGGAATATGTAATTTTACAATATTCCTTACACTTTACATCCCCTGTCTCTATGTTACAATGAGGTAGTACTGTATACAAGTGTCTGAATATATAAGAGAAGTGACTGTACCTTTAAATTTCAATGCTTTTTGTCCCAGTGGGCTACTCGTAGCTATAATTATCAAAAGAGGCCATCAAATAATCCTCGTGATTAATCTGGAAAATTCGAAAGTAAGGGGTAAGCGAACCACATGCTCAGTAAAGGAGTCGTATGCTGCTTGATATAATGAAAACTATATGCCGTAAAACATTTATTTCGTAACAGTGTACTAAACATAGTAAAGGAAGGATACTATAGTCGGTCGGGAAATCCAGATGGAGCATGGCAGGTATTTTGAAATACTTGTCTTGTCCCAGAAACCCAGAGCGACTATAGAGAGTAATAAATAAATTGTTTTATTTCAAAACAATTTCCTTCTCTTTTCTCATAATTATAAAAATGGTATAAATCATTTTATTATATCACTTCAGTACACCAATTCAAAACACGCGACAATATAGTGGTAAAATAGTAGTTATAGTAAATAGTCTTTTCAGTACAGTAGCTTATAAATATCCAAATCATTGGATAACAGTTCAGTAATTATTTCTATTTAAGAAATAATTTTCAAAATATTATTTCTCGATAACAGTAATTTCCTTTCAGTTCAATAAACAGTATTCTGTACAATTCAGTTCAGTAAACCAAAATTAGTAGGTTTCGTTTTAGTAAGCAGTAATCAGTAGCTACTAATTTAGTAAACAGTAAACAGTAGCTTTCAGGTCAGTAAACAGTAAACAGAAGCTTTCAGTTCAATAAACAGTAATCAGTAGCTACCAGTTCAGTAAACAAGAAGTTGAGACTAGGCATCACCCTACATGGTATCATGCTATAATCGTCCACTAGGGACACAACAATCATTCCCGAAGGAACAAAATAACAGTATATAGTTAGATCTATGGCCATAATTTATAGGTGGTCCTTGGTGTACACTTGCCAGGTGCCTCCGGGACCGCTGATGACTGGCGAGTCAATCAACCACGTGACAGTGACAGTAACAATATAATAGAAAAGCATGAATCTCGGGGCCTAAAGTCTCAAAATCAATTTCTTTCTCAAAAATACCTTTAAGGAACATTTTGTAAATTTCATTATTTATTTAAAGAATTAATTTCCAAAAAGGTATTTTATTCTCCATTTTCATGTACAGTAAATCCAACAGTAAATATTCATGTATCAAGTGAGAAAATAAATAAATATTCATTTGAATATTTAATATCATATAAAATAAATCAAATTCTCACTTTTATAAAAATATATAACATGAATATTTAAATTTTTCATAACTTTCTCATAATTTCCAACTTATGGAAAATTGGGGGAAATTATATTTAAAATTTCCCATTTAAATCATTTCATGCTTCTAAAATATTTTATAATATTTTAGAATGTTTTAGGAAATTTTCCGACAGTATAACGGCTGCGGATTCCTAACCTCCTACACACAAATCGCAGTCTATAAACCAGCTTATCAACCACAATTTTGCATGTTTTCAAACCGAATCATGCATCTCATATTCTCATAAAATTTAGATTGAGAAAACATGCAATTCATTATATCACTTCAACTCACACACTCCCTCCTTACCTGTTTTATGAAACCGAGCTTCTCGGTTGCACCTACCGAAATTCGTAATTTCCGGTCGCAAAATAAATTTATCAAAAATTATCGATATTTTTCCTCTTAATTTTGAGCCGCTAGCTTTTATAAAATGCAGCCATTAATAACATAACATGTGTACAACCAATATAAATAATACCGGTGTTAAAACTAAGCTTTCTCATTTGAGCTTCTTTTTCGGTTTCGATTTCACCGGCCTTCCGCTTTCAATTTCCATATTCATTTACTATTAACCATAAAATTCAGCACTAATTCATGCCTAAATTTCCTCTTAGCCGAACCCTTTAAATGCAGACTTCCATAATTTTGTTTCCTTTTTGGAAATTAAATATTTCCATCTTTCTTATTTTCTCATAAGCTATTAATTCATCTTATTTTCATGCAACAAAGTGCATGTCTTCCATGGATTCACACATCCACCAAAAACCCATAAAATGACAAAATTTTTATTTTCAAACTTCTCCCATAATTTAATGTTTCCAACTTAAATTCTTTACTCACTAATCATTTCCTATTAATTTCTTGCATGAAAACACAAGATGTCATTCATTCTCATACCCACCGAACATTCACTTCCATGGCAAATTTTGATCTAGCCAATATCATGTAAAACAAGCTTCATAAACCTTATTTGCACCTTACACTAAGCTAGAATATAACTTTGGATTTAATTAAAACAATAACACATGATATCTCTTCACCTTGATCGAACCAACAATTCCAAAACAGAATGGTTTCTGCTTCACGTCAGCTTCCCTTCTTGTTTCTTAGTTGGTTTTAAGGTAGATGTAAGGTCTATGAAGATGGTTAGATGATTAACTAGCAAGAGTATGAAGTTTTGCTAAGAAGCTTATGGAAGAAACGGGAGAAGACCGAACACAAAGTGCAGCCAAAACAGATTACTAGTGGAGTAGCAAGGGAATTTGGTAAGAAGAAAGTAGTTTTGCTGAAGTTTTAGTTTCTTTAATCTTCTTTTTATTCAAAGCATCCAACATGAACTTGCCACCTTTTTTACTTATCTATTTACCTTATCATTTTATGTCTTATATTGCATTAAAATGGGCAGCAAATGGCAGTAGAAAAGTGTGGCGGTGATGACTTGCTACAGGTTTCTTGGACTGGTTTTCCTCTTCTTTTTTTTTTGAAGTTCCAGCCAATAAAATTGTTGGCTCTTATAGGCAATACCGAGAGGGGGGTGAATCGGTTTTTAGCTAACCTTAAGCCCATTTTTCGATTTTTCTAAATTCTCTAGCCTATTTGATATTTTCTAAGTTCTCTAAGCTAGGCAAGCATGCAATTCAAATTCAATACAATAAGCACAAATATATTTGCAAATAAGTAAAGAGAGTAAGGATAAAGAAATGTACTCAAGCGATTTATAGAGGTTCGGCAACCTTGCCTACATCCTCTACATTGAGACGCGCCTACGTCCTCTACCTTGAGACGCTCCCAAGGATTTTCCCCAAATTCACTATCTTTGAATTTGTATCACACTCCCTCTTTTCAAGGCTCAAGAGAAACCTCTCTCTTTTTCTAGGCTCAAGAGAAACCTCTTCTCCCTCTTTTTCTAGGCTAAAGAGAAACCTCCCCTTTTACAAGGAATGATGGGATACAAATAATGTAATCAAAGAAAAGGCCTCTAGGTAGGCAATTGATTACAGAAATTAAGTTCAATGAAAAGGCTATACAATATTTGTGCTAAGCACTACAAGGAATAAGAGAATGATAGATGATGGAGACTTTGTAGCTCTTGATTTGTTGTTTGAGGCTTGTAGATTTGAGGAATATGAGATTTGGAGTTGCTGAGTGGTTCCTCTTGCTTTCTTTAGCTTCTAAGCCTCTATTTATAGTCCCTTGGATGTATTCTAGCCGTTGGGTGGAGCCAAAACTTGAATATGACCGTTGTCTCACAAAAACTAGCCGTTATAGGCTATTTTCGGGCAAAGGGATCGATCCCTTTCCATAGGGGATCGATCCCTTTTGTCCAGAATCTTGATTCTGGGCTTCAGGGACCTTGGGAAGACTTTCTGCCAAAAAGGATCGATCCTGTTACAGTGGGGATCGATCCTTTTCTTCCAGAGGGCATTTTTCCTGCACTTTTGGGTTAGAAATGATATGACCTTTGATCCCAATTCAACCTAAAACATTTATAAGCTTTAAGGGAGTTTTTCTTGACTTTCTCAAATGAAAATATTGTCCAAGAAATCATCAAGTGATTTTCTAAAATATTCAAAACATTTATAAAGTGTTAAGACCAATAAGAATATGCATCATTAAATCATGGTCTTAATGTTTGATATGATCACTTAAAATGTATTGAGAAAATCATGTGTGATAAGGTAAATTTACAATATGAATTAAAACATTAAAGCTTACTTAAGTTTTTGTCATTTCAAAATATATATGGCAATTTAAAGCTAACAATCTCCCCCTTTTTGATATGACAAAATTTGATGTAAATTTGCTTTGAAAATTCTTTGATAAAATACTTCCCCTCAAATAAAGCAGAATTTTACAAAGCTCCCCCTTAATATAAGCATGGGTTTTGAAAATGAATTTTCAAACTATTCCTCCCCCATTATCTCTCCCCCTTAATATCTCTCCCTTTTGATATCTATCTCTCCCCCTTTTTGTCATAGCAAAAAGAAGGAAAAATAATAAAAAAATATGCTCACCCTAAAATCATGGCTATGTGAGAAGAGATAAAAAAAATATGCTCCATCCAACAAGAAACATGTTAGTACATCCAACAACAAGAAGAGTGGCGTAAGAATTTATTGTTGCTGCACGTTTCTTTTTGACTTATGTTGCCTCTTTTGGTAGGCTTCATCCAATAAAAATTACTCACATGTAAAATTCTTAACTTCACTTGCTTTTTATATCATTTATATTGCCTTTTATTTTCCTTTTGAAACTTCCCAGCCATGCAATTCACATCAGCAAGGTGACATGCAGTCCATTTTTGGCTGCCCTTTCTTGACTTCACTTTGCCTCTTTTGAGGCTTAATCCAGCCAATAATATTTCACCATATATCTATTTAATAAATCCTTCTTTATCTATCAATATATATTAATTTAATTTTTTTTTTCTGATTTCTTTTTCTTCTCATATTCTATGTTTTTAATTCCTCCATTTATATTCATTTCAATTCACATACACCATACTATAATTTACAATTCCAATAACTCCAAATTGAGAGTGGAAATTCATTCAATCTTTATTTAATTCCACTAAATAATTTAGAAAGTATAGTATACAGTGTAATAAAATCGGGTCTCATAAGAAATTTCTTTTAAATTATCTTCCTTGCAAAATTACCAAAATGCTTTCATAAGTAATGATTTTGGACAATTTTGCCCTTAAACTTACATAATATTTTTTAACTATTCAATTTAACTCCAAAATATTTTATTTCATCATTAAATATTAGTATTGAACCTATTCTAATGAATGGATGGGGTTTTATTGAGGTTTAATAGACTATAAGAGTGAAATTATCAAAATACCCTTATCGGGTCAATCGCGTAGATTTATTGTTTTACGCTTGATTCAATCTATCTAATGACATAACATAGAACTTATTCACATGTAGATTGTCACACGAAAATTCTGTTGACCCATGTCCTTAATCGTTATTTTTTAATTTGTTGGCACACTTCCCAAAATGACTTAAATAAAGGATATTGGGTTCCAGATTCTTACTATAGGTTTATTCAGCTCTTCTTACTGAGTCTACTAAGTCTCCCATCTATCTGGGCACTATAGAGCCTATGGGGTCAACCATGCTATTTCCCTTAATACCTGCGAAATACACAAGAATTGAACAGTTTCAGAATATGCGATTCTCACATCCTCCCCACCTTAAGAAATTTGGTCCTCCAAATTTGATCGGACTTATCACTAGAATAGCTCTGGATACTTTTCTTTCATCAAACTTTCTAACTCCCAAGTTGCTTCCTCTGCTGAATGGTACTACCATAGCACTTTTACCAAGGGAATAGTCTTAGACTATAGTACTTTCTCCTTCCGATCCAAGATTTGAGTAGGCTCCTCTATGTAACTCATATCCTCCCTGATTTCCAGCAGTTCTTATTGAATTAAGAGAGATAGATCTGGATGGTACTTTCTCAACATAGATATATGGAAGACATTATGCACTCCAAATAGTTATGTGGTAGTGTTAATTGGTAAGCAACATCTCCCACACGGTCTAAGATCTCATACGGCCCGATATACGGAGGACTTAATTTCTCTTTCTTTCCAAACAGCATGATGCCTTTAAAAAGTGAGACTTTCAAGAAGATTGAATCTATAACAATAAATTCCAAAGGTCGGCATCTGATATCATCAAAACTCTTCTGCCGACTCTGAGCAGTCTTTAATCTATCATAGATAATCTGAACAACTCTAGAAGCTTGTTCTACCAAATCGGGAGCTAATATTTTCTGATCACCCACTTCTTCCCAACCAGTTGAGGATCTACACCATCTGCCATAAAGAGCCTCATATAGTGCCATGCCGATACTAGAATGATAACTATTATTATAGGCAAATTTAGCCAACGGTAAGTGGTCGTCCTCGAGCGTTTGGTTAGTACGCTTGGACTGACAATCAGTCTGCATATGGAAAGCGGTGCTAAAATTCAATATGGATCCCATGGCATCTTGGAAGTGCTCCCAGAAATGAGAGGTAAACTTGGAATCCTTGTCAAAAGTGATGCTCACTGGAACTCCATGTAGGCTAACAATTTCTTTGACATATAAATCGGCTAAGGCACGAAGGGAATCAGTAGATTTGATGGCAAGGAAGTGTGTGAACTTTGTCAATCTATCTATAAGCACCTAGATTGTGTCATGATTCCTTCGGGTCTTCTAGAAACCTATGATAAAAGCTGTAATAACCTGTATGCTTCTGATGCTCTATCTTTACCTGTTGACATGTTAGACCTCTAGCAACAATCGCCGCGATGTCTCGTTTCATTCTAGGCCACCAATACACCTTACGCAGATTATAGTACATCTTGTTACTGCCTGGATATAGAGTGTACCTAGATGTGTGAACTTCTGTCAAAATCAAATCCCTTTGCTATCGATCATCAAGAATACAGATTCTACCTCTGAACTTCAGTATACCATTAGTGCCAATCCCAAAATCTGACGGAACACCCATCTGCACCCAACTAACTATACAATGTGCATCATCCCTCTGAGCATTCTTGATTCTATCCATCAGATTTGGTTCAATTCAATGACTAGCAATGAAACCATACATCTCAGAGGAAACAACATTTAGATTGAGGCTCGAGAACTGCTCTAGCAGATCATACTCCCGAATCATCATGTATGAAACCATACTAATGTGCTTCCTACTTAAAGCATCTGCCACCACGTTTGCTTTTCCTAGGTGGTACAAGTCTCGCAGTCGTAATCTTTTGCCAGCTCCATCCGTCTACGCTGTCTTATTCAATTCACGTTGCGAGAATAGATACTTAAGGCATTTATGATCAGTGTATACCAGGAATTTCTCTCCATGGAGATAGTGCCGTCATATCTTCAATGTAAACACCACAGCAGCTAATTCCAAGTCATGTGTAGGATAATTCTTCTCATGCTCCTTTAATTGTCTAGAGCCATAATCAATCACTGTCCCATTTTGCATAAGTACACAACACAAACCCAATGCCGAAGCATCATTGTAAACTGAGAATCCTCTTGATCCGCTGGGAATGGTAAGATTGGGAGTTGTGGTCAACCTTTGCTTTAACTCCTGAAAATTGCACTCACATGCATCTGTCTACTAGAACTTAACATCCTTACATGTGAGACACGTCAATGGAGCAGCTAATCTCTAGAATTCCTCAACAAACTAGTGATAATATCCAGCTAGACCTATGAAACTTCGTATCTCTGTCACTATCTTTGGTCTTTCCTATTGTACAACAGCTTCTATTTTAGATGGATCAACAGAAACCCCGTCTTTAGACACCACGTGTCCCAGAAATGTGATGTGATCTAGCCAAAACTCGCACGTACTATACTTGGTATAAAGCTTTTAGTCCTTGAAGGTCTATAGGACGATATAGAGATGCTACTTATGTTCCTCCGGTGACTTGGAATATATCAAGATGTCATTGATAAAAACAATAACAAATTTATTTAGGTATGGTTTAAACACCTCATTCATCAAGCTCATGAAAGTTGCAGGGGCATTAGTCAGTCCAAAAGACATCACCAGGAACTCATAAAGACCATACCGAGTTCCTAATGTAGTTTTAGAGACACTAGCTTTCAGGATATTCAACTGATGATATCCCAATTGGAGGTCAATTTTAGAAAACACCTGAGCACCTCTAAGCTAATCAAAGAGATCATTGATCCTGGGTAAGGGATATTTGTTCTTGATGGTAACCTTTTTAAGTAACTGGTAATCTATGCAAAGTTGTAAGCTACCATCTTTCTTCCGGATAAATAGAACTAGCGTACCCCACAAAGAGACACTGGGGCAAATGAAGCCTTTGTCCAATAACTCCTGGAGCTACTTCTTAAGTTCGTCAAGCTCTACTAATGCCATCCGGTATGGTGGTTTAGAAATGGGCTTCGTACCAGATACCAAGTCAATTGTAAATTCAATCTCTTGATCTGGTGGTAATCCCAGTAGTTCATTCGAAAACACATCAGGGATATCCGTGACCACAGGAATCTCCTGCAACTCCGGACGTTGCTTGTCTACATCCTCAACATATGCAATAAATCCTTCAATCACATTAACACAACACTCAAACAATTTAGTAATAAATATTTTACTTTTATTACTTATCTAACAACTTTACAGTATAACGTTCGAAATGAGAGAAGGTTATAAACTTAGTATAACAGTCTAAACTAACATAGTTTACATCTAGCCAGTCCATTCACAAGATTACATCAAAATCGTACATGTTTAACAAAATTAAGTCAACTATAGTTTCCTTCTCTCGTACTGTTACTTTACAATTTCGATATACAATATCAATCATTTGCGATTCTTTAAAGGGTGTATTTATCTGTAAAGTATACACTAAAGGTTCAGGTCCTACTGGTATCTTACTAGCACATGCAGATGACATAAAAGAATGTGTAGAGCCAAGGTCAAATAATGTGTAGAGCCAGGGTCAAATAATGCAAGAGCTATAATGCCAAAAATATAAATCTTATCTTTAATAACAACTGTAAAGTATTAGCAGCCTCCTGATCAATCTCGTACACCCTGCCTTGGGTCACAGCCTTCTTACCCTTCTCTGCTACTGCCACCCTTCTCGACTGTGAAGGTGTAGCTTTCTTCAACTCCTTCGGAGGTACTATAGCTATAGGTGGAACTGTGGTGGGGATTGTAAAGGCAGCTGACTCTCTCAACAACGGGTAATCCCTAACCATATGCCCTGTCTGTCCGTATAAAAAACATGCTCTTGTAAGCACATAATAGGGCCAGGTATCATGCGACCTTCCATAATGAGCACACCGAGTCACTGTACCCCTCTAAGCATGGTAGGGCTAACTGTAGAAGTTGACTTAACTGTCTTATCCTCTAAAATCTTAATGCCCAATGTCTTAGCCTTCTTAGGCTGTCATCTACCCGATCGGTCCTCGAAACTCCTTTTTGCCTTTTCCTTTTCCTTTCCTTTAGCTTGAAACCTGATATCTACATGGAACTGCTCATAATCCCGCTCACAAAGCTGAACCCGTTGGATAACCTCACATAAGTCCAAATATCAAAGGGGACTAACCAAGTCCGGATAGTAGGCTTCAAACCCACCATGAATCTGTCTATTTTATGCTCCTCACCCACCCAAGTCTGAAGATCAAATCGGTTCAAAGTGGTGAATCAAGACTTATATTGATCTACAGTTATACTCCCTTGTGTCAACTCTAGAAACTCTTACTGTAACTTCTTCTGTGCAGTCCGAGGAATACATTATCTATAGAAAGCCTCCAGAAAAATGGTCCATGTCAACACTGGATGCTAAGCCAACAACACTGTCTGGGTGGACTTCCACCAATGTTCGGCACCATCAATCAACTGAAAAGCAACCAGTCCCACTTTCTTGATTTTAGAACATCGTATGTACTTAAATAACTTCTCCACTTCGTTTACCCAATGCTCTGTCACCATCGGATCCCTATCTCCTTTAAATTTTGAAGGATCCAGCTTCTTAAACTGTCGCACTAGATTTACATCATAGTAGGGCTCAAAGTTTGTAGGTTGCGGTTGAGCTAGTGGTGGCGGTGTTGCCTATGGCTGGGGCACTAGTTGTGGAGTTGGTTGTGGCTCGGGAAGTGCCAGTGCAAGCTGAGGTGGGCATGGTGCTACTTCTGGTGCCGCCCTAGCATTATTTGCGTTATAAGTCGCTATAAAGTCGATAAACATCTGTTCCAATCTTGATATTCTCATGTTTGGACCTTCGTGCTGCGGAGGGAAAGTAGGTTTTGGGGCAAGTTTCGATACAGGCTTCAGAGATGGCTCCGCCCTACCTCTACCTTGTCGAGTAACCCTTCGCCCACTCATTCTGTACAACACAAACATTTAGATCGATTTTAGTCACTTGAAAACATTTATACATTTAGAAAATTACAGTACTACAGGAGATGTAATCCCTTTTGGACATAAAGACACCGATAGTAATCAGACCAATCTCGCTCTGATATCAACTTAACTGTCACGATCCGTGATATACAGTGATTATCGATCCTTTCATATTCATTCAGTTAGTTGGTCTATCTGCGATGTCTTTATACCATTCACTTACCACCATAATATATTTTTAAATAAAAGTCTATCTATAACTAAATATTAATATTTACATAAATAGTATTTCCTTTAGTATATTTCACTAACATCTACATCCCCCATATAAAAATTATACAAAAGTAGTACTGCATATAAATGTTTGAACATATAAAAATAAAACATATACCTCCACGAAGTAGCAATTGCCGCCTGAGGGTACCAAAAGCACAGCTACTCAATGAAATGGTATATCACTGAAGATAATCTATGAGGGAGGAAAAAATAGGGGGTGAGCTTAATGCCTAGTAAGAAATTCGTATGCAAGAACTGATACTATGAAATCTATATGCATAAAATCATTTAATTCCCAGTAGTACACTAAAGGACATTTTAGGAAGGATACAATAGTCGGTTAGGTAACTAGATAGAGTACGAGAGGATACTTTGAAGCACCTTTTGTGTTTCGATCCCTGTTTTCGACGATAGGGAATGAATAGTTGAAGATGATATAAATATCAATATAAAATCATTAAATAAATCTCATGCTGACTTTCAGTCAATAAATCATGTATAAAATAACTTATTAAACAATTCTCTAAAACAATTTCAGTACAAAATTCAGTAAACAACATAATAGCATTTCAATATCATGATGTAAAGAAATATATTTAGTACTTTCATTTATTAATAGTATAAAAATCCAATTCAGTAAAAACAGTATAGTAGAGACCAAGCAACACCCAAATAAATATCATGCTATAGTAGTATCCCAGAAGGGAGGAACAGTAATAATAAGACACATGGCCATAGTTATAGTGGTGTCCACAGTGTGCACTGATCAGGTGACAATTGGGACACTAATGATGTAATCATTATCAATCAGCAAACAGTACAGTAATAGTAATAGTCAGTCAGCATGATACGAGGCCTAACAATCTCAAAATAGTTCATAGACAGTATAAATACGTTTAAAGAAATCAATTTCTGTAATAAAATCTTCAATCAGTCCATAAATGCATATGTTGGAAACATAAGCAGTTCAATAATAAAAATTTATAAAATATTCACAATTCAATATTCAGTTTTAAAAATATTTTATTTGTCTGTAGTAGAGTTATAATAAGATGTCAGGACTCTCATGTGCACAAAATTCGATAACATGAATATTTAAATATATATTTTAGGAGTTTAGTAAAAATATGGAATTTCAATGAATATGATAAAATTAACTTAATAAATCTTTCATTTTTAGTATTTAAGGATATTAAAATATGATTATATAATTTATTAAAATTTTAGGCAGTATAACAGTTGTTTTTAATCTAGCCCTCCTGCAGTAAAAACACAGTTTCAAATACCACAACAGTCCACTATGTCAAAGCAATCCACTTCAAAACAATTTCTTAAAATTTATTTCAACCACAATATGCATTCACAGTATCCCTACGCCTTCCATACTCATCCCTTACATTTCGATTTCAACAAAAACAATGATAGCATCACAGGATTATTTTCACTCCCGGGCTACAAGACATTATGAAAACACCATTATTTCACTACACTTCAATTATAATTAATTTTATTTCTCACTAAAATGTATTACATTGTCTACTGTAGTCACTAAACTAGTATAATTTTCACCAGTACAAAAACTGCAACTATGCCTTAATTGACTCCGTTTTCAATTTCGATCGCACCGGCAGTGTTGTCCTAATTTATATAGTATTATGGGACCTAAAACGCATCATATTGAGCACCATTACAACGTCCCCTTCTCATGGCCAAATGCTTCATGGGATAATTCACATGGTTTTTTTCAACAATTTAAGCCTTATTTTGTGCTTTATCATTATTCTTCATTTCTTTTTGTGAGATCACTAATTTTTCTATTTTTTGTACACCAGCTTAATACGATAAGCTAGAATATTAAGTTTAACTGCTACAATTTATTCGTATGAATTTTGTAGGTGTTGGGGAAAATGGTTAAGTGGGACCCACATCATAAGCTTTAATCCGGATGAGTTTCGAAGCGCCAAAATGTGAAAATTGAGTTCAAAATACCTAAACGGTAAGGAGACCATTTTTCAAAATTCTCTTTCTTTTACATACTTTAGTTAAAGTACAACAAATTTAAAAATAACGATCGTGTCTATTCTCTGGAAAGATTTTTCTGAATAATGGTCAAACCAAATTGAATTTGGACACACAGACTGATATAGGAGAATCCTCGTGTAAATATGTTTTACGTGGATCGAGCCTGTGAATTGAATTACACGAATGAAGCAAAAGTTGTAGATAAGGGGTAGTTTGGTAATTTCACTACCGTGGCCGATCAAACCACCTCAATAATCAATCTTTAATCATGTTTAACCTAAATATATGAAAAATAATGAAAATAAAAAGCAAAATCTGAACAATAAAAATATTAAAATAATGTTAGGATAAAATTGGAATTAATGGAATTGTGAAGGGTATTTAAGACATTTTGCATGGGATATTGGTCAAACTCTATATTGAGTCAATAATTGACTTAATTTTACCTAAATAAATATAATTTATTAAAAATAATAAATAAAATCTGAAATTGAGAAAATAATAAAATATCTTGGTGGCAAACTTGTAAATAAACAAACTTTTAAGGGGTAAATTGGTCATTTTATTCCATGGACTGATTTTTAGTGAATAAAATAGTATAAAAATCAGAATTTCTAGAGTGTTTGACTCATCTTCTCCAGCCGACTGCATCACCCTACGATTCCACCATTTTTTCTCCAAATTTTTCTTAGTTTCACCTTGCGAAACTACTTTTCTTCCTCACCAAATCAAAACCCTCCCTTAACAAAAGTTGTTCTCCTCTTCAAGGGCTGTTGATAACTAGTATTTTTGAGGGCTGGAGCCAAGAGTTGAAGGGAGAATTTACTGCTGCATGTTTTGGTTTCCATAGGTAAGGAGGGAAGATGTTGTTTTACTTAAGCTTGATCATGGTTTTGGTATTGCTTTAAGTGTGAATTATGTAGTTATAACCTTGAATTCACATGAAACTAAGTGTAAGAGAACTTAAGGGCTTCGGCCAAAGGGGGTTCATGGTGCCACCAACGTGAATTACATGCATGAAGGGTTGGAAAATAAGTGTTGTGAGGGAATGAGCTTAGCCATGACTTGAAACTAGGCAAAACAAGGAATTTGGCAATTAGGGTAGGTTTGGCCAAGCATGAAGGTTGGTGATTATGGTGTAATTTTGATACATGGAAAATGTAAATAAATACTTGATATGAATTAAATGAAAGTATGAAATTAAAAAGGTTAATTTATGATTTAGCCCCTAAACTAGACCATTTTTATCACTTTGGTACTTTATGAATTTTTGTTATTACTTTGGTACCTCAGTTTTCTTCCCATCATATACTTAGCGCCAAAAGCTAATGCCGTTTAACTAAATGATGATGTGGAAATATGGACCAATATGATGCTGCCATGTGGACGATAAAACCACCTTAACTATCATTAAAATGCCATGTCATGGCTGCTTTACCAAAATGCACTGTTTTAGTGCTAGAATTTGAAACAAAATACACTTTTTTTAGGGGGGGTCAGATTTTCATAACCCCTTTTTAATTTTTTTTTAAAAATTTCTCTAAACTCTCTCTCACTTCTCACTTCTCACTCAAATGTCGGCAATCGTTGCCTTCTCCGTCTGACGCCACACTCCACTGGCCACCGATCATCAAAAACTCTACCAAACAAACCTCTCCTGAGAGTTCTTCTCCATTCTAGAGCTACTGACGTTGTTGCCACTGTCGCCGGTGACCAAAACTTAGAAAGGAACCCACTATCTAGAAGCCTTTGATCCCATACACATCATCCGACCCTCGGATTTACCTAAATTCCAAAGGAAATTTATAGATCTGAGAAAGAAATCCTTGAGCCCTTTTTTTGTCAATCACCGAAACTTAGACCTTATACCTCCTCCCAAGCTCTCATACAAAATCAAAACACTAAAGACTCCTACCTTAAAGCCTTGGACAAATCGAAACCCATGATGTTTCTTTCACATTTTTTATGTTTGTATTTTTCTATTTGCCTATGGATTTGTCTAGAAATTTCTTTTGTGTTGTTTGTACTGGTTCCTTCTTGGTGTGTGTAGCAGTTGGGTACAGTGTGAAAGTGCAAGTTCAGAGTTTTGGGAAAGGTGGCCGAATGGGGCTATCACGATAGTGGTTCAGGTGGCCGTTGTGTGTTCTTTGCTTGAGTTGTTTAAATGGTGGTGTTTAAGGGTTGATGTGGGGGTTGATTTGGGATTGGTTACTAGGAATGGTAGTGTGTAACAATAGAGATAAAGGACTTTTGGGTTGGTAGTGGCTCACGGTGACAAGGGTTAGAACTTCTTTTCTTGTTCCTTGGTGTCATCAAGTCATCGAGGTGCAGATTGGAGCCCTCAATCTATAGTGGCAAATGAATTTTTTTTTTAATTTTGTTTATATTCTTTAATTGATAAAATCGTTTTTATGAAAATATAAAGGTAAATATGACATGACTTTTTTTAATGACAGCTGACTTGGTTTTATGGTCCACATGGCTGCATCTGATTGGACCATATATCCTTGTTATCATTTAGCCTAATGCTGTTAGCTTTTGGGGTTAAGTATGTGACGGGAGAAAAGTTTAAGTACCAAAGTGATAGTAAAAATTCATAAAGTACCAAAGTGATAAATGTGGTTTAGTTCAGGGGCTAATTTATACATTAACCCAAATTAAAATTGGAAAATGGATAGTGAAGGCATGATGAAGCTCACGGCTTGGATGAAGGGCACTTGGAATTCTCTTGGTTTTATATAATTAATGGTTGTAGGAATTATTGAAATTATGCATGAAGATTATAGGCGAAGTTAGAATGGAAAAATAAATATTGGAGGGTGAAAGGAAGCATTCGGCCAAGCTTCCATGTGTAGTCTCCATGTTGTTTTTCCTATGGTTTTATGGTTAAATATAAAGTATAAATGTTAAGGAATTTAAAGGTAAAACCGATTGGGGTAATGGACATTAATTTGGCCATAATTAGATTTTACCAACTAGTGAAATTTAGATGGAAATTTTATTTAAGAAAGAAGATATGATTATAGTTGATTTGGATGCTAAGTTTAAATGTAATGGATATTATTTTGCAGTTCTAAGTTTGGAGGAATAAGGTTACGGGAGTGGTTCTATTGGATTTCCATACAGCATAGTAAATAAGGTGAAGAAAGTATATGGAAGTTGTTAGAAAAATACTGTTCTTGCATGGGAAATTTGGTGGATTTGAAAATATATAAGAATTGTGAATTTTATGCAGGGGTTAGGATAGGCCTAACCGTCATACCGTCGAATTTTCGTAAAATTGATTTAATTTCTATCCTACCGATATTTTAGAAATTCCTACTTTAATTTACCACTTCAATGTGTCCATATATTGATAATTAAAATTTTATTGCAAGTGGAATATTTTTCTGGATATTATTTAAATTATTTTAAACTATATATATAATTGATTTATTGACTCTCATTTATAAAGAATATTTACTTATACAATTATGGATTGATTGAAGATAATATATTTAAATGATTGTTTTTATTTATTGATTTTATTGATATTTGAATTAAATTAATTTTGAGATTGTTGCTTCTTGATGACCATGTATTACCGATACCGAATATATAGAATTGACTGTAAGACATTGGAGCAAGTCCGTAGTCCCATAGTTGTCATATGCCCAATATACACTGTGGACCATTAAGCAATAGCCATTGTTATCGATAGGAACAGCTTAGGGATAGATTCTTGGCCCAATTTGGGTACGCTTGATTCCTATATCGACTACCGATCCTTCTAGGGATACCATTTATGCATGAGTCTCCTACTATTGACTGTCTCCACCGATTGATATGATTTACCAACTTACTAACCTATTGTTTTGTTATATTTGTTTCATAATGATTTATCAAATTATTGATTTAATTGATGAAATATTCGTATTTGAATATTTGTTATTTAATATGAAATTATTTTATTTTATTGAGCATTATTTTGTAGCATAAATTATGAATCATCTACATCCCTATAGTCGAAACTAGGAACCGGGACACGATAGGTACTTCAAAGTACCTCCCATACTCTATCTAGTTATTTAGCCGACTATAGTATCCTTCTTAAACATCCCTTAGTGTACAGTTAAGAATTAAATAATTTTCAAATTGCATATAGTAGCATAGTATCACGCTTTTATATATGCTTCCTTACTGAGCATAAATTCAACCCTTATTTTTCACCCTAGATTATTTGCGGTGACAGTTCCACTCATTGTAGAGGAGCATTATTTTGGGACCTTATAGTATTCCTTCAGGGCGTTTCTCTTGCTCGCAAAAGGTATATTATACCTATATATATATATATATATATCTCTTAGACTTATTGTACAGTACTTGTTTTATTATAAATTTAAGGAATGTAAATATAAATAAACGAAGTTTTTAGTGTAAATCAAATTTTGTAAGATATAAATAATAATATACGAGTATGTTTAAAGTTTAAATTTTTATAGTAGATCACAAATTTTAGTAAATGAATTTAATTAACGATCTTTGAATTATTAACGAAATGAAATAACCCGACAAACAGCCTAACCAACCAAATGTTAAAAGAGAAAATTAATTGATATTTTAAAGAAAACCGGACATTACACTTTTACACCATTTTCATGCATCAAAACACCATGAATCATGAACACTTCATCATGGCCGAAACCCTAAGGAAGTATTTGAGATGATGGTTTTGATTTAATCCATGGCTAAAACCAAGCTTAACTACCTTAATTAATTACATCACTAACATTAAATCACAAAAGAAATTCAAGCATGATGATACCTTATCTTGGCCGAAATCAAGAGGGATCCAAGCACCTTGATTTGTCCACTTCACCCCTAAATATTGGTATGGGCTTGTAGAGCACTGAATTTGGGACAAGTTTGCAGAAGGAATTTTTCGATTTTAAGGTATTTTAGTGGGTGGTTTGGAAGCTTTTCTATTTTTCCTCAAGGTAGGCTATGGTGGAAGAGGTGAAGGGTTGAAGATGATGGTGTGGCTGGCCCCTTAAGAGAAGTGTAGAAATTTCTTTTAAATTATCTTCCTTACAAAATTACCAAAATGCCCTCATAAGTAATGATTTTGGATGATTTTGTCCTTAAACTTCCATAATATTTTTAACTATTCAATTTCACTCCAAAATATTTTATTTAATCATTAAATATTAGTATTGAACATATTCTAATGAATGGAAGAGTTTTTATTAAGGTTTAACCAATCATAAGGGTAAAATTACCAAAATAGCCTTTCCGAGTCAGTCACGTAGATTTATTATTTTAAGCGTGATTTAGTCTATCTAATGATATAACATAGAACTTATTCACACATAGATTAGTCAGTTGGTCAAAAGTTAATTTAATTTGACCATTATTAACGAAAATTCTTTCGACCTATATTCTTAATCGTTATTTTCTAATTTGTTGGCACACTTCCCAAAATGACTTAAATAAAGGATTTTGGGTTCTAGAATCTTACCATAGGTTTATTCAGCTTTCCTTACTGAGTCTACTAAGTTTCCCATCCATCCAGGCACTATAAGGCTTGTGAGGCCCAGCATGCTATTTCTCTTAATACTTGCGAAATACACAGGAATTGAACAGTGGTGAGAAGTCTTATATGTATAACAGTACCAGAATATGTGATTCTCACAAAAGCGGCTTCCTACGTAAAAAAAAAAAGTTGAATTCCAATTAGTTTTAACTTCTAGACAAACAAGTTTTGCTTGTTATTTTTTATTGCTCCACACAAATCTTGAATCTTTATCACCTTGTGGGGGACAACCTCAGACCAAAATGGATTTGAAAAATTAAATCATTCAAATCTTTCAAACCCTCGTTCAAGATAAGGCTAAAAATGTGTGCACAATACCTCATATACAATACTCTCTCTTTAAAATACTATCCTTCTAATTATTGTCTTCTTTTTACATACTGGATACCAAGATCATTAGCACTAGCCTTATCTATCATGATAGTGAGAATTTTATCTATTCCCTATTTAAGTAAATGTTTATCAATACATTTTCCAATTACCTCACCAGAATGGTTAAGAATTGGAATGAAACTCAAGATTCATTTATGTAATTTCTATTCTTGATCAATGAAATGAACCATATAGCACATAAAACCAAAATTTTGCCTAGAAGTCCAAATGTTAGTAGTAAGACAAATTCTTAGCTTTGATCTTTATAAGTACATGAAAAACTTCTCTTTCTCATTAAAAAATAAGTCATAACAATCATTAATTGTAGTGAATCTCGAAGGAACTTGAAATTAAGGCCGCATAACAGAACAAAACTCACAAAATTTCTATTACTCAACCATCTTAAAAGGTAACTCATCCATAACGATCATCTTAACACAATATTTTCTACAAGTTTTTTGATCAAATTTCTAACTAACAATTTATGAACTACTACCATTCCCTGTGTCATCATCAAATAAAGCTTTAAACATTAAGGTCTTTTGGTTTTCATCGAGCTTATTAAAATAGTGTTTTGGAAATCTATTTATGTGGTTATGAAATATTGTAGTTCCATTTGCACTAGAAAATTTCATGATTTTACCATAATAATTGCACGAGGTTTTTTGATCAGCTCTATTCTTACAAGGCAACCTAATAAATATTCCTATACCTTGGATGTTAAGTATCCCAATTTTTCACTAGGTGGTTTCTTAGCATTAAACAAGCATTAGGAGTGGCATTTACTGGATCATTTGTCATTGTTGTTGTTGATCCAAGAATTGGTGTTTTAGCACTTTCATTGTCGATGGAGTATTACTATCAGTGGGATTGCTTAATGCTGTTAAATCCATCTAGCTATCTAGATAAGAGCCAAATATAACATGTTAAATGACATATTAAGTATAAAACATTTATATTTATGTCGTGTTACTAAACTAATCATTTGAAAATTATGTTATTTTAAGTATGTTTTCATGATTGAAAGTGAGATAATCATCACCATTCACCACATTTCCCTCAAAACAGTGAAGGAAAACTACTTGGAAACTTTGAATCCTTAAACAAAAATAATAAAAAAGAAGGCAAGAGTTCAATGTCTTTATCCTTGCTGGAGAACAAGAATTATGAATATCAGTATAAAAGTCTTATTTTGAAGTCCTACCACTACATTGCAATTGAGCATCTTTATTAGAAGTGCACTACTTTAATTAAGGAAGAACTAAAATATTAATTTCCATTTCATTATTAGTCACATGTATGTTCAAAACAACATATGAATTGACACATTTATTCTTATGTTGGTTCTAGCTACTACTGTTATACTAGTAGTAGTAGTTATGAGTTAAAATCCTTATTTGAGCCATAATTTTAATATACAGTATTTTGAATTATTTTCTCTTATATTTTCAACCATTACCCAAAATATCCTCTTATATATATATATATATATATAAATATATATATAAATATATATATGTTTTTGCACTATTTGGCAATCTCTTCTTATTTACAATTCAAATTTCCTAGAATTATAGCTAAGGGAGATGAATATCACAAATTTAGAAAGTTAACTAAAGAGGATTGGTATTCCATGTGATTTTGCTAACCAAAGGTATAATGTTTATAGCATTTTTTTTCTTTGATTATAGTTTCAATATCCAATTTTGAGTTTTATACTTGATATAACTATTGTTAACTATTTGACAATAAACAGAACATTCTTTTACAGGTTGTTACATTATTCAAAGGGGAAATAGGAGTATGTGACTTATCTTTTTGATCAAGTGTGTATTAAGAAGGTTGTGAATCTCATGTTACACAAATTTTGTTACTCAAAAGAGATGGCCTTTAATATTCATTGTCGATTTCAAGGCTTTATAGCAAAAAGGAGCCACTGCTTGAAGCATGAGACCAATTTTTTATTTAAACCAGATTTTGGTAATCCATTGGCAGTTGTTACAAGCTATTGTAATTAAAAGCACCAATTCCTCAAAAAACATGTAGAATGCAAAATATAAGTATGAAACACAAAAAAAATAGAATGCAAAATAAATGGAATTACCTTTAAGATCCATGGTGGTGTTTCTTAGATGTTAGACAAGGAAGGCTAGATCTAAAGTATAGGAGCATCAATCGGTGTCACTGGCAGTGGCTTGTGGCTGTGGGATGAGGCACAATGTGACTTTGAGATGAAATGAGAGTCGAGAGAGATAGGGCTGGAGGTGATAGTGGGCCAGATCAGTCTGGTTTCGAACCCAGCTAAACCAGTTTCGGCCTATAAATTCTATGAACTGGTCTAAACAGTTTAATTAATCGAGTCAAGTTGGGCCAATTCAACAGTTCAAAACCCTTGAACTGGTCTAGCTCGATAGCCCAGTTCGATACAAACTAGGCCAAATTGATTAGCTCGGTGTTTTTAATTTTTTTCGCTTTAAATTTTTTAATTTTTTATTTATTTTTTAAATTTATTTATTAATACATTTTAATCAAAATAAATATTTATTAATTTATTTTTATGATTTAATCTAATAAATTTATTTTTATAATAAATAAAGTTAATAGTAATTATAAATTTATAATACATAAAGTTATCATAATTTATTTAATCAAAGTAACTGTAATTTAAAGATAAAGTTATTATAAAATTATTTAATAAATTTATTGTTATAATAAAATAATAAATAATGATATTATGATAAAGTTATTATGATGTTTGATATTTGATTCAAAATATAAATAATGATATTATGATAAACTAATAAAGTTATTATAACTTATTTAATAAAGCTATTGTTTAAAAAATATAATATTTTTAAAATTTTTTAATTTTGTTAAGCTCAGTTATTACATTTGAAATATAATTATACTTGTCATTTAAAATATAAGTAAACTTATCATTTTGCATTTAAAATATTTATTCATTTTCGGTAAACCCATGATGAGATCCATGGTGATATGCTATCATTTCCACATCGGTATCAGTAAAGGCTGCAGCATTCCCACCAGTTTCTGATGCTCTACCTTAACCTGTTGACAAGTGAGACACCTTGCTACAAATTCTGCGATGTCCCTCTTCATATTCGGCTATCAGTACACTTTACGCAAATTTTGATAATTTTATTATTGCCAGAATGTAAAGTGTACCTCAAAGTATGTGCCTATGCCAAGATCAGGTCTCTCAACTGTTTATCTCTAGGAACACAAATCCGATTCCTGAACCTCAGAATACCATCAGTGCCAATCACTTTTTCTGTCTGATTCTCCAACTGAATCTGACTGGCAATCTGGACACATTCAGCATCTTCCTTCTAAGCATTCCTAATTCGCTCCATCAGATCAAGTTCGATATGTAAATTGGCTATCAAACCATATCTCTCGAAAGAAGTAATATTAAGACTGAGGTTCACGAACTACTCCAATAAATCATATTCCCGAACAATTATGTATGAGACCATTCCTAAGTGCTTCCGGCTAAAGACATCAGCTACTACATTTGCTTTCCCCAGGTGGTACAATATCTCGTAGTCGTAATCCTTTAGTAGCTCCATCCCTCGGCGCTGCCTCATATTCAACTCACACTGCAAGAACAAGTACTTGAGACTCTTGTGATCAGTGTATACTTGGAACTTTTCACCGTACAGATAATGCTGTCACATCTTCAAAGCAAACACCAAGGCAACTAGTTCCAGATCATGAGTGGGGTAGTTCTTCTCATGGTCCTTAAGCTGACGAGAACCATAAGCTACCACTTTCCCGTTCTACATTAGTACACAACTCAAACCCTATGAGGAGGCATCACTATACACTGAGAAACCTCCTGAACCATTCGGAATGATAAGGATTGGTGTCGTAGTCAATCTCCACTTCAGCGCTTGAAAACTATGCTCACAAGCATCTGTCCATTCGAACTTTACATTCTTCCGTGTGAGATGCATTAGTGGAGCAGCCAACTAAGAGAAACCCTTAACAAACCGAGGATAATACCCGGCTAGGCCTAGAAAACTACAAATCTTTGTCACCATCTTTGATCTCTCCCATTATACGATAGCTTCTATCTTGGATGGATCAACAAACACCCCGTCCTCAGACACTACATGTCCTAGAAATGTGATATGATTCAGCCAGAACTCACACTTGCTGAACTTTGCATATAACTTTTGGTCTTTGAGAGTCTGTAAAACAATGCGGAGATGCTGCCCATGCTCTTCTCGGGATTTAAAATACACTAAAATGTCATCAATAAAGATGATGACATACTTGTCCAGAAAAGGCTTAAACACCTCATTTATCAAATTCATGAAGGCTGCATGTGCATTAGTGAGCTCGAATGGCATAACTATAAACTCATAATAACCATATCAAGTCCTGAAGGTGGTCTTTGGGACATCTGTCTCCTGGATCTTCAATTGATGATATACCAACCTTAGATCGATCTTAGAAAACACCTGCGCACCACTAAGTTGATCAAATAGGTCATCAATTCTAGGTAGAGGATATTTATTCTTAACAGTAGCCTTATTGAGCAACTGGTAGTCAATACATAGTCGCAGGCTACCATCATTTATTCTGACAAATAAGACTAGTGCACTTTAGGGAGAAACACTGGGACAGATAAATCCCTTATCCAACAACTCTTGGAGTTGCTTATTGAGCTCTTCAAGCTCCACCAGTGCCATTCAATATGAAGGCTTGGAAATTGGTTTAGTACTGGGTATTAAATCAATGGTAAGTTCAATCTCTCTATCTAGAGGAACGCCCGGTAAATCATCCGAAAACACGTCTGAAAAATCCTTGACCACAGATATCTCGTGTAACTCTGGATGTCTCTGTTCTATATCCTCCACATAAGCAAGGAATCCTTCAGTCACAACATTCAAAAATTTAGTCTTAATACGATTTAACGAAATGTTATATTTATTACTATATCGAAAGTTTTATAGTATATTTTTCAAGAGAAGAGAAAATTACATATTTAGCGTAACAATCTAAACTAACATAGTTGGTAGCTAACCAATCCATTTCTAAAATGACATCAAAACGATACATATTAACCTCTATTAAATTAGCTACCGTTTCTCTTTCTCCTATCCTTAACTTACAATTTCGATACACTACATCAGTTATCTGTGAATCTCTAAAAGGTGTATTATCTGTAATGAATACCCTAAAGGTTCAGACTGCACTGGAAATTTAGTAGAAAATGATGAAGATACAAAAGAATGAGTAGAACTTGGGTCAATTAATACAAATGCATTGATATAAAAGACAAAAATTATACGTTTAATAACATCCAAAGAAGTGTCAGCAGATTCCTTATCTAACGCGTACACTCTGCCCTGGGTTATAGCCTGCTTCCCTTTCTTCGCAGCTGTGGCTCTCTTAGGAGCGGAAGGTGTAGCCTTTTTTGACTCTTTGACTATCGACGCTGTTGGTGTCACTGCTGGAGGAATGGCTGGCAAAGTTGGGGTCTCTAGATAAGGACAATGCTTAATCAAATGTCCCCGTTGCCCATATTTAAAACAAGCACCTATGGCCCACCTGCAGGGTCATCTAGATGTGACTTCCCACAATGGTTACACCGGGTCACAACACCCTTTTAAGTGGCAATAGGGTGCTCAGTCATTGTGGACTTAGCTGTCTCCTCTCTCGTACTCCTTCCACCAATCACAATGGCCTTAGCTTTCTTAACTAGCCCCCTATCAGATTGATCTTCGAAACCTTGTTTCATCTTCTCTTTACCTTTCCCCTTCACTCGAGGTCCAAACTCCGCCTGCTGGAACTCAAATTCTTGCTCACATAACTAAGCCCAGCAGATAGCCTGATCATAAGTAGTAATATCCAGCACTGCCAGCTTACTCCGAATGGAAGGCCTCAACCTTGCCATAAATCGCTCAACCTTATGCTCCTCATTCCTTACTGTCTCTATGTCGTAACAGCTCAATGCAATAAATTTGGACTCGTATTGGTCCACTGTCATATTCCCTCAATACAAATGCATAAACTTCAATTTCAATTTCCTCTGAGTTGTGCGAGGAATGTATTGCTTATGGAAGGCCTCTAGAAAGATGTCTCATGTCACAACTGGATGGCTCGCTGCTAACATCGTCTCAATAGATCTGCACCAATGTTCAGCCTCATTTATAAGTAGAAAAGTCGCCAACCCAACTTTCTTTGTTTCTGTGCACCTTAAATATTTAAATAATTTTTCCACAAAATTCACCCAATATTCACCCACTAGTGGATCCTTGTCGCCCTTAAACTTCGGGGGGATTGATCTTATTAAACTGCCAAAGAAGATTCACATCACATCCAACCCCTGGATCTGGTCTAGGCTGGGTGACTACTTGTGGCTGAGGCCGAGGTGGGGGTGGTACTGGCTGCTACTGCGATGTTGGAGGGACAATAGTTGGAGGTGGAGGAGGTTGTATTGGTTCTTGTATTGGTGCTTTATTCTGATTAGCTATTAATTCTGCCAACATCCGCTCTATTCTAGTAAACTAGGTATTATAGCTCTCGGGTTGCAGAAGAAGAGCTGGCTCCGATACTGGCTTCGGAGTAGGCTTTGGGGAGGGTTGGATACGTCTCAAACGACCCCATCCCTATCTGGTATCCTATCGCCCATCACTCGTCTGTACCAGAACAACCATAAAATACTTTTAATCACCCAAATTTATTACATATTCAGACAAGCACAGTAGTAGAAGGGATGTAAATCATTTCTAAATTAGAAGACACTGTCAAACATCAGATCAACTTTGCTCTGATACCAATTTAACTGTCATATACCAAATTTAGATGTGTATTATACTAACTCACCAAATTTCACACGTTTACGGTTGGACTGTCTATAGTGTCTTCATTCTTATACATATAAAATATATACAAGGTAAATTTATTTATTTACATTAAGAGGTTATTCTTAATTTACATCCCGTATATGTATTTACATATACTAGTACCGTACAACTAAAGTTTGAATACATAAAGGAAATATGTATACCTCAATGGTAAATTAAATCTGCCTGAAGGATACCGCATCAAAATCCTCTTGAACGAAAGCAGATGACTACTGGAAATAATTTTGAAGGAGGAAGAAAAATGGAATGAGCTAATGCCCAGTAAAGAATAAATATAATAGAACTGATACTATGTATCAATATCAATTATTTTTAAAACATGCACTTAGAATTTAGAAACAATGATTATAAAATTTATTTGGCATGAATACATAGGGAAGCATACTATAATGGATTAGATAACCAGGCTAAGTATGGGAGAATGCTTTGGAGTATCTCACGTGTCTCGGTATCCAATTCCACTATAAGAAGTTCAATAAAATTAAATCAATCACAAAATTTTAACGACATTTGGCAGATAGCGTCTAAATACAATTTATAATTTAAATACAATTAAATTAATCTTAAAACACTCCGCAAACATATATAAAATTCATTTCACTAAATTCATGTCAAACTACAATTTAAAAGTCACAATTTTCATCAAATCTAAATCGTAGGACAAGGCATCACCCAATAGACTTATACAATAAGCATAGTTAGAATAAAGTCCTTAGTGGTACTGATCAAGCACCATCCAGGACGCAGATAACGGGATCAAGGTCAATCAGCCCATAAGTCAATCATACGATCATACACTCATAGAAGCATGTGCTCGCAAGCAGCTATGGGGCCAACAGTCTCTAAAAACAATATAAAACATTTTATAGTTGTTTACAGAGATAATTTCAGAAAGCTAAATCTTCAGTCAGTCCATAAAGGCATATTTTGAAAGTATAAGTAGTCCAAAAATAAAAATTCATAAAATATTCATAGTTTAATATTTAGTTTTAAAAATATTCTATTCATCTGTAAATAAGATATAAAAACATGTCAATACCCTCACGTATGCAAAATTCGATAATATGAATTTTTAATATATATTTTCGAACTTCGGTATAAAAATAGAATTTCCATGAAAAGAATAAAATTACTTAATAAATCTTGCGTTCCTAACATTCAAGGGTAATAATCTATGATTTTATAAAATTCTTAGAAATTTCGGTAACATAACGGCTAGGTATATCCTAAACCTCCTGCACAAAACATATTATGAAATTCACAATAGCAGTCCACAATTTCAATTCAATTCATTCCAAAACAATTTCAAAAGATTATTCTCATAATAAAACATGCATAATAGTATCCCTATGTCTATCATATACATCCCTTACTTGATAGTTTCTTGCTACGCTACGAGTTAGCACTAATGTCCTACTCAGGCTTTCTAACTGCAATTTATCGTACAATTATTATCAATCATGTATATTTCAATTATAAAAATGTTTAATACCTTAAGACATAATATATTGCCTATTGTAGCCTTAATTTCAATCTAATTTCTACCAATGCTAACATTGCAACTACTATAAAAACTTCTCCGTTTTCAGTTTCGATTTTGCCTACGGTCTCGTATTAATTTGTACATTTTTCTAGGACCTAAAACACATCAAATGAGCATAAATTCTCCCTCCCTTTCACATGGCCGAAAGCTTTCCTCTCTCCTATACTTATGGTTTCTTCAAATTTAGCCTAAATTCATGTTGTATCAATATACTACATTAATTCTACATTGAATTTACATCAAACAACACCATGATCATGTTTTCCTATGCTTGGCTAAAACCCTAAGGGAGTGCATTTCATGGTTTTGATTTGATTCAAGCTTAAATAAATATCTAAACATCTTAAACACAGCTAAAATGCTTAAAACCATGAAAAATCACAAATTCCACCATTTTCTCACCTTGGCCAAATCTTGAGGAAGAGCCTACCTTTGGATTTTGGCCACTTTGGCCCTTAATTTTGGTGCCAAAATGTAGAGCTCTGAGTTCTGCACAAGTTTAGTGAAGGAAGTTTTTGGTTTTGGTATCTTTTGAGTAAGGTTTTTAAGCTTTCTCTCTCTTGGTTCAAGGTTTGGCTATAGAGAAACTAGAGGGAAAAGATGGCTGATGGGAAAGGATGAAGAGGCTGCTAGAAAATTCTGATATTTTGACATTTTAAAGTAAAAATTACCATTTTACCCTTATACTTAAAGAAATGCTCCAATTTTGCCCCTATTATTTGACTTTGTTGAAAATAGTCTGTCTAACATTCAAAATACTTTATTCAATCATAGAACACCTCTATTTAATATTCTCTAATCATTGGTTAAGCTTTTGTTGAGGTTTGACTACTCGTTTAGGTGAAATTATCAAAATATCCTTAACCATTGAATCGCGTAATTTTCTACTTTCTTGCATGATTTGATATATCAATCCACATGGTCTAGGACTTTATTACATAGAGAATTATTTATTACTTATAGTAGGTTCAAAGTCAATTTAGTTTGACCATTATTCACGAAAATTTTAGGGCTCGTTTGGTTTTGTTATGTGTTTTATGTTTTATGTTTTTGAAAATTTTGTTTTGTTTTGTTTTATTTTCATTTTATTTTCAATTTATTAAACTTGTAAACATGTTTGGATGATTATTTTTGTTGCAAAATTTTATCACTTAAAACTGCTAAAGGGAGTGGAAAAATTATAAAATGTTAAGAGGGGTGGGTTCGAAACCCACAAAAAACAAGTTTTTATCATTTTTTAGAGGTAAAATGGCACTATAGCCGTAACGGGTGAACAGTACCCGTGCGGTAACAGTGCCGAAACTGCTTTCGAAATTGTTGGAAACATCATTTTGATGTTTCCAACAATTTCCAAAACACCACGTTTTATTTTCAGATTTTAAAAACAAAAATAACTCAACAAACATGTTTTCTCTTTTATTTTTCAAAAAATTGAAAAAAAAAACAAAAAACATAAAACAAAAACAAAATCAAACAACCCCCTAATGACCTATGGACTTAATCATCATTTTCCAATTTGTTTACACGCTTTTCAAAACATGCGTAAACAATTGAGTTCAAGGTGCAGGTTCTTACCACCATTATATTTGGCTCCAAATAATGAGTCCATCAAGTTTCACCTTTACCAGGTCACTAGAAGTTACATGGGGCCCACATGCAGTTCCTGTTTATACCTATAGAACAAGTTCTCTTTAAACATTTTTAAGACTTCCACTCTTTCTAACCCTACTAGAAATATATGAAAATAATGAAAAATGAGTCTCACATCTACTGCCACCACTTTCGGTTTCTTTGTACGATTCTTCTTGTTCTCAGTTGAAGTTGAACTGCTCCCTTTCTATTTTGTAAATATTATACAATTTTTGTAAAAAATTGTTAGTTGAGGACTTTTGGTCCTCAATAGAATCAAGACCAAAAAAATCTTTATAAGAATAAAAAAAATCTCTATATTTACCTCACTTTGACTAAGATCTAGTATAGTTGCAATACAATAAATAGGAGAAATTGTTTCCTAATATTTTTTAAAATTTTCCTCCATATTGTATACGAAAGAAGATAAAGTTTCATGATCCCTAAATTTTAAAAATTTATCAAATATTGTATAAATAATAGCAATAAAATAAGGTGTAGCTGGATAAAGTTGAGTTGAAAATCTTTCAGTTGCGTCTTTAAAAGTAGATAAGAAATCAACACAACATTCAATAAAAATCCAATCTTAACCATAAAGTGCTAAATACGGGCTATTTGTATAATTGTTATAAAAAAGAGTAATATTCTTTATAAGGTAAAATAGAAGAAAGCAAATGAAGGAGTGAGTTCCACCTTGTTTCTATGGGAAGTGGAAACGCTTTAACAGGTATATTATTTGCTAGACAAAGATGCTTCCATTCACGTTTATTATTTGTGGTGCGAACCTATTTTGCTAACATTTTAATTTTATCAATTGGACCTATGCCACTAGTACTACCGCTACCAGTAGCATTAAAACCACTTTGAACACACAAATTTATAATATGGCACCATATCTAGCGTGAAAAAATACACCTTGCATAATTGGGTTAACTTTTAATTAACATTAGAATAGCTATGGTATTACTCGAAGCATTGTTTAAAGTAATAGCAAAAATTTTATTATTTTCAAGTCTATACAATATACAAACTATAGTAATATATTTATGAATAGTATATGCATTATGTGCTTCTTCTATTACATCTAAGGATAAAATTCGTTTTTGCATACATCAATCTTCATCTACCTAATGACAAGTTATAACAAGATAACTTATACCGTTAGTACTAGTTCAAATATCATTAGTTAAACTAACCCTAGATGAAATATTACTAAGTTTATCAATTAAAGCTTGCCTATATTCTTTAAACATATCTAGGCAATTCTTTTTTTAACGTATGTCTAAAAACAGATTTATATGTAGGTTGTAAATATTTACAAATAAATTCTAAATATCCTATGTAACGTCTGGAATTAGAAAATTCGAACTAATTTTTTCCATTTCGATACTATCATTCTCATTCAATCACTCAGTATCAGTTGGTTTGCGTTCGGTGTCAGTGCAAGTACGATATATAACTTTCATTTCATATCTAACTTTATCCCATTAAATTATTTAATAAAATGAAATATATATATATATATATAAAAGAAATCAAAATATAAACTATAATATAAGATTTATAATTTCATTAATATCAATTCAATTTCTGTACACCCCCACAAATCCATATACATTCTTTAATCAATCGCTACACTATTTACATTCCAATATTTATTTATAGCTTCTGTGCATACACTAGTTTGAATATAAATATAAAATTCTACATATACCTGGTCACTGAGCTCTTTAAACTTCTAGTGATTTTCTTCAATTATCCTACCGCAACGGATGGCACGTACACTGATGAGCTATCTGGGATGGTGAGTAAGAGGGTGAACTTTGGGGAAAGCCTAGTAAGAAACATATATAAAAGTGTATACTATATGCAGTTAAATAAAAATAATTTATTTTACTAATTAGGAATAAGCATATTAAATATAAATATCAAAATGCATAAAAACATCTATTTCCTAACAACTCACTAGGGGACAATATAGGAAGGATACTATAGTCGGCTAGGTAACTAGGTAAAGTATGGGAGATACTTTGAAGCACCTGTCGTGTTCCGGTCTCTAGATGCGACTATAGGGAGAATACAATTGAGGATGAAATCATTAATTAATATAAGACATTTACTGGTTTATGCGATGCAATTTCAAATCATTAATCAATATAAAACATTTAATAATTTATGCTATGCAATTTCAAATCAATATCAGTATATGAATAATTTATTTAGATAATGCTATAAAACAATTTTAGTAGAAATTTCAGTAAATAAAATAGTAACATTTCAAAACATTATATAAGCAATACTCTCCATATTCTCATCTAATACAATAAAACAATTCATTGAAAATTAGTATGGTTAATCATTCGATTTTAAACATTCCTTTCTTTCTGTCAAATCAGTAATCAATATTTAAATCGTTCAGTATTCAAATCACTCAGTAATCAAATCATTTAGTAGTCAAATCATTCAGTATTCAGTTCAGTGGAGACAGTCACATCTAATAGATTTATGCACGATCAATGTCGGTATCCCCGAAGGGATGATTGGTATTGGTATCCCCGTAAGGGCAATCGGTAACGAATGGCCATCGTCGAATGGTAACAGTTCGCACCGATCAGGTGCTCACTGCGGAAACCTGTGGGTTTGACCCTAATAATCCTACAGTCGGTAACAATAAACCTGCGGACTGGACCAGGTCTCATAGTTATATACAATATAACAATATGCATGATTATTAAGGAACGACCGTCTCAAAATCATTTCTGTAAATCATATAATTCACTGTAAAAATATCATTTCAAATAGAATTTAATAGTAGATGTCATTTTCAAATAGCAATTATCTTCAGTAAGTCCAAAATCTTGTAAAATTACAATTTATGAAATTTAAACATTTCATGTAAATCATCTCATGTACGGTTCAATTAATGTAAATCATTTTATGTAATCAAATTCATGTAAATCGTTTCGTGTAGATCACTGCATGTTAATCAATACATAGAAATCATTTCATGTAATTAAGTTCATATAAATCATTTTATATAATTAAATTCATGTAAATCATTTCATGTAAAACAATATTTGGACTTGTTAGAATTTAAAATAAATTTCTATTTCTTGCATTCGGGAAGTCAGACAAATAAATGGTTAATATTGGTTTTTGTAAATTATCGAGTATAAATAAAGCAATTCCTATGCAACTTTTATACATGTTCCTTACCTCAATTCCACGCAGTGTATCAACGTTCATAACACCACTTACATGTCTCTATTTTTCGAATTAACACTGCACAATAATTCCAAATTATATTCAAAATTGCATTTTATAATTATGATAAATATTCTACTACTTTCTATCTTCTATTTTGTCACTTTCTATAGTTAGTTTATTTTATTTCCTATTAAGTATCAAAACAATTAAATAGTACTTTTCCTATATAGGATTTTATAAAAATTCTGACAGCATAACTGCTATAATTGTCCCAACCCTCCTATATGAAAAACACAGTTTTATATTCCCAAAACAATATATTTTAAATCCATTATAGTATCCAAATCATAATCCTCATTCAAATCAAAATCATAAACAATTCACAATTCACAATTCATCTTAAAACCTCAATCAAATCGAACCATAAACAGTTTAAAATTTATCTTAAGAACCTCAATCACATTAAAGCATCATTCTTTCTTCCAAAACCATAAACATTTCAAAACTTGCAACTTACAATATAATATAAAATTTTAATCATTTAAAACATTATTAAAAATCACTAAAACTTTAGTTTCTTTAACATTTAGTCGATTAAATGATTTAAATGCAAACATGATATCATCCTAATTCTTCTATATATATTCCTTACCGTCACATTCACAATGCAGTTGCCATGTCCTAGCACCAACAATCTGATAGGCAAGCATATATTTGCCTATCTCCAAAAGTCACCAAGTCAAATCCAAAGTTGCATAAGTTAATCCAAATTTGATTCAATATCGATTCTTCCTTCACATAATATTCAAAACACTTAAATCTAATCTTAATTAATTTTAAACCTTTCCTACTCAGATTGAAAATTGCACTTGTGCCTAAGTGCTTCCTTTTCGTATTCTACTTTACCAATACTTTTTATATCTTCTACTAATCTATATTTATTCATTTAATTCTTAATCACATATTATATGAGATTTACTTACTCTTACTTTGACTTTAGGAAAGATTTAGAAATCTTTCTTTTTAATGTTTGTCTACAATTAAATACTAAAGGTTATAATCACTAATATCCTAAAACATATATATTACAATCAATATAAAAATAACTTCTTCATACCCTAGGAAATCATCTTAGTTGATCCCTTTTAAACATTTTTTTAAGGCTACAAAAATCTTATACCATGAAGGGTTTCCATGTCAACACATGAACCACAATATAAATCATCATATCATCATTCTCAATCAATTACATCAACATCATCACCTAGTCTTACCCATAACCTTATTTTCTTTCCTCCTTTTCTTCTTTTTTTTCCTGGCTGAACTGGTTCAGATCGGTTCAGCCTTCCTTCGCCGGTTCAAGGGTTACTAGTGGTGACAAAGGGCACTGGTGGCAGTGGTGCTCCTCTCATCCTCTTCTTCCTCCACCTAGTGCATCGTCGTCGGCCAACGACCACCTCTTCTCTCCTTTCTTTCTTTTTTTCTCCCTTCTCTTTTTCACCACCAACTCTTCCTTTTTCTTTTGGCCTCGTCGAAATCACTGGATCGGTGTCGATATGGCCCGCCTGGGTCGATGGCAGTTGACGGTCACTCTTTCCTCTTCCTTCTTCTTTCCTTCCCGATCACTTCTTCTTTTCTCTCCTCACTGTCACTGGACCTTCTTCCTTCCTTATGGCTGACAGCGATCTACCTCCAATCAGTTCTCTTTCCCTCCTCTTTTTTTTTCTTTGGTCGGGTCCGTATATGAAGACCCGAAACAGAGAGGCAACAAGCTTCCACGGGAAGCTTACTGAAACCTCTCTTCTTTTTCTTTCTTCTTTTATTTTATTTTATTTAGTTGTTGTTGTTGTTGTTGTTCTTATTATTATTATTATTATTATTATTATTATTATTATTATTATTATTATTATTATTATTATTATTATTATTTAATACAAATATATTATAAACATATTTTCTATTAATACTATTTAAATATATTTTATACTAACAATTTTATATATATACATATTCTTGACATATACTATATATATACATATATATTTCTATGTATTTAAAATTTATACTTACAATATAATTATTTTATATTAAAAACAAATTCATATATATAATTTATATATTATACATATAATCCTTAAAACATATATTTATCATTTTATTACTTATTAATATATAAATATATATTTTTATATTCTTAAATTCAAAATAATATTTATCATTAATACATGTACACATATATATTTGTAAATATACATATAATAATATATATAAATATATATATATATATATATACACACCTTTTTTTATGTCTTTAAATTTTGAATTCCTTATTACCCAAATTAAATTTTAAATATTAAATCTCGAATTCGTTAATTAATCAAATACTATAATTCAAAATATTTCAATCTTATAAATAAATTTATTTATTTACTCTAACTTATCTATTAACATCATAAATTGAATTCACAGATCCCTAATTCCAAAATGGGAGAGTTCACGGTTATCACATCTTACTTTATCACAAATTGTGAATAGCTATTTAGTCCTAACTACAAATCTTACTAAACTACGTCTAGCTTGAACATTGTTAAAAGTAAATTTTTTTCCACCATCATGTATATTAATTTTAGATTGTCTGCCATGAATTTCATCTTCTTGATCTAGATTAATTTTGTGTGCACCAATTAAATGTCTTTTATGCGTACCTGTACCCCTACCACTTCCACAAGAGCTATAAACGTAAACGCTTTTACATAATTCACAAGAGCATAATATTTATTCGTCGTACCTTCTTTTAGTACAATGTTGAAATATTCCCATACCTTACTCATTTTTTTAGGTAATCTTCATTTTCATCGGTCTTGATGATGTAGCGACAGTGGTGGCAGTTGATGATTGTGCTTGACTGCGTCCTCCACGACATCAACTACTAGTACTATGCTATATTGATGGTTCTGAAGGAAGCTCCTCTTCCAGATGAATATCGGGTTCGAATTCATTGAATGATTTGTTGTAACAGTCTGAGCACCCAATATTTACTCAATTTTACACAAATTTCCTCGGTTGGGCTGTCTGTGATGCTTTTAACACTTGAACAATACAGTAATAATCGATAAACATTTATTTATTTAATGAATTCGGAATTTAAAATTTTTTACAATATTCTTTACACTTTACATCCCCTGTTTCTATTTTACAATAAAATAGTACTGTAGACATATGTCTGAATATAAAAGAAATGTGACTGTACCTTTAAAATTAACACACTTTGCCCCAGTGTACAAATTCATAGATCTATTATCTGAGGAAGCTCTCAAATCATCCTTGAAATTAATCTGAAATGTTGGAAAATAAAGGAGTGAGCGAACCATGTGCTCAGTCGTATGCTGTTTAATATAATGAAATCTATATGCAGCAAAACACTTATTTTCCTAACGGTGTACTAGGCACTATAAGGAAGGATATTATAGTCGACCGAGAAATCCAAATGAAGCATGGAAGGTATTTTGAAATACCTGTATTGTCCCGGAAACCCAAAACGACTATAGGGAGTAATTAAATAATTTGTTTTCTTTTAAAACAAATTAACTTTCATTCTCATAAGTAATAAATGGTATAAACCATTTAACATTTCTTTTCAGGAATCCCTTTCAAAACACGTGACACTACAGTGAAACAATATTACAGTGAACAGTCACTTTAAAACTGTAGAAACAGTAAATATCTTTTCAATTTAGTAACTTATGAGAATCCAAATCATTAGATAAACATTTCAGTAATTATTTTTATTTTAGAAATAATTTTCATAATATTCTTTCCCAGTAAAAGACTAATTCTCATCTCAGTTCAATAAATAGTATTCAGTACAGTTCAGTTCAGTAAACAATATTTCACAATGCTGTTCAGTGCAGAAGGATAGTTTTCAGTAAAATTTGTTTCAGTAAACGATTAAAGGTTTTTAGTAAACCTTTTTACTTTAGAAATAATAAAATGTTCATTTTGGAACATTTTAAATTTATGAAACACTTAAATCCCACAGTACAGTAACAGTAGATTTAAAACCGTAGAAACCGTAGTAATCATATCTGGTAATGTAATTTTCAAATATCCAAATAATGGATTAAACAGTATAATAATTATTTCTAGTTTTAGAAATAATTTCTATCATTCTTTTCTCCAGTAAACAGTGATGTTCATTTCTTTTCAATAAACAGTAAACAGTACTTTTCCAGTTCAGAAATCAATAAACCACAGTACAGTACAGTAAACAGTAATAAGTAATTTCTCTTCAATAAACAGTAACAGTTCAGTAAAACAATTAACAGTAGTTCTAAGTTCAGTAACCGTAAACCGTAATTCAATAAAATAGAACTTGTAGTTCTCAGTTTGATAAAGCACTAAACAGTGAATCACAGTTCAGTAGTAATAAACAGTAGTTCACAGTTTCAGTAAAACATAAATCAGTGATTCACAGTGCAGTATCAGTAAACAGTAAGTTGAGACTAGGCATCACCTTATATGGTATCATGTTATTATTGTCCACTAGGGACATAGTATCGTCCACTAAGGGACACAGTACAGTAAATAGTCTAGATCTATGGCTATAATCTAAGGATAGTCCCCGGGTACACTTGTTAGGTGACTCCGAGACTGCTGATGACTTGGTGAGTCTATCAGCCACGTGAACAGAAACAATAGTAAATATGAATATCGAGGCCTAAGTCTCAAAATCAATTTATTTTCTTATAAAATACCTTTAAGGAAATTTCAAAAATTAAATCATTTATTTAAATAATTATTTTCAAAAAGGTATTTATTTTCCCTTTTCCAAATATATAGCAAATTAGTCGATAAATATTCATGTATAAAGTGAGAAAATATATAAATATTCATTTTGAATATTTAAAATGATTTAAATCATAATTAATTTCTCACTTATGTAAAATTTTAGAACATGAATATTTAATTTTCATATTTCTCTCATAATTTCCATTTTATGAAAAAAATTATATAAATGGTTTCCAAATATGTCATTTGACTCAAATTCAAGCATCTAAAATAGTTATAATATTTTAGAATATTTTTAGTGAATTTTTCGGCAACATAACGACTGCGGATTCCTAGCCTCCTACACCGAAATTACAGTATATGAACCAGCTTTTAAACCACAATTCATGCACGTTTCAAACCAAATCATGTTCTCAACATTTCCATAAAATTTATCTCAATAAAACATGCATTCACTATATCTCTACAACTCACACACTTCTCCCTTACTTATCTCACGAAATCGAACTTTTCGATTGCGCCTACCGTAATCCTTGATCCCTGGCCGCAAAATAATTTTATTGAATATTATCAATATTTTTTCTGTTAATTTTAAGCTACTAACTTCCATAAAATGCAGCCATAAATGACATTGCACATGCACAACCAGTATTATTTAGACTGGTGCTAAAACTGAACTTTCCCCGTTTTAGCTCCTTTTTCAGTTTCAATTTCACCAACCTTCCTCTTTTGATTTCCACGTTAATTTTCTACCATCAAACCATAAAATTCAGCATAATTTCATGCCCAATTAGCCATGGCCGAAATCCCCCTTTTATGGAAATTCTTGATTTTTCAATCATTCCTTCAAACAATTGTTTCTATGTTACTTAAACCCTTCCTAGCTTCCATTTCCTACCATTTTCTTCCAACAAAATGCATGGATTCATCATGTTCTCAAGGTGACCAAAACCCATAAATATGGCACATTTTTATTTAGCCATTTTTAGGTAAATCCAATGCCATAGTCTTTTTCTACACCTTGAATACACTAGAAATACAACCTTAGAACAAATCAAAGCCATAAATTTTTGGACAGATCTTACGTTGGCCGAACCTTCTTTAGGCTGCTATCTCCTTATTTTCTTCCTCTTATGATGAGATTTTGGTGTCTATGGAAAGAGGAGATGACAAGGATTAATTTTGCTAGAAATAGCTATCTTAAAATTCTAACTATTTTTGGTGTTTTGGAAGCTTAAATTTTTCTTTTTCTTTCCTTCTTTCTTTTTTGTCGTGAATGGGCTGGTAAGAGATGATGAAAATTGTGTAACTTTAGCCAAATTTCTGCTTAATTTTGTCTTCTTCCAACCATTGGAAGGTTGCCACATGTCACTACCATAAAATTCCATTCCATTTTCTATCATTTATTCCTTTATCACACTATTACTATTATTATTAATATTTTTCCAGCTTATAAATTTATTTAAATTAAATTTAATTTATTTAAGTCAATTTTTGATCCTTCTTAACTAATTTGACCAATACCCCTTCATGTTAAATGACCATTTTACCCTCAATTATAACAATTGTAGTTATTGTTATAATTGAGGGTAAAATGTTCTTAAGTTTATGTAAAATTTTCTAACTATGAAATTGAACTTCAAAAACTCATATTTCATTTCCAAAAATTCTTATTGGGCATATTTTTATGAATCATGCGGGTTTCATCAATGCGCGGTTCACCGATAATATGAAATTACGGTTTTACCCCTTTTTAACTGCCAGTAAAATTTTCCAAATCAAACCACTTTTTCAATAAATCTTTCGACACCATGATATTCCCTTTTTTTGTAGTTTATCATGATATTTTTACTTTGTCCTAACTCATTTTATTATGGGCTAAATTTACGAAAATGCCCTTGGGACATAATTGTCATTTCCCACTATGTTTTCCAAAATTCATAAAATAACCCCAAAAATTCCAAAATTTATTTTTATGCCTGCAAATAATTATTTAATATTTATTTCACCTTCTGAACACCATATTTTATTTATATCCTCAATAAAACAGTAGAATTCAAGGGGGCTCACATACCCAATTCACTTAATTTCACCAAATAAACTTTATTTTAATAATTAAATAATTACAAATATCTTGTACAATGTAGTAGAATCAAGTTTTACATTTGTCACCCAAATTAAGGCAAGAAACAGAACATAAACAACGAAACAAATCTGATATTTTTTATATTTTTTGAAAATAAATATATTTTAAAATTTAAAAGAAATAGATGTAGGAATATATATTAGAAATTGGAAGTTGAAACGAAATTTGTAAAATTGTAAAACAAAAAGGAAAATGAATTTTAGAGAGAAAAATAATAATATTATTATTTTAGAATAAGAGAATTTGAATGAATTTGAGAAAGTTTGAGTGAGTATTGAGAGAATATAAGTGTTGATATTTAAGAGAAAATGAGAGAAAATGTAAAGATAAATGAAGAAAATGAATAGGTACTTATAGCAAAAAATATTGAATTTAAAAAAAATCAAAAATTTTAAAAAATTAAAAATGGAGGAAGGGAGTGTCCCTCCTTCCTTCATTCAAAGGCAACGGCTCCCTTGTTTTGCAAAAGAAAGGCCTGTCACTACGCAGGCCAGCATCGTGATAGGCCTTTTTATAAAAAAATTTGAACTGGACTGGTTCCAAACCCGAATCAGCCTGGAACCGATCTAGCTCAGACCACGACCACCAATCCTGGTCCTTTATTGGGCCCCATTTTTTTATTTGAACCAGTATAACCGATTCTGATTATCAAGCTGGGTTGAGTCAATTCGATTTCGAGCTAGATCGGGTCAACCCATCCCGATAACCACATCTAGATAAGTAAAAGTATGAAACACTACTGTTCAGGGTTCTAAGAGTTAGGGCAAAAAGGAGGCTACGTGACTCTTAGAGGAGATGAGAGTCAAGAGAGATAGCAAAATGTGTTTAGGTTGCATTTGGCACATTGCAGACAAAGTGATTGTAGCGCAAAATGATTGTTGGAAAAGTGATTGTTGAGAAAGTGATTGTTGGGAAAATAACATTGAAATGTTTGGTATGCAGTGTAAAGTTATGTTTAAAATGTAGGTAAAGTAACATTTCAGTGTTTGGTATGCACTCACTTTATTGGTAATATCGTAGCAAATTTCAAAAATATCCTTAAGTATAAAAACAAAAAATGTATATATGATATACTAACAGTGTATAGTTTTTATATACTGTCAGTTAATCACAGAATGACATATTATATAGAGGTCTTTAAAAATAAAAATTAACCAAGTTTTTAAATTTATTTTTAAGGATCTATACACTTTTAGACTTTGCTCAATTATGAGGTGTCATGATTAACTGACAGTGCATGAAGTCTATATACTATCAATACATCATATATAAACTCGAAAACAAAAGTGGTACATTAAAAATAACTAAAAATGTAAATAATATAAAGTTATAATTATTGACATTATTAATCATTTGCAATAACAAATTTATATACAGTATTATTAATTTAAATTTTAATTATTATATTAAAATATTTTAAAAGATTTGCTCATCCTTTGTAATATATTTTAAAGGATATATATTATTTTATAATTTTTGTTCATAAAAACAAAAATATAAAAAATAATTTAGTAATAAAAGTTACGTGATTCTTCCTTTTTTTCATTCAAAATTAATTAGAAATAACTATAAAATCTAATCTTTTCAAATAGAAAGTTAAAATCATCTATCAACATTTTTTTCATTTACAAAGTAAAATTTCTTAAAGTTTTAAACAAAAAAATCATTAAATTTACACTTATAGTTATTATTTATTCAATCAAAATTGTTTACAAATTTTATTTTAAATAAACTGAAGGGTTGGGATTTTTTAATTAAAAGTGTACTTTTGGATTGAAACTTTACATAGTTGGTTGCAAAATACTTTGCATTCAACTTAGGCTATAATCAATTTGCAACCTTGGGCTGCAAAGTAATTACACTAGGGATCTCATTTGCAGTGGTAATATTTATACCAAATGATGCAAAGTGATTGCGCTCAATTAATTTGCAACGTAAATTTGACATTTTTCTTTTACCAAATACAACCTTACTGTTTAGTGTTTGTTGAGTTGAGTGGAATGTTATAGGCCTATAGCCCAATATTAAAACATCAAACAGAATCCAGTTATTTGGTAATGCTAAAACAACGAGGACAATAAAGTAATATCATTTGAACATTAATGATATAAAATTAAGTAGAGATAAAATGATCCTTTAGAGGTGGAAATTATAAGTGATAATTTTGACACGATACGATAACATGACATGACACGACACGACACGAAAACAATATGAATAAAAGACACAAAAGTGACATCAATTAAAATTAAGTAAATATAATGTATGTGTTATGAAATTATAGAAAGAACACAAGGAGAGAGAGCAAGACGAGAGATTTTCTCTTATTCTTAAGGTATGTTCTTCAACTATCTTCAATACAAGGATGATGAGCCTCTATTTATAGGCTTCACAAATATATCCGTTACTATTGCATTCAATATGGTAACGATTATCCGTTACCATAATAATGGGGAACTTATAAACTTAATAAAGAGGAAGTTACAAACTTAATGAAGGGGTAGTTACAAACTTAATTAAGGGGTAGATGAATAGTTCCTTATTTATGTACCAATATGAAGAGTATGGGAGATGAATGGACTCATTCATGCATCAATATGAAGAGTCATGGGAGATGAATGGACATCCATATTTATAATTATTCAAAACACTCCCCCTTGGATGTCCATTACTAAAGAATATGCCTCATTGAAACCTTACTAGGAAAAACCCTGTGGGACAAAAACCTAGTGAAAGAAAAAGAGTACATTATTCTTCAAAATACACATGAGATGCTGCCTCAAAAAACCTTACCAGGAAAACCCAGTGGGACAAAACCATGGTTAAGGAAAAAAGAGTACAACATGAATTTACTCCCCTTCATGATTATATCACTTAAGATCTTTGAGTCGACGCAATCCAACATTGTGGACTAACTTCTCAAATGTAGTGGTAGAAAGTGCCTTTGTTAATAAATTTGCCAAATTTCCACTTGAACGGATTTGTTGAACATTTGTATCACCATTCTTCTGAAGGTCATGAGTGAAAAAGAACTTCAGTGAAATGTGTTTTGTTCTATCACCTTTGATATATCCTTCCTTCAGTTGGGCGATGCATGCTGCATTATCCTCATATAAGACTGTTGGTGCCTCTTTTCTTGAAGATAAACCACAAGCTCTTCGTATGTGCTGAATTACAAACACATTCACGACTAGCCTTATGTATTGCCAAAATTTCAGCATGATTAGAAGATGTGGCTACTATAGTTTGTTTCATGGAACGCCATGAAATAGCAGTGCCACCACATGTGAATACATATCCAGTTTGTGATCGAGCATTATGAGGATCAGATAGGTACCTTGCATCTGCAAAACCAATCAAATCTGTTTTGGGTAGGTTAGAAAAATACAAACCCATATCCTTTGTACCTTGTAGGTAACGAAGTACATGTTTAATCCCATTCCAATGCCTTTGAGTTAGACAAGAGCTATATCTCGCTAATAAGTTAACAGAGAATGATATATCAAGTCGTGTATGACTAGCGAGATACATTAGTGCTCCAATTTCACTCAAGGATGGTACTTCAGGACCAAGAATTCCCTCATCACTTTCCTGAGGTCGAAAAGGGTCTTTATTTACATCAAGAGACCTCACAACCATTGGGGTGCTCAATTGATGTGCTTTGTCCATATAAAATCGTTTTAGCACCATTTCTATATAAGTTGTTTGATGCACAAGAATCCCGTCCTTTTAAATGTTTTATCTGTAACCCAAGACAAAATTTTGTCTTTCCAAGATCTTTCATCTCAAATTCTCTTTTCAAGTACTCTACTACCTTTGAAATTTCTTCAGGAGTTCTAATGATATTCAGATCATCAACATATACCACAATCATAACAAACTCAAATCTAGATCTCTTTATAAAAATGCATGGGCAAATGGGATCATTCTTATATCCCTCTTTTAATAAATATTCACTAAGGCAGTTATACCACATGCGACCAGATTGTTTTAATCCATATAGAGATCTGTTTAATTTGATTGAGTAATTTTCTCGAGAACTAGAATAACATGCTTCTGGTAGTTTAAATCCTTATGGGAGTTTCATATAAATGTTATTTTCAAGTGGGCCATACAAATAGGCTATAACAACATCTATTAGACGCAAGTTGAGTCCCTCTTTTATTGCCAGACTGATTAGAAATCGAAAAGTAGTTACATCCACCATAGGAGAGTATGTCTCTTCATAATCAATACCAGGTCTTTGCAAAAAAAACCTTGTGCAACTAGACGTGCTTTATGTCTCACAATTTCACCCTTTTCATTTCTTTTTCGCACAAAGATCCATTTGTACCCCACTAGTTTTACACCATCAGGTGTACAGACTACTGGTCCAAAAACATTTCTCTTTTCAAGAGATTTTAATTCTGCCTCAATTGCGTCTTTCCATTTTGGCCAATCATGTCTATGCTTACATTCCTCGATAGACTTTGGTTCAAGATCCTCGTCATCATTCATTACATCTAGCGCTACATTGTATGCAAAAACATCATCGATGTCGATTTTATTTCGGTTCCATATTTTTCTTGACATGACATAATTTATCGAGATCTCTTCATTTTCAGTAATTTCAGGTACCTGACTTTCTTTTGGAACTATAATGTTAGTCATGTCTAGGGGCTCTTCTGTAGACTCTTCTGGAGTTACAATTTCCTCGACTTGGCCATCTTGAATCTTTGCTCCTTTTCTATTTCGAGGATTCTTATCTTTGGAACCAACTGGTCTACCACGCTTCAGGCGTGCTTTAGATTCATTGGCAACAAAAGGTTGTCCTTCTAGGACATCAATTTTAATTAGAGCATTAACAGTTGGTATATGTGACTTTGTCACTCTCTTTGGGTCAATAAATGCGTCTGGCATTGATTTGCTAAACTTTGTAAATGAATTATCTTTTGAACTTCTAGTTCGCATTGTTTTGTACGAGGATCAAGATGAAATAATGATAATTCATTCCAACTTATCTCTTTTTCCAGTTGCCTATTTTCTCCCCCTAAGGTTGGGAAGACTGATTTATCAAAATGACAATCAGCAAATCTAGCTGTAAATAAATCCCTTGTTAATGGTTCTAAATATTTAATTATAGATGGGGATTCATATCCAACATATATTCCTATCCTCCTCTGAGGACCCATAGTATGTTGTGGTGGAGGAATTGGAACATATACAACACATCCGAAAATTCTTAGATGGGAAATATTTGGTTCCTGACCAAAAACCAATTGTAAAGGGGAGGACTTATGATAACTTGTTGGCCTGATGTGAATTAGTGTTGCCGCATGTAAAATAGCATGACCCCAAGCGAAAATTGAGAGTTTTGATTCCATTAGTAATGGTCTTGCAATCAATTGAAGACGTTTAATAAATGATTTTGCAAGGCCATTTTGTGTATGAACATGTGCTACAGGATGTTCAACACTTATCCCAATAGATATACAATAATCATTGAAAGTTTGGGAAGTAAATTCACTAGCATTGTCAAGACGAATTGTCTTGATGGGATAATCTAGAAAATGTGCTCGTAATCTAATTAATTGAGCAAGTAACCTCGCAAACGCCAGGTTGCGAGTTGATAATAAAGATACATGTGACCACCTAGTTGATGCATCAATTAAAACCATAAAATATCTAAAAGGTCTACATGGTAGATGTATTGGTCCACATATATCACCTTGTATTCGTTTCACAAAAATAAGGGATTCAATCCCTATCTTAGCTGGTGATGGTTAAACAATTAACTTGCCTCGAGAACAAGCAGCACATGGGAAATCTTTCGATTGAAGAATCTGCTAGCTCTTCAATGGATGTCCACATGAAGTCTCAACTATTCTTCGCATCATTATCGATCCGGGATGGCTTAATCGGTCATGCCAAACAACAAAGTTATTGTGATCTGTAAGCTTTTGGTTAATGACCACATTTGTTTCAATTGTTTTAATTCTTGTGTAGTACAAACCGGAGGAAAAGGCTGGTAATTTTTCTAATACAATTTTATTACCCAAGATTATACTCGTAATGCAAAGGTACTCAATGTCTCCTTCACTTGTTGTCTCAGTATGATATCTATTTCGGCAGATATCCTTAAAACTCAATAAATATCTTTGAGACTTTGGGAGAGTATAATGATTCAAATTTTGTTCCTCTAGGCAAGAATATGTTAGCTCTTCCGGAGCCTTCTATCAATTCTGCACTACCCGATATAGTACTAATATTGGCCTCTTGCATTATCAAATAAGAAAAATATTTCTTATTCTTTAATATAGTATGTGTAGTGGCACTGTCTGCGAGACATATATCTCCACTACTCATTGCAAATCGAACCAGGAGAGTATCTATGTTCTTCATTGAAAATAAGAAATATGTAGAGTATTTAAGAAAGAATATCAAAATTGGAAGAGAGTAAAAGTGTGTTCGTACCTGCTTCCTATGTCTCTACACCTTTATATAGGTGTTTAAGTGGGTGGTTACACTCATTAAATGGGCGGTTACACTCATTAAATGGGCAGTTACATAATTAAATATATAATTAAGTGAGTAGCAGTTACGACGGTTATGTAATTATTGGCAGTTACACTTATAAATAACCAAAACATAATGAAGCATCTAAACATGACAAATACTTAATAATTAGAATCCTATTAATAAGAAACATGTGTAAAATAAAGTCCAATATCATCTAAATGAGTGGCATCAACATAACCATAATCAAAATCATCATTTTCACAAACAAAATTTGTCTCATCTATCACTATGTTCCCACTTCTGGTGGTATATGTGTTTTTGAAATGACCACCTTGATAATTACTATGTTCACGTCCACGACCACGGCCATGACTACTAGCATGACCTCTGTTTTTTTCATTATATGTTGCTGCATTCACTGCAGGGAATGGAGCAGATCTAGTTGGATGGGCCTCATGATTTTCATCAATAGCTCATTATTTTGCTCAGCCACAAGGAGGCATGAAATCAGTTCAGAGTACTTCTTAAAACCTTTTTCACGATATTGCTACTGCAGGAGCATATTAGATGCATGAAAGGTGGAGAATGTTTTTTTTTTAACATATCCTCATTAGTGATCTTTTCTCCACATGACTTTAATTGAGAACTGATTCTAAACATAACTGAGTTATATTCACTTACAGATTTTAAATCTTGTAATCTCATATTTGAGTAAGTAAATAAAACGTGCACAAGCATAGATAATTACGGAGGAGCTAGATAAAAATAGTTTCATTACCGTAAAAAAAAAGATAATTGTGGTTGATTAATGACCTTACTTGAACATGATCTGTTCTATAGGCTCGTACCTCTGTGTCCTTTAGCACAAAGGAGACAGGATCTCAAGTCTGGTTGATGAAGATCCTCGGTAGAGGCCTATTCTCCAAATCTCTCACGGGTTTTTAGAGTCTCGTGCTGATAATGTGTTATGAAATTATAGAAAGAACATAAGGAGAGAGAGCAAGAAGAGAGATTTTCTCTTATTCTTCAAGTATGTTCTTCAACTATCTTCAATACAAGGATGATGAGCCTCTATTTATAGGCTTCACAAATATATCCGTTACTATTGCATTCAATATGGTAACGACTATCTGTTACCATAATAATGGGGAAGTTATAAACTTAATAAAGAGAAAGTTACAAACTTAATGAAGGGTTAGTTACAAACTTAATGAAGGGTTAGTTACAAACTTAATTAAGGGGTAGATGAATAGTTCCTTATTCATGTACCAATATGAAGAGTATGTGAGATGAATAGACTCATTCATGTATCAATATGAAGAGTCATGAGAGATTAATGAACATCCATATTTATAATTATTCATAACAATATGAATATATAAAACACTAAAAATAAAGTTTTCAGTTTTATATATCAACATGAATTTTAATACGAAATTTTCGTATTTTACACGACACGAACACGATTTTACATGATATAAAAACAAATTATAAATATGAATTGCCACGTGTGTATTATGAAGTTTAATCAGTTAGCTCATTTCTCTCGTGTTCTCTCAAACTTGTCAATTTAAGAGAGATGATTTTTATTATAGCATTGTGCGGATAGAAATAAACTGCTCTAAAAATTGATTTATCTCCTTTTTCATTTTTTTTTAAAATTTTTTGGTACAAGCCTTGCACAAATTTTTTCTTGTGAGAAAAAGCACAAAAAATTTTGCTACTGAAGGTTTAATTATGGTTACATCACATACGAAGTTAAAAGGGCTATGCCTAATTGATACCATATCTAGCCATCGGCCCCAAACTCCTAGAGACTGAAATTCACGAAACGGGCCTCATTTGTCAGCCCATATCCAGAGGAATTGGCTTGCTAAGGCCTGATCCTGAAAATAATCTTGGTTCGAGCCTCTTGCTTCTCTCTCCGTTCCTGTCTATCTCCTTGTTGACGTCGTCCTGGAGCTGGCCTCCCCAATCCCCATAACTGTAAAACTAGTTCTATTCTTTTTCCTCTTTAATTTCAATAAGAATACGAAGAAGAAAAACGAGTTTGGAAAAGTTTTGAGGTTTGGCTAATCATGCGTAGGAAGAAGAGCAGAGCTAAACGGCGAGTCGTCCGATCGAGGAAGGCTGACGCGGTGGAGGTCGAAGTGAAGGGTCCGGGACCTTCGAAGATTGTTGTGGAAGCTGATGAGGCTGGTAACAAGAGAGAGAAGAACATTGATCGGGAGTTTGATTGCTTTAAAGAGGAGTTCGAAGAAGTTGAGAATGTGGTAAGTGCTGTCATGGAAATGGACACAGTAATTCAAGGGAATCAAATAAACAACAGCGATTCCGTTGTCGAAAATAAATCGAATTTCAGTGATGGAAACATTGGTCAAAATATATCAGGTACTTGACTAATCCTTGCCTCCAAAAGTTTTAATTTCAATTCGGTTCTAGCTATTAACTGGCCATTGTTAGTCCCCATATTAAGTATTTTTTTTATAACTAAATATTGCTATTTTTAATATAACAAATGTTTGAATGAAGTTTGGTAGTAATCCTAGTTTATTTTGAAATTGCACTTTAGATTGCATTTTGTGAAAATTAGGGAGACTAAAAATGGTGGAAAAGGGGCATTGAACCTGTAAGCTGTGGAAATAACATGCAATTTCTAGATATTTTACAGCCTCAAGACTGGTTTCACTATGCCTCTTAATACCGTTAAGAATATGGACTCAATAGTCTTGTTACAAGAAAGTGAAGGAAGCAATTATGTTGGTACAAATTGACAAACTCAAATGAGGCTGCCATATTATGGATGTATCTTTTGAACATTATCCAGCGATGAAAGATTAGCTTAGTGTTTTCAATGTTTTGTGCACTATCTTAGGTTAGTTTCTTCTTTCTTTCTTTGCTTTCTTGCATAGTTTGTATACTCACTCAAAACTTGTGTGTACCACTATCTTTTAGTTTTCTCCTGTTCATGAAAGTTATTAGTTAGAGAAAATTTTCAACATCACTGAGAATAGAACATAAATCTTATAATCTTTGATCACAACTCACTGTTTGTGGTCATGCCTTGAAATATCCATGTGTGTCACCATATTGAGGTCATGGCTTATTATGATTTTATAGGATACTGGAATATGTTGTTTTCCTAAGTATACTATTCCACTAAGCATCTAGTGCACAACTGCTCCAATAATCTTTTCATACTTACTCATTAAGCATTAAGCGTGCTGTATATTTCTGGTCTGTCGGCACTGCAACCCCCCCTCCCCCCGGGCCCATTTCTCTTCCCTCTGAGAGGAAGTTGTTTTTCAATTTTGATTGCTTTCCCCTTTAAACAATGATGACTTTGCATGTTTTTAATGTTAAATATGTATTGAGCTTATGTTGTGCAGGACAGAAATCAGTTGAAGGGGAGCCTTCTCCTGCTAGAATAAAAGTCATGAAATTGGATGGGGATATCGATGATAGTTACAGCAATAAGGAGGAGAATAATGGGGAAAAGGAGAAGGAGAGCAGAGATGACCGGGAACAGAGTGAAGACATTGAAGTTTGTGATGTCAAGCAAGTGCCTCGGGTATTTAATTACAATTCTCTAACTGAGCGAAAGAAAGAAAAGCAAATGGAAATACATGTGGGAGGTCTGCATAAAGATACAGTTGAACAAGACTTGGTTGAAATATTTGGAAAGTTTGGGGAAGTCCAAATTGTAAGGATTGTGAGGCATCCGACCACAAATAAAAGCAAAGGGTTTGCTTTTATCCAATATGCTACTGTTGAGCAAGCAAAGAAAGTTCTTTCTAACTTGAAGGATGGGATAGAGGTTAAATACAACATTCCTTTGCATCTGACCTTAATAAAATATTATTAATGACTAACAGTGTTTTTCTTTATTTTTTTCCTTTTACCTGATACATGTAGGTAAGAGGGAAGCGTGCTAAGTTATCAATTAGCCATGATCGTGATATACTTTATCTGGGAAATATTTGCAAAACATGGACCAAAGAAAATGTAAGCTAAAGAATTCTCTCTATATTTTTAGTTTTCTTTTATGGGTGCTTTTTTGGTTCATGTAGAGCATGTATACAAGGCAAATCAAATCATGTGTCTAGCAAAACTCTCTTTCACTGCAAGTGACAGTGACCTTACATTCTTGATCTGATTTTCGCTTCTTTTCTGCATCAATTTAGGTGCTTCTGAAATTGAAAGGTTACGGAATTGAAGACATTGATGAGATACAAGTACCCAATGATCCTAAGAACGATGGGAAGATTAAAGGTTTTGCTTTCTTGAGATTCAAGACCTGCTCTGATGCAAAGGCTGCATTCCACCGTTTAAGGAAGCCTGATGCAGTTTTTGGCAATTCAAGAGGTGCTAAAGTTGCCTTTGCTCGCTCCCCAATGCATCCAAGAAAGGAAGTCAGATTACAGGTTGGGAATCCATGGATGTCATACTCTGTTATTTTACATTGAAGCATGCGGGCTTTTCCTTTTTGTAATTTACTGCTCAGACCTTTTTTTTTATAAGAAAAAATTTCATTTATCAAAAGAATCAGGAAACCTGCTACAAGAGGTGACTGCTTGGACTTTTTGGTATTTGAAAGATACCATTGATTAAAACATTCATCATCATCATCATCATCATCAGAGCCTTTATCCCAATAAATTAGGGTAGGCTACATGACATGAACCAATATCTGGAATCACGTTGAACTGTCCATATGATAGGGACGCTTCAACAATGTTCTGATATTTGTTCATTTCATGGAATTAGACTAGCTTTTATGGCTGGTTGTCCAAACCTATCGCCACCTTCTTCCTTTATCCAGGCTTGGGACCGGCTGCATTAACACTCAAAACAGGCAGAGTTGATTATAACATTAAGCTCATAAAAGAAGAGAACTGCTTTGTGCTGATAAAAGAGAAAAACTTTCACCCTATGTGGGCCAATATATGGTGAACGTGAACTGCTCAATATAGAACTTATGCAATCATGTTATGAGATATATGTGTTGAACTTGTAAAATTATTGTTCAAAATGTTCACTGCATGGGCTTTCCCAATTTTTCTTTTTGTTAAAATAAAAAAAAGCAAGGGAGAATATTTGTTGGTATCAAGGGTAGAATATCCTTTCTTAGCCTTTTAATTACAATTTTCTTTTAAAAGAGTGCTTATCATTTCATAATGGAAAATGATAGAAATTTCAACTCTCCTGCTGTAGGTGAAAACTGTTTATATCCAGGGGATACCAAAGTCTTGGGATGTACAGAAACTTAAAGAGATCTGTGAACAATATGGTGTGACTAAAAGGGTTAAAATATCTCGAAATTTTGGCTATAGAGGTAAGGATTTTGGATTCATTTCTTTCACTACCCGTGAAAGTGCAGTAACTTGTGTGGGAGGGATGAATAATTTGCAGTTTGGAGGAAATGTCAAGGTAATTTTATTGGATGTCTCGTTCATTTTTGTTATCTATTGAACAGTATCTCTTAGTGTCAATTTGTGTATCAGGTTAAAGCTGATATTGCAAGGCCCCTTGTTGGAGGGCGCCTGCAAAAGAGCTGTGGAGGATTGAAACTTATTAAAAGACTTAGAAGCACTGGTTGGCAGAAGATGAAAGGTTATGCCAGGTTTGAAGGGGCTGTAAAACAGAGCAATATGGAAGCACAGACTTTCATATCCAAGTCTAAGATTAGAGGGACTGAAGAGAAGGCAGCAACAGTGGCACATAAAAATAATCAGGATCCTTTAAATTCAAAGCATGGTGTAGAAGGTGAAAAAAAAGTACAGCAAAGCATTTCCCCTGCAGCTCATGGTGCACGAGCTGGACTGTCTGCCAAGCCCAAGAAAACTAATGACAGGAGAAAGAACAGAAAGAGACAAAGGGATCGGATGTATACTAAGAGGCCATCAAAGAAACTAGAATGTAATTCTGTTCCAAATTGCTTTTTGTGCTACTTTCATCCAGTTTTGTCAATAGCAGACATATTTGCTACCACTAGGATGATATGCATAGTGTAGTGTTTTTCCAATAGCGCCACTATTGTCCACAGTAGTGGGCGCAATAACAGATAGCGGCTAGTGGCAATAATGCCGCTACTGAACAAGTGAGCTTATATGTCCATTTTAGTCCACTTTTTTTTTTATTATAGCCATTAGCTTCTTTTATTTAGCGTTATTTGGGTAGAGATGATGCTGAAATGGCTTGGTTTTTGAAAATGATAATTTAACATAGGGAGATGTTGAGAGGGCACCAGGAGAAAGAGAACTTAAAACTTACACCTAGGGGGCAAGCAAGAAAAAATGCAACTCCAGCCCAACTTATAGAACTCCAGTCCCAAATTCTAGAACTTCGTTCCCAAACTCTAGAACTTCAGCCATAACCGCTAGAGTTTGCAGGGACTATGAAGCTACTACTAGAATTATTGAATAAGTGGCTGCTTTAGATCTTGAAAGATTAAATGAGGAAGAAGAAGAGTTTGAGATGTTGGTGGTAGAGCTCAAAAAGACCAAGTTGATGATGATGTTTTGGGGCTTAGCAAGAGGAAATGGAAGCTGAATAAGATAATGATGAGGATTAGTAGGTTGTGTTTCTTAGGAATTGCATCTGGGTTTATGCTTGTGTTTTAATGTCTTATGTGACTCCTTTTTGAGTTATATTGTTTTATCTGACTTGGTAACTTGTTATGTGCAATGGTTTTATTTGCTTGGGAACATTGTTTGAGTTCTTTTTGTAATTTTTTTGAGCTATTAAGTTCATTTTATTGTCTTTTATTAAATTAAATATTTTAAAAAAAAAATTATGGCCGCTATTGTGTCAATAGTTGCCATTACACTATCCGCTATTGATTCATAGCAGATTTTGGCCTCCCCACTATTGTATGCTATCTGCTGTTGACGACACTGCTTTAATGGATACAGAGTGAGTCACTGAATTATCTAATCTGCCTTAATTCACAGGTAGTTCACAAGGCCGACCTAGTCATTCTTCTGGGAATTTAAAGAGCAGATCACACTTAAGGAAGGGACCTAGCAAGGGTGCTTATTCTATTGCATATAGAATGCCATATAAAGAGGCATATGCTGCTTCCACAAGTGGGTATCCAGGCTCAGGTTATGGTGCTATTTCTGGATCCAAAAGGCTGTCTTCCGATTTGGTAGGTTTGCATATTTGCACACATTTATCCCATGATGTCACATGTTTGATCAGTTAAATTGGTTCTATTTAGGAACCCCATGCAGGATTCGTGCAACATGTGAAGCCCAAGGACCAATATCATGCAGCATATGACACAACTGCTTTTCAACATCAAAGGCAGACTTATGCAGGTCATCTTAATCTAGATTCGCAGTATGAAAGACAACCTCCTGCTAAGTACTTCAAACCTGCAATCTGGAAAGATGCACTGCCTCATGCCAGATATCTTGAGCCTGCTTTCGAAAAGCAAAGCTTTAATGTAGATGATTATCCAGGGAGAAGGTTTTTCTTGTGCATCTTACAGATCTTTATTTGATTTTCAAGTTTATTCATCAATTCTTTGTTTCATTTGCTTATAAATGTTCTTGCAGAACTGGTAAGTATAACGGCACAGGCAATCAAGGGCCTGTTCATGGGGCAGGTACACACAATTACTTGCCAACACCGCAACACCCCCCCCCCCCCCCCCCCTCTCTTTCTCGTGAATCTTTGATCTGTTTGTGGTTTTATATCTAATATATGCAAATACAATACGTAGGGAGGTAACACTCATTGGATGTGGGGGTTTCAACATGTATGCCCCCTTACAATTTCTGCTTCAGACATTAAACATTGCTTGTGAAAAATGTCCTCATGTATCGTACTTGGTTTTCAAAAATTTTTATTGCATTTTATGTTTTTTCTAAACAGAATTTTTAAAGGGAAACACTTAAAGTAATTATGGAAGTCGAATTAGAATAATGCGTTCAATAAGTAGAGATCAATGCATGCAATATGAAGTTTATCTATTCTGTATGGTGGTTGAGCTTGTTTTGCTTTTGGATCATTTATGTTCTCTTTTGAATGAAGACATTGATAGTAGTCAGAAATTATGTTAATTTTTTACCTATATTTGTGGAAACTAAAGCTCCGTTTGGTTCACTGAAAATAATTTTTTGAAAATGATATCTAGAAAATGTTCACATTTTTTGAAAAATTAAAGATTTTCCGTTATTTGACGAGTCAATGAAAAATGATTTATGTTGTTTGGTTGCTTTTTGAAGAAATTGTTTTCTTTTTTCAAATGATATTAACATAACTAATAAAATATATAAAAATTATTTATTATTTATTTTATTGATATTAAAATAATTATATTTTGAAAATAATATTTAATTTTGAAATTTTATATTATTAAACATTTAAAAGAAAACTATTTATTATTTCTTATATTAATATTTGTAAAATATTTAAAGCAATTTTTCAATTTTAAAATATATAAAATATTAATAATATATTAATATTTATTTTTGAAATATTAAAATATTTATACTATTATTATTAAAATCATTATAAAAGTATTATTTATTTTTATTTATTACTAAAATATTAATATAAAAATATTTGTAAATTTGTAAATAAAATAAACATTATATCTTAAATTAAAACATTAAGAGATGATTAAAATAATAAATATATTAATTATTTAATTAGTATTTATTACTTATTATTAAAATAATAATATAATCTTGTTTATTATTGAAATATTAAAAATATTTAAAATTATTAATATACAAAATAAAATACTTAAACTTAAAATATTGAAAGATTTTTAATGTTAATATTTTATATATAAATTTTTTAATTTAATTAAATGAAAATATTTTTATTAATGTAGTAATATTTTATATAGGGTTAAATTAAATTAAAGTTTAAAAAAACATATATAAGATCTAACTTGAGTAGAATTATACTCACGAGCTTGGTATATAACCGTACATTAAATAACTATTTCTTGAAAAATATTTTTTTCTTTTCAAAAGTGTATGATAATTTTTTTAAAAAAATGATCTAATTTTCCTTTGATCCGGAATTTATTTTTCGTTGATCAATTAACGTTTTGTCAATCAAACATTAAAAAAAATGTAGAAATCATTTTTTGAGAATCATTTTCAGTTAATCAAATGGAGCATAAGTTGTCTCTGTTTTTAATGAAAATCTTTTTGAGTAGTTATTTTTTATGGCATTTGAAAATGCTATTTCTGTTCATGTTACTTTTTTGTTGCTGGGATTAGGAGTTCTTGCAATTGGTAGCTAATTGTGGATGTGAAATCCGGTTACTTTTTGCTGTCACTGCAGGATCAGCCTTTTCACTCCCCTGTGTTCCAAACTACATGACCAGCTATACTAGATATGAGGTGCCTCTCTTTTCTCTCACTCACTCTCCTTGCATTCTTTAAATTTATGACACAATTAAGTCTTGAAGTTGATAGATTTTGTTACCTTCCAAAAGAATTGGAAAATTTCTTACACTGACCAATAAATGTCCATTCCTGTAGCATGCAGGACAATGGTAAGTTTAGTGAAGCATACCCACCATGGCAAACACACTATTGAACATTAGCATGAGAAGGATGGATTTCATTCTCATTCTCTATTCGCAGATTCATCTCGTTCTCGGAGAATAATTATCCAACTTATTTTCTACTTGTAAATTCCGTATTTCTATAGTCATCATCATGTAAGTCATTAATGATTTAGTTCCCCCATGCTTACCTCTTAGAACCCTAAATGCATCCAAAGTATGACGTTATGTAAGTGAGAACCAGAAATGGAATTAAGTTTGATCATCTTCAAATTCTACGTAAGTTTTTCTTGTGGCCTGTCTGCTATCGGTGCCTTCTCGGCCATTCAAAATATGTCTCTAAGAATGTGCATGCTTTTTGGGGTTTTGGTGGGACAAAAGAATTGCCAGCGAAAGATGCATAACCAAGTCATTGAAACACATATGATCAAACGTAAATTTATTTTTGTTAAATGTAAAATATGTTGGAAGTATCATAAATATATAAGAATAGATATGAACACATTTCATTGCAAAATTATCATGTGTTTATATTTATTGATTCTAATTGTATACTTACTTTTATGTGTTTATCATACTTATAATATCTTTTATGTTTCATGACGTTAAATTTACGTTTAATTATGTATGTTTACATTGATCTTATATTAAAATAAAAAATTTTGACCTTATTATTGTAAAAGTTTCTGATTAAAAGAAAAAACAAAAACAAAAAGTTTAAAGATAGCTAAAGCAAAAAACACGACGGATTAATATTACATATTGAAAACAAATATTTAAATCGATTTAGATATAATAATTCAATTTACAAAATAAATTTTAAAAATTTAAAAAATATATATAATATATTTATTAAAAAAATGTTATGTACATAATATTAAACAATATCATTTTATATGATTTAATACTAATATTAAATATCTTGATTTAGTCCTATTAAAATTTAATATAATTTAAATAATATTATAATTAAATATTGTAATAAATAAAATAATTACTTAAAAATAATTCAATCAGAAATATTATTAAATAATTTTTTTAATATTAATACCTACTAGATAATAAGTGAGATTAATAAAGTTATAAATTTTATATACTAAAAATAATATAAATTAATAAATTATAAATTATATTTAATAATATTATATTGATTTAATTGTAATAATATTAAATTATTAAATAGTATACACTTAACTAATTAATTTATAATAAATTATATAATTATTAAAATGTATTATGTTTAATACAAATAATATTATTTAATGTTAAGTATTCACTTATTTAATAATATTAAATTATTTAATATTAGTAGTGATATATAATAATAATAATAATAATAATAATAATAATAATAATAATAATAATAATAATAATAGCCAACAACTTCTTAACCGAGCGATTAACGAATAATTGTGCCATATTGTAATATTTGGGTTTGAATCTAAGCAACTCAATCCTATTCCCATTTATTAAATAATTCTCTTGTAATAATAATAATAATAATAATAATAATAATAATAATAATAATGTTTAGTAAAATAATAGTTAATTATATTAGACAATAGTACTTAGAAATAATATTAACATATAAAATTTATAATATATGATATTATTTAAAATATATATCATATATTCAATAAATCATTTAAATTTATTATGATATTATACTTTAACATAATTTATATTTAAATGTTTTTACATTTATCAACTTTTCTCTATACTGTTTTTAATTAAATAATATCTTATATTAAATTTTAAATTATTTAATTTTATTTTATATTTTTATTTTGAAAATATATTTATATATAGACATTGTTCACTTGTCAATAGTACCAGAAATAAAACAATGGAAACAAAAAAATTTTGCTTCCAAAAATTCTAATATTTTTTTTGGCTTTTTCAAAGTAAAAATACATTACCAAACATATTTTTTTATTGCTGTTTACAAAAAAACAGAGAACAAAAACAAGAAACAAAAACATTGCCAAAACCCTTTAGCATTCTGATCAAATCGTTAAATCTTTTTACAGCCCTTATATCATCCAAACTCATAGCCTCAACGACCACGTAACAGAAATGTATAACAACTCCCAACACAAAGACCAACCTATTTTATTCAAAACAACCGTTTTTAAAGTATCATATTTATTTATCATTTACTTGAGCACTAGCTGCCTCCATCAACCCATTCCGTATCTGCTCGCGAATATCCCTAACATTACCAGGTCCATGGGGAATAAAGACAGTAGTGTTGTTTGAGGAGTTCCCAAGATCCTTGATTGTATCAAAATACTGTGTGATCATGATAAGATCCATCACCTCCTTGGCTGAGGTGCCTTCCACCTTGTGAGAGAAATTCAAGATGTTCTCCCTCAAGCCATCTGTGATTGCCTGGCGCTGCCTAGCAACACCGACTCCGCCCAGGTATTTCGATTCAGCTTCAGCTTCTGCTCTTTTAACTTGAAGCACCTTCTCAGCTTCCCCTTTGTACACACTGGCAAGCTGAAGTCTTTGAGCTGTAATGCAAAATCATTTCAATGTTTATTCTTTGTTCAACTTCAGATGAATGGCTCTAAAGAGTCAATGAATTACTCGGCACTATGCTCTAGTTTGCATCATTTACATTCATAGCTTAATTTGTGCAGGGAGAGGAAAGAAGACGGACATGATTCTCACAGCAACTGGAGTTTAGGTACTAATTTTCCATCTTTACCAAACATTTTTATAAGCTTGTATTAAAAGGAAGAAAAAATAACCAAAATTGATGATTCTGACAAAGTAAGAACATCTTTTATCAGTACATGTCACTACCTGCATTTATCTCATTCATTGCCTTGCGCACAGAAGCATCAGGTATAATGTCAATCATCAGTATGTGCTCAATGCTATAACCATATTCTCCCATCACCTGATACATGATTTCAGATTTTGTATATGGCATGAAAAGCCCCATAAAAGATAGAAAGGAAGCGTGAATATGAGAAAATAGTCATAATATATCATGTAGCATTCAAAATCTCATATTTTACAAAATAAAATCTCCTTATGCATTCATATTCTGGGAAAATGCAGGCCAAAGAGCAAGACCACAAAACACACCGGTACAGGATTTCATTGACTTTCTATTTTTTAACACATCAATCAAATTGAAAGAAATTGAAACTTACAGTATTTCATTGCCTGTCTGTTTTTTAACACATCGAATTGAAAGAAACAAGAATGACATATATCAGTGGATCTTCTTTGGTTTACCATCTAAACAGTACAGTAAATGGGAGAAAATGAATGCACTGTATTACCTTCTCAAGTTCCTCAAGAACAGCTTTAGCAACCTCACCCTTTTGCTCAAAGAGATCATCCAAATTCATTCTTGGAACTATAGCTCGAACCACTACCACAAGAAATCATATGCATTAGTATGCAGAAATAAACAGGGGGGGTTAACCATAAAATGAAAAGCATAATATATAGGCTGATATGCATAAAGAAAAGCAACAAAATTACCATCAAACACATAAGCCTGGATCTGTTCTTTGGGATTTTGAAGCTCATAAAAAGCATCATCAGCATTTTCCTTCACCACTCGGTACTGAATCGAGCAAATCAATTGCACAAACACATTGTCCTACAAAATGTAACATTATCATATTCAAACTCACTTATCTTCTTCTGATACAGTAACAAAATATCGGGGAATTTTAACAACCAACAATTACGAAATTTAATATTTTTCAAATCTCCCTACAGGAAATTAAAACTGTCAACGCATTGTGCCATATGTCCCCAACAAAAAAAGGTACAACAAATTAATCAAACACAAAATTTCAAAGAAATGATAAAAAAAATTATGAACAATTGAATTCAATTCCACTAGCTAGGTCTATTGATGTAGGTGTCGAATTGAATAACTGGTGAATAAGTAATTACCTTGGTTTTGGTTTCAATGCGCACATCGAGGGAGGAGACTCTGGTGGAGAGAAAGCCGGCGAGACACTGACCGGCGAAGGGGTTAACTAAGTTTAGGCCAGGATCCGCCAACCTCTCGAAACGGCCCCATCTCTCCACCACGCCAACGCTGGCCTGTTCGACGCACGCACAAAATACGCAATTCGTATTCCCCATTTTGTTGATGGATCAAAACTAAAGACCGAAACGTATATATGAAGAACAACAAAATCAAAGGGCGAGGAAATCTCTCCTTTCTAGTTTTTATTTGACTTCGTCAGCGCAGCGGGGTACTTGTGACTTTGAGGTTGCAAAGATAAGCGGTGTGAAGTTGACAGGGTGCTGACTGACTTTGGTAAGTGTTTGGGTTTTTTTCCTCTCGGCTAATCTGACGGCGATGATTTGTTATTATTATTATTTTTTTAAATAAAGTTGTTTCGATTGGAGTTGTATAGAGGTCGTAATTGCTATATGACGTAGCGGATCATTTCCTTTTGCCAGGCCCCAACGTTCCCGATACGCTACGGGATTAGTAAAGTAATCACTAATTTAATCCAAAGGTTGTGGTTTAGTTGACAATGCAGACTGAATTTATAGGAAGAGTTCTCGGATTCGACTCTCACTAAATACATCTTTGAAAAGGAATGAAGAGATTTAACTGTGACTAAATTCCAAACATGATTAATCTTAGACAGTTAAAAAAAAAGTAATCACTAATTGGTATTGGTGCTTTTTTTATTTTTTTAATTAATTAAAATGTAATTTTTTATTATTATTTGTTTGTTGATTAATTCAAATAAAGTTGGTGACAATGATGACGATGGATTTTTAAGTTTATACATTATTTTTATATATTGTCGGTTAATAATAAAATCACATTTTATTAATTTTTTATATATTGTCGGTCAACAATAAGTTTACATTTTATTAATGAGTAAAGTTTAAAAATGTATAAATTTTTAAAAATAAATTTAAAAACTTTGTTAATAATTATTTTTAAGGATTTGCATATGAGATATTATCCTATATTTAACTGACAGTGTATAGAAACTATATACACTATCAGTACATCATATATAAACTCTTTCATTTTATGTAATTTGATTAAATAGGATAACAATATTATATAATTGAGTTCAAATAAAATTTTGAATAATAAAATTATTATCTATCACGAGTTCATATAATGATCTTAGAGCACTTATTATTCAAACCCAAATATAAATAATAACTTTTTAATATGATACTTATAATTTTTTTTATAAATTATTATTAATGTAATATTTAATTAAATTAATTCATTAAATATTTTAATTATGATTTTCAACTTTAATTTATTTATTTTCGTGAGTTAACTTGAATTTATTAATTTAAAATTTTTAATAATAAATATTTTAAAAACAGTTTTTAAAAATTGTTTTAACATTGATTTTAAATTTAAAATTGAAAGTTAAACATTAACTTAATAAACGAGAATTTAATAGATTCAGATAATTATTTGTATTTCTATATTATATGGATAAGATTCAAGTAATATAAATCAAAAAAATCGGATAATGAATCAGATTTGAGTATTATAAAAATAATCGGACATGGATGTTTCAAAATTAATGGATATCTTATCTATTGACATTTCTAAAAATTAAAAAAAAAAAGAGAGAGAGAGAGAATAATACATGTTTGTTTTAGAACATTAAGACATTACAGCATCAGAATAAACATAGATCTTTTTTTTTTTCTAAGCCGAAGAGAAGAGAACTAGTAAGATGTCTGGTAACCGTTTCAGGTGAAAAAGGTTGTTGAACAAGCTCATGAGCCTAATTAGAGAGACGGTCTTGTAAGTTATTGACTTTACCACGACCAACAAGCTCAGACTTTGCCGCCATCAGTTCGATTTTTGAGCTTTTGATGGGTTATTGGATTAAAGTAATTATTATTATTGTCTAGAACAAATGAGCAAATTAAATTTAGTCATTTTTCATGGCAGAAAGTTTGAATTACTTTATACAACTTAGAATCCAAGGCATGATGTTTGCTTTTAAGCAAAGGCAACGGCGATAAGAAGAATTCAAAAAGCTCAAGCCTTTATCAAGTCATCAGTTAAAGCAAGGCAGATTACAAAATGAACATGTTTTCACCAGAAAAAACCTCAACACCACCTAGTCTGCCTATGCTCACTCTTTAGTCTTCATACTTCACACTTGACTTGGGAGATGGCAGTAATTTCAGCCTCCAATATCAATGAGTCATTCATTACAAAGCCTTTTGATATGTCTCCAAGATCCCTCAATGAGATAAAATTTATGAAACCCCAGCTTGTGACTGAATCACTCAGCCAAACTTCGTCTGCACATAACAGTATTGTGTCAATAAGGATTTGAGAACTTGAAATTAACTTCAAATATTTATAAAAATTCCCAGATTGACCTGTACGCTCATGGTGACTCTTTCCAATTTGATTCTTGATTGACAGCTTAAATTCCACATATACTTTTCTCCGAAGATTAATACTGACACTGCTATGTAATTTCAGAAAGAATGATAGGCTTCTGTTGGCCGGCCCTCGTATCTCCTTGGGGATAGACAGACAATTTCCTGAATAGAGAAGTGGAATTATCAATGGAACTCATGAAGCGAGCTGCTATGGAACATTTATGTACTTTACTAATTACCATTGACAGTGACCAGCAGTGAAAACTTCTGAATTATAGGACATATCAGTTAAGGCAGAGCAATTCTCAAGTTTCCATGTGAAGATACCTTTTTCAGGTTCCTTCACAATGGAAAACATCTCTCCCTTGCCGCAAGGTTTTATAACAAGAAGTTATACGCCAAACGCACAACAATCATCCACAAGGTAACCATTGGAGGCAGTCATGAAGGTGCTGAGAGGTAGCAACCGAGGAAAACCATACTCGGTATTCAAGCCATGAAAACGCCTCATCCTCCAATCTGTAATTAAGCATGTACCACAGAACCAAGATGCATTAATCATATGAGTAATAAGAGTTATCAACCATTAATTATGATTTTAGTTGACAGAGGATATAATTTATGGATGAATGGAATGTTGTTTTCCTCAAATTCCTTCATAAGTCTTATCTATACAATCTTAGTCATAGATAGGAAAGGCACTTGGGATAACTAGGTAATTGTCGTGGACATGATTGAACACGAAAAACGTGTAGGTAACATTGACCTCCCATCCAGGGGTAAAGGGATTTTTGTCTGACATTGCCAAGAAGAGAGATATATGACCATTTCCATTCCTCTTCTCATTTCCATATGGGTACAGCACCAATTTCCTGCTTACATAAAGTTATTAGAGTTTTAGAAGCATGCAAAAGGACATCTTAAGATCTTTTATCTTTGGATAAAAATGCCAAACTAGTTAAATGGTAACATGCACAAATTACTAGATATACACTTTACATATACTATGAAAGTAAACTCGAAGTAATATGGTATTTTCTTTATTAGATATGAGATGCAAACAGAACAGTAAAAAATAAAACAAGAAGTTGTCTTGAATATTCAAACCCACCATTTGTACCCATCAGCTTCAAAATCAGCTGATTCATACTTCTGATCATCAGCTTTTGCTTTTTGCAGTGACTCTGATAACTGTGAGAAAGCTTTAATTTTCAATATGTAGTGAGAAGGCGGTGCATCTCTAACTGATCTTGGAACTTCTGTATGATATGTTTTAAACCCAAAAAGTCAAGTCAAAAAAAAAAAAATTAAACTGTGTAAGACTTAATTGATGTCAAATTTGTTTCTAGATTGACAAGTTGAGAGAAGAATATTCCACATGAGCAATCCACCCATGTCCTTGCATAAAGATTTTTTTTTCTTTTTTTAAATGTTATGGTGTAACTAGATAGAAACAGAATGAAAGCGATTTATTTCATTAATTTGAGAATGAATATAGTAATACAAAAGCACACAATTGTTGTTGTATCTTCTTCAGTTATGATGGGCTTCGAAATGATAAGTAGAAAGTATTGGCTTCAAAGTGTGCTGCAAATGTTACTTTTTTATGCTTATTTCAGACTCACCAATTATGATATGCATTTATGATAAAATCAAATAGCCAAACGATACAATGAAACCTTATTTGATAACACCTTACACTTACATATCAATGCACTAAACACTCCTTAATGAGCGGCAAAATCATACTTCCTATAGATACTTGTTGCAGGTAAGAATGTACAAGAGAATCTATTTGAGAATGAGAGTAAGAATTCAGAATTTGTGCTTTCAAGTCTTTAAGACATTTTTTTCAGTAACCCAAAAATGATTTTTGAATCTCTATTTATAAGAGATAAACTCTGAGTAATATCATCCTTCAATTGTGTTGATTGAATCAATTAATTTGTTTTTTACAACAAAATCACATCTTTTGGAAGAGTTGAAAAGTTTATTATGAAAAGGTTTGAAAATGTCTGAAACAAAACTAACTCGTGCAACTTTCTGTTAGAATAAGCACTATGGCAGTCGAATGCTCAGTAGAAGAATTCAAATGTCCCTTTGAATTGTTTGTTCCATAAACGTTTCTATGTTGGTCATGTGTGTACGATATTTTTAACATTAAAATAGGTGTAAAATAAGTATAAAATAAGCCAACATAAGACTAGAATTTTCCGCCCAATGTCGATTTAAATGCTTCAAGCTAAAGCTTCACCAATCGAGATATTTTTTATTTCCAACATTTTCAAAGCTATTGTAAAGCTTTTTAAACACTAATATTTCATTTCATTGATTAAAATACCATGTTTAATCAATTCATTCTTTCATTTAACTTTGAAAATTATTCCAAACACACAATAAACTATTTTATTGCCAAGTTCTAGTATTTCACTCCTTCACTTGTTGTAGAACAAAGTTGATAAAAGAACCTTTCTTAATTTCCTTTATTCTCACTTCCCTATTTTTTATCTCCATCCCCATAAAATTCCTCTGATCCTTTTCTTCCTCTCATAGTTCGCAAGTACGAGGTTAGACTTCTTATATTTCATTCATTATCTGATTGTAAAGAGTTGATGGGAAAAGTGTTTGGCCTAACAATTAAAGAGAAATATATAGTAACAGAAGAAAGGTAGAATTATTTTACTTGCAGCAGCGACGTCTTGGAAAACCCTTTCTTCCATCTCTATCTATTTCTACCATTTTAACCGTCCACCCAGAGACCACAATGTAAAACAGTTAAAAACCCTTTCTCCCTCGATTTTTTTTTTTAAAAAACTTTTTCCTATGCGGGCAATACTATATTAGGATGATAAAGGCCTAAACCCGACTGACTGGTCAAAGATGGAATCACATCAGATTTCTTTTTTTTTTCTCATTGAATCACATCAGATTTCAATTATTTTATATATCATTGGTAAAATATTCTATACAATATTTCTACCATATTTCAATCTTTTTTATGCATTTGGCACCCAAAACCGCCTTCATGGGCTAATTTATGTATTACATTTTTTAGAGTCCATACTCAATATTGATGTCAAGAAAGCACGAAATGATAATCCAACTCCATCATATACTTAGCATTGTAGATTTGGACACATTGACGTGACAAGGATAATCAAACTACATAAAGAAGGCTTTTTAGAACTATTTGATTATGAATCATACGGAACTTGTGAGTGTTGTCTGCCTAGTAAAATGACCAAGATGCAATTCACCAAAAAGGGTGAATGGGTTGGAGTGTTATTGGGATTGATATATTCAGATATGTGCGGTCCAATGACCTTATTAGATTGCTTGTATCTCGTTATGATTCCCATAAATGATATTGTTGATTTCATTCTCCTATATGTATATATATAATGATTTAATTCCCGCATATTTGGAATGATATTTCCTCTTGTATTTTTTTTGTCTAATCACAAGTATTTTCATCTGTTTTACGATATAAAATTAATCATGTTCGAGCCAGGAATAATAAATGGTAAAACCCTCCCAACAATGGCGACTTCAAGATTCGAATCATATCTGAATACCTGGGTAAGAAGTCCATTTCTACTTCTTCCAACCACTTATTGGTCTCTTGTATTTTATATTTGTATCTGGATTGACTGTTTGCCTCCAATTGCATATAATTTCAAAGTATAAATATAATGTATATCTTTATGGGAAAGATTTCAACAATTCTATAGTAATTTATTTATACTTATATAATTACCATATAAGAACATATCATTAACAATTTAATAATTATCATACAATACCATGGTGTGCCATAAATCAATGCACACACACAGATGTAGTACTCAAGAATTAGTGATCAAACAAGTAATAAGACACAGATGTAGGACTGAAGAATTAGTTCAAACAAATAATAAGATAAATGTTATTTAAGAACATCAACAAAGAAAAGAATATTAAAAATATTAAAAAATAATAAATAAATAAAATAAAATATGTGTCATGATCCTAACTTCGCTTGTAAAGTAAAAAACTATACTGACGATATATGAAATAATTATTTTTTATATATTAGTTTGTGTCCCAAATGATGTAAGAATTTTTTAAAATTTTTAATGAGTTTTGAAATCCTTTCCTAAATTTGAAAAAAAAAACTGAAACATGAACTTGACATCAAAAAAACAACATAGATTCTAGAGACAAAGTGAAAAAATGGTTAAAAAGATATTTTTATAATTAAAGTTGATTTTAAAAAATATTTATTTAAATTATATTTTAAGTTTTTTAAATTTAAAAAGAGATATATTTAAATTGCTAAAATATCTATTTAGAAAAAATGATATATCTCACTTATAAGTTTCTTATTTTATAAATTAAAAAAATTGAATTGAAACTATATTCATGTTGAGATAAGAGAGAAAGTGGATAATTGGTTTTAAAAAAATGAGAGATAGTGCGTAGTTAATTTTAAATAATAACTAAATTATTTGTTCGCACAATGCTGAATTACTGAGCTAAAAACCGGAAAGATTAGGATTCTATCTACTTAACAATTAACAATCTAATGGATAGGGGAAGTAAAAGCTAACCCAAAAGAAATATAAGAAAGGAAATCCAAATTCAAAAACTATCCCAAAAGAAAAGAGAGAATACAACAGAAGAGCAAGATAGCAAGCATTTTTCATCTGCAGATAGCATATCAAACATTTTTTTTATTTATTTAGGTACCAATTTGTACATTTAACTATAATTCAAGTACCAAGTGCTTGAGATATGAATTAAGAGACTAAAATTCATAAGAATGTTTTGTCAGCTTATTGAAAGCCAAGAAAAAAATGCATGCCCAGACTAACCAAATTCATCAAATACAATTAAACCTTAAATTAGAAAACAAATGCGAGACCGCCATAAGGGTATCTTCTACAACTTTGCATTGTTTACTATCCTCCTGGGTAAATAGTCAGTTGCTGACTATGATTGAACAAGAATTGAGACAAAAATTTGATGTTCTCTAACTGAGAAAATTGTACATATATATACAGCCTTGAAGAGACTAAAAAAGGAAGAAAACCAACTACTTATTACTATAATCAAGCTATTATTTCCTATAATCAAGCTATTCCTAATTAGGCTAATAATACATATTTACAGCCTATAATTACGCCTTATAATCTTGTAACACTCCCCCTCAAGCTGGAGTATAGATGTCAATCATGCCCAGCTTGTTTCAAATATAAAAACCCGAGCTCCATTAAGAGCTTTTGTAAAAATATCTCCTAACTGCTCTCCAGTCTTCACATATGCGGTAGAGATCAAGTTTTGTTGAATTTTCTCACGAACGAAATGACAATCTATCTCAATATGTTTAGTTCGTTCATGAAAAACTGGATTTGAAGCAATATGAATCGCAGCTTGATTATCACACCATAGCTTCGCTGGAACTAAGATTTTAAGACCGACCTCAGTTAAGAGTTGAGAAACCCACATAACCTCACATGAGGCTTATGCCATTGCTCAATACTCAAATTATGCACTAGATCGTGACACCACATTTTGCTTTTTACTCTTCCATGAAACCAAATTACCACAAACAAAAACATAATAGCAAGTAGTAGACCTTCGATCAATCTTGGAACTCGCCCAATCCGCATCAGAAACACACTCAATATTATTGTGACCATGATTCCGATACAGTATCCCCTGTCCAGGAGCTCCTTTCAAGTAATACAAGATTTGTTCTAAGGCAGCCCAATGATGTACTGTAGGAGAGGACATAAATTGACTTATAATACTGACTGAGTAAGCAATATCAGGATGAGTCACTGTGAGGTAGTTCAACTTTCCAACTAATCTTCTATATCGTTCAGAATCATCAAAAAAATCTCCATCTTTTGTGAGCTTCTAGTTAGGAAGCATTGGAGTACTGCATGGTTTGACTCCCACTTTTCCAATTTCTATTAACATATCCAAAACATACTTCCTCTAAGATAGAAAAATGCCTCTTTTACTTCTTGCCACCTCAATTCCCAAGAAGTACTTTAGGTGCCCCAAATCTTTAGTATTGAATTGGCTCTGCAGGAAAGATTTCAATGATGAGATTCCCTGTGTGTCACTCCCAGTGATAACAATATCATCTACATATACAACAAGTAGAATGATGCCAAATGAGGATTGCTTATAAAAAAACAGTATGATCAGATTTGCTATTCCTCATCCCAAACCTCTCTACTGCTTGACTGAATTTTCCAAACCAAGCTCGAGGACTCTGTCCAGGTGGTTGCTCCATATAAACCTCCTCTTGAAGATCTCCATGCAAGAAAGCATTTTTAATATCAAGCTGGTAAAGTGGCCAATCATATGTAGTTGCCAGAGAAATAAATAATCGAATTGAAGTCAATTTAGCCACAAGGGAGAAAGTGTTAGAATAGTCCACTCTATATGTCTGTGCATAGCCTTTGGCCACTAGGTGAGCTTTTAGGCGAGCCATGGATCCATCAGAATTAAATTTGACTACAAAGACCCACTTGCATCCAACCGCTTTCTTACCAACAAGTAACTCAACTAGATCCCAAGTATCATTCTCAGACAAGGCATTCATTTCCTCAAGCATGGCATTACGCCACCCAGGATGGGATAAGGCTTGGTGAACAGTTTTGGGAATCCCTACAAATCAATAAAGGCAACAAACAAGCAAGAAGCAGAGGACAAACAAGCATCGGTAACATAAGAGGAAATTGGATAAGTACACTGGCGTTTACCTTTCCAAAAAGCAATAGGTAAATCAATGTCATTGGGCACTGGATCTGATGACGAAGAAGAGACTGGTGCTGGACTTGTCATAGGAGGATTAGGTCGTCGAGAATAGACTTAAGTAATATGTGGTTTCGATTGAGAAGGTGGTGGTGGTGGTAATGGAACAACACTAGAGTCTGGACGGGTGACATGATATACTAGTAGATCATCATCCTCTTGTGGACACACAAGTGTAGATGAAGTGGTAAAGAAAGGAAGATGTTCATGGAATATAACATCAGCTGACACAAAATACCTGTTCAAGAGAGGAGAAAAACACCTATACCCTTTTTGAAGACGAGAGTATCCCAGGAAGACACATTTTAATGACTTAGGGTCCAATTTGGAAACCTGCGGACAAACATCACGAACAAAGCAAGAATATCCAAAGATACGAGGTTCAATAGGAAACATAGATTTATTAGGAAACAAAATCTTATAAGGAAGCTAATTATTTAAAACAGTGAAGGGCATGCGACTAATCAAAAAACAAGCTGTAGAAATAGCATCAGTCGAAAACTGTTTAGGAACATATGTCTGAAATAAAAGAGCCCTGGCAGTTTCAAGAAGATGTTTATTTTTTCTCTCAGCCACCCCATTTTGAGATGGAGTGTCAACACAAGATGGTTGATGGAGAATTCCATTTTGAGTCATGTAGATTTGAAAAGTATCAAAAAAATATTCTTTGGCATTGTCACTTCTCAATGTTTGTACAGACACATTAAACTGGGTTTTTATTTCAACAAAAAAAATTTAAAGTGTGAAAGCACCTCATAACGAGATTTCATTAAATAAAGCCAAGTCATACGAGAAAAATCATCCACAAAGGTAACAAAATATCTAAATCTAGTCTGAGATATAATGGGACATGGTCCCCAAACATCTGAATGTACTAGCTCAAAAGCATGACTAGACCTTTTATTAACACGAGAAACAGAAGATAGACAGTAATGTTTTGCCAACTGACAAGACTCATAATCTAAAGAAGATACAGCATGAAACTAAGGACATAACTTTTTTAATAACGGTAAAGATGGATGCCCCAATCGACAATGAGCTTCAAAAAGAGATAAAGTACTAGAACAGGAAATGGTCCGAGGTAACTGGATATCCAAAACGTACAAACCTCCTGATTCTTGTCCTTTACCAATAATCCTCTTCATCATAAGACCTTGAAACAAACAATGATCAGGAAAGAATGAGATATAATAGTTAAGAGTACGAGTGAGTTTGCTAACATATATCAAATTAAAAGAAAATTTTCATAAACTCAATACGGATGACAACGAAAGTGTTGGTGTGGGATTGATATTGCCAAAACCAAGGATAGAAGAAATAGAACCGTCTACTAAGGTGACTGAAGAAGGAAAAGTGTGGGACTGGAAAGTGGAAAAGAGACTAGGATTACCTATCATATGATCTGTTGCACCATTATCATATGATCTGTTGCACCATAATCAATGACCCACTGAGAGGAAGAAGAAAGAAGACATGTATTGGTTTTACCTAACTCAGCAAGGGCAGTGATGGATTAAGAAAAGTTCTTTAATGCTTCTTGATACTAGGTGAATTTCGCATACTAAGCTGCAAAAATTGTAATGGTATGATCTGACGATGGAGGAGGAGCATCACTTGTAGTTACAACACAAGCTGATTGAGACCCAAAAAACTTCTGGTTTTTCTTTAGCAATTTCTGGCAAGTCCCTTTAGTGTGACCTGGTTCATGACAATAATAGCAAACTACTCCCCCTGTGTCCTAATTTCTAGTATTCCGACCACTATTACTGCCACCTCTACTACTATTTTGAGAACGAGATCGGCCAGTTGATCCACTATTATGACTTACAAGAGCACTAGGTTTTTGTACAGGTGAGACATGAGAACTAGTATCTGTACGAAGAACCCTAGTAAAGACCTCTTTTAAGGAAGTAATCTCAGGATTAGACAAAATCTACGATTTAGCACCATCAAATTGAGGGATAAGGCCAGCCAGAAAACTCATAATAGCCATCTATTCACGTTGAGTTTGCTGAACTTTGATATCAGTACTGAAAGGTAACAAGGCGTTCAATTCCTCATAAGTACGTTTGAAATTCATGAAATAGGTCTGCAAAGATTGATCCTGTTGTTTAGCTCGATAGAATGCCTTGCAAACCTAAAAAATATGAGAAATATTCTCTTTACCAGAGAACAGAAAAGCCAAATATTCCATCAATTCCTTTACAAACTCACAGTAAGAGACATGACTGACATACTCATTCTCAATTGAATTACGGATTTGTAAAAACAGTTGAGCATCAATTCTGAGCTATTCAGTACATGTTTCATCAGTGGGTGGGTCCTCAGTTAGATGATTATACTTAGAGATACTTTGTAAATACAGACGAATGGTCTTAGACCAATCTAAATAATTAGTCTCGTTCAGTTTTCGTTCAATAATTTTGGAAAGAATGGGCATAACACTAGGCATAACCAGGTTCTTTTGTTTAGCAGCCATTATAATTGTGATCACAAGAGAAATACACCCCGAACAAATAACACAGATAGCCAGCAACAGCAATATGAAAGCAGTAACAAACAACGGCGGCAGGTCTGAAGTAATATATCACGATACACCAACAGAGAAAAGTGATGTAAAAGGACTTTCCTGGTGAAGCTAAGAAGGGACCCAAACACACTTAAAAATGGTGCGACCCAGATGTCACTCAAACAGGGTAACCCAAAAAACTAAGAATACTGCTCACTTGGGCAGTGAAAAATTTCAAACAGTTGGACTTTGAATTTCTTGCTCTGATGCCATGTGATTGAACAAGAATTGAGAGAAAATTTTGATGTTCTCTGACTGAGAAAATTGTACATATATATACAGCCTTGATGACACTAAAAAAGGAAGAAAATCAACTACCTATTCCTATAATCAAGCTATTCATAATTAGGCTAATAATACATATTTACAGCCTATAATTACGCCCTATAATCTTGTAACACTGACAATACGAGAAATAATGATTGAGATATTGTCTTATAAGTCACTTGGGATGATGAATCCTCATATCGAGTGCTCATCCATCTACATCTGCCTCATGAAACATCCAAAATTATCTTTTTTATGCAATTGGCACCCAAAACCGCCTTCATGGGCTAATTTATGTATTGGATTTTTTAGAGTCCATACTCAATATTGATGTCAAGAAAGTACGAAATGATAATCCAACTCCATCATATACTTAGCATTGTAGATTTGGACACATCGACATGACAAGGATAACCAAACTACATAAAGAAGGCTTTTTTAGAACTATTTGATTATGAATCATACGGAACTTGTGAGTGTTGTCTGCCTATTAAAATGACCAAGATGCCATTCACCAAAAAGGGTGAATGGGTTGGAGTGTTATTGGGATTGATATATTCAGATATGTATGGTCTAATGACCTATTAGATTGCTTGTATCTCGTTATGATTCCCATAAATGATATTGTTGATTTCATTCTCCTATATGTATATATATAATGATTTAATTCCCACATATTTGGAATGATATTTCCTCTTGTATTTTTTTTGTCTAATCACAGGTATCTTCATCTGTTTTATGGTATGAGATTAATCATGTTCGAGCCAAGAATGATAAATGGTAAAGCCCTCCCAACAATGGCGACTTCAAGATTTAAACCATATTTGAATACCTGGGTAAAAAGTCCATTTCTACTTCTTCCAACCACTTATTGGTCTCTTGTATTTTATATTTGTATCTGGATTGACTGTTTGCCTCCAATTGCATATAATTTCAAAGAATAAATATAATGTATATCTTTATGGGAAAGATTTCAACAATTCTATAGCAATTTATTTATACTTATATAATTACCATATAAGAACATATCATTAACAATTTAATAATTATCATACAATACCATGGTATGCCATAAATCAATACACACACACAGATGTAGTACTCAAGAATTAGTGATCAAACAAGTAATAAGACACAGGTGTAAGACTGAAGAATTAGTTCAAACAAATAATAAGATAAATGTTATTTAAGAACATCAAGAAAGAAGAGAATAAAATACATATTGATTTTATTTATTTATACTATTTTAATATGCATACATGATATTTTATATATTTATGGAAGGATAACTATTTCATACACTGCCAGTGGAGTTTTTTTATTTCATAAGTGGTGTTAAAATCATGACACATGTCCTATAAAAATATTAAAAAAATAAAAAAAACGTTAAATAATACATGTGTCATGATTCTAACCCCACTTGTGAAAAAAAAACTCCATCGGTGATGTATGAAATAATTATCCTTTATGGGAATGATATATTTTTTAATTATTTAAATTATAATATTCACCATAAAAAATAGGTAATTAACTCATTATGTAAAGAGAAATTATTTATACTATAATAATTACCATACAAAGAATTTTAAAATGATTTAGATAATTTTCTTCAAGAATATCTAGAAGGAAAAGAGATAAAGATGCATAATGATTTTATTTATTTATACTATTTTAATTACCATCCATGATACTGTATATATTTATGAGAATGATATATTTTTTAATTATTGAAAATATAATAATTACCATTGTGTTTAAAAAATCAATGAATTCTGTCGAGACTCCTAATGTTCTCCATGAACATGAAAGTGATGCAGCCTCCAATCAAGATACAGAAAATAACTTTTGTGTGTGCACCAAGAAAAAATTCAAGAGATTGCAGTCGCCCAATGAGAATGATTGTGAGGAATCAACCCCCATGATTGTTTCTTCTATTAAACCTGTTAAGGAGCCAACTGGCAAGTTACAGGAAAAGCAATCCTATAAAGATATGTTGACTGGGACAAACAATCAAGAATCAAATTAATGGGATGATTGGAAAGATTCATACTTTGGCGAGGAAATGATTTTTGATGATCAAAACTCAGATGATGAGGAATCAATGGACTGTAAATTCCCACGAGTTATCTTAAAAAAAGTAGAGAAAACGAAACTACGCAAATTGTGGAGGAAGGCAATAATGGTTAAGCTTTTGGGGAAGGAACTCGATTTTCAGACTGTAATAGCAAAGATCAATCAATTGTGGCAGTTACTGGGTCGTTACAAAGTGGTGGATCTGGGGTCTGATTATTTCTCATTCAAATTTGAAAAAGGCCAAGATTATGCCAATGTGCCAGAGGGAGGACCATGGTGATTGGAGAGCACTACCTAACTGTTAAACAGTGGTTTCCAAATTTCAACCCCCAATATGACAGAATTGAAAAGGCATTAGTTTGGATCAGGCTTCAGGGGCTACCGTTGGAATATTATAATTCTATAGCTCTTCAGTTGTGAAATCCCTAATTTCTTGTAATTTTCCCTTGATTGTACAGTATTTTAACTTGGAAAAATTGAATAAATATGAGAATTTTGATATATAAATGATGTATGGGACATGGAAGGAAAAAATGGAATTGATAGTCAAATGGTCAAGAAGTTAAATTTGATATTAGGAAAATAATTGGAGCATAAGGAAATAAATATCAGAAAATTTGGTAATGAATGGACATGTGGCGTATGAAAAATAAGAGGCATTAATAGTCAAATGTCAAGTGGTCAAAGGAATTATGACTGACATGATTTAATGGATTAATATGCATTAAATGAAGAATTGCATTGTCATCATCTTCTCCCTCTCCAAGTCGGTAGCCATCTCGTTCACCCCCAAAATTCTTCAAGTTTCCACCACATTCACCTAGACAAACACCTAGCTCCTTCATCGAATCGTTAAGCTTGCTTAACTAAAATTACTTCCCATCACTAGCCAAAGCTATACCTTTAATATGAAAGGCTGAATCAAAGGGAATGAGGAGATCTAAAATTCTGTCAATTTTGGTGACTAGCAAAGATAAGACATCGAAGTGATTCTAGTTGATCTTGTCCATGGTTTGGAGTTGTGTAAAGTTGGTAGAGTATATTTATAAAGGTTTGAATTTGTTATGATATTACAGCTTTGAAGAGGTGAAGAGGAAATCATCGGTGCAACCAAGCTATTGGATTTTGGCTATTGAGGTAAGGAATGTATGTAACGGACGTAGGGTGGCTATGTCCGCATGTTTTGAATGTTTTGGGATGAAGTACAAGCTGATTTAAGTGCAGGAAATGTCAATTTCGAGCTTTCCTCCTAGTTTCCAAAATTGCTAGGAGCAGCCGACTGCCTAGAGACAACCAAAGCGTAGATTTTCAAAAATCGATGCAAACCAGTCGACTGCTATATAAGTGAATCGATTGTTATTTTTCAGAAAGCATTCTATTTCAAACCAGTCGACTATTATATGATTAGTCGACTGATATTTACTTGAAAAGCATTCTGTTTCAAAATCAACCGACTGCCTATGGAGCCAATCGACTGCCCTGTTTTCAAAAGCATTCTGTTTTCAAAACCGGTCGACTGCTATATGGGACCAGTCGACTATCCCATGCATTTTCAGAATTTCAAAATATCAAAATTTTTAAAAGAAAATAATTTTGATAAAGTAAGATATGTAATAGCAGCCGACTGCCCTATGAGACCAGTCGACTGGCCCTTTGAAAAAGAGGTTTGAAAGCCTATTTTAGAAAAGTATGATGGTCATTTCAAAAAGTTATATGACAAATATTTTGAGACTATGAAGTACTTGATGATTATGCACTTCTGTATATGTACTTGACTGAGGAGCCCTAGTTCGGTCCTCAATGCCACAGATGTCACCTGACTAGTGTTTATCGTGGCCCATCAACATTTGGCCAATTGTCTCTGTTATATGTTTGGCTAGGGGAGGATTCTTGGCCCCTACGGGAGTACGCCACTTACTTGACATCTCTCGGGATTATCCCTTACGGGATATATTTGCTGTATCCCTGATGAGATCTATCTAGTACATAATTCTGTTGAAATGCTAATAGTCTCCATGTTATTTGAAAGATATATGTATATGTGATTTCACGTGATTTGAGATCTGTGAAAGTATTTGAAGAAATGGAATATTTGCATATGCGATTTCAAATGAATAAAGAAATTGAAAGTATTTGAAATACTTGATTTTACATGTATATGATATTTGAAGGAAGTATATGATATATGCTTTATAATGCTTTTACATGACATTATAGAGCCAAGCAGGAAAACTGCATATAGAGGCATAGTACGCTCTTTTACATATGTTTCTTACTGAGCGTAAACTCACCCCTTTACAATTATTTTTTATACAGATTACTTAAAGTGAATTCCGCTCCAAATAGAGGAGCTTGCTTTTGAGATACCATAGTGTACCTTCGAGATATGCTTCCCAATAAATTCTGAAGGTATACTTATGCTATTATGTAAATCAGACAGTGCTACCATACAATAATGTTTATAAGATTTTTGGGGGATTTAGGTTATGTAAGATGTGTAAGATCCTGTGCTTGGGAATGAGAGATATATATAAATGTAATAATTATGCTTTACATGGAATTGAGATATTTATGATGAGCTAATTAATACAAATCATCAGAAGAAGAAGGAATGACATTGACGAACGAACCTAATCAAGTTGTGTATAAGAGAAAAAGTTATATGTTAAGTGGTAGTGACGAGGATGTCACAAATTGGTATCAGAGCAGATTAGTTTGATGTTTGTCAGTGTCAATAAACTAGAATTAGTGTATATCCCCAAAGTACTGTACTTGTTTGAATACATATGCATAGTATGACTGTTTAGAGTTATACTAAATAGCTCAATCTTGTGATTATATGGACAGAATGAGCTCATGTAGAAGGGGTACTAGTAGAGGACGAGGACGGGGTCGAGCAGAACCGCCCCCAACTCAGTCTCCTCCTCCATCTCCACTGCATAGCCCAAACACTAGGCTAGCTAAAATAGAGAAGCATATGGAGAATATGGCCACTATGTTCACACAGTTTATGGCGAACTTCCCGAATGTGGGCACTAGTGCACCAACGGCTACTCCTACTGTTCCTCCTACCCCTACAGTACTGCCCCCACCCACACAGACAGAGTTACCCCTACCAATTCCAACTACTGAGAGGCGAGATCCTAAGGCTTATTGTAGTGTTACCTTGATTAAGGAATTTAAGAAGCTACATCTGCCTAAGTTTAAGAGGGATTGAGATCTGTTGGCAGCAGAGAACTAAGTGAAGGAGGTCACTAAATCTTTTAAGTACATGCCATGTTCCTAAAGGGAAAAAGTGGGTTTGGCTGCTTACTTATTAGTGGATGATGTAGAATATTGGTAGTAGTCCACTCGGACCATTTTGGATGCTCGACATGCCGAGGTTACGTGGGATAGATTTTTAAAAGCCTATAATGAAGAGTACATCCCACACACTGATCAGACTAGGTTGAAGATCTAGTTTCTAAACTTGAATCAAGGAACGATGTCGGTTAATCGATATGAGTCAAAGTTCATTTCCTTGAGCAGATTCGACCCAGAGGTTTTCAGGAGTGAAGGGCACAAGATCTATCGGTTTATAGAAGGATTGAAGCCTCTTATTATATCTAAGTTGTATCTAATGGATATCACCACTTATGGAGAGGCAGTCCGTAAGGCTCAGTTGTGTGAGCAGGACTATGAGCTTCACCACACTAATTTTCGAGCCAAGGGTAAAGGCAAAGAACCGATGAAGCGGAAGTCAGACGAGAGAACCTCTAGTGATAGATATCCATCTAGGAGAAGTAGGCCATATGAAAGAGCCCCGATAGGTAAGTAATTGAATCATAAGAAAATGATTGTTAAATTCATTTAATGGTTATATGGAAATACACTGAATTTTGGGAGTTATGATGGTTATGAAACAGGGACTCCTAGAACCATAGGGATCAAGATAAGTGATGAGAGATCCCGACATTTAGTTGGTAGTACTGGTAGCTCACCGAAGAGTACGATGCAAAGGTGTTAGTAGTGCGAAAAATTTCATGGATCACAACCTTGTCGGTTAGCGAGCGGTGCCTATTTTAGGTGTGCTGAGCAAGGACATATGATTAAAGATTTTTCCAAGAGGAACCAGAGGGTGTCTGAGGAATCAGAAAAGACCCCTCAACCACAGCCCAAGGCCACAGCTGCAGAGAAGGGAAAGAAAGCAGTGTCTCGATGAGTATTTGCCATCGATGAGGAGTCCGTCGATGCTTCGTCCAAGTTGATTAAGGGTAAGATCCATCTCCTTGATATAAATGTCACTGCATTATTTGATCCAGGCTCTACGTATTCGTTTGTTTCACCCATGATTGCTATGAGATTGCCTATTGAGCTTGAGCCTTTAGGACAATTACTGCAAATAAGTACTCCATTTAGGGAATCACAAATGACGGACATAGTGTATCGTAACCGTAAGATACGAGTAGGAGAGAGAAAATCAATAGCTGACCTAATCCTACTGAATATGTATGGATTTGATGTTATTTTGGGTATGGATTGGTTAACTAAGAATCATGTGATATTGGACTGTTATGTTAAAAGTGTGATATTTTCTTATCCCGTTAGCTATGTTGTAAATTTTGAAGGTGTTTAATGCAAAAGTATGTTTGTTATTTGACGTAATTGTAAATGAATTGATAGAAAGTATTTATTGTTATGTGAAGGGTTTATAGCTTATGTGGTGGACGTAGAACAGAAACGTCTTGAACTTAATGAGATTTTGGTAGTCAAGGAATTTCTCGAGGTGTTTCCGGATGACCTTCCTGGACTTCCTCCGAATAGGGAAATCGAGTTTACTATCGATTTGGTGCCAAGGACTGAGCCCATTTCGAGACCTCCCTATCGAATGGCTCTAGTGGAATTGGAGGAATTGAAGAAGCGACTTCAGGAGTTACTAAATAAGGGGTTCATACGACCCAATGTATCCCCTTAGGGTGCTCCTGTACTGTTTGTCCAAAAGAAAGATGGCAATATGAGGCTGTGCATTGACTACCGATGGTTGAATAAGGTGATGATCAAGAACAACTACCCTCTTCCCAAGATTGACGATCTTTTTGATCAACTACAAGGTGCACAAGTCTTTTCCAAGATAGACTTGAGGTTGGGATATCATCAATTGAAGATCCGGAGTGAAGATATCCCTAAGACTACATTCAAGACATGGTATGGTCACTATGAATTCACCAATGCACCCGTGGCTTTTATGAACTTGATGAATGATGTGTTCAAACCCTACTTGGACCAGTTTGTCATTGTTTTTATCGATGACATATTGGTGTATTCGAAATCCCGGGAAGAGCATAAGCAGCACTTGTGGATAGTTCTGCAAACCCTCAAAGATCGGGGATTGTATGCCAAGCTAAGTAAGTGTGATTTTTGGCTAGATCAAATCTCCTTTTTGGGTCATATAATCAGTAAAGATGGAGTTTCGGTCGATCCATCGAAGACTGAAGCTGTGATGCAATGGGAGAGACCGAAAACAATGACGGAGATTAGGAGTTTTTTGGGTCTAGCTGGCTATTACTGAAAATTTGTAGAGGGTTTCTCAAGGTTAGTTGCTCCCTTGACGTGCTTAATGCGCAAAGAGGTGAAGTATGAATGGACTGATACCTGTGAACGAAGTTTCCAAGAGTTGAAGTACAGGCTAACTACTGCACCTATCCTCACCATTCCTAGTGGTTCTGGAGGATTTTTAGTATATAGTAATGCCTCTGGACAAGGTTTAGGATGTGTGCTAATGCAGCATGGTAAGGTAGTAGCATATGGTTCTCGACAATTAAAGGACTACACAACTCATGAATTGGAGTTAGCTGCAGTGATATTTGCTTTGAAGATTTGGAGGCATTACTTATATGGTGAGAAATTTCAAATTTTTACGGATCATAAAAGTTTGAAGTATTTGTTCTCTTAGAGAGAATTGAACATGAGACAGAGGAGATGGCTCGAGCTAAGGATTATGAGTATGAGATCTTGTACCACCCGAGAAAGGCCAATGTGGTGGCGGATGCTCTGAGCCGGAAGCATGTAGAGACAGTATCTTACATGATGGTAAGAGAATATGAGCTACTAGAACAATTTGCAAGTCTCAACTAAATGTTACACCTCATGAGCAAATTGGAATGATAGCTAATTTGATGTTTGGGCCGGAATTGATGGATAGAATTCGGATTGCTCAGAGAGAAGATACTCAGTGTATGGAGACTATGAATAGGATTCAATCGGGCATATCTTCAGAATTTGATATTGGTAGTGATGAAATTTTGAGATTTAATAACTGTATATGTGTTCCTAATGATAAGGAGTTGAAGAAGCTGATTTTGACATAAGCACATGCCACTAGATACACGTTGCATCTGGGAAATACGAAGATGTATCATAATTTTTGCAAGGTGTATTGGTGGACTGGCATGAAAAGAGACAGTAGAGTTTATGGCAAAGTGTCTTACGTGCCAACAGGTTAAGGTAGAGCACCAAAGACCCGCAGGTTTGTTACATCCTCTGCCTATACCTATTTGGAAGTGGGAACACATTACGATGGATTTCATTATGGGACTACCACGGACCAAGAGGAATCATGATGGTATTTGGGTCATTGTGGATAGACTAACTAAGTCTGCACACTTCCTACCTATGAAGTCTACAGATACACTTAGTGCTTTAGCAGATTTGTATGTGAAAGAAATCGTTCAATTACATGGAGTTCCAGTGAGCATTACACCCGATAGAGATTCCAAGTTCACTTTTCATTTTTGGGAACATTTCGAAGAAGCCATGGGATCTCAGTTAAACTTTAGCACAGCTTTTCATCCGTAGACTGATCGGCAATCCGAGTGCACCATTCAAATGCTCGAGGATATGTTAAGAGCATGTGCTTTGGATTTTAAAGGCTCCTTGGATGATCATCTACCATTGGCTGAGTTTGCTTACAATAATAGCTATCACTCAAGTATCGGGATAGCACCATATGAAGCTTTATATGGTAGAAGGTGTCGATCTTCGATTGGGTGGGAAGAAGTAGGCGAACGTAAGATATCAGCTCCAGATTTAGTCGAGCAAGCCTTTGAGGATGTTAAATTAATTTGCCAAAGACTTAAGACAACTCAGACTCAACAAAAGAGTTATACAGATGCTCGACGGAGACCACTTGAGTTTTTGGTTGGAGATTTGGTGTTTTTGAAAGTTTCTCCATCTAAATGGATTATGAGATTTGGTCGAAAAGGTAAGCTTAGTCCTCACTACGTCCGTTCATTTGAAGTCTTAGACCGAGTTGGAGATGTTGTATACAGATTAGCGCTACCTTCGGAGCTATCGAGAGTGCATAATGTATTTCATGTGTCTATGCTTCGGAAGTATAATCCGGATGCATCTCATGTCATAAAATATGAACCTTTGGAGATTCGGGTAGACATGAGCTATGTGGAAAAGCCGGTTCGGATATTGGATAGAAAAGAGAAAGTATTGAGGTCTAAGACGATTCCCTTAGTTAAAGTTCTCTGGTAATACCATACTATGGAAGAAGTAACATGGGACCTAGAGAGCTTAATGAAGGAGAAGTATCAGGAACTATTTGAGCCATAACCCAATTCAAATTTGGAGGACCAAATTTCTAAAAGTGGGGAGAATGTGAAATCCCCAATTTCCTGTAATTTTCCTTTGATTGTATAGTATTTTAACTTGGAAAATTTGAATAAATATGAGAATTTTGATATATAAATGATGTATAAGACATGGAATGAATAAATGGAATTGATAGTCAAATGGTCAAGAAGTTAAATTTGATATTAGGAAAATAATTGGAGCATAAGGAAATAAATATAAGAAAATTTGGTAATGAAAGGACATGTGGCATATGGAAAATAAAAGACATTAATAGTCAAATGTCAAGTGGTCAAAGGAATTATGGCTCACATGATTTAATGGATTAATATGCATTAAAAGAAGAATTGCATTGTCATTATCTTCTCCCTCTCTAAGTCGGCAGCCATCTCGTTCAACCCCAAAATTCTTCAAGTTTCCACCACATTCATCTAGACAAACACCTAGCTCCTTCCATCGAATCGTTAAGCTTGCTTAACGAAAATTACTCCTCATCACTAGCCAAAGCTATACCTTTAATATGAAAGGCAGAATCAAAGAGATTGAGGAGATTTAAAATTCTTGCAATTTTGGTGACTAGCAAAGGTAAGAGATCGAAGTGGTTCTAGTTGATCTTGTCCATAGTTTGGAGTTGTGTAAAGTTGGTAGAGTATATTTATAAAAGTTTGAATTTGTTATGATATTACAGCTTTGAAGAAGTGAAGAGGAACTAATCGGTGCAACCAAGCTATTGGATTTTGGCTATTGAGGTAAGGAATGTATGTAATGGATATAAGGTGGCTATGTCCGCATGTCTTGAATGTTTTGGGATGAAGTACAAGCTGATTTAAGAGCAGGAAATGTCAGTTTCGAGCTTTCCTCCTAGTTACCAAAGTTGCTAGGAGCAGCCAACTGCCTTAATTAGCAACCAACTGCTTAGAGACAACCAAAGTGTAGATTTTCGAAAACCGATACAAACCAGTCAACTGTTATATAAGTCAGTCGACTACTATTTTCCAAACACCATTCTGTTTCAAACCAGTCGACTGCTATTTACTTGAAAAGCATTTTGTTTCAAAATCAGTCGATTGCCTATGGAGCCAGTCGACTGTCCTGTTGTTAGAAGCATTCTGTTTTCAAAATCGGTCGACTGCTATATGGGACTAGTTGACTGTCCCATGCGTTTTCAGAATTTCGAAATATCGAAATTTTTAAAAGAAAATAATTTCTATAAAGCAAGATATGTAATAGCAGCCGATTGCCCTATGAGGCCAGTCGACTGCCCACTTTGAAAAAGAGGTTTTAAAGCTTATTTCAGAAAAGTATGATGGTCATTTCAAAAAGCTATATGACAAATGTTTTGAGACTATGAAGTACTTGATGATTATGCACTTCTGTATATGTACTTGACTGAGGAGCCTTAGTCCGATCCTCAGTGCCACAAATGCCACCTGACTAGTGTTCATCGTGGCCCATCGACATTTGGCCAATTGTCTCTGTTATATGTTTGGCTAGGGGAGGATTCCTGGCCCCTATGGGGTACCCCAGTTACTTGACATCTCTCAGGATTATCCCTTACGAGATATATTTGCTGTATCCCTAATGAGATCTATCTAGTGCATAATTCCGTTAAAATGCTAATAGTCTCCATGTTATTTGAAAGATATATGTATATGTGATTTCACGTGATTTGAGATCCGTGAAAGTATTTGAAGAAATGGAATATTTGCATATGCGATTTCAAATGAATAAAGAAATCGAAAGTATTTGAATTACTTGATTTTACTTGTATATGATATTTGAAGGAAGTATATGATAAATGCTTTATAATGGTTTTACATGACATTATAGAGCCAAGCAGGAAAACTGCATATAGAGACATAGTACGCTCTTTTACATATGTTTCTTATTGAGCGTAAACTCACCCCTTTACAATCATTTTTTTATACAGATTATTTGAAGTGAATTCCACTCCAAATAGAGGAGCTTGCTTTTGAGATATCATAGTGTACCTTCGAGATACGCTTCCCAATAAATTCTGAAGGTATACTTATGCTGTTTTGTAAATCAGACAATGCTATAGTACAGTAATGTTTATAAGATTTTTGGGGGATTTAGGTTATGTAAGATGTGTAAGATCTTGTGCTTGGGAATGAGATATATATAAATGTAATAATTATGCTTTACATGGAATTGAGATATTTATGATGAGCTAATTAATACAAATCATCAGAAGAAGAAGTAATGACATTGACGAACGAGCCTAATCAAGTTGTGTGCAAGAGAAAAAGTTATATGTTAAGTGGTAGTGACGAGGATGTCACATCAGTGCATAGGCTATTATGTCAAAAGATTTATCAAAGTTGACAAGAATACTAAGGGAGCCATTCGAGGTAAGTTTGCCAAGTTGTGCGTTGAAGTTGACCTTAACCTGGTGTTAGTATCAAAATTTTATGTAGGCAAATGGATCAACATGTGGAATTTGAAGGCTTCCATTTAATCTGCTTTCATTGTGGCAAATTTGGCCATAGTGGATCAATGTTCTCTGGTGACCTCTTCTCCTAGCTCTTCCTTGGAAAAAGAAATAATGGCTAATGTATCTAGCGAAGCCAGCACCTAAGAGGCTTCTTATGGCCCTTAGATGATGGTGCAAAGGTGAAACAGGAAGGCACAAGTTAAAGATGAAGCTAGAAAAGGCAAGGCTAAAGTTCAGGAAGATCAACCCAAGAATTGAGGAAATAGGTTCACAGTTTTGGAAGGTGGGTCCAATTTTGATCATAGTGGATCTAATGTTACCTAAAGCTCTCCTTTCTCCTACAATAAAAGATTCATAACTGATTAGGGAATTAAATACCCATTGCAAAAGGCAGCAAACAAGGTGAGTGTTAATAGCCCCGAAGATGCGAGGAAATCACAGCCTATTGCTGCCATGACACTGCCAATATCGTCCTTTAATTTTGCAACTGTTGAGCTAAACGGGCCATCGAGCTTCGTATTCCAAGCTGGTTCATCATCAACAAGTAGACAGCCCATTTTAGGCCTTAGCACAAACACTATTCTCACAAAACCATTGTTACTAGGTCTACATCTATGAGCCTTGTTCCCACAAAAAATTCTTCGATGTTGGATTTAAACAATAGCCCACAAAAGTTACCATAGGCCAAATCGCCATCAACCCAATCGGAAACTGGTATGGTGGACGAGAATGTGGACAACATAAATCTTGTATATTAAGTTGATAATAATGCAACAAGTGCTGGCTTAAGTCATGAACCGACTGAAGTAGAAGTCATCCAAACTTCTTAAGGTGATATTACCTCTAAATTTTATTCTCCTTTTTGTGTATTTCAAACATGTCAATTCTATTCTAGAATTGTCTTGGAGCTGGGAGTAGAAGTTTCATGAGGAATATGAAGGAACTAATACGATCTCATAAAGTTGAGTGCTTGATCATCATGGAACTAAGAATTAGCAGCATGGTGGCAAATAAAGTAGTTCTCAGGCTTCTGTTTGATTTCTCTACTAGAGTTGACGCAAGAGGCTTTTTAGGGGGTTTATGGCTTTTATGAAAGTCTTCATTTGGCAAAATAGAAATTCTTAACATGGGTGACTAGTTTATAATAGGCGTAGTCACACATGGTGATGGTAGGAGGTGGGTTCTAACTGCAATATATGCGAGTTCCACACCCTCGACGAGGAGAACCTTATGGCAATATCTAAGGAGTTGGATAAGCTTGATAACGTTCCATAAGCCGTCTTGGGTAACTTTAATCAAGTTCCGTACTGTTCTGAAAAACAAGGGGGATCACAAGAAAGCATTTCGAGGATGGCTGAATTCTATAAAGTAGTGTCAACTAGGAATCTAATAGAAATGGAAGCTTCTAGTTGCCAATACACTTGGACTAATAAGAGAGATACCGGTGTTTTGATAAATAAGAAACTAGATGGAGTTTTGTGTAACTTGGCTTGGAAAAACATGTTTGTAGAGGCAGGGGTCTACAACAACCTACCACGAACTCATGGAGATCACTGGCCCGTGTTGATAAATTTGACAGGTTGCCATATTCTCAATAGCAGCTATCGGCCCTTCCGTTTTGAGGCTACTTGGCAAACACATGAGAACTTTGATAACTTTATCCATAAGAAATAGAATAAAGGGGAGTCATTGCTTGCTAATTAGGAAGACTTTCGGGAGGCACTTACATATTGGAAATATCGGGTTTTTGGGTGCATTTATAGAAGGAAGAGAGGGTCACTTGCCAGAATCAGTGGTGTACAAAGAGCATTGGAGTCTAAACCGAGAAGGTCTTTAAGGCAACTGGAAGGTGAGCTACTATCAGAATACAACAAAGTACTATTCTAGAAGGAGATACTATGGTTTTAGAAATCGAGATTGGAGTGGATTTAAGTTTTTTCATATGTCAACACTAGCAAGAAGGAGTAGAAATTGAATTAATTAACTTAAAAGGAAGGATGAGACGTGGTGCATGGATCCAACAAAAGTCAAATTTATGGTTTTGGATTTTTTCCAGAATTTGTACAAGGCAGAATCGAGATTAGAGAATGTCGAAAATGTTTGTCAATGTTCACAGTTTTATTTTTCTAGCTTAAGGTAGAAGAGATTGGCTAGTATCCCACAAGCTAAGCAAATTTTTAAAAAATTATGTGCCATGCCACTCTTTAAAGCATCGGGCCCATATGGATTTCCAGTGAGCTTCTATTGTGCTAATTGGGAGATAGCCAAAGATACAGTGATAAAGTTTGTGTGTGATGCATTTAGAGATGGTTGCTTTAATGAAGAGTTGAGTAAAGTGTTGATTGTGCTCATACCAAAGTGGAATATCTAAAATATGTATCACACTTCTGTCTTATAAGCCTTTATAATGTCATAATGAAGTTGGTTTCTAAAATTATTGTGAGTAGATTAAGGCCTTTTTTACAAAATATAGTGGCTCCAACACACTGCAGTTTCATCCCAAGGGGGAGTAGTGCAGATAATATCGTCATTGTACAGGAAGTAATTCATTTCATGAGTAGAAGAAAAGCTAAGAAAGGAGACTTGATTGTGAAGATTGACATAAAGAAGGCTTATGATCGGGTTAATTGGAGCTTCGTAGAGTGGGTTCTGACAGACTTGGGTTTACCACAGTCTCTTATTAAGTTGATCATGTTCTTTATTCAATCCACTGAGATGAATATTTTGTGGAATGGGGAACAGACATCAAATTTTAGACCTTCGAAAGGACTCAGACAAGGAGATCCACTGTCTCCTTACTTGTTTGTCCCGTGTTTACATAAACTATTTGAAATGATAGAGAGAGCAATGCAAAAAGGTGAATGGAAGCCAATCTCCATAGGTCAAGGGAGCCCACAATTACCACATGTATTCTTTGCTAATGACCTTCTTCTATTTGGTAAGTCATCACTGCAACAATATTGAAAATCATGTAGTGCCTTAAGGATTTTTGTTGCATTTCAAGATAGAAAGTTAACTTCTCTAAGTTAATGTTTCTCACCTCTAGAAATGTGGATCCAAGCTTGGTTACAAGTATAAAGAATTTGACAGGAATGAAGCATTGCATGAACTTTGGTAAGTATTTGGGAGTGCCCATATCTACTAAGAAGTTGAAAAAGGTGGACTTCCAATATCTGATTGATAAAGTAAAAGGGAGGTTAGCAGCATGGAAAACACATCAATTGTCATTGTAGGGAGAGTGACATTAATCCAGGCGGTCTCTAGTACAATTGCCACATACACAATGCAGGTTGCCAGACTACCTATTGGTGTAACAAAAGAGATTGACATGCAGGTTGCCAGACTACCTATTGGTGTAACAAAAGAGATTGACAGGCTGAACAAAAAACTTTCTATGGGGTTCCACTTCTGATAAAAAAAGAAAGTCCCACTTGTAAGCTAGAAAGAAGTGTGCTTTTCAAAACAAGTTGGTGGACTGGGATTTCGGCAAACAAAGAACATGAATTCATCCCTATTAGTGAAATAGGGATAGAAGTTGGAAGCAAGTGACATAGGTTTATATGCAAGACTTCTGCGAGCCAAATATTTTAAAGGAGAATTATTCCTAAGTTATAAAGTGAAGCTAAATTCTTCCCTCACAATGCGAAGTATTATATCAAGCAGACGTATAATTGAAAAAGGCTGCTCACGTCTTATAGGTAATGGCAATAATACTTCATTCTGGCATAACAAATGACTCAGCAACACGCCATTAGTTGAGGTATGCCCTGGAAGCATTTCTCCAAATAACAACAAAGACTGGGTCAACAATTACATTGATGTGAATGGCTCATGGGATTGGAACAAATTATATTTTTTGCCAACTGAGCTTAGGAACGAGCTTACTCTTATGCCTACTTCACAAAACGAGGAAGATAGGATTTATTAGAACAATTCAGCAAATTGGGAGTTTTTAATCAAGTCCGCTTATTCTCTGTTATTAAGTGATATTATTCCTCAGTTTTCTTGGAATAGCATATGGAAGTTGGATGTCCTTCCTGGAACTAAATGTTTTATGTGGCTAAATAAAGACTATTAACTAGAGAAGCATGCGTCAAAAGAGGCCTCAATTCTTCTAGTTTGTGTCAACGTTGTGGATCTCAAGTTGAGGATGTAATTCATGCTTTGCAAGATTGTGAATCTTCTCAGCGATTTTAGCCTGGAACTGGTAAAGTTTAACCAATACCCTTTGGTTGAATGGCTACATACAAATCTAACAAAGCATAATGTAATAGGAGATGGGAAGCATGAACGATCCACGGTTTTTGCCTACAGGTGTTGGATGCTACGGTGGCGAAACAAAATTATCTTTGACAATAACTTGGCCAACCAATACTACCCAATGTCTTTATCATTACTTAAATGAGCTACAAAATTCGACATTTAAATTCCTTCAACCTCGATGACAACCATGCATTGTTCCTTGGGAACCCTCGCCGACTGATTTTGTTAAATTTAATGTTGATGCTGCTGCACTCTCAACCCAGGTTTGACTGCAACAGGTGGCCTTGGCAAGGATAACATGGGTTTGGTTGTTGGGTTTTAAGAGACAACTAAGATGGGGCAATACTTTGCAAGCTGAGGTATTTGCCATTCATTTGGGTTTAACATTGGCATGGGACATGGGATATAGAAATGTTATTTTGGAGTCTGATTCTCTTATTGATGTTCAGAAAGTGGTGTGAGATATCAATGGGAATGATCCATTGTCTTCCATTTTGAGGGCCTGTAAAGAACTCTCCAGATGAATTGGAACTACACACTGAAACACATCTACAGAGAAACTAATACATGTGTTGGCTTCCTAGCGAGGAAAGCGCATGACATTTCTTATGAAATCTGCGTTATTGACCTTCCTCGGGATAGAATTAGCAATCTTCTTCAATTTGATGTAACAGGCACAGGCTTAACTAGGGTTTGTGCTGTTTAGTTTAGCTTTTTTCCTTCCACTTATATGTACAAAAATATATATAATAATTAGCCTATAAAACATGTATTCATTGTAAAAAGAGAAATTATTTATATTATAATAATAATTACAATACAAAATAAAAAAACAAACTTATTTAATTATTAAAAGTTAAAGAAATAACTATAATAAATGTGTCTTACTTGTCATTAAGAGAGGATATCTCTAAGACTTTCCTTGTATTATATGCATGTACTTGATATAATATAATCTTACATATATATATATATATATATATATATATATATATATAAAAGTCAAAACATTTGACTTAAAGTAAAACATCCTATGTGGATTGTCTATATGTTTGACACATATAAATTATAATAATAAAATAATAATTATCCTTTTTAAAATTTCAAAAAGATAAAAATCTCTTCCTATATATATATATATAAACAAAATAAATTATTTTAAAAAAGAAAACTCATTATAAAACTAATAGTAATCTATCCATTTATATTAGTTATAAAAATTATCTAATACTCCACCATCATCTCAAAATTCAGTTTTTAAACAGTTTCTTATCTCTTTTAATCACCAGTACTATCTAATTTCAATCACCATAACTATTTAATTCAGTTTTTAAACAATTTCTTATCTTATTCAAATACTAGCAATATCAATTTATTTTATTAAAATTTTATATCCATTCAATATAACTGATGCTTGTTATGTTTTTTCTACAATGCTAACTTTCTAACCTTCAATTTCACTATCTGTTTTGAAAATCGAATAAGATGAGATACTAATAAAATAGTGCCAAGAGTTACGCTTCATTTTTTTTATTTGTTTTCAGATCTCACTTTTCTTATTTTTTTTGCTAAGTTTTTTTTCTAAATCTCTTGATAATTCTATTATTTTATTGAAATTTTTTTGAGAATAAAATAATGCAAAAGAGAAAAGAGGTTGTTCAATGTGTTACACTTATTAAGATTGATGTTATAAATAGCAGGTAAATTCTGATTTGGCCTTGGCGATAGAATTTTATTTTTCAAATTTGTGACTTTTTTGTTATATTTATTATGATTTATTAAGTTTTAGTTTTTGGGAAAAAAAGGATGTAAATGTTCATTATTTTTCAATTTCTATTTTTCTTTTATGTCATTTAAAATTCTTTTTTCTTGCCTTATTTTAATTTTTTATTTTAACAAACTCATATTCTTTTTTTTCCTATTTTTAACAATAAAGAGATTCTAAATCCTCGCACCCAATTGCTCTTCAACACTCTACAATTCTTATAGCTAAAATGAAAATAAATAATTTATTTCTCTTTTTCCAACTTATTTTTAACTTTTTTGAATTTCCAAAGACAATTAGTAACTTATCTAATTTTCTTATTATATCTCAAAGCGTAGTTGTGATTTTCTACAAAAAGAACGATTTTTTTCATGGTAAATTAATTTTTATTGACTTTAAAAATTTACTACTTACCCATTATTTTAATGTAGTTTTAATTTTACCTTTTATGAACTCTTGCTTTTAAAAAAATTAAAAAATTTTATCCATATTATATGATAAGGGACGTTTTACTTTAGTGGCACTTTAGTCTTTCACCTCGGACCAACGCTGGGACTAACAAGAGATTCGTCAGCTTGAGACATGACCATGACAGTCACGCCTCCATCATGACCTCGGTTCAGTGTGTTCAGGTTAGTGCCTGATGCGCTAACACGAATCCACTTTTGTCATCGATTACCTTCGAACCAAGGATTCACTTTGGGACTCAGCACGGGAATAATTGTTTTGGAGGGAAAGATGACCCGAATCACCCTGCTGACCAGCATTACAGGTCAGCAAGTTTGGGTATCTTCCATTTGGCCACATCTTGCCCACTTGGACAGCTCAACATGATTTCACCATGTTGGATTGGGATCCCGATCTGCATATAAATACGACCTTACCCGACCAAAGAAAGACTGAAGCAGTTTTGCCTATTGAAAATGCCCTCAGTAGCACGTTTGACCCACATAGGACCCACAAAAGCCATCCTTGCCACCAACAATACACTTTTATTTTATTCATTAACAGTTATTAAAATTTAAAAGAATTATTGAAATAATTCACTTATCAAAATAATTATGCATGTGTGATTACAAAAATTATATTCCTTATCTAATTTTAAAATTTTTAATCAATTATCTAATCTAATCTCTTAAAAATGATCCTTTATCTAATTTTAATAATTTATCCAAAATCTAATCATTTCAAATATTATATTATCTACATTTAAAATTATTAAATTTTTAACAGTTTTTTTCCCTCTATGCAACATTTATGTTATCGTTAGTGGAGAAACATGGGGTGGGATAAATTTTATTATTTACATTTTGCGAATCTAATTTCACTCTTTGAAAGATAAATTAGGGAGCCTTAATTCTATAACACAAATCAATTTGCTAATTAAGTTGGAATTTAGATTGAGATTGTAAAAGAGCTATGCTTCCAAATTAAACAAATCTGAATCGAGATTATAAAATAATTGACATATAAATAAACATATTTAACATGAAATTTGATTAAAATTCACACATAATAAGACTTTGTTAGCTTTAAATTGACAAGCATTTTGAAAATGACAAAACTCAAGTAAGCTTAGAAATGATTTTTATACAAGTAAATTTGCTTTGAATGAACTCAATGATTGAAACTATTTTAACAAAGTCTTGGATTGCGATTTCAATTGAAAAAGTCAGTAAATACTCTTAGAAAAGTGTTAGAAGATTTTGAACTGACTTAAAATCACAAAAGCCTTAAACTTTGCAGCAAATTAAGTGCAGGATAGTGTACTGGACAAAAGGGATCGATCCCTACTGTAGCAGGATCGATCCCAAATTGGCAGCATGCTCTTGAACCATCCGGGAAAAAGTTGGAAAACATTCTGGAGAAAAGGGATCGATCCCTACTGTAGCAGGATCGATCCCTTCGCACGAAACCTGACACCAACGACTAGTTTTTGAGGGTTTCAACGGGAAGATTTGCATTAAATGCTTCACCAACTGTTCTATCCGTTTGGTGGGTTATAAATAGAGGCATTTATGAAGTTTGAAGCAAGAACAAGCATTCCAAAAGTATTCAAGCTTCAAGAGAAAAACTGAAATCTGAAAATCTTGTTGTAACTCCATTTTGAGAGATTGTTTTCTGTGTTCTTCACCCATTTACTGAAAAATCAGATATTCAAAGGGGTGAGCTATCCTTGTAAGGTCTGATATTGTAGAGAGTGGGAATACTACAAGGGTAGAGGATTAGAAGGAGATTTCTAAAGTCTCAAGAGAAATTGTAAGAGGTCTTGCCACACCTTCAAGTGGTTTGTAAGCATTCTCAAGGAAGAAGTGAATCAAAACCTTGACAAGGAGTTCAAGGAGAGAGGACGTAGGCAAGAGATTGGCCGAACCTCTATAAAACTTGTGTTTGCTTCTCTTTCCTTTACTCTTATTTACTGTATTTATTTCATTATTGTTTATTTAACTTTGATTGTGCATTAAGAGTTAGGAAAATTAGAAATAACTAGAAAAATCGATTCACCCCCCTCTCGGTAGAGCCAACAATTGGTATCAGAGCTTGGGCTCGAGAGTGACTTAGATTAACATCTATCGAGTATAAACGATCACTAATGGCTCAAACTAGTTTGTCTACACCCTTGGTAGGAGAGGGACACTCTGTGGTTAGACCTCCACTCTTTAATGGTGAAAACTATGCTTATTGGAAGACTAGAATGATGCTATTTATCCAAGCTAATGATTATGAAGTATGGAGAGTTATTGTTAAAGGTCCTCTTATCCCTATTAAGAAAGTAGATGGGACGGATGTGCCTAAGAAAGAAGATGAATGGGATACTAATGATATTAGGATGGCACAACTTAATGCTAAAGCAATGCACACACTCTTTTGTGCATTAGGATCAAATGATTATAATCGAGTGTCACAATGTGAGAATGCTAAACAAGTTTGGGATAAACTAGCTATCACACATGAGGGAACCACACAAGTCAAAGAAACCAAAGTAGGCATGCTCACACAAGACTATGAATTATTTAGAATGAAGAATGATGAGTCAATTAGTGACATGTTTACTAGGTTTACGGACATAATAAATGGTCTTAAAGCTTTAGGGAAGACGTACTCTAATGTAGAGATGGTAAACACTATAGATTTGTGATAGTTGATGATTACACTAGGTTTACTTGGGTGTTCTTTTTAAGTGTTAAAAATGAGGCCTTAAAAAAATTCACTGTTTTCTCAAAACTTGTTCAAAATGAAAAAGGTTACTCTATTTCAAGTATTAGAAGTGATCATGGAAAAGAATTTGAAAATCTTGGTTTTGATATATTTTGCAATGAAAATGGTATTAGCCATAATTTTTCAGCTCCTAAAACTCCTCAACAAAATGTGGTAGTTGAAAGGAGAAATAGAACCTTAGAAGAAATGGCTAGAACCATGCTTTGTGAAAATAACTTGCCTAAATATTTTTAGGCTGAAGCAGTAAACACTTCTTGCTATGTTATAAATAGACCTATGGTAAGGCCTATTTTAAAGAAAACCCCCTATGAGCTTTATAAAGGAAAAAGACCTAACATAAGTTATTTTCACCCATTTGGATGTAAATGTTTTGTTTTGAACAATGGTAAAGATAATTTAGGAAAATTTGATGCTAAAAGTGATGAAGGTATTTTTCTTGGCTATTCTCTAAATTCTAAGGCCTATAGAGTTTTCAATAAAAGAACACTTGTAGTAGAAGAATCAATACATGTAATCTTTGATGAATCAAATATCACTAGTAGAACCAATCTTGATGATGAAGTAGAGATCTTTGATGAACCTATAGTTGATCCATCTCAAGATAAGAATGTTAGAGAACAATTGGAAGATCTTGCTATTAACAAAAATGAGGAGTCAATGGAACAAGACATAATTGAGAAGGAATCTAGGTGTCCTAGAGAACTTGGATATGTGAAAGGTAATGATATTGTTGGAGATCCTACCATTGGAGTTAAGACTAGGTCAACCTATAGAAACATATGTCAACATGTAGCCTTTGTGTCACAATTTGAGCCAAAGAAAGTGGATGAGGCTTTGAATGATGAAAATTGGATTATGGCCATGCAAGAAGAATTAAATCAATTTGAAAGAAGCAAAGTGTGGACATTAGTAGAAAGACCTAAAGATTATCCCATCATTGGAACCAAATGGATATTCAAGAATAAGATGGATGAAAATAGCATTATTGTTAGAAATAAGGCTAGGTTAGTGGCTCAAGGCTATAGACAAGAAGAAGGGATTGACTATGATGAAACCTATGCTCCGGTAGCTAGATTAGAAGCCATTAGGATGCTACTTGCATTTGCATGTTATAAGGATTTTAAGTTATATCAAATGGATGTAAAAAGTGCCTTTCTAAATGGTTATATAAATGAAGAGGTTTATGTTGAGCAACCTCCCGGTTTTGAAAATCCAAAATTTCCTAACCATGTTTTCAAACTTTCAAAAGCCTTATATGGATTAAAACAAGCTCCTAAAGCTTGGTGTAGACACCCCATTTTGTCCGGGGTCTTGAATATTATTGGGCTTATCAAGATATTTTTAATCAAAGTTTGACACTAAATAAATTTTAATATGAGTTTAATGCTTTTTTAGAGTTTAATTAGACTTTTGGATATGAAACTATGATTTTGGACTTAAGATTAGATTTGGACTTTAGGCTCGGTGATTAAAGGACCAATTTTTATATTTAAATTTAATTTTGAATATATTTTACATTTATTAAGGAAAAATAAAAAATGAAAATTCAAAAAAATCAAGGAAAAAAAATAAAAGGGGAAAGTCAAACTTGTATTGCAAATTGTGGAATAAAAAATCAAATCTTTTGGTTTTAAAAACTTTGGACAAATCTAGAATTAATTAAAAGAATCAAATTAGAATTTGTTTATGGAAAGCTTTAAAAGAAAAGATGTCAATGTTGAGATTATGGGATTAATGACCAGGAAAAAATCAAGGAAAATTAAGACTAATATGAGGAGGAACAATCATGATAAAAAGGATAGAGGTACAATAATAAGAGAGGGGGAGAAAAAAAGAAAGACAACACACAAAAAAAAAAACCTAGAGGAGAAACCCTAGAAAAAACCTAGAGAATAGGAGAGATCGGAAAAAGAAAAAAACCTAGTTGGAGAAAAAAAAACCCTAGCTAGGGCCACCTTCATGATCTTCCCTGCACTATTGCCCATCACCGTGGGTTTCATCACTTTTTGGCTTTCACCTACTGCCACTATACCAAAGCAAGATTCCCTTCACCTTGCATACGGTTCAGGCGGCTGCTTCATCACCATCACTGCCCAGCCCATAACACCATCATTATCTTCGTTGCTGCCTCTTCTGCTTGTTGCAAAACCACCATCGTTCCTGCCACCTTTGCACCGTCCAAACCGAAACACAGCCCCTCTGCCTCATTAAGCCTGTACACAGACCATCCATCATCATCACTGCCAAGTTTCCACCCTCTTAAGTGTAGCCACATCTCGCTTACACCCCTCTCACACTATCCCTTTCCTGCTTTTCCTTACCGCAACCACCTGTCGCACCCCTGCTGCTGCACTTCACCGCTGCTTCGAGTCTACTACACCACGCCATCTGCTGGTGCAGCATCTTTGCTTTACGCCACCACTACCTTGCTGTCTAAGACATGCCTCTAATATCCCCGACTCTGCCCATTATCACAAAGCTGTTGTGGAGTTGTTGAGGAGTTTGTTCTGTTGGAAAGCATAAAACAGAACGTGAACTAGAGGAAATAAGGAAAAGCCACCAGCCCGCTTATCTTGCAGTGCTACTGCAAGGTTCTCTGTTCTTCCGTAGCTGCTGCCACGCCTCACGCCACTGCTGCTTTGCCTGTTGTATCATCCGCACGAGCCAACTTGATTCACCCAATTAAAGAAAAACGTGAACTGCAGCTGGAAAAGAACAGAAAGAAAGCCATAAAGACAAGGACGTGAGTTGTGGCAGGTAAGTCTTGTTTCACTATATTAATTAATTCATTAGTTTATTTAATAGGATTTATTTGATTAATTGGTTAATGAATAATTAATGGGTATTTGTTAATCACTTAATGTTTTGATAGTTAAATGTATGATGATAATAAATTGATAATTTAATAGTTGGGTAATTTAATAATAATTTAAATTGATTTAATAATTGTAAATATGGAAGATAATTAAGAATTGATAGATAAGATAAAATTAAATTAAATAAAAATATAAATTAATTATTAAAAGATAAATATAGATTATTCCGACGATCGAATTCTTAAAGGACTACGCTCAAGTGGTACTTTTAGAGATCTTGAGGTAAAAAAAATTCTATCCAAGGCCTCACCAGCTTAATGGAGGGTCTAAATAGGATTTTTGATAATAAATAATTCATATTCATTTTTTTTTAAAAAAAACATATATGTATATAATAAATTAAGTTTATTATAAAATAACACTAAAAATAATTAGTTATAAAATTAGAAAGATGTCAATGATTAGTAGTAATATAATAAAAATAGTAATAGCAAATAACAAAATAAGAGAGGAAATAAATAAAGTAACTAAAATTATATATTAAAATAATAATGAATGCGAATATGAATTACTCCGATGATGAAATATCAAGGGAATTACGCTCAAGTAATTTTCTTGAAAATTTCTAGGTTAAAAAATTCTCTCAAGGTCTCGCCAGCTTAATGGATGGTCTAAAGAGGGTTTTCGATAACTAATGGCTTATATCAGCCTAAAAATAAAATAAGACATATTATAAAATTTAAATAATTAATAACGAAGATAAACTGATAAATATAAGAAAATAATAATAATAAATGATAAAATAGGATGATGATAGTTAATAATAATTATTAAGATTGAGTATTGATTATTCCGATGATAAGATTCCAAAAGATTATGCTTAAGTAATGGTTTGGAAATCTTTAGGTCAAGCAATTTCTTTCAAGATCTTACCAGCTTAATGGAAGATCTAAAAGGAATTTTTTGAGAAAATAATTCATATTCATTCTCTAATAAAATAAATTAATAAAAGTAAGTATTAACAAAATAATAAAAATACAATAGAAATAGTAAAAATGATAAGATAGCGAGAACAAATTAGATAGGAGTCAAAATTAGAGTTTTTCATAAAACATTAAAATGAATCCGATGACGGAGCCTCTTCAAGCAAGTCACATAGTACTACTTGAATACTCTTGAGGTGAGGGGAATTTTTTAAGCTATCCCACCAGCTTAATGGAAGATGTTTAGAAATATTTTCCAATATTTAATTATTGAACTTAAGATTAACTAAGGCAAATTTGAGATAACCTAAAATTAGTTGGTACCATTTTAGGATGGGCGTTGTGAGGGTGCTAATCCTTCCTCACACGTAACCGTACTCCCGAACCCTAAATTTGAGATGTAGACCAGTCTTTATCCTTAGTTTGAATAGGTAACCAATCACACCTAGGTAGAATGGTTGGTGGCGACTCCATATCTTTGTGTCTAGCTATTAGGTTTTTCTCCAAAACCTAATACGCTATGACACTTGGTATGAAAAACTTTCAAAGTTTTTAATCGAAAAGGGTTTTACAAGAGGAAAGGTAGACACAACTTTGTTTATACAATCTAAGGGTCATGACTTATTGGTAGTTCAAATTTATGTAGATGATATCATTTTTGGTTCTACAAATGAGTCATTGTACAAAAATTTTTCCAAGCTAATGCAAGGTGAATTTAAAATGAGTATGATGGGAGAATTGACCTTCTTTCTAGGACTTCAAGTTAAACAATGTAAAGAAGGTATTTTCATAAATCAAGCTAAGTACACTAAAGATTTGCTCAAAAGATTTGGAATGGATGAATCTAAACCTTTCTCTACACCTATGAGCACAAATATTAAGCTTGATAAGGATGAAGGAGGAAAATGTGTAGACACTAAACTATATAGGTCTATGATTGGCTCATTGCTATATTTAATTGCTAGTAGACCCGATATAATATTTAGTGTATGCTTGTATGATAGATTTCAGTCATCCCCTAATCACACCTACAAGCAGTAAAAAGAATCCTTAGATACCTCAAAGACACTTCTTTCCTAGGACTTTGGTATCCTAAAGATTCTACACTTGACCTCCATGCCTATTCCGATGCGGATTTTGGTGGATGCAAAGTGGATAGGAAAAGCACATCAGGAACATGCCAATTCTTAGGAAGTAGGCTCATTTCATGGTTTTCTAAGAAACAAAATAGCGTAGCTCAATCCACAACCGAGGCTGAATATATAGCTTCCGGCAGTTGCTGTGCTCAAGTGTTATGGATTAAGCAACAAATGAGAGACTATGGAATAGAAATGAACCAAGTTCCCATTAGGTGTGACAACACTAGTGCCATCAATCTTGCAAAAAATCCTATCCAACACTCTAGAACCAAGCACATTGAGATTAGACATCATTTCATACGAGATCATGTGCAAAAAGGAGACATAATTCTAGAGTATGTGGACACCTTGCACCAATTAGCTGATATCTTCACAAAACCCTTGGACAAGGAGAGATTTTGCACTCTTAGAGGTGAATTAGGCATACTGAATGCTCCTTGAAGTGATTTGATGTTGCATGAATGTCTTAAGTTGGTTTGATATGATTGCAAGAAAGAAATTTGGAGAATATCATTTCCACTCGCAATTCATAACCTCAACTTGCCATGTTACCGTTCATGATCTTAGACTTTGAGGTTGAATTGTTGAATTATGTGTGCTTTGATTATGTTAAATTCTCTTCACTAGCCAAAAACCTACTTCTGATGTTTAAGACACCTTCAAAGTCATGTTCAGAGTTGTTCTGCATATTCTTGGCATTTTTCTATAACTTTTCTGCAGTATTCTGCATTTTTTCTGCAGTTTTCAAACTTCTTTCATGCATCTCAAGTGAAACACAATCAGATTTTGATTTTAAGATGGTCAAAATGCATAAGTTCCATTGTTTTCAAATCATTTTTATGCATCATGCATGCGGCAAGTGGCTAAGGAGACAATCCTTCACCAATAGGATTGATTTCCCAGTCTGTTGGCCAAAATTCTGGGTGTTGGGAGCAATCTGCCTAAAAGGGATCGATCCCTCTACAGTAGGGGATCGATCCCCTCGTGACAGAATGGACTTCGCTCCCCTTTTAAACCGTCGGGCCCTCCTTCCTTTCCAACTATTCACTTTCTTCTTCACCTCTCCACGCCGTTCCTCATTTCCTCTCATCTAAAACTACTAGATCTCACTCATTTCTACACCAAATCACTCCATTCTTTCACCAATCTTTCTCATTTTCTTCTCTTTTTCATTTTCCCTCCTCATTTTCTACCAAAATCCCCCCTTTTCTTCTCTTCCTTTTTCTTCCACACCATGGTTACTATTCACCCAACATTTCAATTGTAAGTTTTTCTAACATTTTTCATTAAATTTTTCTTGCATTTCTAGTTTCTTTTATCATGTCTTGCCTACCCATGTGCATATCTTGCATCAATTTCTTCTCCGTCTAAGTTTTCCACTCCGTCTAAGTTTTCCACTCCTTTGGCACTTGTGTTTTTCTCAAGTTTATACTTAGACTATCTGTCATTTTTCATCCGAATTTCCTTGTTATAATTGTTCAATGCATCTTGGGTTGTGGCTCTCTGCTGTTGGTTAGATCACATCTCTCCCACACACTCATCCATAGTTCCTCAAACTTGTGCACACCACCTGTTTGATAAAAGTCCTCAACGAAATTTCCTATCTTTTTCCTTCTCCATATGGCTCCTAAGATTAAGCACACTGCTCAAAAACGCAAAACCCGTGCTTCCTCTTCCTCATCCTCCATACCAACCACCTTTAACCGCTGTTTTCGCCATGCTAATGAGAAAACCAAATTTCTAGCCGAATTTGCCAATATACCCATTAAGCATTGGCGTCCTATTGATTTCGACTTTCTCGAGTCAATTCATTTTCCTTACCTTGCCAAGTTCAATGAATAGGGTTGGACCCAATTCCTCAAAATCAATACTCCGGTCCCAGCGAACATCATTTGAGCCTTCTTTTCCAACGCCGACATCATCTATGCTCCAAATAATGACTGTAAGGTTGTCGGGATTAAGTCTTATGTCATGGGCAAGAATATTGAACTGACCACGCAATCCCTCTCTCTTGCCTTTAGACTTCCTTAGGGCGGTAATATCTATGAAAATATCGATGTCCCCTTAGCGTTTCCCGTTACCGATAATCGTGCAAGCGACCTTCCTGTCTTCGCACGCCTCCTCCATATCATCATCTCATGGAATCTCCGCCCTCTTGGCACCCGATATTCTCATCTTCGCAAACTTGATCGTTTTTTGCTTCATCATATTCATGAACCTAACGGCGACCCACCAGACCTACTACACTTTATCCTTCATGATTGGGTGAAGATTGTTCGTGGCAAGGTCCACACCATTGTTTTCCCTCAGCCTCTCGCCTACTACTTAATCTCTGAAGGCGTTGACTGTTCATGTGAGGTTGGCATACTTCCGGATGCCAACACCACAATCAATCTCACCACCCTCCATAACTTGGGATGGTATCTTCATCAAGTGGGTGACACCTTCGAATGGGTCAAAGGTCATGGTCAGCCTGCGTCTCCCGAACATGCTCCGGCACCAGACGGCGAAGAAGGAGTGGATGCAGCCGATGCACCTGCAGCAGCTACATCTTCTGCACCTTCCGGCTCCTCGTCAGCATCTCTTGACCAGATCATGCATATGCTTCAAAACTTTCAGCATGACGTGGGTGAGCGACTTGATCACATCGAGGCCACCCAAGCTGCCTTGTTCGATGAAATTCAGGATGTTCGCATGCAACATGAGGACTTCGTTGAGCAATATCACAAGACCTTTCCAAGGCGTTGATCCTCCTTGTTGTGACATGTGTCCTGCTTTCTAGTTGTTTTATGTTAATGCCTATGTTCATGACTTTGCTAGTTATCCTTTCTAGTTGTTTTATGTTAATGACTTTGTCTATGACTATGTTCATGACTTTGCTAGCTATGCCTTCTAGTTGTTTTATATGTTAATGACTATGTCAGTTCTGACATTCATTGTGCGTTCATGACATTGGGTTGATCTTTGTTTCTCTTTATTTCATTACCAATGCTATTGCTTTTTCTGCTTATCATTGGTATACCCTTATTGCTTTAAATTGACTTATCCCACTAACCATTTCCCCGTGCTATTTGTTCTGTTTCTTCATTTGCTATGACAAAAAGGGGGAGAATTCATGTGGTAAACTTGTATTAAATTGAGGGGGAACAAATATTAAATTGAGGGGGAGCAAATATTGAGGGGGAGTAATGTTTTTCAAAAATTAAGTAACCTCAATTTTCAAACACATAAGCAAATTTACCTTAAGTTTTGTCATATCAAAAAGGGGGAGATTGTTAGCTTTAAATTGACAAGTATTTTGAAAATGACAAAACTCAAGCAAGCTTAGAAATGATTTTTATACAAGTAAATTTGCTTTGAATGAACTCAATGATTGAAACTATTTTAACAAAGTCTTGGATTGCGATTTCAATTGAAAAAGTCAGTAAATACTCTTAGAAAAGTGTTAGAAGATTTTGAACTGACTTAAAATCACAAAAGCCTTAAACTTTGCAGCAAATTAAGTGCAGGATGGTGTACTGGACAAAAGGGATCGATCCCTACTGTAGCAGGATCGATCCCAAATTGGCAGAATGCTCTTGAACCATCCGAGAAAAAGTTGGAAAACATTCTGGAGAAAAGGGATCGATCCCTACTGTAGCAGGATCGATCCCTTCGCACGAGACCTGACACCAACGGCTAGTTTTTGAGGGTTTCAACGGGAAGATTTGCATTAAATGCTTCACCAACTGTTCTATCCGTTTGGTGGGTTATAAATAGAGGCATTTATGAAGTTTGAAGCAAGAACAAGCATTCCAAAAGTATTCAAGCTTCAAGAGAGAAACTGAAATCTGAAAATCTTGTTGTAACTCCATTTTGAGAGATTGTTTTCTGTGTTCTTCACCCATTTACTGAAAAATCAGATATTCAAAGGGGTGAGCTATCCTTGTAAGGTCTGATATTGTAGAGAGTGGGAATACTACAAGGGTAGAGGATTATAAGGAGATTTCTAAAGTCTCAAGAGAAATTGTAAGAGGTCTTGCCACACCTTCAAGTGGTTTGTAAGCATTTTCAAGGAAGAGGTGAATTAAAACCTTGACAAGGAGTTCAAGGAGAGAGGACGTAGGCAAGAGATTGGCCGAACCTCTATAAAACTTGTGTTTGCTTCTCTTTCCCTTACTCTTATTTACTGCATTTATTTCATTATTGTTTATTTGACTTTGATTGTTCATTAAGAGTTAGGAAAATTAGAAATAACTAGAAAAACCGATTCACCCCCCCCCCCCCTCTCGGTAGAGCCAACAGACTTAAACATGGCACTTCAGCAACAAGGAAGGACATAGATTTACAATTTGGAAGACATTAAGAAAATAAAACAATTAAAATATTATATAAATATATTTAAAACTATTAAAATAATCTAAGTAATATCTTAAAAACTTAAAAATAATTAAAATATTATATGGTAACTAATCCATTTAAAAAATAAATTTAATTCTCTAATACATTCAAAACAATTAAAATAATTAAGCATAATTTTTTTTTGAAATAAATTCACTTTATTGAAATTAAGATTGAACATCAATTTTTAGTACATCATTTAAAATATCAGGATAATCTTCTACCCAACACATATCTTGCTCGCAACTTAGGCCTAACTTTGCTAGTAGGTGTGCTACTTGGTTCCCAAATCTTTGTGTGTGTTTCACTTGATAATGTCTGAAGGACTTTAGCTTCTACCTTACCTCCATCACGATGTCATTCACAGCAGACAAGTCTTCCTCATCTGTGATCAACTTCCCCATAAGGCATGAAGAGTCCCTTTCCTGAATGATTTTTGATAGGCCTATATTTGCTACAAATTCTAAAGCCTTGAGTGCTGCCTATCCTTCTACTATCAATGGATCAAAATTCCACCTCCATTTTCTTACGAAAGCCCCTACAACTTCACCTGTATGGTTTCTAATGACCACTCCCAATCCTCATGTAGCTATCTGGTGATTTGTTGCGCCATCAAAGTTTACTTTGTAAACACCTTCCTTTAGCTTTTTCCATGTCTGGTTGGTAGTGGTCCTTTGCTTCCTATCCAGTTCACAAGCTCTGTTAAAATCATTTATATAATTTGAAATAAAAGCAACTATGATACCTGGATCAGCTTTATTGTTGTCATGGATTTCCTTATTCCTACTGTTCCACAATCCCTATATAGTGAAGGTGAGCTGTTGTAGTTGCTCTTTTGTCAACATTACAATACATTCTAGTAACCCCTCCGCTACTCTTTGATGCACAAGCTCCTCACACTCATATTTCATTATTGTCCACACCTTTTAGGCCTTGGAGCATTCCAATATAACATGTGGAATTGTCTCTTCTCCCTCATTACATCTCTTACACTTGGGATCATTTGTTATTCTCCTTCTATATAAGTTTGCTGCCACTGGAAGAAAACCATGTATGATTCTCCATAGGAAAACCTTCATCTTTGTATTGGACTGCATTTCCCTTCCCTCATTTAGCAGCCTATACCTACTTTTCACATAGTAATGCCCATCTGATGTATGGTGCCATATCAAAATATCCTCCTTGTCGGTTTTGCACAATGGGATTGATAATATCTATTCAGCTATTTCCTTTGGAAACTTCTCCAATATCTAGTCCCATTTCCATTGTCTCATTCGATGCTCAATGAGTGTGCTCACTCTATCATGCTCCTTCCCAGAGATTAGCAGTGTTCAACGATTTACATCCAATCCATTTATCCTGCCATATTCTGATGCTTTGTCCATTTCAAACTTTCCATCTCAACCCTTGTTTCAATAGTTCCCATCCCTCCTAAATACTTTTCCACGTTAGTGAATGGCTGTTTCCAAGATTGGCTTCCAAGAAATCCTGTGATACAAAATACTTACTCTTCAGCACATTATAAGCTAGAGTGTTTTTGTTGTGTATCAATCTCCATCCTTGTTTGGTAAGGAGAGCTTCGTTGAAGAGCCACATGTTGCTAAAGCCTAAACCACCTTCCAGCTTATTCCTGCATGCTTGAGACCATGTGGTCCAATGAATTCCGTTCCTTTCCTTGTTCGTTCTCCACCAAAAGTTGCAAAACATTTGATTTATCTCCTCACTTAGCGGTTGAAAACATCCCACGACATATATTAGCCTACTACTCCATTTTTGAATTTTTGCTCCCATAGACAATAGCCTACTACTCCATTTTTATCCTCCCATAAATAATAGCCTACTGCTCCATTTTTGAATTTTTGCTCCAATTCTATCCTTAAGATTTGCAAATACTCGATTTTTCCCTCAGCCCACTATGATTGGCATTCCCAAATACTTTCCAGGGTTGGAAATATCTTGTATCCCAAAACAAGTCTTGATCTTTCCTTTACAATTCTCATCTACATTTCCATTGAAGAAGAGTGTGGACTTATTATAATTCACCTTCTGGCATGTGCCTTCCTCGTATCTTCATAGCACATACTGCACCTTCTCGCTTTCATTTCTACTTGCCTTGGCAAATAACAGATTGTCATCAGCAAAGAAAAGGTGTATGACTTCTAGGCCCGTTACGACCTGCTCAAACTCGTTACAATTTTCCTTCTTTGTGGAAAAATAATAGCATAGCTGATAAACCTTTAGAGCAGATCAAGAACAAAAAAAATGAGAGTGGATCCCCTTGTCGGAGTCCTCTCTCTAGGCAAAAAGGGTTAGTGAGTGTACCATTAAAGGTTATTGAATAGGAGACTGATTTCACATGTCTCATAATTTGATCAATCTAATGGCTGTGGAAACCTAGTCTACCCATCATTCCATGTAAAAAATTCCTGCCTTACTCATGTCCAGTTTCAATGCAAAGAAGCCATTTCTCCATGTTCTTTTCTTTTTAAGAGAATGTAAAAGCTCATATGCGACTAGTACATTATCTAAAATTAATCTCCTTGACACAAATGCACTTTGTGACTTACTAATACATCTAGGTAGGACCTTCTTCAACCTGTTTGCTAGTACTTTGGAAATAATTTTGTAGATCACATTACAATGTTCTATTCTTGTTTGGTTTTTTAATTTTGGAATTAATACAATGATAGTATGATTTATCTCTGCTAAATCCTTACTTCCCTAAAGACATTCTAGACTCAATCTAACAGCATCATTTTTAACAATACGCCAGTATTTTTGATAAAAGAGTGCAGGCATACCGTCAAGACCGAGCGTTTTGGTTGGGTTCATTTGCTTTAAGGCTATATAGATCTTCTCCTCCAAGTAGTCTGATAGTAAGTACTCGTTCATCTTGTTTGAAATGCATGGCTCTATAGTGTCAAGTATATCTTCAAAGTGGTTGCTACTTTGGGATCGAATAAGCTTTGTACAATAGTCAGTAGACATTGTCACCTCGTTTTGATCATTGAGCTAACCCTTCATTGTATTGCTCCTCTGGCTTTTACTTGCTTGGGCATGAAAGAAACTTGTATTTTAGTCTCTTTCTCTAAGCCAGGTTGTCCTCAATCGCTGCATCTAGTACATTTCTTCCCTTTCTATTAACTGGTTGAGTTCCTCTTTTAATACCCTTACTCTTTCCAGCCTTTGATTATTCAGGTCTTGATTCCTGCACCTATCTAATTTTGCCTTTAGCGTTTCTTTCTTTTTCCTCCATTCCCCAAAAGTTTCTATATGCCAATTCCTTAGTGCATGAAGAACTCTTTTGTTTTGGTCCAACACGTGGTCCGTTTCCCCCTCTGTCCATGCATTCTCCACAATATCCTTACATTATTCTTCCTTTGTCCATAATACCTCAAAAAAAGCTCTCTTCTTTGCCTTCTTCCTTCTCCCCAAATCACTGTTTTCTATTTTTAACAGTAGTGCCTTGTGGTCGAATATGCTGGTTGTTACGTGGGTGACTTCATAGTTTTGGAAACATGTAGGCCATTCTCTATTGGCAACAAATAGATCAAGCCTTTCTTTGATGTAAGTAACTTCCATCCTTCCCCTTTCCCATGTGAACCATGGACCCACAAAATTGAGGTATTCCAAATTACAACTCCTCCAATGCCTCTTGAAATTGCACAAATTGAGCTTCTCTTCTCATCTCGTCCCCCAACCTTTCATGACTCTAAAGAATTTCATTAAAATCACCCATACATAACCATGAGAGATCATTACCCTCTCCAAATCTTCAAAGCATTCTCCAACTTTCCTCCCTCTTACTCGTGATTGATTCACCGTATATGCCCGTTATCCTCCACTTTTCTGTACCATCTTCATTCTCAATTCCCATATCGATATGGTATTTTGAGAGATTTCTTAGTCTAAGATTGCTTTCATTTATCCACATCATTGCAAGCCCTCCTTTGTTTCTTTTTGCCCCAACTCCTATCTATGCATGCATTCCACATCTTTTAGCTATTCTGTCTAGCTTTCATTTATATAGTTTTGTTTCACATAGAAAAACTACATGGGGAGCTTTACTTTACACCAGCTCTCAAAGAGCAACTAATAACCTATGGGTTTCCAAGTCCATGGTAGTTCCACACGATGCACCTTATGGCTATCGGCGAGACTGGCATCCAGTCTCCTCCAATATCATATTTAGAATCGCATTATAACACTGCCTTTTACCTGCTTCCGTCTCCTCATCCGAGTTCTACGAGTCATTATCTTTATCTTTTCTTTTCCTGCATTGCTCTTCCCTGTCTTTGTTATCCTTTCATGCCTCTCTAGCTCATCGTTTCCATTTCCTTATTTTTGTCTCTTGCTTCTAAGTATTTCCAGCTTCCACCTTTTCTAAGTTTTGATCAACTGCATTAGTATTTAGTACAATCTGTTGAAGCTTAGGGCCTTCTATTACTAGTTGGTCCAAATTGTTCTCTTTGTATGCATGCAAACTCCTATTCTAAGTCTCCCTTGGTGAATGGTGTGGGTCCTCATTACCACATAACAGTTCTACTTAGCTTAGAGTTCCTTTGCTAATTGCATCTATCAAATCTGCTTGTTTAGTATTTTAGTCTAGTTCAACTACATTACCTGATGCCCTATCCTTATCTCCTTGATTTTTCGTCTTGGTTTTTGAAACATCCATCGTGGGTTTGACAATCTCAAATACTAATTGCCATCTAACCATTTGTTCGTTGCTAGCTAAGTCCTCATTCCACTCCCTCATGGCTTCATCACCAATGCCATGTTTGTTCATAAAATTACTTGAACCTGATTTTTCACCATCATCGCACACCTTCTTTCCTTCAAACGATGGCTTGCTCCATCTGTTGCCTTTCTTGCTTAAAGGAGAAGCACGAAGCCAGTCCCCATTCTGGTATCTCGTATTTCCATGTTCCAGCTCTAGTTTCTCAATATCACATTCCACCAGTGAATGACTAAGACGTCCACATTCATAACAAAATAAAGGCAACCTTTCATAAGAAACTCTCCCTAGATCTCTCGTGTTATTCACTCTTGATACATTGATGAATCTCCTTAATGGCTTTGAGACATTTATTTCCACTCTAATCCTTAGATATCCTCCTTCTCTTCCAGTAGCAGTATTCATGTCTGTAGAGATGAACTTCCCGATCTTATTGCCTATCCTTTCTGCCACCACCAGATTCATCATGTTAAGAGGAATGTCATGTATTCAAATCCAGAAACATGTCCAGTTGAAACTATAATCCGATGGCATGAGATTTCCATCGTACTCCTCAAATAAAAGTAGTTGCTTATTGAATGCCCACAGAGACCCTGCCACATTACTCTTTGTTAGTCTCCTTCTGTTGCAAAATTGAACAAGAATAGGTTTTGCTCCAACGTAATGACCTCTGCCTTCCTTGACATTCTCCATACTACGCATAGCACTGTTGTCATAGCGTCCTTGTTAAAAAATCTTTTGGTTAACAGTTTTGCCCCCAACCATTTCCTTCCTTCCTCTACATCATCCAAACCCTCTATTCCATCAATACCCACTAATTCTTTCTCTTCTGCTATCTAGGTCAAACCTCCATCAGATTATCTTCTATTCTGTTCCAGTTAATGATCAACCAATCTACTGACTACTCAACAAATGATTGTTCTGATTTCAATGACTCTGAAAAAAAAAAGTCGATACTAAGATCCTTGTATTGAAACAAGACTAAGAGAGTGTAACATCCCGTTACCACATTTTTCACGTATTTTCATACAACTTTACCGGTTGGGTTGTCTGCGATGTCATTAACATTCAACAGTAACAGTGATAAATGCTAAACATTTATCTATTAATTATGAAATATGAAATTTCTTTTCATTATCCCTTTAATCTGACATCTCCTATTAACTTTTATTTCACTAATGTAGTACTGTATACATATGTCTGAAATGTAAAAGAGAAGAGACTGTACCTGTCACATTTAACGTGCCATGCCTCAGTGCTTTAAGCATAGCTATACCCATCTGAGAGCTAATTCTCTCAACTCCGTGTACTTCTTATATGTGGAGTTAAAACAAAGGGGTGAGCGATTCATACGCTCAGTAAAGGAAATATATGCTGCTTTAAATAAAGCAAAACTATCTATCACAACACATTTATTCTTTTCTTAATAATAACCCAGTAGAAAAGACAATGGATATATAGTAAACAACTCTCTTAAAACACCATTCAAATCACTGGCTAACAGTTTACTTTAAAATGTAGTAAACACTATATAGGATTTCGACAAATCCTCACAGTAAACAGAAATTGGTAAGTTGAGACTAGGCAACAAATAAATCATGCTATCATCGTTCCCCCTCCCCTTTGCGAGAACGGAATCTGCCGCTTTTGGGGTGCACCCGTAGGCCATCGCCCCTCACGACTATCTCAGATCTATAGCCATAATCTATAGTGGTCCTCGGGTCCACTTGCCAAGTGACCTCGAGACCGCTGATGACTTGGCGGGTCCATCAGCCCTGTGACGCCCTGAGGTGCACTCATTGGTCCATCGACCGAGCCACCGCCCCAGACGGGTCACGCAACTACATGAATAATAATGCATGAATTCAGGGCCTAAAGTCTCAAAAAAATCACTTTCATACCTCATAAAAAACCTTTATGAAATTATTTCACTCATATTATCATTTTCTCAAAATGATTCAATTTCCAAAAAAGTTTAGGCTTTCTATTTACAAAACGCCTTGAAAACATTCTAAAATCTCAACTTTTAAAATCTGCTCGCCCATGGTCAGCTCGCCCGATATGGCTCGCCCATGGCAGCTCGCCCAACGCGGAGAACCTGTGTTCGCCCGCAAATTTGAAAGCAAAACTGGCTCGCCCTCAGTGGCTCGCCCAGTAATCAACTCGCCCAAAAGGTTTCATATTTCTATTTTGAAAATATTAAAACGTCTTATTTTTCCTTTAAGAAATTACTCTTTAAAACTGTTCGCCAGAGTCAGCTCGCCCTTCACGGCTTGCCCCTGACTAACTCGACAAGACGGTGAATTAGTATTCGCCCGCCACTTAGCTTTTCAAAACAGAACTATATCTCGTTGATAGCGGTTCGCCCGCCTTAAATTTAAAACAAGGGCCGTCCGCCCAAACACATTAAAAAGGGTTCGCCCAACTATGGCTTACCCGGATTTCCCTTTAAAACAAGGGCACTCGCCCAGTTCTCATAAAAGAGAGCTCGCAACTTAGCTCGCCTGAGTTTCTGCCTAGAACAAAGATACTCACCCGTCTTTATCAGTTCGCTCAACAAAACAACATATGGCGGCTAGTAGCTCGCCCGTGATCAAACAATTTAATAAATAAATACATGCCATAAACCAAAAATAATTTCTAAATATTTTTATAATATTTCTACTCCACAGGGCATGTATTTTACTTCACATATATCTCCCTTACCTATTTTAACGAAGCTTTGCTTCGCCCTGCTTCCTGCTCGCCAATAGCCATTTCCAATTATTGGCTGCAAATAATTATAAATTTTATTAATATTTTCATTTCATATCACTAGGCGAGATTGAGATAAAACAAATGACTACTCGCCCAACAGAGCTCTGATTAGCCCAACCGAGTTCGCCATTCACCAAAATGCTTACACGTGGGCGTTCACCCACCATTACTCGACAACAATATATATTGGAGTTCGCCCATCATTCACTTCGCCAAACTATTATTGGCTTAAATATGGGAGTTTGCCCACACTTATACTCGCCCAATGCCTTATGCATTTTAGCTCGCCCATCATTTCACTTCACTAGAATTGGGCGATTTCGCCCATTAACACAGAATTTACCTTGGCGAGTTCTTTATTATCCACTCACTCTCATTGGCGATTTCTAAATTTTCCTGATGGGTGATCACTATAGTCGCCAATCTCGTCACTTATTCCATTATTTTTCTTTTTTTTTCATGTTCTTTAAGGATCTAACTAAAACAAGGTTGCATTTCTAGGTTTATTATGATGTAAACATACAAATCTACTGATTAACATCAAGAACACCTCAGACATCTGAAACTCACCTCAACCATCTGCACTCCCAGAACTAATTACTTCCTGTCTCACGTAGGCCTTCTTTTGCTTATTCCTTTAGCTCATCAAACTAAGGAGGAAAGAGGTTTGCAAGCTGGTTTACTTATTTAGCCGCCTGAAGAGTCAAGCTCAATAAATCAACCATGGCAAGATTGGAAAGAATAACAGAAACCTGCAGTCGCATAGTTTCCGGGAGAAAGATGAAGTTTGCTAAGCCGATCTTCCTCAATTGTTTCTCCTTATATAGTCATGCTATCTAATCAGAATTCCTCACCTGGCCTTATCCCATCTTCTTGCATTTATTCCACGTCTTTCATGCATTTAAGGCATGAAGAAAACTGCAGCTCAAAGTGACGTGGAAGTCTCCCTTTCACATGCCTTTTTCTTCTGCTGCAGACTTTGCTTAATTCCTCAACCAATAAGGCTAATTCCTTTATTGACTTTACATCCTCTCTATTAATTGTCTCCAACCGTATCATTTACAAAGTCAATTTTGGCTGCACTGGTCATACGATAATTCCAATTCCAGTTCGCCTATTGAATCTAACATATCTCAACTTGCCAACATAATCAGGCTTGCCTATGCAAATATTCAATCGATATAGGCGATTACATGTCCTCGCCCATTTGGACGATTATCCCAGCAACTCACTTGACTAACTCATTGGCCAATAAGGTCATTAATCATACTCGCCCACTTGCTATCTTTCAAGTCACACAATCTATGTGGGCGATCATGAGTCCTCGCCACACACGGGTCATCATCTAATCACACCCTTGGCGAGCTCACCTATTCGCCCTCACCATCATTCGGCTATCACCATAAGCCACTAGCTGGCGAACTCACATATTCAGAAAAAGGCAATTGCATTAACTCGCCAGCATCAATCTCGCCATCAACCCTTGCAATGGCCATATCTTGCTAGCCCATTGGCGAACTGTTTCATTATGATACTCGCCCATGGAGTATCTCACGGGAATTGCCCCATTTGCATCCAAAGTTAGGAGCTTTTCACCAAAATGTAAATCTTTATTTATTATTTACTTAATTTCCAATATCCATTTTATGAGATTAAGGTCTGCAGTAGGGTAGAATCAGATCTTACATTTTCTCCCCACCTTAAGAAATTTGGTCCTCCAAATTTCAACCAGACCTGTCAGTGTGAAAGCTCTGAATATTTCTTACACATAAGGCCCTTTAATTCTCAAGGAGCCTCCTACTACCAGAATATCCAATCAAATGATTAATCTAGATCACGACACTTTATCCTTCCTATCCAGAATCTGTACCAATTTCTCAACGTAATTCCTGTCCTCTCTAATCTCTAGGACTCATTTCGAATCACGTGAGAAGTATATGGATAGTACTTTCTCATTATTGAGACATGGAATACATTGTGCACTCTTGACAACTCGGGAGGTAGTGCACATCTTTCCACATGATCTAAGATCTCCAACGATCCAATGCATTGGGAACTCAATTTCCCTCTCACTATGCATCCCAATGGTGAGACCTTAATATACATAACCTCTTGTATATCTCAAGAAGTCTGTTCGACCAAGTCGAAAATAATTTTCGGTCTCCCATTTCGCATGCTATCGTGGATTATATCGTCTGCTAAATAACTTCTTTCAAATGTTATGCCTATACTCTCTTGTGGCCATTTTCATCAACAAACTCTGCCAGGGTAGAGGATTATCCCAGGAGCCTATAAAATCAATCGCACACGCTCATACCATATCCTCGAGCATCCATCTCATACGCTCGGATTGTCTCTCAGTCTGCGGATAAACTGCGGTGCGAAACTCAATCGGGATCCCATAGCTTCCTGTAATCTCTCTCAACACTGAGATACGAAGCGGGACTCCCTATCAACTATAATGTTCACTGGAATATTGTAAACCTCACCATTTCCCTGACATATAATCCGGCCAAGGCATCAATCAGCTCAACAAATTCCATAATCAAGGAATGAGCAGACTTACTAAATATATCCACAACCATCCAGATAGCAATTTACTCTTTTCAATTTTTCACTGAGTATAGGAAGTACCTCTAATATAGGTATTTTTCTTCCTTGTCACCTTCTCAACTTTTATTTATTCTCGTCTCCAATATGAGACCACGAATATCTTTTTATATTCCTCATTGTCTCTAAGAGTACTGTCCGTCTCTTAAGGCTATCAATAATCATCCCTTTGGCGCTCTTCCGCGCTCTAGGATTATTCTCTCAAGTGGGTTGGCGACCACCTAGTTCGCCCACATCTCACAACCTGTTATCCGATGTTGAGCGATCAACCCACTTGTGGGTCGCCCATCCCAAATTTTCTCAAGGTCCTGAAGAATCTCGGGCGTCTTTTCTCAAAACCAATTTACACTCACTGAAGTCTTTTATCATCCTTGAGAGTTAGTAACTCATCTATACTATTTATCACTTATCATCTCATTCAGTGCTATTCGATTATAATTTGGTGACTATCATGTAACTAATTTTAATCATTCGTATGTAATTGTCCCAGTAGTCTCTAAAATACCACGCACTCGCTCTCAATATATCCCGGAGCGTCCACACAATGCGCTCGGATATCTATATCAATCTGAGGCGGTGCTAACAGTAAAAATTTGGAATCCCAAAGCTTCTTGCTATTCTCTCAAAGCATACGGTGAATCAGGGATCCCTATCACAAGTACCCACTCACTGGAACTTCACCTACGTCCTCTCTGTTTCACTAATGTATATCGACTAAGGCACTTATTACATCCCGAAACCTGATGATGAAGAAGTGAAATAATTTGGTTACTCAATCCATAATCACTTCTATAACCTCATGACTCTTTCGGGTTCTCTACCATTCCACAACGATCATCTCATGGTTAGACTATGACTGCCATTCTTTTGCAGACCTTAATGTTAGCCACCGATTACGTCTCAAGTAATCATTTTCCCCTCGATAACTTCTCTTACATCAAGTTATCATTTTATCTCTTCTATTCTCCTAGTACATGTAATGTCACTACTTGGAGAATATACTTTTCCTGACATCAATTTCTGAAATTTAAATTTATTATCATTCCAATTTCATTACCACTTTACTTATACAATTTCACATTCCCAATATGTACATATATACACATGTGTATATCTTTTTTTTTTCAGGATTAGCAGTACTTCTTGTATTTGCTCCTCTGAGTATGACAATTTCATCTTTTTAACTCTGGCTTGTCATTAATTCCAACCATAATTACATAATTATCAAGGGAAATCACATTTATTCATGTACTTGGGAACTACCTCATAACTTGTGTTCCCTAGTCATTATATGACTTGTCTTCTCAAGACAATTTCATTCTTTTACATTCATTACCACAATTATTTTCCCACTTAATATAGTACTTTACTGTTACTATCTCGTAACCATGTCGAATACTATATTCATACATACCCATTCACTTCCACTTCCTCCCAATTAAGCATTGAATCAATAAGGTAGCAAATTTCACAAACTCTTCAACAATTCATTTGTGCTATACGGGTAAAACTCATAAATTTTATACCCCAATAAGCACACTTTAACCTCAATTAATTAGTAAAATCTTTTACTTAAACAATTTTAATGTCTGCTTAATCAATTGAGACCTCACATCTCTAATATATATATATATTTCAATTAGAAACCAATGGTAACTGACTGAACAATAAGGTTTTCCATACCTTATTCAATAATATTGCTGATATCAATATACATGTTTATTCTCTTTAAAATCATCCTAGTTGGCTCTAGGCACACAAATAGGAAGGATACTACAGTCGGCTAGGGATCCAGATAGAATATGATAGGTATTTTAGAATACCATACTTGTTCCGGAACCTAGAAGCAACTGTAGAGAGTACTAATCCCATTGTTTTCAAAATGATAAAATTTTCGTTTTCACCAGTTATAACAAACTAGTTTTATTCTTGACTCATAAATCTCTTGAGTAATTTCTCAAGCTCTACTGATTCACTGGTAAGAGCTTACAAATAGATTCCTATTTCAATTCACCAACCTCTAAGCTTGTCAACTAAATCTCGATGCCAACTTTATCATTTGGTAATTACGAGACATTTCATTTTCTTGGCGATTACAGCTTTTGTTCTGTTCGCCACATTGCTTTGACTCATGTCATATTGTTGATCAGATTACTCACCATACTCTTTAGGCGATCATCACTAAAATTATTTGGGCGATCATCACTAAAATTATTTGGGCGATCAGGATCCTCACCCACTTTAGCAATTCATTTTATATTGGCGGACTCATGTTAGTTCTCGCCATCATCTAACTCACCCACACCATTGGCGATCATACATTTGCACGCCCATTGGCGAGCTATCATAATGTAGTTCTCGCCTATCGAGTATTTCTCATAATTTTCATAATAGCACAGTTCTATGGATATCGTAGCGGACCAGCCCAACTGGCCATGGCAACCCCCTTTTTGGGCCCATTGACAACGATTGCTGTGACAACGCTACTCATCCATACTGTCCTCTTTGGCGATCACCTCGATGGCCGGTTCTTCCAACCGTACTCGAGTTCGCCCATCTCAAAGTTTTCTTTCTCATCCACAGACTCAAACACTTGACTTCCTCAAATGTCAAGTCACTACTAATATCCCTTCTCATAAGGAGTACATATAACCAGTTTACATCATTTCTCACACAATTCACTTTAAATTCAGACCCCAAAATCCACAACAGGGCTGACTATCTCGCGACCTCTCATAGCTTGTACTCTGGGTCGCCTTACTTATTAATATATCAATGGGGTCCACAGTAAAGATCATCCTTTACACCACCACATACTATTTCACCATCAATTTGTATTTTAAATCCATTCAATCACTTATGACTTTGAAAGAAAACATGTCAATATAGGGGTATATTCATAAATTCCCCTTTAATTCTCTCTCATCAATATAACTCCAAACACGCGATCTTAGAGCTTATATGCAAATATTATCCCTTTTCATCTCAATATCATCATTTTCAGTATCTTAGTTCGATATGGACAGAGAAGTCCTGGTGGGGCCCTCACTGAGTTCCTCACTGTACCTTATCGAATAGACCCGACATTATGATGATAAGATCGCCTATCTCATGCAAAATTTCCGGATTACTATCTCTATTTGTAACCCATAATTAGTCAACTTTCACCATATTTCACCACTTAACTCATTTCACAGTCATTCAACTCCTCTATACATTCAGACTATACAGTACTACAGGGGATGTTAACCTTTCTCAACACTCTCCATGCTAAAGGCATCAACAGACATCAGACCAACCTAAGCTCTGATACCATTAAATCTGTAACATCCCGTTACCACATTTTTCACGTATTTCCATACAACTTTACCGGTTGGGCTGTCTGCGATGCCATTAACATTCAACAGTAACAGTGATAAATGATAAACATTTATCTATTAATTATGAAATATGAAATTTCTTTTCATTATCCCTTTAATCTGACATCCCCTATTAACCTTTATTTCACTAATATAGTACTGTATACATATGTCTAAAATGTAAAAGAGAAGAAATTGTACCTGTCACATTTAACGTGTCATGCCTCAGTGCTTTAAGCATAGCTATACCCATCTGAGAGCTAATTCTCTCAACTCCGTGTACTTCTTATCTGTGGAGTTAAAACAAAGGGGTGAGCGATTCATACGCTCAGTAAAGGAAATATATGCTGCTTTAAATAAAGCAAAACTATCTATCACAACACATTTCTTCTTTTCTTAATAATAACCCAGTAGAAAAGACAATGGATATATAGTAAACAACTCTCTTAAAATACTATTCAAATCACTGGCTAACAGTTTACTTTAAAATGTAGTAAACACTATATAGGATTTCGACAAATCCTCACAGTAAACAGAAATTGGTAAGTTGAGACTAGGCAACAAATAAATCATGTTATCATCGTTCCCCCTCCCCTTTGCGAGAACGGAATCTGCCGCTTTTAGGGTGCACCCGTAGGCCATCGCCCCTCACGACTATCTCAGATCTATGGCCATAATCTATAGTGGTCCTCGGGTCCACTTGCCAAGTGACCTCGAGACCGTTGATGACTTGACGGGTCCATCAGCCCTGTGACGCCCTGAGGTGCACTCATTGGTCCATCGACCGAGCCACCGCCCCAGACGGGTCACGCAACTACATGAATAATAATGCATGAATTCAGGGCCTAAAGTCTCAAAAAAATCACTTTCATACCTCATGAAAAACCTTTATGGAATTATTTCACCCATATTATCATTTTCTCAAAATGATTCAATTTCCAAAAAGGTTTAGGATTTCTATTTACAAAACGCCTTGAAAACATTCTAAAATCTCAACTTTTAAAATCTGCTCGCCCATGGTCAGCTCGCCCGATATGGCTCGCCCATGGCAGCTCGCCCAACGCAGAGAACCTGTGTTCACCCGCCCTCTTGCTTTTAAAATTTGAAAGCAAAACTGGCTCGCCCTCAGTGGCTCGCCCAGTAATCAACTCGCCCAAAAGGTTTTATATTTCTATTTTGAAAATATTAAAACGTCTTATTTTTCCTTTAAGAAATTACTCTTTAAAACTGTTCGCCAGAGTCAGCTCGCCCTTCACGGCTCTCCCCTGACTAACTCGACAAGACGGTGAATTAGTATTCGCCCGCCACTTAGCTTTTCAAAACAGAACTATATCTCGTTGATAGCGGTTCGCCCGCCTTAAATTTAAAACAAGGGCCGCCCGCCCAAACACATTAAAAAGGATTCGCCCAATTATGGCTTACCCGGATTTCCCTTTAAAACAAGGGCACTCGCCCAGTTCTCATAAAAGAGAGCTAGCAACTTAGCTCGCCCGAGTTTCTGCCTAGAACAAAGATACTCGCCCGCCTTCATCAGTTCGCCCAACAAAACAACATATGACGGCTAGTAGCTCGCCCGTGATCAAACAATTTAATAAATAAATACATGCCATAAACCAAAAATAATTTCTAAATATTTTTATAATATTTCTACTCCACAGGGCATGTATTTTACTTCACATATATCTCCCTTACCTATTTTAACGAAGCTTTGCTTCGCCCTGCTTCCTGCTTGCCAATAGCCATTTCCAATTATCGGCTGCAAATAATTATAAATTTTATTAATATTTTCATTTCATATCACTAGGCGAGATTGAGATAAAACAAATGACTACTCGCCCAACAGAGCTCTGATTAGCCCAACCGAGTTCGCCATTCACCAAAATGCTTACACGTGGGCGTTCGCCCGCCATTACTCGACAACAATATATATTGGAGTTCGCCCATCATTCACTTCAACAAATTATTATTGGCTTAAATATGGGAGTTCGCCCACATTTATACTCGCCCAATGCCTTATGTATTTTAGCTCGCCCATCATTTCACTTCACTAGAATTGGGCGATTTCGCCCATTAACACAGAATTTACCTTGGCGAGTTCTTTATTATCCACTCGCCCTCATTGGCGATTTCTAAATTTTCCCGATGGGCAATCACTGTAGTCGCCAATCTCGTCACTTATTCTATTATTTTCCTTTTTTTTCATGTTCTTTAAGGATCTAACTAAAACAAGGTTGCATTTCTAGGTTTATTATGATGTAAACATACAAATCTACTGATTAACATCAAGAACACCTCAGACATCTGAAACTCACCTCAACCATCTGCACTCCCAGAACTAATTACTTCCTGTCTCACGTAGGCCTTCCTTTGCTTATTCCTTTAGCTCATCAAACTAAGGAGGAAAGAGGTTTGCAAGTTGGTTTACTTATTTAGCCGCCTGAAGAGTCAAGCTCAATAAATCAACCATGGCAGGATTGGAAAGAATAACAGAAACCTGCAGTCGCATAGTTTCCGGGAGAAAGATGAAGTTTGCTAAGCCGATCTTCCTCAATTGTTTCTCCTTATATAGCCATGCTATCCAATCAGAATTCCTCACCTGGCCTTATCCCATCTTCTTGCATTTATTCCACGTCTTTCATGCATTTAAGGCATGAAGAAAACTGCAGCTCAAAGTGGCGTGGAAGTCTCCCTTTCACACGCCTTTTTCTTCTGCTGCAGACTTTGCTTAATTCCTCAACCAATAAGGCTAATTGCTTTATTGACTTTACATCCTCTCTATTAATTGTCTCCAACCGTATCATTTACAAAGTCAATTTTGGCTACACTGGTCATACGATAATTCCAATTCTAGTTCGCCTATTGAATCTAAAATATCTCAGCTTGCCAACATAATCAGGCTTGCCTATGCAAATATTCAATCGATATAGGCGATTACATGTCCTCGCCCATTTGGACGATTATCCCAGCAACTCACTTGGCTAACTCATTGGCCAATAAGGTCATTAATCATACTCGCCCACTTGCTATCTTTCAAGTCACACAATCTATATGGGCGATCATGAGTCTTCGCCACACACGGGTCATCATCTAATCACACCCTTGGCGAGCTCACCTATTCGGCCTCACCATCATTCGGCTATCACCATAAGCCACTAGCTGGCGAACTCACGTATTCAGAAAAAGGCAATTGCATTAACTCGCCAGCATCAATCTCGCCATCAACCCTTGCAATGGCCATATCTTGCTAGCCCATTGGCGAACTGTTTCATTATGATACTCGCCCATGGAGTATCTCACGGGAATTGCCCCATTTGCATCCAAAGTTAAGGAGCTTTTCACCAAAATGTAAATCTTTATTTATTATTTACTTAATTTTCAATATCCATTTTATGAGATTAAGGTCTACAGTAGGGTAGAATCAGATCTTACAGAGAGACCTTCCATCGACGCCAATCAGAGGAAACTGAACTTTTTAATTTTTTTTTAAAAAACAAAAGTGTGTGAATAATAATTTTTTTTTTCATATATACATATTTAAATAAGATTAAACTATGCATTGCACGGGTGGCAAACTAATATAATCTTATATATATAAGTCAAAACAATAGATTCAAAGCAAAACATCATATGTGAATATTCTAAAAAATTGATACATGTAATATCCTAAAATAAAAAATAATAATTTTATTCAATTTTTATTGAATAATTCAATTTTTAACAGGTAAGAATCTATAAACATTCATCATCATCATCATTATCATCATCATCATCATCAGAGCATTTATCCCAATAGATTGGGGTAGGCTATATGAACCAATATCTAAAATCATGTTAGATCGTCCATATGTATTCTCTGACTCCATAGATTCCTATTCAAAGCCATTTGCTCATCTAATTCTAAAACCATTAAACTTACAAAATAAATTAATTATCTTTTTAAATCAATTATCTATTTCAATTTCTAAAAAATAAACATCTATATTTATATATATTAAAATTAAAGAAAATTTGATATCATTTATCAAATTCTTTACTCACATTTTATCAATATATATGTTTGTGATTGTTATATACATTAAAAACATGTTTATAGAAGTAATTAATTTTGGTATAAATATTTTACTGGGATGAACTTTTGAAGAAAAAAGACATGTATTTTATATGAATACGTGACATGTGTGGTAAGATTTTTTTTTATTTTTTAAGTATAAAATATTCATGAAGAATCACTTGATTGTTAATTCAAAGTTACACTGCTAATTTCAATAAGATTTTGTTTTTGATAATAACATTATATCTTATAGAAATATATAAAAACCAAAGCTCTTGCAATAATAAATTAATTTTAATTTTTTATAGATAATCTTAAGATAATTATTCCAAACACTGCCAGTGGAGCTTTTTTACTTCACAAGCGGAGTTAGAATCATAACATATGTCCTTATTTATTTATTTATTATTTTTTAAATATTTTTATAGGACATGTGTCATGATCCTAGCACAGCTTATGGAGTAAAAAAACTCCACTGGTGATGTATGAAATATTTATCCATAATCTTATTCCATTAATTATTTAATTTTAAAATATATGAAATTTAAAAAATATATATATTTTAATCTTATTAACTTCATTTAAATCAAATAAAATTTATCTCAGAATTTGAATTTTCTTTTATCACTTATTATGTTATTTTTAAATTAAAATATATTCACATATTTTGATTGGAATTACCTTAAAGTTTTATATCTTTTACCAAAAAATTAAAATTGGGTTATTTAAGCTATATATTTTAGTATTGAAGTAAACTTTCATGTATTTTTATAATTTTCATTTCATTCCTTTTTCATATTTATTTATTCAATTGTGATATTCATATACCTACCATCCGTGCATTTAATAGATATGATATAATTATCTGAAAAAGGGAATGGATGATGGGCCCCACAACACTTCTAAGGTCCCGATGTCACGCCCCGAAAACGTGGAAGTCTTAGGCTAACCTTTTCATTTTGTAACTTAATTTCTTATTTAGATTGCATTCCTGCCAGTATAGGAATCTTACTTTCTTTTTTTAGAAATTTTGGCAACATAATAGCTGTAACTATCCTAACCCCCTGCATGAAAACACAATTTATATTTTTCAAATTTAGCCACAACTCCCAAAACAGTTTATTCCAAAGTACATATTTATAATCCCACAGCAATTGATTTTATTTATGCTTTCTTAACCATAACCATAAGATTCCATAAAACTTATACAACATTCATAATATTTCAATTTCCATAAATGCCCATCACATCATTGATTTATACCTCAGAATAACGTTTACGTACATACAATATCGACTACATCCCAAAAGTATCGTTTATATTCAAATATTTGTGCTGTATAGGATGTTTGGTATCAAAATAAGAGTATACCTTATGTGTATACAAAAAGTAGCTTGAGAAGAGACGCGTCCCTCAGCCTACGTCGTGTACGCAGCAGGCAAAGAGATGATCACTACAAAAAATTTTGCAAGATAGAGGGGGTGAGCTTTTGTAAAGCCCAGTAAGAAATGCATTTAAAGCAGTCACAGTATCGACAAATGCAGAAAAATGAGATGCCATAAGAATGTGTTTCATACTTTAAATCATCATATGAAATCTTTAATACATATCTTTAAAATTCATACTTATTTTAAACATACGTCATACTTTAAAAACTTAACATTATAATTCATAAAACTTACCATAGAGTTCATGGAGACTAGGCGGGACCATATAACCAGTATGCGGGTCATGACTAATCATCCTTCGAAGAGGGAATTGAGTACCAATGGCCATGGTAAGGGGCCGTAAACCTGATCAAAGTCGTACAGCAAATATGCATCACGAAGAACCAACATACCTACAAGGGACAAAAGCGTGCACAATGTGGGCGAGAACATGCATAACGTAGGCTAAACATACGCCATAACGGACGGGAATATGCATAATGTGGCAAGCATGACAAGCAATAACATAAACTACAGGAGAGCCTTAGTCTCAAATTTTACTTACTTTTACAACTTCTTAATCATAAATTTGGTACAAAAACGGTAAGAACCGGGAGTGCCTGGGTCATGTTAGCCAGGGATTTACCACCCCATTCATGGTTTTAGAAAACATACTTATTTACTTTCATGCTTAAAACATTATTGGAAAATCATGCATAGAAATCATAAGGTTCGTTTTCTTAGGCATCCTTAGTTAACATAAAACATGAACTTTGGTTTTAAAGTGATAAACTCTTCTTTCAAAAATCGGTTGGTACGTCCAGCTAGTTTTCAAAAACTTTGGAAATTAACTTCGGGACGTAATTCATGCTTCAAGCATTTCTGTATAAATTAATATGAAAGTAAGGGACACCATCACAACTTTAAATTACATCCCTTACCTATCGGATCTCAAGGCAGCAACTGTCCTCAAGTCTCTAAAGTGCCTCGATTTGCATGCCTACACCACTCATTGCCCAAAACAATTTTGAAACCATTAATACATACTCATACTTATCTTAACATATCTTAATATATCTTAAATAACCATAAACATCATTAGAGTTGGCCTTATTCACTAACTTTTCTACTTGTTCAATGTTACCGATAAACGCGCCATTTCGATATATTTATATTCCTTAGACTTAAACTCATCAAAATAATGTTTTACTTGTTCGTTTAATACTTTACATAATACTTCAAGACTTGTTAAATTGCCAAATTCCACCATTTCATCGTTTTCGATTAAACCGAATCTTAAACCGAACTTTTCGATATTAAACTAACACCATACAATCATCAACCAAGCAAACTTCACCATTTGCATATACAACCTTGGTTGTCCAAAACATAGCCTAACCCTAGAAAATCCATTTCAAAACTCTACTTTAGCCAAAATCATGCCAATTCAACATACATCAATCATATCTCAACTTCATCTTCTTCCAACAATTTTACCTTAATGTTAACCAACTTTGACCAAAGATTCATCCACCAACAATCACCCTCAGCTGTAAATCAACATTTATACAACTTAGAAACACCATAAACAAGCTTAAAAATCCATCAAAGAAGTAAGGAAATCACTTTCTCTCACCTTACAAAACAAGGTAGTTCTATCCATATTTCTTCTCACTAACTTTTCACTAACCAAATGACCTTTGTTTTGGCTGAGTTATTTTTTTATGTATAGGGCACTTATGGAGGAACAATCAATCCTTCTTGGCCTAACTCTAATTCAGCTTGGAATGTGGCCAAACAAATCCCACAAGATGAAGCAGATGAAGACACTTATGACAAGTTGAGAGGGGAATATCCTTCCAGTTCCTTCGACTTACAGAGCCTATAATACTATTCTGGAGACTGCATTGGGTCTACTTTATTGAGTTAAAATTCCAGGGCCAAACGCTACTCCCAGCCCCTTTAATTTGACCCAAAACCAAGCCTAGCAGTGAGCAGAAAATCTGGCTGCTAGCTGGCCTACACCAATAAATCCATAAAAATTATTTTCTGGCCCATTTTTGTGTTTTGGCCACTTCTCAAGTGTTCTACAATGTGTCTAGTGTATTTCCATGAAATTTGACACCCTCTGGTTTTGGAAAAATTTCCGGTTAGGCACATTTTATGCGATTTAGTCATTTTCAACACTAAACTACTAAAGTTTTGTGTTTTCTTCTAAAATTTATTTAAATGTCTTAACCTCAAATTTTCAACCCAAATTTAATTTTCTAAGTTTATTATACCCTATATTGACTTACCATGGGGTCAGAATAATAATTTTTTTTTACAGATTTACGAGATTTATTCGGTTACTTATTAACTTTCTTGGTTTAGTTCTAACTTAGAATTTCATGAACCTTTTCACTCCAAACCTTTCAATTCAATCTTCCAAACATCAAATCTTACTTATTTTAATATAAATCCTCGAAAAACACTTTAATTCAAAATCTTACCCCGAGTTTATCCGAGCTCCTCGATTTTTCTAGGCCCTACATAAACACCGAAGCCATACATTGAAATTCCTTCTAGTTTTCAATTAAATAATAATATGAAAATTTTGGGTTTCACACCCGAAGCACGTGAAACTTGGTGGATACAATATTTGGAGTCAAATATGGATATGGTAAGAATCTGCAACTTAGATTAAATTATTTGTGTATTTTTGTGAAGTATGCAAACAAATTTAGAAATTACAATTAAGTCCATAGGTCGATAGAATTTTCACAAATAATGGTCATACCGAGTTGACTTTGGATCCACTATCAGTGATAAAAAATTATTCATGAAATAAGATTTTAGGCCATGTGGACTAATGGAATAAAACCTGTGTAAAAATAGAAATTTATGTGATTTTACAGTTAGGAGCATTTTGGTAATTTTACCCAAACGATCAATCAAACTTCAACAAAAGCTCAATCGAGAGTTAGAGCAAGTTAAATAGATATATTTCATGATGAAATAAAATATTTTGAAGATTAGACTGATTTTTTAAACCAAAGTCAAACCAAAAGGGTAAAATTGGAAGATTACTTAAACATAAGGGTAAAATAGTAATTTGCACCATAAAATATCCTTTTGAATGAATTTTCCAGGCCATTCTTCAGCCAAGTTTGGCATCATCATCTTCAACCTCCATCCTCCACCATTATTGCACTTTGAAGTGGGAGAAAGCTTAGAAAACCTTACCAAAATCTCATCAAAATTAAAAATTGTCTTCAACAAAGTTGTTCCTCTCAACTTCCTCTATCTTCCTACACAAAAATCATTAGCTAAAGCAGGCAAAATAGAGGTGTAAGACTCCTTGAAGTGTTGGGCCAAGTGAGAAAGGTAAGGAAAGTTAAATTTTCTTCATGTTTTAATGGTATTAAGCTTTATATTTAAGATGTCTAAACTTATATTTAGCTTCAAATTGAACTAGAACCATGAGAATCATAGCCTTAGGGTTTCAGCCAAGCTTCAAAGTGCATGAAATTGTTATGGCTTGATAGGAAAATAATGTAGAAATATTGTAGAAATATCATGAAATATGAAATTGGATTTAAATTGAAGAAAACACATGTGTAGGGAACTTTAATGTATTCAGCCAAAGCAAGGGGAGGAGGAAATGGTGTTCAATTTAGTGCATTTAAGGTCTTAAAATTATGCACAAATTAATAGGAGACTGTAGACGAAATCGAAACTAAAATCAGAATTGTTTAACTGTAGTTGCAATATTGGCACCAGTGTAAAAAAGACTAAAATGGAAGTGACTATAGACAATGCGATAGTTTATGAAGAGTTAATAATTCTTTATAATTGAAGTATGGTGATTTGACAGTGTTTAATTGTGTTTGTACAGTGTCTTGCAGTTCGGAAGTCAAATAAGAACACTAGTGTTGACGAGTAAAATCACAATGAATTAAGAGGTAAGGGATGAGTATAAAAGACGTAGTGATACTATGGTGCATGTTTAATAAAATGTGCCTTTCTTGAGCTTGAAATGTGGACTTTGGTGTTGAAATGAGAACTGCTGCTTAAATTTATAAATTGTGTTTTCGTGCAAAAAGGTTAGTGAAAAACTATACCGTTATATTGTCGAAATTTTATAAAATATAATAAAACCTTTAAAATCATTATTTAATAGCATGAATTTTATTTAAAAATAGAAGAAAAATATTTTGGAAGGTTAAAGTTCAAAAGTGAGTTCATATACGTGCATAGATTTTTATAATTTTATTTTGTACTGATTTTAATGATTATCATGCTGAAAATGTTTTAGCCATGTTTTATGCTGCTGAGGAACGTAAATAAAATATTTTGAATAATTATTTCTAAATTGAGAATATTTAATGAATTTTTATACTTCAATTATATTATTTTGCAATTTAAATATTTTATGGACTGACTGAAGTTTCGTGTTATTGAATTTATCTTCGTAAACAACTATGAACTGTTTATATACCATTTTAAGATTTTTGACCCCATAGCTGCTTATTAGCACATGCACTACTGTTATTGTTACTATAACTGATTGATTCTAGCCCTTTCAATCAGTGTCCCAGGAGACACCTAGTTCGTGTTCACCTGTAGATGCCCTCTGACTATGGCCATATGTCTTTATGCATGAGTCTACTGAGTGTTGCTCCGCAATTTTATTTAGGGTAGAGAATTCCCGAACATCCCAGGCACTCCTAGAAAATATATATATATATATGATACATATTTGATAACTATTTATATTTATTGAATATGTTTCTTAAATTTTATTACTGTTTATTAAAAATTGATTTCTGTAATGTTTACGGAGAAATAATTATTTGTTTTACTTGAATGAATGAAATTATTGTTAAAGGTTATTTATAATTGTTTATCGACTTATGCACATTTATTGAACTGTTTATTTCCAAATGAAATTCCTATAGTCGGATTTATATGCAGGGACATGTGAGCTGCTCCAAAGCATCATTCTGTACTCAGTATGGTTATCTAACCAATTATAATATCCTTCCTTTATATCGTGCCTAATTTACATACTTTATACTTTTATATAAAGTGTATGATTTTTATATTTGCAAATAGTATACATAGTATTAGTTCCTTTATACGATTGTCTTACTGGGCATTAGCTCACCCCCTCCTCCTTTTAGATTATTTTCAGTGATCTTTCGACTACGAGCAGTAGGAGTACTGCTTGGCATCCCTCAGGCGGACTTTGAATTTTCGTAGAGGTATACATGGTTTATGTTTATATGTTCAGACTTATATCTACAGTACTTTTTTTATATGTACTTAGACTTGGGATGTAAATCGAAAGAAAGATATATTTTGAAAATTTTGTAGTTTGTATATTTGTTTATAGTGAATAGAAAGAAATAGTTCATGGGATTAATTACGAAAATAAATATAAACTTTAAATTAAATTACTAGTGAAAGCACTGCAGACAGCCCAACAAACGATAAGTAAGATTTAAAAATGGTAATGGAAGCTGTATTTCGGTACGTGACATCAGTCATTTATTTATTTATTTATTTGTTCAATAAATTATTTGGTAAAAAAATTCATATGGATTATCTATTAATTTGAAACGTGTATCATCTTAAATATTGTATTTAATTATTTTAAATTAATTTAAATTTTTAAAAATTTAAATAATAATTTATTTTTATTTTTACTTTACTTACTTTTTAATGTTTGAGACTATTATAAATAATTTTTTAAAAACCCTAAAAGATAAGTATTCAAAACTAATAATTTTATAAAATTAATTTGAAATCATTTAAATTTAAATTTTAAAAATAAATCAATTTAAAATATGCAACATTAACCAATAATTTATTAATGATTAATGAAATAAGAATTATTTTCATTAAAATTGTAGCTATTTAAATATATTAAATTTATGATATTTAATTTTTTTATAATTTTTAATAAGAATTTAATTTAGAAATTTTCTAACTTTTTGTATTTTTTATATGCATCAAGTTTTTTAATACATTATTAAAGATGTATTTCAAAATAATTTTTAATATTTTATTTTTTAAAAATTATTATAAATTAAAATTGTCATCGTACATCGTAGGATTTAAATATAATATAATATAATATAATATGGAGCTTAAAATCTTCTTACACGTACACATTTCCACCGTGTGGCTATGTGCAATTACAAATAACTAAGATATTTGGTTCTACATTAAGTTTTAAAAATTAGTGTCTAAAAATTTGTTTTAATAATTGAACGAGTACCTATATAGTATAGGATAGAATATTATTAGGAAAAATGCATGTACGTGTCTGTGTATTGTTGACACATGCAGACATGTTCCCTTCAAGGACGAGTTACCTAATCTAGCAGAATCTTGAGATCCACAACTTGTTTATTTCTTTCTGCATTGCCCATTTCTCCTCACCTGCTCACTCCCACGTTCGCTTCCTTTTCTTACCGGTTTCGTGGAATCCAATCACAGTTAAGGAAACAAAAGAAAATTCAACAGCACCATTTTGGCCAGACAAATTGTGGGAGGCATCTCATAATGCAAGAGAGACCACGAGACAGGATAGTTAATGAATGGGATTTGGTTTGTCATCCGTGCATGTGTCGCGGTGGCATCTTGATCCGATCTTCGTCTCTCTGTTCTGGTTTCGAGGGGGCAATTGAATCACAGTTTTTATAATAATCAATGTAGCCAGCTAATTTCAGTGCCTTGTTCTTTGACTATTCAAAAGGGATGAGTTTGTTGAATGCATAAAGGACAAACTTGGTTGATTGGTTTTGTTTTTATTGCATTTTTAGACAAATTGTCCTTAATATTTCAAAATCTTACGCTTTTATGTTGTTTGAAGTGTTAGATGTTGACTCAAATTCTACTGAAAATTAATTTGTATTATCATAAAATTCTATTGATTGAAGAATTACTTGGTGGTTAAGTTTATTTAAAGATAAATATTCTTAATAGATTAGATTCCTTAGTGAATAGGATTTTTTATTGATCAAGTAATTTGGCTCTATAAATATAGAGTTGGTCTTAACCTTTAGTAAGAGATTGAGAGAGATGTAATCACTGTGTTAGGTGCTATTAGGCCTTCTCACCCCAAAAGCTAGCTCAAGAGGTGAGGCTTTCCCACACACTTATAAACACACACCTAGCCCCTTCCACAACCGATGTGGAAATATCCAAACAATCTCCCACTTCACACATCGAGCCTTGGGAGAGCACTTTTCTGCCCGGAACCGTGAACATCAGGAAATGTTGGAAACCCCAACAATTACTTCCTTCAACCATCGGGCCTTGGGAGAGCAGAGGGAACATTTTTTTATTACCCGGAACAGAGGAAGAGATGTTGGCAACCCGAGCTCTGATACTAGTGTTAGGTGCTATTGGGCCTTTTCACCCCAAAAGCTAGCTCAAGAGGTGAGGCTTTCCCTCACACTTATAAACACACACCCAGCCCCTTCCACAACCGATGTGGGAATGCCCCAACAAACTCTCTCTTCACACATCAGGTCTTGGGAGAGCACTTTTGTGCCCGGAATCGTGAACACCGGGAGATGTTGGGAATCCCAACAATCACTTCCTTCAACTATCGGGCCTTAGGAGAGCAGGGGGAGCATTTTTTTATTACCCAGAACAGAGGAAGAGATGTTGGCAACTCGGGCTCTGATACCAGTGTTATGTGCAATTGGGCCTTCTCACCTCAAAAGCTAGCTCAAGAGGTGAGGCTTTTCCTCATACTTATAAACACACACCTAACCCCTTCCACAACCAATATGGGAATATCCCAACATGAAGGTCACGTAAAGATAAGGGTACATGGACCTCTACTTTGTAATATACTTACTCCAATCCATAATAGGACATGATAGATGCATGCAAAACAAAGTTAATTAAGAAATGGAGCAGATACATGCATTTCTGCAAATAATGCACAATCATTCTCAACTAGCTAACTGCAAATTGAAGGCGTACGGTATTTGGGTGAAACACATAAGCCTCTTTTACCAAAACAACACTAACTCTCTTTAGTTTCAAAATACCAATTTTCTCCTCTTTAAGAATGTTTAAGAGGTTTTTAGTTTGGAGTTTATAATTTAAGGGTTATAATTTATGGTTTATGATTTTTGAATTTTAGAATTTAAGGTTTAATGTTTAGAATTATTGGATTTAAGGATACTGAATGGGGAAAAATTGATATTTTGAAACTAGAACAGATTATTGTTACTTTGGTATAAACATAGGTGTGAGAGCCGCTTATAATATTACTATTACACATGTCAGACTTCTCACTGTTGCTCAATTCTTGTGTATTTCAAAAGTACTAGGGGAAACAGTATAATGGGCCCCATTGGCTTTACTTGCTCAGATGGACGTAAGACTAGTCAAATAGTGTACGAGGAGCCTAATAAGTCTAAGGTAAGAATTTCAAACCTAAAATCCCTTATTTGAATTATTTTTTAGAAGCGTGCCAACAATTTAAAAAATGATGATTAAGGACATAACCCCGTGGCATTTTTGTAAATTGTGATCAAACTAAATTGACTTTTGACCAAGTGATTAAAGAATGATAATCTACATGAAAATAAGTCCTAGGCTATGTCAATATATAGATCGAATTGGTGGTTAAATTAGAATTTTAAATGATTGGCCCAATAGGGGTATTTTCGTAATCTCACCTTTACGATATATCGAACTTCGATGAAACCACCTTGATTCATCAAAATATGTCTAATAATAATTTTTAGTGATGAAATATGAATTTTCGGAGTTTAACTGGATAGTTATAAAAATTACGGAAGCTTAAGGGCATTTTTATCCAAAAATCTCATAACCAAGGGTATTTTGGTCATTTTGCCCCAACCTAGAAACTTCTAAGTTTTGCTCTTCAACCAGCTGGCCACTATTCCTCCATCTTCTTCCTTCATTCACGTGGCCACCATAACCAAGGATAAAGAAAAGAAAGAAAAGCTTATAAATCTCCATTAATACCACCTTATTTCACCAAAATTCCTTCTACAAACTTGTTCTCCTCTTCTTGCTCTACAAACCCATACCACTAGCTCTTTGTAAAAGTGACAAAATCAAGAGGATTGAAGGATTCAGCCAAGGTATGCCACTTCCATGTTTGTAGTTTCTTTGAATTTTAATGGTAGATAATGATAAATCTAAGTGTGCTAAGATGAATTTGACATTGGTTTGGATTGAATCTCCCTAAATCACTCTCTAGGGTATTCGGCCATTGATGGAAGTCCATGAAACCTTGTGTTTTGATCTATAAAAATGGCGCCAAAGTGAAGAAGAAACATGAATAAGCATGAAACAAGTGTTAGAATGTTGAAATTCCATGAATTTGGCCACATGCACATTTCAGCCATAGCTAAGGGGAGATGTTATTGTGCTTCAATTGATGAATTTAGGGTACTATTAGACTGTAGAAATTATAAGGAGACTGTTGGTGAAGTAGGAATTAAAATCGGACTTAAAATGGTGAAGTTGTGTTTTAGCTCCGATAGAATTTACACTAATTTAATATTTTCAGTGTACAATGTGGCTGCAATTAGTAGTGAAAATTAGCTTAAAAATTGAAGTGAGGTGAATTAATAATGTTGGTGAAATGTTTTGCAACCCGGGAGAAGTAATTTTCGTGTGATGCTATCGGATAAATCGCTAACGTCAGATAGGTAAGGAATGAGCGTGGAAGTCGTAGGGATATTATGAATGCATGATTTTATTGAAAATAATTTATGAAATTATTTTAGAACTCAATTGCTTTAGAATTGCAGAAAGTGTGGCTTTTGGCTGGTATATTGAACTGTGTTTGAAGTGCAAGAAGGTTAGGCAAATAGCAGCCATTATGCTGATGAAATTTCTTGAAAATTTTATTAAAAATATCACAAAATATTTTAAGTGCTTAAATTAAGTGAATTTTGAAATTTTGGCATTTTATTTAATATTTTTCATAAAATGTCATTTAACTGAAAAACAATATTTAAATATTCATGTTATTGAATTTTATCGAAATGAAGATACCGACTTGTTCCTATAAGTGTTTTACAGTAAAATAGAATGTTTTTAAAAATTATTACTGCAGCATGAATATTTTATGAAATGTTATTACTGTACTGCTCCCATGTTACTTTTATATTTTTATGGATTGATTGAAGATTTTAACAAGATTTATAAAATCTCATAAAGGTGTTTATACTGTTTATAAACTGTTTTGAGACTATTAGGCCCCATATCATGCTCACGTGTCACTGTACTGTTACTGTTACTGTTGCTAATTGATACTGATCATATCATCAGCGTCCCAGTTGTCACTTGATCAGTGCACACTAAGGACACCTATACACTATGGCCATATCTCTCACGTGTTACTATTCCCTTCGAAAATTATTATTATAGCATGATATATTCTGGGTGTTGCTTGGTCTTCACTCACGTATTACTGTTTACTGTATTGTTTTACTGAACTTTTACTGTTACTGAAGTGATTACTATCACTGAACTGTTTATCAAACTGTTTACCGTACTATTTACTGAATTGCTACTGTACTATGTTTAGTAATCTTAATTATTTTATAAAAATGTTTAATAATTGTTTCTTATGGCAATTGTGACTATCCTAATTTCATATTAAAAATTCAATTACTACTCCCTATAGTCGCTACTAGGTTCCGGGACACGACAGGTATTCTAAAATACCTCTCATACTCTATTTGGATCCCTAGCTGATTATAATATCCTCCCTTTATCATCCCTAGTGTACCAATAGGAAAGTAAATGATTTTATGTATATAGATTTCATAAAATCAGTCTTACATACGATCTTCTTACTGAGCACGTTTTGTTCACCCCTTTATTTTTCCCCCTCCACAGATTATCTTCAGTGATATTGATATACCGTTCCGAGGATTAGGCTGTGTTTTGTTACCCCAAGGCAGCTTATTGTGGATCCTGGAGGTATATTAGTTTACTTTTATATGTTCAGACTCGTTTGTACAATACTACTATTTTGTAAATTATATTCAGGGGATGTAAATGATAAAGAATGACTGTTTTTGTAATCATTACTGTTTTGTAAATTACATAAATTTACTTTGATAAATTGTTTACCGTTTTAAAGAAAGTGTGTGGTAAAGGCATCGTAGACAGCCCAACCATTACTGTGTGTGTGTAAATGTGTTAAATATTGTTATTACAAACTGTGACAATAGGAAAGTTTATGTATTTCACCCACGTTTATTTCCATTTTTTGTACAACACAAGAAAATTAATTATGAATAATTCTAGAAATAGGATCACAGCAAAGTGAGATCTTTTCCCCTTAACTTTAATATACAAAGGGCAAAATTTTAGGTATTAAACACATACATTAAAAACCTAAAGTGATTTGTATAAGGAGAAGGGATTGACACTTTCTGGTGTCTCCTAGATTATTCCTCAAGTATACTATATGCAATTAAGGCAGAGCTCATGAAATCAAATGCCACCTTACCATGCATGAATGGTGGTATTTTATTTTTTTCAGCCTGAATATTGGCAAAACCGAAATATCAACCAAATGGGGCCTAATTAATTTTCAAAAAATTCAATAAGATATATCAAAAAGTACACCTCAAGGCACTTCACTTCTTGGTTTTTTTTTCGTGTAAACCACAAGTATCCTCATTTGTTTTAACGGTCTGAGACAATCTTGTTCGAGATTTAGTCATAGTTAAGACTCGTCACCCCTCCCCAAAAGTGTGTTTAGTGGGAGTTGAACCCGATAGCTCTTCTAAAAAATTCAGCCTACATTGCCAACTAAGCCACAACCCATGAATGCCAAGAAAAGAAAAAATGGATTTACATGGCACATGAATGCCTAGTTCTTTTTAAATTATAATTGAAATTCATAAATTAAAAAACACATGAATGCCAAGAAAAGAAAAAAAAAATTAGCGCCACAACTCCAAATACTAGGCCAACCACACGAGTTTTTTTTAATTAAAAAAAATGAAGCTCAACTCTTTATAGGTGATGGATTCATACCTATCATTAAATCAATGAGTTTGTATATGATACACTGACAGTGTATAGTTTCTATACACTGTCAATGCACTAGAGATTGATACCTCATCAATAAGCCCTTATGGGTAAATTAAAAAAATTATTTATATTTACATATAAGAGCCTATTGATGAGATGTCAACTTCTAGTGCATTGATAGTATATAGAAACTATATACTGTCATGCATCATATATAAATCCTAAATCAATTACAATGTTTTTCTTTTTTTTTTTTTTTGAAAATTTCTAAAACAGCCATACCTATAGGATTGTATACGCACAAGAAGCAACTTGTTTTTTACTCTTCCACAATTTTTATCTAATCTCAAAGTTTTGATATGAATAGTACGAGTTTTGTTGGGTTGTGGGCAGAGTTAACATGGATCCTTGTCTGTTTTATCTCTAAGATATCATCATAATTTAATGCTTTGCTGTGAGATTTTCTAATTTCATTTTAAAATTTTTGCTGTCCCTCCCATAAAGGACACAACAGCTAGCTATTTCATATATAAAACATTTTCACAATAGCGACCTAACATTAATTATTTATGCTGGTTTTTGAATTTAACTTTATATAGCATAGTTTCTTGGAAAACTTTTGATGATTATTAAGATGCTTCCAGGAAGCTTAGAGATATGATATTTTGGCCAAGCGCAGCAATATGAAATAAGTAGTTTATTTACGGGAAAAGATTGGAGCCTGTCCCAGTTGGATTTTTTTTTTTCATATTTTTTCTTAATAATTTTTGAAGATAACCAGTTGGATTTACATGGCACTCTTCAATAATATCATCCTCCTCAGATTCCTTCTATATATAAGCCCATTCTCCATTGACCAAAACATCTACCATTTGAGCAAAGGCTTGCACAACCCTTCAGCTACTTCTCTGATCTCTCCAGAACCTGCATCGAAACAAGAAATATGGCTTTCTGGTCTGCTGAGAATGCCACAAAAGCATACCTCAAAACCTTGAAAATGGTAAGTGTATTACACCAATGGAATTAAGTTTCCGTTGCACTTGTCAAGACTCAAGAGTTTTTCATTTCACTTTATCAATCTTATGTGACTTGATTTTCATGTAATCTTTCTGCAGGGCCGAAAAGCTAAAGAGCCAAATGTAGCGGAGTTCGTTTCAGCCCTTGCAGCTGGGAACAATGCACAGCTAATGGTTGTGGCATGTGCTGCTGCTGTTAACTCTACTGCTTTAGGTCTGGTGGCCGCTGCTGACCAAACTGGTGGCCATGTAGTTTGCATCCTTCCTGGAATTGAAGAACTTCAACTATCCAAGAAAATCCTTGGCTACGATGCATGCCATGTTGAGTTTGTAGTTGGTGAAGCTCAAAACCTTCTGTTAAGCCACTATGCGGAAGCAGATTCTTTTTCCCTCCTCTCCCCCCCCCCTTCCCCCCCCCCTTCTTCCCCTTCCCCCCTCCCCTCCCCTTCCCCCCCCTTCCCCTCTTCCCCCCCCCCTCCCCCCCTTTCTAAAGGTTCATGGCGGTCCAGTGGATCGAAAACTCAATTGCTGCCTATCGGAGAAGGACTATTAGTCACTAGAATTGCTCCAAAAGCTTTCGAAAAGAGAAGTCACTGGGTTGTAAAGGTGGATAAATGCACTGGAGAAGAGCATGTGTTCAAGGTCAGGTTTCCCCATGTGAAGGGAATCAAAGCTTAGATTTTAATTTACAGTGCATGCTTCCTTTGGTTGGTAAGGAGAAGTCCAGATTTTCATTTTTCCATGCTTCCTGCCAACCAAATGGAATAAAAGGTCAAAATAAGTTTATTGGAGAGTTTTTAATTTGTAAATAGCGACTAATATACAGTAAATCAATGTCTCAAAGGTTAAAGGATTGGTTCCACTGTGCTTTGATTCTGATGGAGTCAGTATGAGCTTTTCATATGTGCCAAAAACAAGTGGAGATTAATTTGTAAAAAGTGTCGTGTTCTTGTCCCATTGCATGGAATTTCCTTCCCCGAGCCCCAAGAAATTTGCATTTGATTCCAGATTAATTATAGCAAGTCAGTAAATAAACCAAAATCGCAATATAATCTTTTAGCCTTCAAATGTTATTTCCTTCAAACGGATTCATCTTATTAATATGATCTATATGATGGTTGGTGGAGGCATTTAACATCGATCTTATATACCAGAAAAAATTTTAAACATAATTCAGTAAATATAAAATGAACTTTGAACAGCGTAAACACAAGAAGACCAGCTAGATTTTGCAGAGTTTTAGCTTTGATCTATTTTAATATTAATGAAGTTTAGTAAGAACGTGGAGGTTTCCTTCATCTGTCCCAAAGATAGATTCACAATTATAATTAATTATTTACTTTGGACATCCAGCCCGGCAAGTTGATGAAAATATAGCAATGGATGTAGTTAATATATAATTATCCATCTATCAACAACATCTATTCATCAAGAATGAAGCCTTCATTTTATCTTTGAGCTAAAAATTCTTGTATATTCATTTTAGTCTCATCTTGTAAATGTTAATATATAATTATCCATCTTTTTAGGAGTTCTTAAGAGTATCCTCTCATATCCAATATCAAATTTATCGTAAAAGGAACCTTGTGAGCTCAAGTCAAGAGATTTGGGTAGCCACTATAAGTGGGTGGTGAAAAAAGTTCTTCCTAAGTCCGTGAAAAGAGAATTGTAAGGAAGCCTTAAAAAAAGGTAAACAAACAAATTCAATAGTAGTTTTGGAACTTCCTAAGAGAAAGCTCGAGGGCAAGGACGTAGCCACAAGATATGTCCAACTTCTATAAATATCATTGTTTGTATTTCTCTACCACTACAATTCAGTTTGCACTTGACTGTGTTTATTTTGATTGAAATTGAAATTGTGGTAGGATTAGAGCTAGTTGTGAAATAATTTGAAAACCAATTCAACCCCTTCCCTCTCGGTTTATCTGAACCAACAAAAATAATATAACTAAAAATCAGATAACTTTAAGACTTTATCATAAAATATTTAACAAATCCGACAATGGAATCTTAAAAAAAACGAATAGCTTTTCTTGAATACTCTTAAAAAGAGAGTTTTTTAAAAATTCAGCAAGAATTTGAAGAAATTCAAAGAAAAAATTTAAATATTTAAATAATGAAATAATAAGAAACAATAAAAAGATAAAAATAAATCACATTTAATTAAATTTAGAACTTAGAATTAAAAAAATAAATAAGTGATTAATCACGTCTAATTAAAAAATTGAAGATTACTCTATTATTTATAAACAGTGGTCGGGTCTTAGAGCTTTCAAAATTCAAATCATGGCAACTTGCTTATTAAGAAGCCTAATTAGTCATTCTGCTCCATGATATTCCCCCTATTAATTAGGACAGAAAAACTTGGTGGGTTTGGTAGTATAATTGTTTTGCTCTAGCCTTTAGGCTCTAAGGCGACATAGGCTTAACGTTTAGTTTAAGTGCCAAGGACCAAATCGGCCACTACCGTCAATGGATAATGTATAGATGTTCGATAGGACCTAAAGCATTTGTTTAGGCCACTAGATGCAGACAACGAGCATGATAATTTTTCATCGTTCAAGAATATCTCCTCTGTTCTGATCTGAGACTTAAGCCAAACAATCTTGTTTGGCCCTGCATAGCGATTTTGGCAATTGCTCAAAAAAAAATATAATTATGAAGTGTTATCATATCACATTAAATATAAAATTAATCTTCACTCACACTGTACATGATTGACACTGATCTAAAAATATTTGATTCAATAAAAATTCGAACACAAAACTTCATACTACATATCATCTTCACCTAAACATTCAATAAAACCTTGCACCAATGAACTAATCCTTTGATTTAATTCTTAAAATTACAACGCCCGTTTGTTACTTGTTAAGATAATCGGAGGTGAATTTATGATTCACAGCCATAATTAAGCCACAGCGTAGCACAAGGTGTTCCCGGTTCAAAATAAACAGGGGGAATAAAAAAGCCCAGAGAAATCTTGGAAATTAAAATAAAGTTAAAAACCGTTCTGCTAATGAAAGAAAAAATCCACCATTTAACAAAATGTACCAAGACTGAGGTTGGTTTCACGTGAAAATCTCCTTAAAATTCCCTTTGGTAAAGTATAGTAATGCACAAATTCACAACGCCTGGTACTCAGCAGTGAGTAGTTTGGAATTGAACCAACTAGAGACAGCTACCACAGTTACCTAGCTCTTGAACTACTACTTCCATGGATGGTCTTTCTATGGGAGTCTCATGAGTGCAAAGCCACGCAATTCTTGCAAGTTTAGCAGCTTCATATTCAAAGAACCTACCATGGAGGTTTGGGTCAATAAAAACTTGGAATCTGCAAGGTTCAGCTCCTAGTCGTACCATGCTACTGACTTTTCGCTTCCCAGAGAGGACTTGAAACACGAGAACTCCAAATGCATAAATATCACTCTTCTCAGTAAAACGGCCAATGCTCGTGTATTCAGGAGCTAGGTAACCCTTAGCAGCACTGCCCTTGAGTGCTGCAAAGACAATGTCATTGGCAAGGAGGTTATGCAAGCCAGAATCTGAAAGCAATGGATTGAACCGCTGATCAATGAGCACTTTCTCAGCTGAAATATTTTGGTGAACCGAGGCTGGTTTGTTTACTTTGGACCCATGCAAATATGCTATACCTGCTTCAGAAAAGAAGATAGCTCAGTAAAGCTGAGTCGAAAAAAACTAGAATTTGGTCTTTTAGCACAGGGAAAACATACACAAATGTATGATAAAGAAAGATTCTCAAGTTGTTCTATCATAAACATAAAGCATTTCAAGCATTGAGACATAATTAAACAAATTCATTAGAAATTAGATACCAGTCGTTTGTGCAAAGATTAAGGCAAAGCTAAACCAACCTTTAGCTATGCCTTTAATGATGGAAACTCTGGTGGACCACTCCAGGACCTCGCCATCACCATCCTTCACATCAAGATAGCGCAGCAAATTCCCATTGGGAACAAAATCATAAACGAGAAAGCACTCTCCCCGTGCCTTCGAACAACAGAATCCTCTCAAACGCACTAAATTCTCATGCTTCAGTGAAGCCAAAATGTTCAATCCCTTCAAGAACTCTGCATCATCAGATTTGCAACTAGTTTTGCTGATGCTTTTAATTGCAGCAGCAGATCCATCCCGCAGAAACCCTTTATAGATTGCAGAAAAGTTACTCTTGCCCAATAAATTTACCTCTGAAAAGTACTGAGTAGCTGTCTCCACCTCTTCTAAATTGAACATAAAGCTCTGAAAGACATCTTGGGCGAAGCCACTGAAGTTCCTGCCATCACCCAAAGGATCCCAACCATTAGCATACTCAAGGCTAATGAGTGGAGAGCCATTCTTCCTGAAGACCCGACTGGCCATATTGGTGTTAGGGTAGCTATCAGAAATTTCAAGCGAGCTACCAAGCTTCGGTTTCCGGCGACGATATTGTGTTAATGTGAGGATTCCTACAGCTGATAAGGCAATTGAGAGAACGATCAGGCCAACAAGAATAGGACGCCTTGGAGATTCTGATGGCTTTGAGCACCGAGCTTGCCCACAAGGTAACTGCAGATTTGCTGTCTGAGGAATTTCTCTAGAAAGACCAGTTGCCCCTGGTCCATATGCCTCTGGTCTGCTAGGATTATTATTATTATCAGAAGCATTGCAAGCATTCAGTGATGGAAAACCAGACCCACATAGACCCAGATTACGTTGAAACAGGAATCCATCATTCAGTCTCTTAAGGGCTAGAACAAACAAAGGGAAAAAAAATCAAATGGAGTTCATATTTTGTCATAAGATAAAGCTGAGTATCAACCAAAGATGTAATAAAAAGACGATTACCAAGAGGAACGTTGCCGGAAAGGGAATTGTTCCGGATGTCTAGAACTTCAAGCAGAGGAGCATCAGCTAGTTTAGTGGGGATTGAACCAAAAAGACGATTGAAGCTCAAATCAAGCCTCATTAATGTAGCCAAATCCCCTAAACTTGCGGGAATTGCACCAGTTAGTTGATTGGACTGCAGGGCAAGAACATTAAGCCTCTTTAAAGATCCCAGTTGTGTGGGTATGCTTCCTGTAAGCTGGTTATAACAGAGCTGCAATACTACACAGAATATGCCAAAAAGAAAAACAAAACAAGAACAAATCCATTAGTGAAGATTAAAATTAAAAGACCGTAGACACAAAATGGATCATGGGTTAGAAGCTCAAACTTTCCCGGTTACTTAAGGCTCTCCATCCAACCTTGGGAACTAACCATTTTTTTTTTTGCAGCAGAGACAAATAATAAGGGGCACGCTTGAGTACATATTACGTATTCCATGTTATTTCGTTTACCTAAATGAGAAATATTACATTAATTTTGAGGCAGACACCAGTGTGTCTCACAGTCAATAAATTTTCTCAGAACTCAAACAAAGCAATATTTGGAATTCTTTAAGTTAAACAAACAAATCGCTGGCCAAAATAAAGAAATCCATGCTAATAGGAGATACGAAGCATACTGAGGAAAAAAAAAAAAGAGATATGAAGCTGGATACAGCAACAAAATACACACCGTAAGATAAAAAGCACAAAGCTTTCCACAAAACCTACCTCCAACCTTGAAAAATTGGTGGCTAAATAAAACAGAAATTTTCAAATTTTATAAACAAAATATATAATAGGACTAACCTTGCAAGCTACCCATGTCACCAATCTCCGGAGGAATCTCACCTGAGAGATTATTCATATTCAAATATAAATCAGTGAGCAGAGTCAACTTAGCTATTTCTTTTGGTATCTCTCCGTACAAAGAGTTGTAATGCAAGTAAAGCCCTGTCAAGTGCTTAAGCCCAGCAATAGCCGGGGAGACTTTGCCAAACAGCCCCTTCCCTTGCAAAGAAATGTTGGCTATTTGCCGTTTCTCGTTACAGCCAATACCTTCAAAAGAACCATCACAAGGATCACCATTGATGGTCCATGAAGAGAGATAGTTGTCATCTGGGTCTAAAGCAGCTTTCGTATCCATGAGTGCTCTCAGCTCAGTATTTGCACTGAAACAACATTGGGTTGCAATGAGAATAAAGAAAAGAAACAGAGGTACTGTGAAATCCATTGTTTTGGTTTCAGACTTTCGGCTCTAAAATGGTAGAAGAAAATGGGCTGTTTTGCTCTTCAAAAAAAAAAGTTTCTGATCCTTTTGGCTGGTCACTAGTTTGTTTGATTCTTGCCTCATAGGCAATAGTGGGAGCGCTCTCTCTCTTGCTTTCTCAGCTCTCAGGTCACACTCTCACAGTCTCAGTTGGACAAAGAGAATGTAGTTAGGAAGAGACAAAGATGCAGATGACCATGCTTTTCTTGAGTGGAAAATGGAGGCTGTGATGTAGTAATACTATTATTACTGCCGGGGTGATGCTCAAAAAGATCGTTACAATTACAACCAAAGACATGAGAAAAATGGAGTGTGGGCCGTTTGATTTATTGACGTTTTAAAAAGAGTAGTGAAGAATAATGGAGGCATGTTAGTGTTTCTAGTTTGGTTTAGTTGACCTCAGAACTCTACCGTAAAAACTCTGCAATTCAAATTACACTCATTACTTCCGACACTTACTAATCCTCGGTATTCATTCCTTCTAATAAAAGCTTGGCCCCGAGGCCCAAGAGGGAAGCTAGATCGCCTAGTGTGACTCTGACTACTAATATAACATGTTGCTCTATGAATGGTAATTGGGACTTTTTTTTTTTTTTGAGTAGGTAATTGGGACTTTAGCATGCCGCAAATTGCCAACAACATTATAAATGGCAACAATAATCACACTCATGAAAATTGATTGCACTAAACGGACACTAATTCTTTTGAATTAAAAACAAATAGTGTACAATCCATTTCATGTAGACTAGAAAATTCATACAAAATAGTCAAGCATTTATTTTTATGATTTTTATTTTCTTACCACTTCAACTCTTCAAGTGTTTATTCTTTGAATATTTTTTTAGTACTTTTAAAATCCTCTACAAAAATCAAACTTTTATTGATAAAGGAAGAAAATTTTCTTTTCCTTATTAAATACATTATTTTTTTTGTGTGTGTTGTGGATGGTGTTTACCATAAGATATTATTTTTACATTTAAAATATCTCGATAAAAATAAGGTTAATAGATAAATATACCTCCAATATTTTACAAAAAATGAAAATAAACCTTCAATCTTTAATTTTACTGTATAAACCCGTAACCTTTCAAAATAATACAATTAAGTTCAAATCAGTTATAAATTTTTGCAGTAAAATAAAAAGATTAAGGGCTTATAAGATTTTAACATTTTATTTATTTTACTTAATTGCAATATTTTAAAAAGTTGAAGCTTTATTTATAAAAATAAAAATTTAAGGACTTTTATAATAAATTTAAAAGTTTACGGCTTCTTTCCATATTGTATAGAATGTTGAAAGTATATTTGACTATTAAGCCAAAAAAATAATATTAGCGTACTAGCGTAATTATTAAATCAAAATACGTATCATGAATCGAAATTTTATTTTCGAGAATTGAAAATCGTATAGCATCATAATATGAAAATTAATTTTAAAATTATTTATAAATAAAATATATAATGAATATTATACACATTAAGTAGCGTGAGTGAAGATGTGACCTGAATAGAATATTTGACTAATTTTTTATATCTTAACATGCTCATTAATATAATAAATAAATAAAAATTCATTGTATTTTTCATGTTAATTTACTAATTAAAAATATAATTTTTTTAAGTTTAAAATATTTAGAAAATATTTTTATAAGTTTTTTTAAGAAAAAATTATTCAAAATATATTTTTAGATAAGGATCTAATCAAATTTTGAATGAGCCTGATCTAAATTTACCACAAATGTATTGAATGTTTTGTACAATATTATCAATTCTTTTGTATATCCATAGATACCTGAATTATGATCAAATTAATTTTTTTATATAAATGCGTATTAATTTTTAATGAATACGACGTTAATAACTTTCCATTGCAATATTTTCTTTACAAAATTTGATAAGAGTGAAGCATTACTTTTCAAGTTTCCTAGAATCACATGAGAAAACCTACGAGGGGGAAATAGGAATGCTATTGGATTAAATTAAGTAAAAATTATTAAAAAAAAAACAATTTAAATTTGAAAGAACGATTGAAACCAATAACTCTGTCTCGACTCTCGACTTGACTTGAGCCTGTCTTTTGTCAAGAGAAGAGTGAAGACACAGGCAGCGGCTCTTCCTAGTAATAGAATCTTTTTTCGTCTTTCATAAAGAAAGGAGTATGATCTTAATGCAGCCTCGCAGTCGTCAGGCGGTCCAAATCAATCAGTCAGAGAAAGATGAGGCCCGTGAAACTTTATATAGACAGCTCAACAACTAAGTATGCCATGTGGTCGATTATGGGTGGTATGCTGTAGCATGCACGAGGTACTGGCATGTTGCTGATTGTAGATTCTTCCTTCCATAGCTCCGGAGTCCGTCGAGAAGTTCGAATTTGAAAAAGCGACCATCTTATGCGAAACTTCTACCGAAAGACATTGTACAGTAAAACGATTTTGAACCATTGAGATCACAGATAATCTGATCAAGGTGCATGGTGAATTGGTGATTGAACCGCATCCGCAGGTGATAAAAAAATTCAAAAAAGAAAATAATTAATAAATAAATGAGATTGGCAATTCTCGGTAGGCAAATGTCAAAAGGTACAAACTTTATTGCCTTCTCATTCGAACCTATCTAATTGTGGTGTGTCAGAATGGTCAGAATCTGACATCGGTGCCTGCACTCCACTCCGCCTTTCATTGCACCTAGGCCTTAGCTTTAACTAAAGAGATATGAGAGTAGAAAGGTTTAGGAATATTAGCGAAAATATTATATTATTTTTCACCAAAAAATTTATACATTTAAAAGTTGTACTAAAAGAAAAAATTAAAAAATTTATATATGATACATTAATATTGTATAATTTTTATATACTATCAATATATCAGAAATTGACATCTCTTCAATAAATTTTTATGAGCAAATTAAAAAATTTATTTATATTTACTTTTAAAGGCTTCGTATATTTTTTAATTTGCCAACTAATAAACTATCAATTTCTGATGCATTGATAGTGTATAGAAACTATATACTGTCTGTGTATCATTTACAAACCCAAAATTAAATATATACAATTAAATGTAAACTTTAAAATAAAAATTACAGTTAAATATAAATCCCTAAAATCAGAGATTTGATTTAAATATAATATATACTGTAAATCTCTTAATTTAAGGAAATTATTCTTTGCATAACTTTCCTATTATGCCCCTTCAAGATAGAGCTCCGTGAGGAGAGTCCAATCTTGTCTTTGATGAATTGAAATCGAGCATGTGGAAGCAATTTGATGAGAGCATATGTTAACTAATCAGTAAAAGAGACATGAGCCACTCAAAGAGCACCACTTTGAACTTGCTCACGAATGAAATGATAATCCAAAGCCATATGTTTCATATGGGAGTGAAAAACTGGATTTGAGCACAAATTCATAGTAACAATATTATCACAATAGATCATCGGTTACCATAGAATAGAAACACCAAGTTCACGAAGAAGAGAATAAATCTAACGAATCTCAACTGCAGTGATTGCAACAAAGCGATATTTAGCCTCAGTAGAGGATCGAGCCACAGTTTATTGGTTCTTAGAGCTCCAAGAGATGGGATCGTGATCGAGGTAGACAAGATAAGCACTAGTGGAGGTGAAATCATCTTTGTTTCCTGCCCAATTTGCATCAGAGAGAACATGGAGAGATAAGGATGAGTGGCAATGGAGAACAACTCTGTGATCCAAGGTCCCACAAAGATGTCGTAAGAGTCACTTAATAGCAAACCAATGGTCACTAGTGGGTTGATGCATAAACTACGATAGCTTATTCACCGTATAAGCAATATCATGGTGTGTAAGTGACAGATATTAGAGGCTGCCAACAGTGGCATGATACTCAAAGGGATCGAAGAGCAACGTGCTGAGTGAAGGGTAAGTACAGGGGCAGTGGCAAGAGGTGTAGCAACAGGCTTTGCATCTATCATGCGTGTTTGAGCAAAAAGATCTTTTATGTATTGGCGTTGAGACAAGAATAAACCTTGAGAATGGGGAACCACTTAACTCCTAGAAAGTAAGTTAAAAGTCCAAGATCCTTGAAGGAGAATTGACGATTAAGGAGTTGGATGAACTTCTGCACAGCCCTATCATTGTCACCTTTAATAATAATGTCACCAACATAAACCAAAAGATAAATCATAGTCCCACCTTGTTAAAGACCAATAGAGAGGTGTTTGCACAAGAGTTGGTAAAGCTAAAGGTGATAAGAAACTGGCGCAAGTCATGGTACCAAGCTCGAGGAGCTTGTTTAAGACCATAAATAGCCTTATGAAGTTTGTAGGCATGATAAGGATGATCACGATCAATAAAGCCCTGTGGTTGAGTCATATATACATCCTCAGAGAGCATTCCCTGGAGAAAGGCATTGTTAACATCAAATTGCCGAAGAGACTATCCACGACTGACAGCAAGACTGAGAACTAGTCGAATAGTGGTAGGCTTAACAATTGGACTGAAAGTGTCATGATAATCCACTATAGGGTGCTAATGAAACCCTTTTGCAACTAGGCGAGTCTTGTACCTGTCAACAGATTCATCAACTAAATACTTAGTATGAAAAATCCACTTGCAACTAACCAGATTCTATGTTAGGTTTGGTGGAACAAGTTTCCACATCCTATTCTAATCAAAAGCATCATACTAATTAGATAAGGCTTGACGCCACTTGGGATCCTTAATGGCCTGAGTTATAGAGGTGGATTCAAGGTCATTAGAGGTAGTAAGTTGAGCGGTCAAGTTTAATTTGGTGATTGGCTTGTGAATGTTGTTTTTAGATCTAGTGATAATAACACGGGAAAGAGAGGTTATAGAGGTGGAAGAGGAGAAGGTTTGTTCGGTTGTGGAGCTATTTGGCAGTGGCAAAGGTGTGATGTGGAAATGGATGTGTGGGAAGGAGTGGGTGATACATTTGGGATTATATTTGCAGGGGGTATGATGTTGATGTTGTAGATGGTGTGCCGGTGATCAGAAGGAAAGATGTAGAAGGACACCAGTGAGAGATTGTTTCACAGGAAGGACAATCTAGGTGAAACTGAAGTGAAGTAAATGGGAATACAAACTCGACAAATTTGATATGACGCAACGCTTAGATACGAGAAGAGGTGGGTTCAAGACAGAGGTAGACGCTTTGAGTAGATGTGACGTCCCCGTCACTTCATCTTATCACTTATCTTTTTCCTTCTTATTTAGATTTAGTTCATCCAGTATCGTTCTTCCCTTAATCTTAAGCTAATCATTTAATAGCTCATGAAATTTTATTCAATTTCTATAAACATAAAAATGATATATATAAATATCATTCCATTTCCACAGAATCTCATACATCATCTTAACTTACATCCCCGACATCTTATATACATAAATTTCTACTTGTACTGTACTGTAACTGAATTACAATTTAACTTTACATATGAACATATAAGTATACCTTCTATGCTAACTGGGAAGCGTATCGAGAAGGTACACTTCGATTCTTCAAGCACAAGCTCCTCTAGTCGGAGCGTGATTCACTTCAGGTAGTCTGTAGGAAAAATAGTCGTAAAAGGGTGAGTTTACGCTCAGTAAGAAAAGTATGTAAAAGGGCGTACTATGCCTCTATATGCATTTTTCCTACTTGGCTCTATAATGTCATGTAAAGCATTATAAAGCATGCATTATAAACATCTTTCATGCATTGGTTTCAACCATGCATATTCATTTCAAATGACATTGCAATCATACTTTGTATGCTTCTTTTAAAATATAGCATACATATAAAACATGCATCATACTTCTTTCTTTAAAACATCATACTTCATATCATACTTTAAAACATACATCATACTTTTCTTCATACATACGTCTTGTACTTTGAAATAGATGGAGACTATGTACAATGTTTAAGCGATTGAGTCGTCATATGAACCGTTCATTCCCATTCATATGACTCATATGACTCTAATCATGCATTAGTACATTGGTATACCATGTAGAGGTCAGGGATTCTCTCCTGCCTTAATAATACCATAGTGAGCACTAGTCAGGTGTCACTGATGGTCTTGAGGACTGGACTAGGGTTCCTCACTTAACATATATATTACTGAGGACTTGATCAGAGTCTCTCAGCCATCAAAAATGCATAATCATTATGCAGTCCATAGCCTAAAAACATTTATAATATACTTTTCAGAAAACACCTTTGTGTTTAAATCAAATAAGCTTTGAAAATATCTTTTCATACATGGCAGTCGACTGCTCTTTCATAACTTCTTTTATCGAAATAATTTCATTTAAATTTTTCAATATTTTCATATTTGAAAATACATGGGGGCAGTCGACTGGTCCATATAGCAGTCGACTGGTTTTCAAACAGAATGCTTCTTAAGAAATAGCAGTCGACTGGTCATATAGGGCAGTCGACTGTTTTTGAAACAAAATGCAATTTGGTAAATAGTAGTCGACTGTCCCATATAGCAGTCGACTGGTTTGAAACAGAATGCTTCTGGGAAAATAGCAGTCGACTGGCTTACATAGCAGTCGACTGGTTTGCATCGATTTTCGGAAAATGGCGTTTTGGTTATCTCTAGGCAGTCGATTGCTACTTAAGGCAGTCGGCTGCTCCTAACCTAATTGGTACTAGGAGACAAGTCCGAAAATACATCTTTTCCTGCACAAAATCAACTGGTGCTTCTTCCAAACCACATAAAAACATTATAAAACATGCGGACATAGCCGCCTTACGTCCGTTACATAAATTCCTTACCTCGATTCCTTCGGAAACGCGAAATCACTTGGCGCGTAACCCTAGCTTTTCACTTCTTCAAAGCTGTAGCATCAAATCAATTTAAACCTTTAAACCATCATCATACATATATCATACTAACTCAAAACAACTCTAAACCATAAACCAAATTGACTAAATCATCTTCTTCTCTTACCTTCACTAGAGACCAAAATCTCAAACTTTGAGATCTCTTCCAATACTTGAAATCAATCCACCAAACTCTGGATATCTCTTAGTCTAGTGACAAGGATCGATTTTCGTCAAATGAACTTAATGAATTGTTGGAGAATTAAGGCAGTTTATCAAGGTAACTTATGTTGGAAACTTAGGGAAAATGGAGGAAGAACGTGAGGGAGAGCTGGAAGATAGGGGCTGACATTGGTGATGAGATGACGATGATGACTATGCTAATTTGCATTTAATGCATGCTTTATCCCATTAATTCATCTCAGCCATGCTTTACCTCTTTGACTCATTTGCCTATTAAATTTACTTCCTCCTCCATATGACTCATCTATTTAAATCCAATCAAAATTCTGATTTTATTTTCTTTCATGCTTCAATTATTTTCTTGATATCAACATAATTTATTTGACTTATTGACTATCAACTTTCTTATTTCTTCTACACATCATGCATACATCATTCACACATTAAACTTCATGTTCATTTAATCATATTAGCTTAGAATACTTTACATACATGGAGGAATTACATGGAAATTGAGGATCTCACAGTAGAAGAGTAGCCTATAAAGACACAAGGAGAAGAACGATGAACAAGTTTATAGAACGCATATCATCGAAGTCAAGGGTAACAAAGACATCCAAAACTACGGACTTAGAGTAGTTTAGAGGAGTGCCAAAATGTGTAACATACAAAGAGGTGGGTAGACGATTGATGAGATAGACAGTAGTGGTGAATGCATAAGACGAACATGATAAGGGCATGGATGCATAAGAGAGAAGGGACAACCCTGTTTCAATAATGTGATGATGATGATGTTCAGAGTATCCACTATGTTCTAGTGTGTGTGAAGGGGAAGTGAAATGAGAAATGCCATTAGTAGCGAAAAAAGAAGAGATAGCTTGATATTTCCCCCCCATTATCAGAATAAAGTGTGGTAATTTTTCTATTGAAGAAGTTTTCGATAAGCGTTTTAAATTGAACAAATATATCATGAACATAAGGTTTTCATTTGAGTGGGTAAAACCAAATATATTTTGTAAAGTGATCTATGAAAATAACATAGTATTTGAAATCATCAACAGAGCAGATGGGAGAGGTCCACCATCAGAAAATATAACCTCTAAAGGAGATAAGGTGCATGAGAAGAGATTGAGAAAGGTAGCTTGTGACTTTTATTGCATTGGCATGAATTATAATTAAGATTCGAATTTAAAGGACTTAATAGTTCTAGGTGAAAATTGGAAACAATGTGCTTATAGACAGAGGAAGACAGACGCCTAATCTATGATGCCATAAAGATGAAGTAGTTTTGACACTAGAGAAATCAATTAAAGGAGAAGACTTAACAGAAGAAGCCAGCCACTCGTACATACCATCCTTAGTTCAACCTTGCAAAAGAGTTGCCCCTGTGCAGAGATCTGCCACAAGAAAAGAAGTGGGTAAGAATTCAATTAAGGTATTATTGGATTGACAAATTTGAGATGTAGAAATAATATTATTTTTCATAGTAGGAACACAAAGAACATTATTCAAAGAAAAAGTATGCGAGGGAGTATAGAGAGTTTTTGAATCAGTATGGTGATAGAGAGACCCGTGCCATCACCAATCACAATGTCATCAAAACTGTTATAAGGAATATGAATAGAGAGATTGCTTAAATCAGTGGTAACATGATGCGAGGTGCTACTATCAAGATGCCAACTAGAGTTATCATATATGTTGGCTGTTGCTAGATTGACTCGTGGTTGCCATTGTAACAAAGAGTGAGATTTCCACTATGGAGTTTGACAGGAGGTTGTAAGGTTGGATACATCTGACAAAACACAGGGCACTATGTAACAATGTAACCTTCAGCACAACACCACTGACAGCGACCTAAGTAAGGCTGAGGTGAGGTACGATTACTGTGTTATGGTGTTCATGGAGCCTGAGATAGGAATATTCATCAATGATGGGAGAAAGGACGTCGATGGTGGTTATTGATTTCATTTGCCAAGATTTCTCGGATTAGATCGAAAGTTAGCCAAATTTGCAAAGGCTAGAAGTAGAGAGGAGTTGGAATGATGGAGGTGCAGCAAAAGTTCCTTGTTGATTAACTTCTCATGTAGTTCATCAAATGAAATCAATGTATCATGGCCATTAATAAGATCAATAATAAGCTCGCAATCACATCAAGGCCATCAAGGATTTTCTCAAAGAGATCTGCATAATCCATAGGTTTTCCTAAAGATGCAATTTCATCAGCACAGGTTTTAAGAAATTGCATGCAGTCTAAAATTGTTTGGGAGTCCTTGGTGGCTTGCTTTAGTTGTTCCTTGATCTGCTCGATGTGCCTACGAAAATGCCTGGCGTAGGTATTGGCAAGAACATGCCAGGCGTCACAGGGGGTCTGTGATTGAGAAATAAGAGGTATGAGAGAAGAGGTGAAGGAGCCAACAAGAGCACCAAAGATCAGTTTATCCCGACGTAGCCATGTTTGGTATTCTGGAATGGGAATGGTGACATTGTTTGTAGTGATTGTGGTTGAAGGAGGGGGTGAGAGTAGAGATGGCAATGGGTACCCTATAAACGGGTACCAGGCACTACCCGCCCCGATTAAGTAGGATTAGGGTAGTATATAATCGGGTTCGGGTAGTAAAATTACTATCCGTCACGGGTTAAGGTAGGGTTCGGGTAGTTACCTTAGGGTATCCGCTATCCGAACCCGATTAGAAATAATAATTAATTAATATGATATTTATATTTTTTACGTATAAATTATTTATTATTAATATTGTATTTAATTAAATTAATTAATCAAATATCATAATTATGACTTTTAACTTTAATTTATATTTATTAGTTAAATTAAATTTATTAACTTAATTTTTTTAAATAAATTATTCCAAAATTGATTTTAAATTTAAATTTGAAAGTCATACTTTGACTTAATAAACGGGTATTTAACGGGTTCGGGTAGTTAAATGGGTATTTTTTATTTTATAGGGTTAGGGTTAGGGTAACACAAATCAAAATAAACGGGTAGTTAATCGGGTTCGGGTTTTATATATTCTAATCGGGTTCGGGTTAGGGTATCCTAAAATTAGCGGGTACCCGACCCGTTTACATTCCTAGGTGAGAGTCATCAATGAACTTGTAAAGGTCGTGTTAGCTTTAAATTGACATATGTATTTTGAAATGACAAAAACTTAAGTAAGCATTAATGTTTCTTTCATATTGTAAATTTGCTTTATCACACATGATTCTCTCAAACCATTTAAGTGTTAATATCAAACATTAAGACCATGATTCAATTGTATATTCTTATTGGTCTTAATACTTTATAAAATGAGTTTGAATATTTTCATGAAAGTAATTTTCTCAAGAATATATTGAACACAAGTTTAGAAAATTACTTAATGAGTTTTTGGACAAAGATTTTGTCAAGAAATACTTCCACAAAATTCATAAATGTTTTGGGATGAACTAAAATCAAAGTCTACATCATTTCTAACCCAAAATGACTCAGAAAAGTGTAGGAAAATCATGAGGGATCGATCCCCTTAGGTAAAGGATCAATCCCCTGTTAGCAGAATGCTTTGGAGGCATGGAATGAAGCATGGGATCGATCCCCTATGTCAAAGGATCGATCCCTAAACACGTGAAAAGCCTCCAACGGCTAGTTTCTGTGAGATACAACGGTAACTTTCATTTTTGGCTCCACCCAACATGAAGAATACATCCAAAGGACTATAAATAGAGGCTTGGAAGCTCAAGAAAGAAGAGAGAGCAGCCAAGACATATTATTCTTCAATTTCTTCATCTCCTCCAAGCATCTAAGAGCTAGAATTCAATATCTTTCATTACTCTCAATATCTTTGTACTTTATAGCACAAATATTTTAGAGTTTCTTTTCTCAATAATGGAGGTGTGAAGACCAAAGAGAGAACAAGAAGAAAAAAAATAGAGAATTACAATTCCAGGAACAAGGCTCTTGATACCATAAAGAGATTAGAGAAAAGAAGGTTTTATGAATGGCTAGACAAATTTTGTTGGCTAAATGCTCAATTTGGGGTGTAATCTTTGGGTCATTTTTCAATTAAGGATTTTATCTTTAATTTTGCTCAATTAAAGATTAAAATTTTCGAATTTGTTAAGGACTTTTAATGTGAGTGAATTTCATGCACTGTATAAGAAAGTGAATCTGATTGAAAGAAGGGAAAAAATGTATTTTTACACTAATATAATAATTTTAAATAAAATTTCATATTCATTTATTATTTTTTCACTTTCTTTTTTCTTTTCACTCTTTCTTTTTTTCATTTTGAAGGGTTTTGAGTGTTAACAATCAAAATGTGGTTGCAAATTAGATCTTCTGTTGGATTGACAACCAAAAAATTTGTAACCAATTTTATCGGATTTCCAATCAAAAGAAGCAACAAATGAAAAATGAAAGATTAGCGTTTGGGGTTGGGGTTGGGGTTGGGGTTGGTAGACAAAAATTTGAAGGGTTTTGACTTTTGAGTTTTGACACGAGCTCTTTGTTCTTTGGTGAAATCGGTAGCAAAATAAAGTTTCCATTCAAAAGTTCTTCATTAATCCCATCTTTCCTTCTCCATTTTTTTTCCAAACCACAAATATCTACTCTCAGCCTCAAACACCAATTCTCCAAAATCCCAATCTCAATCCCGACACCAATTTTCCCGAGAAAATCACCTCAAATTCACACTTCCCCACTTCAAATTCCACTTTTCCTAAAAACTTAATTCTCCCACATCAAGTGACCCATATTTAACATTATCTTTAGCACAAGATACAAGCTTGACCCAAACCCATATGAGAAATACTCTTTTGAACCAGAGAAACGATCCGGAATCGGCTTTGAAGTAGTTCCTTTCTGTCGAAAAGAAGTGGTGTTTTGTTCGGAGCATCAATGTCTTTTGTGTTATCCTTCACATTTTGGTAGGACCCCTACAGGCTTATAAACAAGTTCAATATTTGCTTAATAGATTGTTTTTAAGCAAAATAGACCTATTCCTGCAATTTTTTTAAACCACTTGATTAATACCAGAAAATGGTTTGATTTTGAGTTGGATTCATGAGCTTTTATTAACTTGTTGAATAGTTACATTAGAGTTGATAGATGATGCTGTGTTGTTTTAATGGAATGACAATCAAAAAGTTTGAATTTGAAGCATATTCCAACCCCAAACGGAGACTTCTTTCATTTTTTATTTTTTAAATTTTTATACGAAAATTATTTTAAATTTTTTTACAACCAATAAATGGCTGTCACGTGTCTCTGTTAACGCAATTAATAATTTAATGACACGTGCATTTCAATTTTGTCGAAAAGTCTTTAATTGAATAAATTTGAAAACGTTTAGTCTTTAATTGAGCAAAATTAAATGTTATATCCTTAATTGAAAAAGGACTCAAAAATTAGATCCTAAATTGAGCATTTAGCTAATTTTATTAATAAGAGTATGTCACTATTTATAGTTATACATGTAAAAGTTGTACTAAAGATAATAACTAAATATATACAATTAAATGTAAATCCCTAGAATCAAATATTGCAATTAAATATAGGATAATTATTACATACACTGACAGTGGAGTTTTTTTACTCCACAAACAGCGTTAAGATCGTGACACATGTCCTGTTTTATTTATTTTAATATTTTTATAAGACACATGTCATGATCTTAAAGCTGCTTGTGGAGTAAAAAAATTTCACTGTCAGTGTATGTAATAATTATCCTTAAATATAAATCCCTAAAATCAAAGAGCTAATTTAAATATAATATATACCATAAATCCCTTAATTTAAGAAATTTATTCTTTGCATATCTTTCTTATTACAAGCCACCATCTCTAATTGGATTCTTTTTTTTAATCATTTCTTTTTTAACTACTAATAAATGGAATTTTTTTTTTAGAATTTTATTTATACTATAATTTATACTCTTTATACTTCAATATTTATTAGGACAAAAAAAATTTTATATGAAAAGACAAATATGCCTTAATAAAAAATTTTCAAACATTTTTTCTCTTTTCTCCATCTGGTTTCAAGTTCTTTTTACTATTCTCTTGTTCTAAGTCTTAAATTCGTTCTCTCTGACATCTTGTTGTCCACGCAAACAAATTTGAGAGAGAACCATGATCCTGTGCAAGGGATTATGTGCAAAGAGCATGATCCCACGCAAATATGCTTGCATAAGGTGTCTTGCGCTGGATAAGTCTAAGCACAAGATGGCATTGCGTAGAGATGAGCTCTTCGCACAAGCTGCCTTATGCGGGGAGCATGTTCCAATGCAAGGTGCCTTTGCGTGGGGAGTTTATATCTACGCAAAGTAGCTTACGCAGGTATATGTTGTCAACGCAGCTCTTGGCAACTTTATTTTAAGTTTATTATAACCTTTTTTAATAATTATAACTAATGAATTTTATAATAAATCATTAACAACAAAACACTAATAAATACTTGAGATTTGGGGTTTTGAATAACCATCGAAAATGAACAAATGATGGAAGCCAATGAAGGTGAAGGAGAGATAGAGATGGTGATGAAGAAATAATAGAAGGGACAGATGAAAGATAAGAAAATGAATAGGGTAAAAATTGTCAATTTATGAAGTATATTTAGTAGTTTTATGGTGTAATTAGAGGTGTGGTGTAGAGAGTAAAAACTATAATACAAATAGAAATTCTCTTTTTTATTCACCAATATTTTTTTAGTTGTCCTCGCAAAAAAAAATCCATTTATTTGTTTTCAAAATCGGGGAATTTTGTGGATTCTAATTAATTAGTCTTTTTTTGCCTATACCTTTTTTCTTCGACTCTAAAATAAAAATCCAGAGGCCTTCTTTTGTATTTTTTTTAAAAAAAATAATCGAAAACTTCTTTAATAAAAAGAGAAATTCAAATATATGCACCATATTTTAAAAATAAAGTAATAATGAATTCATTTATTTATTTTGAATAAATTACAAGATTGATCATTCAATTTTGGATTTTTTTTATTTTGATCAACTAATGATAACATCTAATAATTTAATCATTAATGTGGGTGATATGTTTTTAATTTAATTGTCGTTTTCTAATAAAATGTTTACGGTTGATACCAATAATCACATGACATGCAAACGTCATGAAAATGGTTAATGTATAATTTGATCTTTGAATTATATCACTTTTATCACTTTAGTACTTAAAGAATTTTCGTTATCACTTTAGGACCTAAACTTTACTTCTATCACACACATTAGTACCTAGGACTAATGCCGTTAGAAAATGATAACATGACATAGAATGCCCAATCAAAACTTGACATGTGGCATCATGATAATATTATTTTTTTCTTTAGAAAAATATTTAAAAACTTTTAAAAATACGTAAAAATTATTTTTAAAATATATAAAATATTTAAAAAATATGAAAAAAATTTAAAAATAAGTAAAAATATTTAAAATATATATAAAATTTTTTCCAAATTTTCTCACTCGTTTCTCTCTCTAGTTTGAAATTGTCTACTTCTCTCTAAAAAAACTCAAGAATACTTCTATAAGCCCAAACTTTTAAACCCAAAAAACTAGCTTTAAACTGCAAATTGATTATTCCATCAAACTAGTACAGAAACAAAACAAGAGATCATAAGCATCACTACTACAAACACAAAGCGTCAATATCATATCATAGAAGCCAAAATACATATCAACAACCTTCAATCAGACCATAGAAGCCAAAACACATATCAGCATCCCTCAATATCAAACCCCAAAACAATCGAGTCGCCTAGATAGGCCATTCAGAAAGCATCAGACGAACGCCTAACTAGAAAATGCTTCAGCCCAAATGAACCGTGCAATTTGATTTAGACATAACATCAAACACCTCACCAGCAACAATGATCCAAACAAAAAAAATATTTCGATATAAATTTGAAATCGAATTCAATACTTTTTTTTCCAGATCTAAATACATAAAAAAAAAAGGCAAAGTACACACATCCCCTTTTTAGGGAAGCATCAGTAGCAAAAAAAAAATCGAGAGAGAAGGCGAAAGAAGGGGAAAAAGAGAGGAAGAGAGGAGAGGGACAGAGAAAAACTAGTCGACTAGTCAGATGGATGATGGTTTTGAGTATATTCACACCTATCTGCTTGGTCTTGAACAGATTGGCCTCGATTTGCTAAGGTCAGTCACCAGTGACCTCCTCCCTTCTTTTTCTACTTCCCATTCTTTCTTTTCTTCTCTCCTCTTAATTCTCTATTTCTCTCTCCCTATCCTTTCTTTTATTTTTTTTAGTTTTTTATTTTAAAGATAAAAGAAAATTTTATATTTTATTTAAAAGGCTAAAATATTAAAAAGGCCCCTAAACTTTGTTACTTTATTTAAATAAGCTCTTATACTTTTATTGTATCTAGATAAGCCCTTAACCTTTTATTTGAGTTCAAATAAGCTCATAGACTTTAATTTGTACTTAGATAAGCCCTTCATTCTTAATTTATACCCAAATAAGCCATTAATATAAATCAATCTTTTATAGAAGTGATTAATTGATTTTTTTGATTACGTTTAAAACCTGACTTTTTACATAAAAAAAAGGCTAGTTAGATAGAATATATTATATAATATTTAATTATGTACATTATGCTATATATTATATATTTAAAAAAATGTTAATTAATTCAGTTAGTTTAATTCGTAATTTTAGACATCGAATAAATCGAATAAATCAACCTATAAAAATTAATTTAAATCCAAAAGTGACTTAGTTGAATCAAATTAATTGAATTTTGATTGGTTAAATTAGTTTGAAATAGTTTTTCTTCATATTTAATCTTTATTTGAAATAAGGGCTCATTTGAGTACAAATCAAAGTATAAGGGCTTATTTGGATACAATAATAGTATAAGGGTTTATTTAAATAAAGTAATAAAATTCGGAGCTTTTTTAATATTTTAGCGTATTTAAAAAAAGCAATTTTTTATTTTTATAAGATGATGTGGTATGGACCCCCTAATAATGTGGCATGTTTGACATATGTCACTACTCAGTTGGTTAATTTATACCATGTCAGCATGGTCGGCAACGGTATTAGTCTCAGGTACTAAACCATATGATAGAATTGAAGTTTAGATACCATATGATAGAATTGAAGTTTAGATACCAAAGTAATAACAAAAATTCATTAAATACTAAAGTAGTAAAAATGATATAGTACAAGGGCTAAATGATACATTAACTTTCTTTTAATGGTAAAGATTGACTTGGAGAAAGCTTATGACAAGCTTGAGTGGAGTTTTATTCGTAAAATACTTTTATTCTTTAATTTCCCTCAAGAATGGACCAAATTAATTATGTCATGTATCTCCACCACTACTATGACAATATTCATTAATGGAGAACAAAGCACCAAAATTTTGCCTTCTAGAGGCATTCGCCAAGGGGATCCATTATCCCTGTATATTTTCATTTTGTGTATTGAATATTGTTGGCTCTTATAGGCTATACCGAGAGGGGGGTGAGTCGGTTTTTACTAACTTTAGGTTCGTTTTTCGGTTCCTCTAAGTTCTCTAGCTTAGATTGATATTTTCTAAGTTCTCTAGGCTACTCAAGCATGCAATATAAATTCAATTCAATAAGCATAATATAATTGCAAGTAAAGAGAGAAGGGAAAGAGATATTTACACAAGTGATTTATAGAGGTTCGGCAACTTGCCTACGTCCTTTACCTTGAGACACTCCCAAGGATTTTTCCCAAATTCAATTTCCTTGAATTTGTGTTACACTCCCTCTTTTTCTAGGCTAAAGAGAAACCTCTCTCTTTTTCTAGGCTTAAGAGAAACCTCCCTCTTTTTCTTAGGCTAAAGAGTAACCTCTCTCTTTTTCTTAGGTTAAAGAGAAACCTCCCTTTTTACAAGGAATGAGTGTGTTTACAAATTGTGTAATCAAAGAAAGGCCTCTAGATAGGCAAGTGATTACAATGTTTAAGCACAAGGAAAAAGCCTATACAAGATTTGTGCTACTCTATACAAAGAATATGAGAATGATGGAAGATGAAGACTTTGTAGCTCTTGATTTGTTGTTAAGGCTTGAGGAAAATGAAGAAGATGATGAATAGAATTTTTGAGTAGTTCCACCTCCTTTCTTTAGCTTCTAAGCCTCTATTTATAGTCCCTTTGATGTATTCTAGCCGTTGGGTGGAGTCAAAACTTGGATATGACCGTTGTCTCACAAAAACTAGCCATTACAGGCTATTTTCGGGCAAAGGGATCGATCCCTTCCCATAGAGGATCGATCCCTTCATTCCAGATTCGATTATTCTGGGTTGAGGGACCTTTTCTTGCGTTGGGGTGCTTACTTCCAAAAGGGGATCGATCCCTTCCCTTAGGGGATCGATCCCATGCCTCCAGAAAGCCTATTTCCTGCACTTTTGGGTTAGAAATGATGTGACCTTTGATCCTAATCCAACCCAAAACATTTTGACATTTTTGTGGGAGTTTTTCTTGACTTTCTCTAATGAAAACATGGTCCAAAAATTCATCAAGTAATTTTCTAAAATATTCAAGACATTTTATAAAGTATTAAGACCAATAAGAATATGTAATTAAATCATGGTCTTAGTGTTTGATATGATCACTTGAAAATGGATTGAGAAAATCATGTGTGATAAGGCAAATTTACAATATGAATTAAAACATTAAAGCTTACTTAAGTTTTTGTCATTTCAAAATACATATGGCAATTTAAAGCTAACAATCTCCCCCTTTTTGATATGACAAAACTTAATGTAAATTTGCTTTGAAAATTCTTTGATAAAATACTCCCCCTCAAATAAAGCAGGATTTTATAAAAACTTCCCCTTAATATAAGCATGGGTTTTGAAAATGAATTTTCAAACTATTTCTCCCCTATTATCTCTCCCCCTTAATATCTCTCCCTTTTAATATCTATCTCTCCCCCTTTTTGTCATAGCAAAAAGAAGGAAAAATAATAAAAAAAATATTCTTCCCTTAAAATCATGGTTATGTGAGAAGAGATAAATATGCTCCATTCAACAAGAAACGTGTTAGTACATGGGACTCATAGCACAAATAAATAAGTCAATATCCATAAAGAGTATGAAATATTCATGCAAAGAATATGACTTATGATTCTATACCAATTGTTTATAAATAATTTTGCAAGAAGTTCTCAATTGGTAAATGATGAAGCAAGTATATCAATTGTTTATAAATTATCTATTAAGTTTTATAACTTGCTTATTTCAATGCTATCAAGCACCTAAGTATATCAATTGTTCTTTAAAGTCCAACTAAAGTGCATGGCAATACATCATGATTATGAGCTGAAATTATATAACATATCATATGCATGAGCTCATAAATCACGTTCAAGCAAGAGAGTGCATAGAATCAAACCATATATCAATTAATCACAAATTCTTGCACAAAAGAGTTCATGCAAAAGTGGCTTATGTGTATTCTTCCCTATTTGTCATTTCAATCTAGGAAGCATGAGAAGAATTATCAATTTAAAGCTCATACCACTTGGCAATTTAGTTTTGGCTTACCAATTATTGAAAATATGGTTGCCAATGATACTAATTGTTATTTCAATCTAAATACCAATTGTTACTGATGGTTGACTTAGTCATTTTGCATGAATCTAATATTTATGTGTAGTGTTCATGTCAAGAAAATAATCATTCTAAATATGCAAGAACACAACACATATCATCAAATATGCATATGGATCAATTAATCATTAGCACACTATCATAAAGTATTAATCCATATTTATATTCACAAATTTATACCATATGGAAGATTCAAAAAATCGAGGTATTCAAGAAAACACATTTTCTTCCATGGCTTCAAGCACAAAAATCCTGTGCTCATTTTCCAATTCAAGTCCTTAGCCAATTATGAGCAAGGAAAGATTCAAATACTAAATGCGTGGATATTAATCAAGGTACATTTGTTCAAGTTTGCACTTATCTTTGAATGTTGGTGTTGTCATTAAAGCCCAAGTTCTTTAATAATTTGGCCATAAGAAAAATTTAAGTACATGGATGATAAAGTTTCATGTATTTGAACATTTAGGATCCATTTACCATCACAAATTATAGGCCAATGAACATTATCAATTGTTGAGTTTACATTTGAAATCAATCCACTAGATGTATAATTATCATGAAACCTAGTGTGGAATTGATAAGTCAAGCTAAGAGACATAATCCTATAAACATGCTTGACTAAGATGAACAAAAGGAATGATCAATATTCGTGATGCACAAATTCATCAAATTCTCAAATATATACACAAATCATTGAAATAAATCTCAAAAATTATGTTTAAGCATTCATTGAAAATATATTTCAAGATTATTTCAAGATTTATGCAATTCATGAATGTTTTCAACAAGAAGAATGATTTTGCACTTGTGAGTTTAATAAAAATGATATTGATTGTTGAAAGTGATACCATTTGTTGGAAATGATACAAATTGATGGAGTTGAGGTATGATATCAATGAAAAATGAATTTTCATAGTTTAAAGATCATCAAAAAGAAGTTAAAACAATGAATTTTAAGTTTAGAAGAGAGAAAGTATCAAAACAATGAAAAGTTCTTCTCAATTCCGGTTGAAAACATGCAGAAAGCCATTTTGGCCTGGGGGGATCGATCCCTAGAGGAGGGGGATCGATCCCTTAGCTCCAGAATGCAGATTTCCTGCATTTTACTCAAGGGGGATCGATCCTGTTTGTTGAGGGATCGATCCCTCATCCTGTTTCTGCAGTTTTTGACAGAAAATCCAACCTTTGAGGTACCAAAACTTCGTTTTTTGACTATTTTAAGTCCAAGTAAGGGTTTAAATATTTGTAAAATATGATTTTGGACTTGTATGAATGGAAAACATGAATGAAAAACCATTTTACAAAAGATTTTGCAATTTTGGAAGAAGTTACACAATAAAATGCATTTTTAGCCTCAAAAGATGTCATTTTGAGAGTTAAGCATATTTTGACAAAACTAAAGCATTGGAAACCACAAATATGTCAAAACAAACTTGTTCACATAGGTTTTAAGCACATATATCATCAAATCATACATCTTGTGAACAACATGCCATGATTTCCAACATACAAGTTCTTCATTATTGCTCATGACATGGCATTTTGCATATATGACATATTTGGTATTTTGAGACAAGTAAATACATTATCAACACATAGGAAACTTGCTCAAAATGCAGAAATCCAATAATCATTTCAAAATCACAAATCATGCTTTTCATTCAATGCATCAAGTACTATAATCAAACAATAAAAAATCTTTGTCATGCCTTTTTGTTCAATCATTCAACTCATAATGCATCAAGAATCATCAACCAAGTGCCTCAATAAAACATATAAATAATTTTAGCAAAAATGAGTTTTAAAGAGATAGGATTTAAGCTTACAAAACTCCTTTGCGCTAGAGAATGCTTTGCATTGAATAGTTGAATCCACCTTGTGTCATTCTTTGAAGAATTGTTGTGAGCTTGTCAAGTATGGATTCTTAAGTTCTTCCTCTTTCTCATTGGCATAAGCAATCTCTATGGGGGTGTGTAGAGCATTTGAACTCCATTGTTTCTTTGTATTCTCATGCTCTAACACTCCTACATCAAACAATTTCAAACATGCTTTGGTACCCAAATTTTCTTGGGTCCATGAGAGTTAGTGCAAATAATTTTTGATCCTTTTGGGATCCATTTCAAGCACAAATCATTATTATTTACTGCATGCTTTGGCACCCACATTTTTCTAACAACTCTTCCTCTAAATGTTGTTTTTCTATAAGGGCATGCTTGTGAAGAGTGTCCTACTATATTGCATAGTGAGCATGTAAGAGATAAATCATGTATAATATTTTTGCTCACTAGGAAATTCTTTAGATGAGTTTCTTTTTGTATTGCATTATATCCTAACCCATCATTGTCAAAGAAAGCTCTTTGGGTCTCAAGCATGTGATCTAATTTTTGTTGACCCATATAGAACCTAGAGAATGAGTTATGCAAATTTGTATTCTTTTGATTTAACTCATTTATTTCTAAGTTGGCCTCTTCTAGTTTCTTCTCTAATTCTAGCTTAACATTGGTCAAGGTTTCCTTTTCTATTTTCAAATTAGCAATGATTTTCTTATATTTAGAATTCATGCATTGAAATTCATTTGCTAATTCATTAAAAGCATTTTGTAACTCATCAAATGTAAAATTATTATCTTCACTAGAACTAGAGCTAGCCTCATCGTCACTAATAGCCATGAAGCATGAGTAGGCTACCTCATTATCTATGTTTTACTCATCGAAGCTATCACTATCGCTCCAAGCAGCCACAAATGCTTTCTTCCTAGGTTTCCTATCTTTTTCCTTCCTAAGTAAGGGGCAATCTAACTTAGTATGACCCGGTTCATTACACTCATAACACACTAAGGGGTCTTTTTCTCTTCTACTTGACTCTCCCCTATGATGTCTCCTATTTTGCTCTCTCTCATTCATTCTCATGAACCTATTGAATCTTTTGGCAAACATTGCCATTTCTTTTTCTTCCTCATTTCCACTCTCATCACTATCATCTTCAATGACCTCATGAGTGGAAGGCTTAAGTGCTACCCCTACTTTCTTTGAAGGCACTTCATTTCTTTTCATTTTCATTTCATATGTAAGTAGGGAGCCCATAAGTTCATCTAGAGACAAGGTATTTGGATCCTTAGACTCTTCTATTGTGGTTAACTTTGCCTCCCAAGATTTTAGCAAGCTATTCAAAATTTTCTTTACCATTTCAACATTGGAATAAGTCTTGCCTAGAGACTTAAGTCCATTAATTATATCATTAAACCTAGTGAACATTTCACTAATGGACTCATTTTCTTTCATCCTAAATAGCTCATAATCATGTGTGAGCATTCCTACTTTGGTCTCTTTAACTTGATTTGTCCCTTCATGTGTGATGGCTAGTTTATCCTATATTTGTTTAGCATTCTCACATAAAGAGACTCTATTATACTCATTGGGGCCTAAAGCACAAAAGAGGGTGTGCATAGCCTTGGCATTCATTTGTGCCAATCTCATGTCATTTGTGTCCCACTCATCCTCACTCTTAGGGACATCTTTTCCATCTATTTTCTTCATAGGAATTCTAGGACCATTCACTATAATTCTCCACACTTCATAATCATTTGATTGTACAAATAACTTCATTCTAGTTTTCTAATATGAATAATTCTCACCATTGAAGAGTGGAGGTCTAACTAATGATTGTCCCTCTTCTCCTAAGGATGTGCCTACATTCAAGTGAGCCATTTAAGATCATTTTGCTCGATAGAGGTTAGTCTAAATCAATCTCGAGCCCAAGCTTTGATACCAATTGTTGGCTCTTATAGGTTATACCGAGAGGGGGGTGAATCAGTTTTTACTAACCTTAGGTTCGTTTTTCGGTTCCTCTAAGTTCTCTAGCTTAGATTGATATTTTCTAAGTTCTCTAGGCTACTCAAGCATGCGATATAAATTCAATTCAATAAGTACAATATAATTGCAAGTAAAGAGAGTAGAGAAAGAGAGATTTACACAAGCAGTTTATAGAGGTTCGGCAACTTGCCTACGTCCGCTACCTTGAGACGCTCTCAAGGATTTTTCCCAAATTCACTATCCTTGAATTTGTGTTACACTCCCTCTTTTTCTAGGCTAAAGAGAAACCTCTCTCTTTTTCTAGGCTCAAGAGTAACCTCCCTCTTTTTCTTAGGCTAAAGAGTAACCTCCCTCTTTTTCTTAGGCTAAAGAGAAAACTCCCATTTTACAAGGAATGAGTGTGTTTACAAATTGTGTAATCAAAGAAGGGCCTCTAGATAGGCAAGTGATTACAATGTTTAAGCACAAGGAAAAAGCCTATACAAGATTTGTGCTACTCTATACAAAGAATATGAGAATGATGGAAGATGAAGACTTTGTAGCTCTTGATTTGTTGTTAAGGCTTGAGGAAAATGAAGAAGATGATGAATAGAATTTCTGAGTAGTTCCACCTCCTTTCTTTAGCTTCTAAGCCTCTATTTATAGTCCCTTGGATGTGTTCTAGTCGTTGGGTGGAGCCAAAACTTGAATATGACCGTTGTCTCACAAAAACTAGCCGTTACAGGCTATTTTTGGGCAAATGGATCGATCCCTTCCCATAGGGGATCGATCCCTTCATTCCAGATTCGATTATTCTGGGCTGAAGGACCTTTTCTTGCGTTGGGGTGCTTACTTCCAAAAGGGGATCGATCCCTTCCCTTAGGGGATCGATCCCATGCCTCCAGAAAGCCTATTTCCTGCACTTTTGGGTTAGAAATGATGTGATCTTTGATCCTAATCCAACCCAAAACATTTTGACATTTTTGTGGGAGTTTTTCTTGACTTTCTCTAATGAAAACATGGTCCAAAAATTCATCAAGTAATTTTCTAAAATATTCAAGACATTTTTTAAAGTATTAAGACCAATAAGAATATGTAATTAAATCATGGTCTTAGTGTTTGATATGATCACTTGAAAATGGATTGAGAAAATCATGTGTGATAAGACAAATTTACAATATGAATTAAAACATTAAAGCTTACTTAAGTTTTTGTCATTTCAAAATACATATGGTAATTTAAAGCTAACAAATATCTATTTCTTAAGATACGTGAAGAGGGTAAATGGAAACCAATACAACTTGCAAGAGGAGGTCCCAGAATTTCTCATCTTTTTTATGCTGATGACCTCATGTTTATAGGCAAGGCATCAGAAGAAAACTGCAACACCATGAGAAGAGTCCTTAGGAATTTTTGTGAAGAGTCGGGACAATCTATTAATTTTGCTAAGTCGATAGTTATGTTTTCTCCTAATGTAGAGGAAAATAAAAGAGAATCTTTGTGTAATATCTTGAACATGAATTTTTGTGATGACTTAGGAAAGTATCTTGGATTCCCACTTGAGAAGACAAGAAAAGCCTCTAGTTATAAATTTATAATCGATAAAGTTAATGGAAAACTCTCGGATTGGAAAGCAAAACTTTTGTCCTTTACAGGAAGGACTTAACTTATCAAATCTGTGCTGGGAGCAATTCCAATGTACTACATGCAAGGGACTTGCTTACCTACTAGCACTTGTGAGGAACTCAAAAAAATTTGTAGAAATTTTCTCTGGGGCTCAAGTGAAGAAAGGAGGAAACTTCATTGGATTAATTGGAATACTGTCACACTTGGAAAGGAAGAAGGAGGATTGGGAATTAGAGATATGAGAAAACTTAACGAAGTTAATATGGTAAAAATGGGATGGAATTTCCTCACTCAAAAAGATAATTTTTGGGTCAAAGTTCTTTAGTCCAAATATTTCAAAAATGGTGAGTATAGGACTAGAAATTGCTCCTCAACCTGAGCTGGTACGAGAAAAGGATATGAAGTTATTAATAAAGGACTTAAATGGAATGTTAAGTCAGGTAGGCAAGTTCTATTTTGGGCGAATAATTGGTCAGGATTGGGAGCTCTTAACAAAATCATATATGGCCCTTAGAGACCAAGTGATTACAGAATAACAGTTAGAGATGTTGTGGATGAGCAAGGAGGATGGAATTTTGAGAACCTTAGTGCCGAGATCCCACTGGAAACCCAACTTAAAATTTTAGCTATTCCAGTTCAACTAATGGGAGATGAGGAAGATAACATTGTCTAGAATGCTAATCTAGCTGGAATATTCTCAATAAAATCTGCATATAAGTATGCTCACAATAACAATGACAACATGAACCCAGACTGGAAATTCATATGGAAATTAAATGCCCTACCTAAAGTAAAGCACTTCCTTTGGCAATGCAAACATCAAAAAATTCCTACAAGAGCAAATCTCGTTAGAAAAGGATTACAATGTTCTGATCTTTGTCCTAGATGCAATAGAGAGACAGAAACTATCATTCATTGCCTTAGGGACTGCACTGAAGCTTAAATATTACGGCATTGCCTCGATATTCCTAATGTGGTTCAAGATTCCTTCAGCTTCGACCTTGAAAGTTGGTTAACCATAAATTGTAAAACCGAAGCAGATGAAATTAATTTATCTATTCCATGGAAAACAATTTTCTCCATGACATTATGGGCTATATGGAACAATAGAAATAAACTCATTTTTGAAGCTACCAGCGAAACCTCCAACAGATGGCATGGAAGACTATTGCATAATATAAAAGAGTTTTGGGTTGTCATGGGACCTGATCAAAGGCAGAAACACAAATTACAAATTAATGTAGGATGGCAAGCCCCTCTTCCCACAAACTTTGTTAAGTTAAATACAGATGGAGCTGCAAAAGGAAATCCTGGAAAGGCTGGAGTTGGAGGATTGTTCAGGAATCATCATGGAAACTGGTTAGGTGGATTCTCTCACTACTTGGGTTTCTCTAACAGCATCCTTGCTGAACTTTGGGGAGTTCGAGATGGACTGGTGTTGGCTAACAGACTTGGATATAAAAACCTGATCATCAAAGTGGATTCAGAAATAGTTGTGAGGTATGTTTTGGAACTTTCTTCTCCTCATCATACTCATTGGACTATTGTTTCTGATTGCAAGGAACTCATGAGGCGACTGGACAATGCTCAAATTCATCATAGATATAGAGAAGCAAACGTTTGTGCTGACATGCTTGCAAACCTGGGAACAGAGCACGAATTTCCTTTATATCGAATCAAATTTTTCCTAAAACTCCAAAAAAAGATTTTAAGAGTTAATTTGGATAGACAGAAAGATTTACATATTATTAATTTACACACTATTCTTATCAAATTAAAAAATATATATCAATAATAAAATTCTTTTTACACTATATATCATTTGTACCCGATAGCATTTTTTTTTTATGTTTAAGCCATTGTTTTATATTGTCAAATTTACCGTTAAATAATATGTAGTTGAATACTGAATTTTGCCATTATACTATAATTTTTTGAAATTTTATTAGTTTAATTTCAATGATTATTAGATAAAAATTAAGGATAGTAAAATTAAAATATTCCACATTATATTACATATCAATTCAATTTCAAGTTATATTATAAAACATTTTTTAATGTATTTGAAGAATTTATCTTTTTCTTCTTAATTATGTCATTTTTGTCCTAGTTAATCGTTGAGTAGAACCCGAACGAATGATGTGCGATAGAGAGCAGACAAATCGTGGAGTAATGCTTCAGCAAGCATTTACATCAGATACGTCTGTTAAAAACCATATTGGAAATGAGAGAAGAGGAAAGCAAAGGCGCATCATTATCATCCAGCTGACTGTGAATATTACATGCACACACCCCCTAATCTATTACCACTCTCTTCTGCACCCACCTTCACTTCAGTATTTCATTATTACGTATTTGAATATATGTCAAGAGAAAGAAATTAATAAATAAACTAAACAATAAAGTAATATATTATTAGACCAAACTCATATTTGGTATAAGATCTGGATGTAAGACGCCAAGGTTCGAATTTAACAGACCTATCTGATGTAAATGCTTGCTGAAGCATTACTCCACGATTTGTCTGCTCTCTAACGCACATCATTCGTTCGGGTTCTACTCAACGATTAACTAGGACAAAAATGACATAATTAAGAAGAAAAAGATAAATTCTTCAAATACATTAAAAGATGTTTTATAATATAATTTGAAATTGAATTGATATGTAATTTAATGTGGAATATTTTAATTTTACTATCCTTAATTTTTATCTAATAATCATTGAAATTAAACTAATAAAATTTCAAAAAATTATAGTATAATGTAAAAATGATATATAATGTAAAAAGAATTTTATTATTGTCATGGAAATAAGATTTTATTAGTTAAATTCAAATGTTACTGGTTGTGTGTGTGGCCTGTGAGTTGTGATAGGAGTTTTTGTATCTGTTAGGTGATGATCCACTCTAAATGGTTTTATTTCGGACCTTATCAAACACCTAGTAGCTCTTTTTTAAGTTGGTCATTCGTTTCGTCATCTCTTAATAAAAACACCAATATTAGGTACTCATGCTCAAAGGAAAGTCTAATCCAAAAGATCGATCTAATAGGTAAGAAAACTTCTCAGCTTAAAGACCCATCTACAATTACTTGTAGAGTCGATATGAGATCGTAACAGTATCTCTAGTTTGAAACAAAGTTGGTCACGGAACGGGGGCTCAAGAGTGTTGGTCACTAACCAAACATCAAAGATTAATAAGATCATTCTTTTCCGCTAATAAAAAAGAAAAGGCTTTCCTTTTATTATGTTGGAAGTTGAGTAAAAATAATCATGATTATTCATCAACCAGCTAAGATAATTAATTAATTAAAAACAACTTGAAATGAATAATATATATGGATGTATTAATAAACATCCCGGGTTGATTTTGTTGCAAAATTTCTTTTGAATACTCTTGAAATGATTGGCGTAAAAGATTTTTTTGTCTTCCCACAACTTTCTTGCGCCGAATGAAAAGAGAGAGAGAGAGAGAGAGGAAAACCCGCATGCATGAATAGCACAATTTAGAACAAATTCATCTATTTGTATAAGTACTTTTTCCTGATTAGTGTGGATTGATAAAGGAACTATACATTATTATTAATATTATTATCAACTTGTCAAAAATTGTCTCCAGTTATTCAGAAGGATCTCGGGAGACCAAAATTTTGGCTTACATTCCTGTTACGATTCCAGAAAACAAAAACCAAAAGTGTCGCTGCCAAACAATACTTGCCAAATGGGTAGGGAAGGAAAGGAAAATGAAAGTGAGAATGTATATATACAGTGGACCACATTAGCAATTTCTACTTCCAATATTGGAACTTGGAAGCTAGCATACGTCAGGTATCACAGGATCTGGAATCTACAGACTACAAATACTACTACTTGGCTATCTTGGGATACGTTGCTTGGTACTTTGCGCTAAAGATTTGTGACTTTACAAATTTCTTTCAGTTTTGTGAACATAATTGCAGGAAACAATTGGTGGGATTTATATAGCATAAACTTTGACAACAGCAAGACCTTAAAATGAATGCAGCCTTTTCTGGAATCAGGACCACCGCTTAATTGAAAGCAATTTATGAAAACGAAGATTATTGATTGCTTTGGTCACAACACACACACCAATCACTTTAATTAATGTGTAAGGCGGTAAACAAATCAAATATGAATGAAATGATATTTTTGTTGGTTCGTTTATTTTTTAATATCATTCATGTTCGGTTCATGTTCATTAAAAAATTTGATTTTCACATTTGAGCTTGTTCGTTTATTTCATGGGATTGCTCGTTAAATTTTGACAAACAAGCTCATTCTTGAATATTAACCAAACATGTTCATGAACATGTTAAATGAACATCATCATAAACATATATATGAACATGTTTGCAAATAAGTATTCATAAATCATTAAATAAACATATTCACAAAAATATGCACGTGTTAGTGAATATTATACAAACAGTAGTACAAATTGACTATTAAATATTAAAAATACTACATAAAGATTAAAAATACTATATAAATATGTTTAGGAATTAAGTACTAAATCTTTAGGTTAAAGCTAGGGTATATAAACAATTTTAATATTTTAATAAATAAACAAACAATAGTCGAACACTAAATAATGTTTTTTTATGAATAAGATTTAAACTAACATAAACAAGTTTGTTTGCGACATAACCGAACAAACCATATCTCTGTTTATGTTTGATTCATTTAATAAACGAACATTAAAATATTGTTCGTGATAATTTGTTAAACTTAATAAACGAACATAAACGAACAAAAAGTAAATAATTTACAAATTATTCATCAAATGTTCTATTCATTTACACTAATATTAATGTCATTTCCTCTCTTATGTATTGAAAATTTTAAATTTTCTCATAAAAATGTGCATGTATAATTTGTACATTCTACATGCTAGAAACATCAACAATATAGTCTTAGTTTTTTAGCATAATAAAATTTCACCTACAGCTTTAATATTAATCAATACAATGATAAAAACTTGACTTGAAACAATGTGCAAGTCATCATAATTTGATTATGCAAATATAGATAGGATAGAATAATTTGGCATTGGATACTGGCTTTTTCCTCGGATTAAGTTCTCCCCCTCTAACGACCGAAAGATAGGATTCTTCCACATAGATTAGCGGTTGGGAGTGCAGCAAAGTGTTTTTTAAGATTGGAATATCTTGGGTTGGACAAAAGCTCATGCAAAATACACAGCTCGAATGGAAAGAACCCATTTTTAAAAACTACATCCCATGTGATTAACAGGACAAATTACACCGCAAAAGAGGGTTTGTTACAGCATAAGAGATATTGCAGTAATGCCGCTTTTTAGACATTGATAGACTAAAAATGCTATGGACGGTGGAGTCGCAGTGCTCCCAAAATTTTTTTGGTTTTATTTTATTTTATTTATTTGTTCAACGTTGTGCTTTGGAGTTTGGAGTATCTATTCCCCGTCGAGCCTTTTTGAAGCTTTTCCGATTACTGTGCACTTTTCAGAAGGACAAAGCATCTCTTGCTTGAAAAATGCCACACCTTACTTTATATGATCCATTCATGCCTCTGTGTATCACATTAAATGCTAGCTAGCTAAAAAAAATTCTTCACCAATAAGTAGTTAAAAAAATAAAAATGAACATATATTTTTTAGATATTTAGATATGATTTGAATCTTAAAATTATCATTATTAAAAATAAATGTTTTATAGTTTATCACTCTTAGCTCAAGCAAGACTAATCTCAAACCTTAAAACGGATGAATATACCTGTAATTTAAAAAAAAAAGAGTTGCTCCACCAACAAATAGTTGAAAAAAATAGAAATAAATTTTTTCTCTATTGGACATGGTTCAAATCTTGTAATTGTTACTGTTGAAAAAACTTTATCATTTATCATTCTAACTTGAAGAGAATTAGCCAATTAATCTCAGACCATAAAATGAAGAAAAATACATATAATTAAACAAAAAAAAAGTGTTGCTCCCACACTTCGATCACTTTTTTGTGAGGCAATGTATTAAGCTCTCATTTTTAACTAAAATCTATTAGCTTTCTTTTTAACAACAGTTTACTTTGTATATAATATATTAATATAGATAGGCTAAAGCTAATCATGCAATTTGATGACTACTCTTTTGGGAAGTGGGAACTTGTTAAGAATTTCTAAATATATCCCACTTTTTACTCTTCATACCCCAAATCCTTTGTAATGAACAGTAATTGAGTGAAGGAGGTGGGGTATGAAGAGTAAAAAGAGGAGTTTATTTAGAAATTTTCGAACTTGTTGCTTTCTTTAACTTGTGTGGTCCATTCTATTCACACTTCTTAATAATAGAATTTACTTTATGATATTGTACAATGCCAACTGCTAGCTGTCCAAGTAGATGAGGCTTCAAAAATGCAAAATTAGGATCTAACTTCTATAATTTAACAAAACTCTGTATCAAATATATGGTTATTTGACAATTTGTTGGATTTTTTCCTTGTCACTTTAAGCTCTTTTTTCTTTTGATTTAATTGTGGGTATCATTCAACGAGATAGGTAGCTTTAATGATATTTGCATAAGGTCAACATCAAATTGAAGAGCATCTCCTTTGGTGGAGGAGATGAAAAGGTGTTGTGTAAAGCAGCTCGGAGGCAACAAAGGGAAGGAATTTGGCAAAAGAAACTTGTTGAGCATAAAGTTTCAGTCAATGTCAATGATCACTTTTTTTTCTTTGAGGGGGGTGGAAGGAGGGTTAAGCAACATTTGATCAGTTCTTTTTCTAAATATGGTAGATCTTTGCTTATGAAAAATCAATTTTTATAGGCTAAAATACTAAAAATAATACTAAACTTTTTAAAATGTTTTAGGTAACTTCTTATTCTTCTGTTTTACCCAAATAAACCTTTTAATTAATATTTTTGTCTAATTAAATTTTTAAAATCTTATTTTTATCTATTTAAGCTCTTAGGACATGTTTGGTGCATAGGATGATGGATAGGATAGGATAATAATTATCCTATCTTATGTTTAGTGCACACATTAAGGGGAGGATTGGATTAGTATAGGATAATTCAATCCTCTCCAAAAGGTGAGGATTATTCCTAATCCTATAGGATTAGAAATAAATATTCATATTTTATTATTTTATCCTTAACATTTATATTTAAAAGTTAACTTAAACATTTAATAAAATAGTAAGGATCTTTAATTAATTAATTAATATTATTTTTTCCTTCTTTTTCATTTTTCCTTCTTTTTCTTTCTTTTTTTTTTCTTGTTTTTGATTGAAGAAAAACTATACTTTTGATAAAATAATATTTTCTTGTACACATTTTTTAAATTCTTTTTTAGAAAATAAATTTTCAAACATAAAAATGAATATAAAATATATTTTTTTAACTAGTTTTTTCTTACATTTAAATTTTTATGTTTTCTTTCTTAATTTTTTTTCTTTTTTCCTGAAAAAAATATGAAAGAAAAGTGACTATTAACCATAATAAGAAATTATATATTTTTTAATTCATCAAAATTGAATTATTAAATTTAACTTGTATTTTTCTTTTTGTTTTTTATATTTCCTTATAATTGATAGAAAAAAAAAAGAAAGAAAGAAGATAAAGAAACCATAAAAATAAAGAAAAATATTTAAAAATAGTCTTTTGGAAAATTTGATGCAATTAAAAAATAAACTTATTTCCAAGAAAAACTCAATTTTCTAAAAATAAATATATTTAATTTACAATAAAAAATTATTTTAAATTTAAATCATATAAAAGAAATGAAAACAAAAAGAAAAAAAAGAAAAAAAATACAGAAAATGCTTTTTATAAAAATTCATTTCTTAACAAAATAATTTTTTTTTTGAAAAAGTAATATAAATTTTTTAGAAGTAATTTTTTATTAAAAAATTATCTAATAAATTGGACTATTAATTATAGTATTATAAATAATATTTAAATTTTTAATTTTTCATTTATATTTATGACAAAAAAATTATAAATTTAAATTATGTTACTTTAAAAAGGAGTACTTAAAAAAATCATTTTACACTATTTTAAATTTTACACATAACAAATATTGTGAAAAACATAAAAAATCATCCTATCCTATTCTTAATCCTTGTACACACCAAACATAAAATAAGATGATATAATCTAATCTTATCATATCTATAATCTTATATTATCTTATCCTATTCTCATCCTATGCACCAAACATGACATTCATATACTATTTTTGTTAAAGTAAACCCCTCTTTTTCTAATAGATTTTAGTGATTTTCATGTAAGGGAGTTTAGTTAAACAAAAGCGTAAATTACACCCAACTTTTTAAGGATTGGTTATAATTCAATTTCAGTTCATTAGTTTCAAAAATGGACACTCCACTCCAAACTTTTGTATGTCGCAGGACAACTTAGTTCATCTGTGAGTCAACCGCTAGGTCAACGGTTAAAACCTAACTTAATGACTATTTTACTCTTGTAAAGCTTTATATACTCCATAATCCTCAAATGCAGTCAGATTACTTCGCTGGTTATACTAGAAAGGTATTGATTTTTTTTATTTTTAATTTATTTTATGTTTATTTATTTGTTTATTGTTTGTTATTTATAATTTATAATTTATAATTTATTAAATTTGTGTTTCATCTTCTGTACTAAATTTATAGATTTATTTGTTTATTATTTATTTTTTTTACTTTTAATTTATTTTCTGTTTATTTATTTGTTTATTGTTTGTTATTTATAATGGGTTTTTGAATCTAACCCTAAATGGTAAAATCACACATCTAAAAACTTTGAAAAAAGCTGATGTGAAGAAATAAACAGTGAGTTTTTGAAAGGGATAATTTTGTCATTTTACATTTTCTGTTAATTATTCTTAATGGTGTTAAGATTTTTGGGGGGGAGTGTCCATTTTTGAAACTAATGGACTGAAGTTGAATTATGATCAAACTTTAAGGAGTTTGGTATAATTTACCCTAAACAAAAATAATATATTAAAAGCTCAATAACATGTAAGTAACGTACAATGACTTATTCGAAAATTTTGAGAAAGCATAGAGGCATTTTTAGTATTTTAATCAATTTATAAACAAACAAGCTTATGATGACTTGTTAAACTAGCTGACTCAACCCGTCTGCAGATTAACCCGTTATAGATTGGTCTTAAACGGGTTGGATCAGACTAGCTCTCAATTTGTGGATTTAAAAAAAAAATCGAAGTCTTAATTCTAAGAGAAATGTTAGGGACACCCATGGGTTATGATTTAGTTGGGAATGCAGACTAAGTTTGTGAGAAGAGCTCTCGAGTTCGACTCTCACTAAACACAGCTTTGGAGAGGGGTGAAGAGCCTTAATTGTGACGAAACCCCGAGCAGGATTAGTCTTAAATCGTTAAAACTGATGAGGATACATGTGGCTTACACAAAAAAAAAAAAGAAATGTTAGGGACAACTACTTTTTTACAGTCACTTTTAACACTCTCATTCTTATAAAACCACATCACATTAAATGTAAAAGTTGAAACTGGTAACTTGTTGCTTTTATTGGTACTCCATATACTTTTATTGGTAGAAGAGAAAGTAACTTATTACAACAAGTTATCGGTATTAATAATGTGACGTAGCTTAATAAAAGTGAGAGTGTTAAAAATGATTGTCAATAGTAATTATTCCTATTTTTCCCTAATTCTAATATGTTTAGTTCTCAAGCTAAGGGGTTGATCCACGGATTAAACTACATCAATTTATCACTACCAAAAGAAAAAGACACAATAATTTCATAAAAAAATTCAAATTGGTTTAAAGACCACATCACATTAAATGTAAAAATTGAAACTGGTAACTTGTTGCTTTTATCGATACTCCATATACTTTTATTGGTAGAAGAGAAAGTAACTTGTTACAACAAGTTTCCGGTATTAATAATGTGACGTAGCTTAATAAAAACGAGAGTGTTAAAAATGATTGTCAACAGTAATTATTCCTATTTTTCCCTAATTTTAATATGTTTACTTCGCAAGCTAAGGGGTTGATCCACAGATTAAACTACATCAATTTATCACTACCAAAAGAAAAATACACAATAATTTCATAAAAAAATTCAAATTGGTTTAAAGAACACGCAAAGAAAAGACTAATTTCTTACAAATATCAAAATATTTAGCATTAAACATAAATGTAGCTTTATTCAACGGATGACACATATATCATTTATTTTATAACAATACACCAAGACATTTATGTATACCTATTTAATATTAAAATTTATCATCAGTGAATCAAATGAATTCTTATTCTGGTTAATATAAGAATACCCAATGCGATTTCAACACTAAAACCTAATTGGTGTTGTATCCAACTCCTGCTTCATGCGTCACTCACTTCACACTCACGATTCACTAAAGTTCTTTAAAATATAATTTTTTTTTAAAAAAAAGTTTTTAAAAAATCACTCATCAAAGAAAAATGAAAATTTATGGATTTTGGGCTGTGGTTGGGACATAGGAGTGATGAGACTAAGAGAGAACAAGAAAATGAAAATAGAATGATGGAGGCCCATCAAGCTCACAAAGCTCAAGTCATGTTCGTGATGATCGTGATTGTTTGAGCATCCATGGAGGTCCAATGACAAGAGTTAAAACAAAAATAATGCAACAAGTCTTGGCCGGTTTCATTAATATTGCTAGAGAGAAAGCCCAACAAAGTTTAAGCATGGAGGATGACAAAGTCTTCTACAATATGATCCAAGCTCAAGTTCAACATTCTTGAAGATTTAGAAGTGTTGGGCTGAAATGCAATTAGGCCAAATGCATAAATTAGGCCTAGCGCAATTGGGCCAAATGCTATACTTATTTTATTTAGTTATGTATTATTGGGCTGAACATTGTCTTAATTTAATTTAAGCTCAATTCCTTTTTATTTAATAGGTATTGTAGGATTTCTATTTCTTGTTCTGCAAGTTAGGAAAGTAGGATGCCTATTACTTGTACTGTAAGTTTGCTATTTGCCTATAAATAGCTATGTAACCCTTTGGGCAGAACACAATTTATTTGAGTTATAAAATTGAGAGACTTCTTCTCTTTGGTTCTCTTAAGAACTCTTGAACTTATCGAAGTCTTCATTGTGGCATTCTTCTTCCTTCCACCAATTCATACCATAGGTTCTTGCTTTTTTCTAAGCAACGGGTCTTGGTCCAATGTCATAGGTTCTTGTGTTCATGATGGAGGCCCATCAAGTTCACAAAGCTCAAGTTATGTTCGTGATGATCGTGATCCTTTGAGCATCCATGGAGGTCCAATGACAAAAGCTAAAACAAAGATAATGCAACAAGTCTTGGCTGGTTTCATTAATATTGCTAGAGAGAAAGCCTAACAAAGTTTGAGCATGGAGGATGACAAAGTCTTCTACAATATGATCCAAGCTCAAGTTCAACATTCTTGAAGATTTACAAGCGTTGGGCTGAAATGCAATTGGGCCAGATGCATAATTGGGCCTATCGTAATTGGGCCAAATGCTATACTTATTTTTAGTTATGTATTATTGGGCTGAACATTGTCTTAATTTAGGCTCCGTTTGGTATACGAATTTTATTTTCCAGAAAATATTTTTCACATTTTTCGGTGTTTGGTACTTGTAAAACATTTTCGGTCAACAGAAAATGAAATTCGGTCAATGAAAAATCTTTAAGGATTTTGGGAAATTATCTTACCATTTTTAAAAGGGGAAAACAATTTCCAAACCTATGCCACTCTTAAGAAAAAAGGCTCCACTGAAACTCAACTTAATCTATATTGAGTTAAAACAACAAGCAATAGAAAATATTTTTCAGCATATCAACCAAACAACAGAAAATATTAGTTTTTCTAGAAAATCAAATTTTCAGAAATCATTTTACAGAAATCATTTTCTGAAAGTCATTTTACGCGAACCAAACGGAGCCTTAATTTAAGCTCAATTCCTTTTTATTTAATAGGTATTGTAGGATTTCTATTTCTTGTTCTGCAAGTTAGGAAAGTAGGATTCCTATTACTTGTGCTGTAAGTTTGCTATTTGCCTATAAATAGCTATATAACCCTTTGGGCAGAACACAATTGATTTGAGTTATAAAATTGAGAGACTTCTTCTCTTTGGTTTTTTTAAGAACTCTTGAACTTATCAAAGTCTTCATTGTGGCGTTCTTCTTCCTTCCACCAATTCATACCATAGGTTCTTGCTTTTTCTAAGCAACAGGTCTTGGTCCAATGCCATAGGTTATTGTGTTCATGATGGTGGCCCATCAAGTTCACAAAGCTCAAGTCATGTTCGTGATGATCGTGATCCTTTGAGCATCCATGGAGGTCCAATGACAAAAGCTAAAACAAAGATAATGCAACAAGTCTTGGCTGGTTTCATTAATATTGCTATGTAATAGTCCACAGTACAGTAAATAACATTTTTGACACACAATTTTACGGTTGGGCTGTCTGTGATGCTTTTAACACTTGCATAATACAATAATAAATAAGAAACATTTATTTATTTAATTAATTCGAAATATAAAATTTTTACAATATTCCGTACACTTTACATCCCCTGTTTCTATTTTACAATAAAGTAGTACTGTATACATATGTCTGAATATAAAAGAAATGTGACTGTACTTTTAAAATATGACGCACTTTGCCCTTGTGTGCGAATTCATAACTCTATTATATGAGGAAGCTCTCAAATCATCCTTGAAATTAATCTGAAATGTTGGAAAATAAAGGAATGAACGAACCACGTGCTCAGTAAAGGAGTCGTATGCTGCTTGATATAATGAAATCTATATGCAGCAAAAACACTTATTTTCCTAATGGTGTACTAGGCACTGTAAGGAAGGATACTATAGTCAAACGGGAAATATAAATGGAGCATGAAAGGTATTTTGAAATACATGTCTTGTCCCAAAAACCCAAAGCGACTATACTATAAGGAGTAATTAAATAATTTGTTTTATTTTAAAACAAATTAACTTCCATTTCTCATAAGTAATAAATGATATAAACCATTTAACATTTCTTTTCAGTAATCCTTTTCAAAACACGTGATAGTATAGTGAAACAACAGTGAACAGTCACTTTAAAACTGTAAAAACAGTAAATATCTTTTCAATTCAGTAGCTTATATAAAATCCAAACCACTGGATAAACAGGTCAATAATTATTTCTATTTTAGAAATAATTTTCATAGTGTTCTTTCCCAATAAACACTAATTCTTATCTGAGTTCGGTAAAGAGTATTCAGTACGATTTAGTTCAGTAAACTGTATTTCACAATGTAGTTCAATACAGAAGGACAATATTCAGTAAAATTCATTTCTGTAAATGAAAAAAGGTTTTTAGTGAACCTTTTTCAGTTTAGGAATAATAAAATGTTCATTTTGGAACATTTTAAATTTATAAACACTTAAATCACGTAGTACAGTAACAGTAGATGTAAAACCATAGAAAACGTAGTAATCATATCCGGTACGGTAGTTTCCAAATATCCAAATAATGGATTTAACAGTATAATAATTATTTCTATTTTAGAAATAATTTCCATAATTCTTTTCTCTAGAAAATAGTGGTGCTCATTTATTTCAATAAACAATAAACAGTACTTTCAGTTCAGTAATTCAGTAAATTCACAGTATAGTAAACAGTATTCAGTAATTTCATTTCAGTAAACAATAAGTTCTCATGATTCCTTTCAGTAAATAGTAATCAGAACTTTTCCAGTTCAATAAAGCACTAAACAGTGAATCACAGTTCAATAGTAATAAACAATAGTTCATAGTTTAGTAAAACATAAATTAGTGATTCACAGTGCAATATCAGTAAACAGTTAGTTGAGACTAGGCATCACCCTACATGGTATCATGCTATAATCGTCCACTAGGGACACAGTATTGTCCACTAAGGGACACAGTACAGTAACAGTCTAGATCTATGACCATAGTTTAAGGGGGCGTCCTCGGGTACACTTGCTAAGTGACTCCGGGACTGCTGATGACTTGGCAAGTCTATCAGCCACGTGAACAGTAACAATATAACAGTGAGCATGAATCTCGGGGCCTAAAGTCTCAAAATCAATTTATTTTCTCATATAATACCTTTAAGGAAATTTCATAAATTATATCATTTATTTAAATAATTATTTTCAAAATGGTATTTATTTTCCCCTTTCCAAATACAGTAAATTAGTCGGTAAATATTCATGTATAAAGTGAGAAAATATATAAATATTCATTTTGAATATTTAAAATCATTTAAATCATAATTAATTTCTCACTTATGCAAAATTTTAAAACATGAATATTTAATTTTCATATTTCTCTTATAATTTCCATTTTATGGAAAATTTATATAAATGGTTTCCAAATATGTCATTTGACTCAAGTTCAAGCATCTAAAATATTTATAATATTTTAGAATATTTTCAGTAAATTTTCCGGTAGCATAACATCTGTGGATTCCTAACCTCCTCCACCGAAATTACAATATATAAACCAGCTTTTCAACCACAATTCATGCATGTGTTCAAACCAAATCATGCTTCCAAGATTTTCATAAAATTCATCTCAACAAAACATGCATTCATTATATCTCTACAACCCACACACTTCTCCCTTACCTGTCTTACGAAGTCTAACTTTTCGGTTGCATTTGCCGAAATCCTTAATTCCTGACTGTAAAATAATTTATAAAAAATTATCAATATTTTTCGTCTTAATTTTAAGCTTCTAGCTTCCATAAAATGCAGCCACTAATGATATAGCATATACACACCCAATATAATTTATACTGGTGCTAAAACTGAACTTTCCCGTTTTAGCTCATTTTTCGGTTTCGATTTCACCAACCTTCCTCTTTTGATTTCTACATTAATTTTCTACCATCAAACCATAAAATTCAGCATAATTTCATGCCCAATTAGCCATGGCCGAACACTTCCTTTAATGGCATCTCTTGATTTTCTTCCATTTTCCATGATTTATTGTTCCTATCTTTATTTATCCATCTTAAGCTTTCATTTCCTACCATTTTTATGCATCAAGATGCATGGATTTATCATCTACCATGGCTGACCGAAACCTATTTTTATGGCAAAATTTTATTGAGTTAAAATAAATAAAAACCAATGCCATATACGAAATCTACAACTTTGATATACTAAGAATGTAACCTTTAAACAAATCAAAGCCTTCAATTTTGGAGAAAATTTCACCTTGGCCAAAACCTTCATGAGCTCCTATCTCCTTTTTTTCTTCCTCTTTTGATGATATAATGGCAGCTATGGATAGAGGAGATGAAAAGGAACAATTTTGCTAGAAATAGTTGTCTTAAAATTCTAGTTATTTTTGATGTTTTTGGAAGCTTAAATTTTTCTTTTCTTTTCTTTCCTTTCTTCTTTTCTGTCGTGAAGGGGCTGGTAAGGATGAATGAATAGTGCCGGCAACTTCAAAATTTCTGCTGGAAATTGATCTTCTTTTAACTAATGGGAAGTTGCCACTTGTCACCATCATAAATTTCCATTTTCATTTTCAACCATTTATTTCTTTATCACACTATTATTATTATTATTATTATTATTATTATTATTATTATTATTATTATTATTATTATTATTATTATTTTTCAGCTTACAAATTTTATTTAAATTATATTAAATTTAATTTATTTAAGTCAATTTCTGGTCATTATTGACTAATTTGACCAGTCTCCTTTCATGTTAAATGACTATTTTATCCTCGATTATAATAATTTTGGACAAAACGTCCTCAAGCTTCTGTAAATTTTTCTAACTACGAAATTGAACTTCAAAAATTCATATTTCATTTCCAAAAATTCTTAATGGGCATATTTTGATGAATCATGGTGGTTTCATCAACGCGCGCTCCACCAATAATATGAAATTACGGTTTTACCCTTTTTAACAGCCAATGAAATTTTTCGATCAAACCAACTTTTTGGTCAAATCTTTTAACACCATGATATTCCCCTTTTTATGTAGTTTATTATGATATTTTTACTTTATCTCAACTCATTTTATTATGGGCAAAATTTATGAAAATGCCCTTGGGACATAACCATCATTTTCCAATTTATTTTCCAAAATTCTTAAAATAATCCCAAATAATCCAAAAATTATTTCTATGCCTCCAAATATTTATTTAATATTTATTTCACCTTCTGAACACCATATTTCATTTATATCCTCAACAAAACAGAAAAATTCAAGGTGGGATCCACATACCCAATTCACTTAATTTCACCAAATAAATTTTATTTTAATAATCAAATAATTACAAATATCTTGTATAGTGTAGTAGAATCAGGTTTTACATTTTCTCCCCACATTAAGAAGTTTGGTTCTCCAAATTTCACTTAATTTAGGAAGTGGAACCAATATAGACATTTTTCTTCCTTATATAATTTTTAACTTTCAGTTAATCTTGTTTTTCAGATGAAACTACCATTATACTTCTATAATCTGAATTTCCTTTAAACCACTATATTTCCTCTTGCACAATCAATTTATACTCCCTGAATTTATTTATCATCATTGGGAGTTAACAATTTTCACTTCTTTTCATACAGTAATTTATTCACACTATTTATCACTTATTATCTCATTTGGTGCCAAGTCGATAATAATTTGGTGATTATCATTTAAACAATTTTTAGTTCATCGTATGTAATTGTCCCAGTAGCTTTTTAAGTCCAGTGCACTCGCTCTCAATATATTATTGAGCGTCTACATAATGCGCTCGTATTTTATATCAGTAAAAAGCAGTGCTAACAGTAAATTTGGAATCCCAAGGCCTCTGCTGTTTTCTATAAGCATATGGCAAATCAGGGATCCACATCACATGTAACACTCACTAAAACTTCACATACATTCTCATCGTTTCACAGATATATGTCGACTATGGCCCTAGAGAGATTTAGAAGCCTGTTAATGGAAAGTGATTCAATTTGATCAATTAGTCTATAATCACTTCCGTAACATCATAATTCCTTTGGATTCTTTATTATCCCACCATATTCATTTTCACATTAATTTAGCCAAGGCTGCACTTCATCTACAGATTTTAATATTAGCCATCAATTACAGTGAATGAGACAGTAGGTAATAATTTTCCTTGATATCTCTTTTCATATTAAGTTATCATTACATCCCTCATTCTCATGGTACATGTAATATCACTCGATTTTAGGATGTACTTGAGAATGTAATCTTTTCATAATCAAATGCTGTAATTAAATTATCACATCACCAATTCCGTCTCCACACTATTTATGCGATTTCACAATTCCAATATATATCAATTTACATGACTGACAGTTATTCATTTATTTACTCCTCTGAGTATCACTAATTTTATCCGTTAAATCTGGCTCGATCTTATATCTAGCCATAACCTCATGATAGTCAGAGGAAATCACATTCAATCTTAGATTTGGGAACTAGCTCAATTCATATTCCCTAGTCATCATGTGACTTATCTTCTCATTACATTTCCATTCTTTCACATTTATCACTTCAGTTACTTTTCCATATGGTATAGTACTCTTCCGTTAAAACCTTTTAACATTTTTGAATACTATACTCACACATATTCATCCACTTCCATTTGATTTTCTCATATATATGTATGTATCATATCAATGAATCAGTCGATTCCACAAACTCCTTACAGATCATTTATTTTTCGGGTAACCCCTTAGATTTCATATCCCAGTCACTATATATAAATCTCACTTCATTAGCAATAACCTCTTTTCAAACAATTCGAGGTTCTCTTTATTACTCGAGACCTTATGTCTCTGAATGAGTATAGTTCAGTTGAAATTCATATTAACCGAACTTAACAATGATTTTTCTGTTTCCTAGAAGTTCATGGAATTATTAAAGGGTATTGCTTATTTCCTTCAATTGAATTGAAATATATTCACATATCATGACTATATACCCTTATAATTTATTCGTATGTGCTTGAAATATTTCATTTATTAAATTTACATACGTCACAAAATATTCATTTATCCTTTAAGTACCACAGGTAACTCATAAAACTATATCGAGTTCTTCACATCATTTTATAACCACTTATCTGTATGCTTTTATTTAATAACGTCTCATTTCAGAAATTGATCTTAAGGCTCCACATACATCATTGAGTGGATTAGATAAAACATCAATCCTGAATAAATGGATGTCCATTTCTAGTAATAACACTATTGAACATTCAGGATTTAATTCACAATCATGAACTATTCTTATTCTTTCAAACCCAATCATATGTGCTTTTCCTCAATTACACTAATATAGATGGGTTTTTTATTTATTAATCTTCGGAGTAATTTCTTACGCTCTTCAGACTCTTTTATATTCTTTGATAAGAGCTTATAAATAGATTCCTTGCTATGAATCGAGTCAATAATCTCTCGAATCCACATTACTCCGAGAATTTATTTAGAAATTCATCCAGTAACTTCTAAATCATGATCTCATACCATTTGGATGTTTCGTTATCCACATCCTGTAATTCCATAATTCCATTATGTATCCTTAAAACACATACCTGTAACTTTCAAATCATTTAGCATATATTTCATATCGATTCACTCATGTATATTTTCACTTCATAATATACCATTCTGTAAAATATATTTCAAAATATTCCGGTTCTATAAATATCTTATTTATACTCATAAGAAACAGAAGAATTATATAGAACCAGACTTAATAACACTGATATTGAATCATTAATGCACCCTTCACCTTTTCAGTCGCACTTAGTAAGCGTATCACTTTTCATAATATCCAATAATCCCCAATTCAATATACCTCATATTTTCATGTTTAATTTAGACCCTAAAGAATCCATAACAGGGCCGACTAAATCGCGACCTCCCATAATATACACTCTGATCGCATTGCTCATCAAAGTATAGGTGGGGCTAATAGAAGGAACCATTATACATGTAAACAATTCTTTACACCATCAATTACTTTATCACCATTAATCAGTTCCAAATCAATGTAATTATCTATGATTTAGAGGAACTATTTCAATATGGGAGCATATTTGTCATTTCTCCATTACCTCCTCTCTCTTTAAAATACATTCAACAGGTGATCTTAAGATCTATTAACTGATGATATCTCATTCCACTCCTATGTCATCACAGTAAGGTCTTAATTCGATCTGGACATAAAAGTCCTGGTGGGGCCCTCACCGAGTTCCTTTATGTTCCTTACCGAACAGACCTTCATTTAAGATTATAAGATCACCTATTTCAGGTAAAATTCTAGGATTATTATCCCTCTTTAGCATTCGTAATTCATAAATTTCCACACCATTTAAAACATTTAACCCAATTTACAGTCACTTATTTTCTTTATACATTCAAACTATACAGTACTACAGAGGATGTTAACCTTTTTCAACAGTTTTTGTTCTAAAAGCATCGACAGACATCAGGCCAATCTTGCTCTGATAAAAAAGCCCAACAAAGTTTGAGCATGGAGGATGATAAAGTCTTTTACAACATGATCCAAGCTCAAGTTCAACCTTCTTGAAGATTTTACAAGTGTTGGGCTGAAATGCGATTAAGCCGGATGCATAAATTAGGCCTAGTGCAATTGGGCTAAATGCTATACTTATTTAGTTATGTATTACTGGGTTGAACATTGTTTTAATTTAATTTAAGCCCAATTTCTTTTTATTTAATAGGTATTGTAGGATTTCTATTTCTTGGTCTGCAAGTTAGGAAAGTAGGATTCTTATTACTTGTTCTGTAAGTTTGCTATTTCCTATTCTGCAAGTTAAGTAGGATTCCTATTACTTGTTGCGAGTTTGCTATTTGCTTATAAATAGCTATGTAGTCCTTTGGGCAGAACACAATTGATTTGAGTTAAAAAAATTGAGAAACTTCTTCTCTTTGGTTCTCTTGAAAACTCTTGAACTTATCAAGGTCTTCCTTGTGACGTTATTCTTCCTTCCACCAATTTATACCATAGGTTCTTGCTTTTCTAAGCAACGGGTCTTGGTCTAATACCGTAGGTTCTTGTGTTTCTACACAACGAGTCTTGGTTTTATCTCTAATTTTTGTTTTCTTTTGTTGCGTTTTTAACTTGTTCTTGTTTTTCTTTGAGTGTTCTTTATGATTATCATTGAATCTCATATTCTTTCGGTGAGGTTTATATCATAGAAGCATACCTTGCTTGGATTGAGAAAAATAGGCCAACTAGAGAACTTGGGAGTTTGGTTCGTGCAAATCACGAGCCAAACAGATTGGGTTTATTATATTGGCATTTAAATAGACTTATATTTTAGAGACCTTAACTCTAAAAAATAGATGGATAAATAGGTCGGACTGCAGATTCGAACCCTTTAGACAACTCTACTTACGACTCGTGGAGGCACTAATAAATTTTAATTATCTTAATTTGTATAAATACAATACTTTTTATATTATTATTTTATGGTACAAAAATAACTAAATCAAACTATAAAATAATATATTTAATTAAATAAAATAAAATAAAATAATGCATTTGAATGTCTACTTATTTTATAGGTAGTTTACTTAATTTATATATGATGCATCAAAATTTGTTTGTTTTAAATATTGGAAGAGATAAATATTTTTAGATATTAGATTATTTTCTTTGTTTTAATAATAGTTTAGATAATTTTTTTAGGTATTAGATCTTTTATTTTAAGTATGGGAAGAGATGAATTTTTTTCATAGATTAGATTATTTTGTTTGTTTAAAATATAAGAAGAGAGTTTTTTAAAATATTAGATTATTTTTATTTATTTTAAATAATGGTTTAGATTTTTTTTTAGATATTAGATTATGGATTATTATGTTTGTTTTAAATATTAATAAATACTTACATCTTCCCTTCGTTTGTAAGGCTAAAGTTCGACTCTCACTGTCAACAATCTTCTTTGATGGACGATCTGTAAATCCAATGTAAGTCTTCATTAAAGCTTGCAGTATGCCTTGACTTTGGACTGGAGAAGCCTTCTCTCACCTAAATTTTTTGTAACTGATTTGACAAAGTCTACCCGTGTTGAGCCAAGCCCAATGGCGTCAGAAATTACCGCGTGGCAAGGAGTCACTGGTCCACGTGGCCTTCGACGATAAATGCTTAATGCATCACACCTGTCGCTGGGTGACAGAGTCACTCTTCCATGTGGCCATCTACGACAGAGGTAAAAGTGCGTGATCATACCTGTCGTCTGACGACAGACTCAGAGTCTATCACCTGCAATCATAATGCGACACGTGGCACGCATATACCTACCGCCGGGGTGACAGATTCCCAGTCCGTCGCCTGTAGTCATATGGCGACACATGGCGCACGGTTTCGGTTCCCGCTAGCGATAGACCCCTGACGCCACGTGGTATGAGTCTCTCGCCGGCGACAGGCTCCGGAAGCTCCTGATTTTCAAGGAACTTGTGTTATATTGAAACAAAAACTCTTAGCAAGATAATGTCATTATCCTTAAGCAATTTACCTAGAACATTGGCCTATAAATAGGCCCCCATGTATAATTTTATTGGCTAATTTTTGATTACTGGCTTTTACGCTTCCCAATTCAGAAGAACTTTGGGCTGACTTAAGCATCGGAGTGTCTACGCAGGGAACCACCCCTGTGTCTCTCTGACTTTTCTTGTTTTACAGAAGCCTCTTGGAGACACGTGGAGACTAAGTACAAACATCGACATCAGCATACCTTTATTGTTGTTTTGTGCAACAACAATTGGCGCCGTCTGTGGGAAACGTATAAAAAGCCAAGATTTTCTAAGATGGTGAGAACAAGATCTACAAACGTAAGGACCGAAAGTGAGGAAAACTCTGTGAGCTCCCCTGAACAACAGATTCGCCAGACAAACCAGGTGAACAGGGAGGAAGAAAGAATTACTATGTCGGCGACCGAATTCGAAGCTCTGAAGAGACAGAGCAAAGAAACTACCCAGGCGCTGCGAGCCATAGTGGATCTGTTCCAAGGAGTTCTCCCGGCATTGGATCTACCGACTGCGGTACAGAACTTGGTAGGAGGAACCAATAGAGGTGTCCCGCCGCAGGTGTTTGGGCGACAAGAGGACACGACAGTGGCAGACCCCTCTCGTCGGCGAGAGGTTCCCACTGTGGAAGAGCACGACATTCATCTGGGTGCGGCAGGACAGGGGAGCAGGAAGCCTGTCGCGGGCACCCAGCGAGAGACTGAGGAAGCATTTGGTTCAGAGCCCGCGACAGGAGTCATGCGACATGGGAGCGGGAGGCCTGTCGCAGGCACCCAACGAGAGACTGAGGAAGCAGCAAGCTTGGATCCTGCGGCAGGGGTCAGGCGACAGGAAGATGACCGGGCGACAGGATCTACCGCCCACCACCATGACTTGTCAAATTTTGATGGTGCTAATTTAGACCATGGTATTGGAGGTGCTGGAAAGAACGGAGTCGAAGATCAAAGCACTTGGGGAACCGGGTCGGAATTTGACCCCACTTGGTGCACGCAAATGGTACGAACAAACGCACCTCAAGCTAAGGGAAAGCAAGTTGTCGGAGACCTACCTGATTCGTCTCATGCCCGAAATCAGCTCGCTCCCCTCGTGGACATGAAGAAGATGATAGAACAGGTACTGGAAGAGAAAAAGTTAGTGTCTGCAAAAGAGAGCTAGAGGAGGAGAGTACTGTTCTGCATGACCATCATGCAAAAACCTCTGCCCCCAAAGTTCAAAATGCCGCAGATGACCGCCTACACCGGAAAGATGGACCCATACGACCATATGCAAAATTATGAGGCCCTAATGTTGTTACATGGATGGGAAGACGAAATAATGTGTAGGGCCTTTTCCTTAACTTTGTCCGGACATGCGATGAAATGGTTTAATAACCTGCCTGAAGGGTCTATTATCTCTTTTGACCAACTGCGAAGCGAGTTTCTTAAGGCGTTTGCGGTAAATAGTCAGAGAAGGAAGGAACCGACCTATTTGCTCACTATTAAGCAGGGCGCTAAGGAGTCATTGAAAAGTTATGTGGATCGGTTCAGAGATGCTACTTTGGAAGTGCGGGACCTACAAGTCGGTATAGCTGTGGCGGCCATGTTACAAGGAACAAGGTCTGAAAAACTGCAAGAATCCCTGTCACTAGACCAGCCAATCACGATCTCAGACCTACTTACCCGGGCAAATAAATATGTCACCCAGGAAGAAGTGATGAAAATGGTGGGTAACGGAGAATCCAACGAAGGAAGGAAGAGGGGAAGAGAAATCCCTGACACATCCTCTAGTCAGTCAAGGAGGTTTGACAAAACCTCTACAACGAAGTATACCACCTATACCCCACTTACTGAATCTCGAACTTCGGTGTTAGCAGCTATTGAGGGATCAGGTCTTATACAACTCCCGAAGAAAGCATCCGGGACTATGGGCCATGACACAGATTCTTACTGTAACTACCATTCAACACATGGGCATTCGACAGAAAAATGTACGGATTTAATGAATCAACTAGAGAAGCTAGCACATGATGGAAAAATAAATCGATTTGTGTGGAGAAGTGACAGGAACGCCTATCCTGCACGAAATAGAGGAAACTACTTCAGAGACAACTTTAGACACCGAAGAGGTGAAAACAGGGGAACTGTAAGGCAAAATGATGATGACAGGAGGACAGATAGAAGGAACAGAGAGAAAGATAATAAACCTACGAGGCCAGCTATTAATGTGATATTCGGAGGTGAATCGTTAGCTGGTTCTTCTTACTCGTCTCGGAAGTCTTACGCCCGACAAGCTCATCAGATTAACTCAGTAATGAAGGAAAAGCATGATGAAGAGCCCATTACTTTTATGCCAGCGGACAGAGGAGATATAATAATCCCTCACGATGACCCAATGGTAATTTCAGCAGTGATAGCAAAGCATCCAGTAAGTCGCATCCTGGTCGATAATGGGAGTTCGGTGAATTTGATATACTGGAGTTGCTTTGAGAAAATGAACATCTCGAAGGATAGGCTGAAGCCAGTACCCACGCCACTGTATGGCTTCTCAGGAGAAAAGGTGAAGGTGGAAGGGGCAGTTCAGCTATCTATGACATTGGGAGAAAGCCCGAAGTGTGTCATTTGTCAAGTATTATTCATGGTGGTGAAGTCGACGTCAGTAGCGTATAATATGATCTTCGAGAGACCATTGTTGAATAATATGAGAGCGGTGGTACATCCTTGTTATCTGTTAATGAAATTCCAAACTCTTTATGGTGTCGGACAAGTGAGAGGAGACCAAAAGAAGGCTAGGACGTGTAATATCGGGTCCACCACGTGTAAGGGGATTAAAAAGAAGAAAACCCTTACCATCGAAGAACCGCCTAAGCCAAAACCGGATGAAGAGACAGAAGGTGGCCACTTATTACATTGCAGGGGTTAACAACAGAGAATTGTAAGGGAAGAAGATCTCGAAGACTTGGAATGCCAACCATCTCAAGCTGTACTGGCAGCAAAATATCGTACACCTCTTATGATTCTTGTCTTTATCAATCCATCTGTTATTATGTTACTTTATAGATATTATCGTTTTGTGATCATTTGACTCTTGAATAAAGACCAGCCATTCGCTTTCTATATTCTCTAATGCAATTTGTTAGACAGATTATGTGTTTAACAGGAATTGAAATGACGAAGACGCTAGAAGGGCAAAATAAGACCCCAAACGGGCAAAATAAGACCCTAAGCATGACGAAGACGCTAGAAGGGCAAAATAAGACCTTAAGCATGACGAAGACGCTAGAAGGGCAAAATAAGACCCCAAGCGGGCAAAATAAGACCCCAAGCACGACGAAGACGCTAGAAGGGCAAAATAAGACCATAGACGGGCAAAATAAGACCCTAAGCATGACAAAGACGCTAGAAGGGCAAAATAAGACCCCAGACGGGCAAACCAAAGTCCCTAAGCGAAAAATGTGCGAGACGGGCAAACTAAAGTCCCTAAGCGAAAAATGCGCGAGACGGGCAAAAAACAAAGTCCCTAAGCGAAAAATGTGCGAGACGGGCAAACTAAAGTCCCTAAGCGAAAAATGCACGAGATGGGCAAACACAAAGCCCTTAAGCGAAAAATGCGCGAGACGGACGGACACAAAATCCCTAAGCGAAAAAAGCGCGAGACGGGCAAACAAAAGTCCTTAAGCACGGAAAAGTACGAGATAGGTAAAGACCAGTCCTTAAACACGAAAAATCCGTGATAAAAGCAAACCTAGAAACCCTCCAGCAACAAATAAACACAATAGCCAGGTATTATGAGGTACGTTGAAATTTTCAACAAATTATGACATTTCAGTCGTTATCCAATAAAGTCCTTAAGCGAAAACAGCGCAAGATGGGCACACTGCTCGAGAAAAGTTCATCTTTGCACAGGAATAAAAATGTTGTGTCAAAGTAGAACTTGGGGAGCAACATGGTATAAAAGTATACAAAATATTCACATAAACATAAAGAAAGAGCTACAGAATGAAGCTACAGAATAAAACAGTACTTTTCACTCAAAAATTTGTACAAGTGCTGAAAGAGCTACAGAAATAAACAATACTTTTCATTCAAAATTAATCTGTACATGGGAGTTAACAAACAAAACAAAAAATACAAAACTCTAATCTACGGCAACGACCGAGTCAGCCGGCTGAGAAGGCGCTACACCGGCACTAGCATCTTGAGAAGCTTGAGGCTCAGAAACTGGAGGATTCAAGGCATCAGGATCCTGGGGAGCCAAAGAAGCCATCCCGGGAGAAGGAACATCACCTGATGGCCCTACCACAGCGGCAGAGTCTGGCACGAGATCAATGGCTGCAGAATCCGAAATCTGAAATTCATCGCTGTCCAACCCCAGCAGTGCTTCAATAGACTCAGGCTGATCGCCCGCCTCGATAGGCTCAGAAATATCACGCACTGCTGGAGGCTTAGATCGATCAAGTGCCTCGAAAGACTCAGGTTGATGTTGTGGTTGTCGAGGAGGCCATGTACCTTCAAGATTGTCCAGCTTATCTATGGCTCCCTCCGCTAAGTAGGCCTCCGGACTTTGTGAGTCGGGCTCATATTTGGTCCAAGAAGGGGCGTCATAGTACTTGGCCTCCTCAATAAAGAGCAATTCGGGAAAAGCCTCACTAGGTCGATGCTTCTCCAGCCAAGAACGAGCCAGATAGAAACCGTACTTAATAAATCCCGTTGCGAACTCTGTCTTCTTGTCAAAGCAATGCTGGGACAAGCGATATTCGCGAACAGCCTCGATCTGGGCCTCAATCCGAGCTTCTCTTTGACGATCCAGTACGTTGTGCAGCTCCTCAATAGCCTCATCTTGCTGCCTCTCCATAGCTCCCCGATCATCGACGGCCTTATTGTAGGCTTCTTGGTACCCTTGAAGGGAAACAACCTTCGCCTGCTCTTCCCGGAACCTCTGCTTGAGATCAGCATATTTTTTATTCATTTCCTCCATCCTCTGGACGTAAGGACGAAGCTGGCTAACTTCGTTTGCAAGCTCCATTTTCTGCTCACGAAGCTCGCGAATATCTTTGTCAGCTTGCTCCCTGAAAGCCCGGTGTGGGGCATTGACAGCCGCAATTTGTTAAGCCGACTGATAAGACGAAAAACAGAAGTAGCTCAAAAAAAAAAACAACACAGGGAATTAATCGTCACCAAACGAGCACAAGAACTCTTACCTTCATAGCGAGATAATCAGAATTATCCTCCGCTTCAGGGATGTTTTAAAAAGCCCCACCTCGTCGCGAGGAAGAATGGTGCTCCAGGCCAAACGAGATGCTATCCCGGCATCCTCGATACTGTCATTGTCATTCACTCCGGGATAGGTCTGGAAATCCTCCCCACTGATGACGACCCCGCTATCAACCGTATAGCGCCTCACAGTAAGGTCGACCACCTTGGGTAAGACTGGTCTTGTGGGCATTAAGGCTTCAATGATCAGCCTCTTTCTGCATTTACGCCTAGGCTGGCGAGGAGCTGACCTACCCTCAGCAGCACGAGAGCCACCTTCTTGAAGGGCTGACTCACTCTTTTGAGATTCAGAGCTCTCGCGATCGCCTGAACCTCGATCATGGATAAGAGGCCGCTTCCGTTTATTTCTTCCGGCCTCTTGTGTAGGACGGCTGGACTCGCCAGTAGAAGGTGGAGGAGGAGTAGGAGCACGAGCTGGTCTAGATGGGGCTCTAACTTGCGACTGAGGAGGGGGAGCCGCTCGAGCAGCAGCAGCACTGGCATCCCTCTACGGAGCAAATCCCGAAAATTCATGCCTGCACAATATAAAAAGGAAGGATTAGCTGACTAAGTAAAACGCCATGCACATGCATACGAGAAGTAAAAAAGGATTGGAAACCTAGAAAACCACCAAAATCCTCTAGACTATCCAAGTTTCTAATTCAAAGGAAAATCGACGAAAGGACTCCCAAAGGCATCGGCCTGAGCCCACTCAGGATTCTCCTCTGAAGGACACTAGTACCCGCAGCCTTAGGGGTCTCGTCCTTCGAATCTGAAGAGGACTCATCTACAAGACGGCCTACAGGGGTGGATGCTTCGACTACTAATACCGGGGATGGCTGACTAGGACCAGCATCAGATAGACGAGGAGTTGTAGGCAGTTTAGATGGGGCAGCAGAAACTTCAAGAACGGTCCTGCTCACCCCCCAGCCGGCAGCGGCAATGTTCTCCGGGGTGAGAAGAGAAAATAAATTACGCTCCCCAGTGGAGCAGATTCGCCGAAGAGGCTCGCCAAATTGGTCCCTCAAAATTTCTGTTCTGAACCTCACCGAGCGCTGCGAGTGGTCAGAGGTATCATGATTCCATCTAGAGCGAATCCGCAGGTTACTTGGAATCTTAACAACGACCCACTCGCTCTCAAAACTGCACAGTTTATTGGGGAGATCCGAGAAAATTTTATTATTGGGAAGCTCGTCGACCGTCAACCGTTGAAGGGAGAACGTTATTAATCCTTTCAGCCTGCGAACTCTAAAAAAGGTGCTTAAAAGGGGAACCGTTGGAACAATACCTAGGTTATGACACACTATGGAAAACGCTACCAGCTGAGCCCACGCATGAGGGTGGAGTTGACACGGAACGATGTCCTTATATCTAAGAAATGCTTCGCCAAACTCCGGAAGAGGGAAGCGAAAACCGAAAGACAAAGAAGCCTTATGGATGGCTACACCATTTCTAACCAAATCAGGTGTGACCTCTCCTTGCACTGGAAGTCTATAGCCATAACCCGAAGGAAGAGGGAAACGAGTCCTAATATCTTCTAAGTCGGCATTTGTCAAAGAACACACGAGACCACCTGTTTTAAGTGTTTTACCCAGGCGTAACAAAGACATGGCAGAAAAGAAAAAAAAAGCAAAAAACTACCCGGCGACAGACCCAATAAGGCGACAAGCCTATTAGGGCGACAGACCTTTTGGGCGACAGACCTACTGAGCAAAACACTTGCGGAAGATCTAAAACTACACGCGGAAGACCTAAAACTGTAAGCGGAAGACTACAACACCTGCGGGAGACCTAAATCCAGTTGCGAAGAAGCAATAAACAGGCGATAGATGTATACTTACTGTCACTAAGGAAAGCGAGAGACTTCTGGTGGGAGAGCGACAGGCTATTTCGGCGACAGACTCTTTTGGCGAGAGAGCTGAAAGTTTGCGACAGATGGCTGCTCAGAGGTTTTCGTGGGGTCTCTCGTCGGGTCCCAGCGGTTTATATAGCCGCGACAGGGAATGCCAAACGTCGCGCCTGATCACGTCTCTCGCAAAATAGACCTTTTTTCACCTGCAAAAAATACACAAAAAAGAGGACTATTCACAGTGGGTTAAGGCCCAAAAACACATATTTATACTCTCTTGGTTGGAGAATTTCAACAAGAGAGTGGGGAGCAATTGATATGACAAAGTCTACCCGTGTTGGGCCAGGCCCAATGGCGTCAGAAATTACCGCGTGGCAAGGAGTCACTGGTCCACGTGGCCTTCGACGATAATGCTTAATGCATCACACCTGTCGCTGGGCGACAGAGTCACTCTTCAATGTGGCCATCGGCGACAGAGGTAAAAATGTGTGATCATACCTGTCGTCTGGCAACAGACTCAGAGTCTATCGCCTGCAATCATAACGCGACACATGGCACGCATATACCTACCGCCGGGGCAACAGATTCCCAGTCCGTCGCCTGTAGTCATATGGCGACACGTGGCGCACGGTTTCGGCTCCTTCTAGCGACAGACCCCTGACGCCACGTGGTATGAGTCTCTTGCCGGCGACAGGCTCCGGAAGCTCCTGATTTTCAAGGAACTTGTGTTATATTGGAACAAAAACTCTTAGCAAGATAATGTCATTATCCTTAAGCAATTTACCTAGAACATTGGCCTATAAATAGGCCCCCAGGTACAATTTTATTGGCTAAGTTTTGATTACTGGCTTTTATGCTTCCTAAGTCTGAAGAACTTTGGGCTGACTTAAGCATCGAAGTGTCTACGCAGGGAACCACCCCTGCGTCTCTCTAACTTTTCTTGTTTTACAGAAGCTTCTTGGAGACACGTGGAGACTAAGTACAAACATCGACGTCAGCATATCTTTATTGTTGTTTTGTGCAACAACAGTAACAAAAAAAAAGTCCATGGTAAGCATTTACATCAGCAAACCTTATTAGATTTTTATGTATTTAGCTTGCAGTAGTATGCCCTGACTTTGGATTGGGGAAGCCTCCACTCACCTAAACTTTTTGTAACCAAAAAAAAAATCCATGGTAGGCATTTACCTCAGCAAACCTTATTAGATTTTTATGTATTTTGTAATATATATATATATATATATGTATATATGATTTAATAGTTGTGTCTCAGTTTTTAAATACAATTAATAATTCTGGTACAATATAAAGATTTTAACATGTTATGAAATAAGTTTGTGAGGAGACTTGTAGGGACTTACGTGAATGCTATATATGCATATAAAACGCTGGAAATTCATAAATCAACGTACACATGTATAGTTATAATTAACAATAAATTAAATCACAAGTGATGACATGGATATCCTTTACCGATTCCTTCAGGACATATTAAACTCTCATTTAGCGAAAGGAGGTGGCATGGCATGGCATGGATTGTATTATATTTTGTGTTTTGCAGCAAATAGACCCACGGAATAAGAAATTTTGTACTAAATAGCAGTTATTCTCTGAAAGTGAAAATTTGCGGCAAAAGTAAAGAATATGGGCTCATGGCATGGTCCATGGCTTCAAAGTGTTATGCTGAAGTTCTTTTTTTGTAGCTTTCGCAAGTTCTTTTAGAACACCAGATCAGTAGCTTTTCATCTTTGTGTTGGATCTTCCAGTTCAAGCAATTGAAGTTCTAGGCCAAAAAATTTTAAGTCCTCTGTTTGGGTATTCAAATATTATCACAATTTAGCAGTACAGACAACATAAACTTAAATTAGATGTAACGGTTGCACAAGGCAGCCTATGTCTTGGACCAATATGTCTTAGCTTTGCTATGACCTAGCTACAGCCTACAGGCGTGTGTTAATCAAGCTATCTAAAATTAAATGCAAGATGTTTTCTGACTAATTGATATATGTCATCCTTTCAAGCTAGACCAATAATAACCTGTCCTCGGAATCAAAGGCTAAAAGTAAATATCCCCTCCTAAGCATCTTCCTTTGTTTCTTTTCATCCAAAAAAGGTTGAGATCAATGCCTCTTTTTAAAAATGGGTCAATAATTAAAGTCAGAATGGGTGAGTTACCTCTTCCCTCATTATTGAGAACTTATTTCTTGAAATGGTGCTTCCTGGGTTCAGGATAGCAACAGGGCACCATGGAAGCTTAGCTCAGGCATTCGACCAATGAGGTACAGCAAGAGATCAGTGAGGAATCTGGATAATTGATTTTAGAGGGGCCAATTGATATTGTATTATATTATACTTTTTTTAAAAAATATATTCTAACACTTATGCGCGCACACACACTTCTTTTAATATATGTGTGCAAAATACTACACTTAAAAAAAAAATAAGAAGCTCATACAATTATAAGAAAATAAAAATATATCTTGACAACATTACACTTTTAAGAATATTGAGGCTTTCAAATTAATAGTAGAATTATTAATTATATAATCTTTTAATGAATTATGAAAACTTTATTTTTTCTTTGTACAATTTAAAACTTAAATAAAAAATTGTAAATAAACAATATATTTTTATTTAAACAAGAAAAATAAATATTTTTTAAAAAGATGAAGTTGAAACTTTGAAAATAAAAATTATGAATTCAAAAAAAAATTATAAAGTGATTCCTATCTAATTTTTAGTTGAAAAAAACTATAGGACAACATGAAAAAAAAATTCAGGATAAGATGAAAAATTATCTGCGGAGGAGAAATTTTAGCAAGTTAAAAAAAAAAAACCCTCTCCTGTTTCTCATAAGGTTTGAACTCTTTTTCAAAAAAAAAAAAACACATTTGGTATTTGGTTAAAATTTTATAGTTTTTTCAATATATCTAAAAAGTTACATAACTGTAATTTAAATATTGTAATATATTTTTTATTTTAAAAATTTGTAAATAGTAATTGGTGGTACAATAAATAGACATATAATAATACATTTTTAAATTGCAATACATAAAATTAAATTATAGACCAAAACATAATAAGTACAGTTAATATTTTTGTTGGTGCACGAAACAACAATGATTTGTTGCTGACGTCGATATTGTCTTCTTTCTCCACATATCTCCAGAAAAGTTCTGTAAAATAAGAAAAGTCAGATGGCGCAGGGGTTTTCCCCTGCGCGCGCACTCCGATTCTTAAGTCAGATAGGATTTCAGTAGGCAAATCGAGCTTAGGGTTTAAAGATGATACCTGTGACCTATTTATAGAAGTGATTTTGCGCGTAATTACCTTTAAGACCCACAACTTAAGTAATAACTCAGTGGATCTTTTATGGGCCTTCTGGGTCCTCTTTCCTCTTGGGTTTAAGTTATCATTCGGCCTAATTATCTTCAGCTTGACTTATAGAAAAGCCCAGTAATAATTGACCTAGTCCACATCAATTGCTCCCCACTCTTTCGCAAAGTTTACCTTGTGAAAGAGTATAAAGAATGGGCTTTTCAATTCTTTTGCAATCCTCTTCTTGGGATTATCACAAGAGTCTTTTCATCTTTACTTGAGGGCTCAACTAGTGAACTTCATTATTATTTGTAGCAGAAACGACTTCGTATCATCATTTCTTTTGTCAAGTGCCTTCTATTAGCCAAGAGGAAGAAAACCGAATCTGGGTTAAAGCCATGAGGGCACATTGTCCAGAAGTGCCATAAGCGGATGCATATGTTCTTATCTGGATTCATTAGATGTGGTTTGTACTCGGCATGCTCTTGATTAGTTGAAGTTCGATCCAGATGCTAAGAATTTGGAACTTTTTCTGAGGATAGGCACTTGTAAAGATTTATCTGATCTTACCAGCTCTTAGAAGCCTTTTTGTCGACTCGAGATGGTCGAGGTTCTCACAAGCTTGGACGAAGATTATTTAGATAATCCAGAGACTAATTTTCCTAAAGATCAAGCTCTTGACATTATAGCACCTTGGGACGCATATACATGGGTGCCTATTAGTTTCGATACTCCTTTTAATGCAAGAGTTAATCTATAGTGCTCCCCAACTCTTCTTATGAAGCACTTATATCTAAAGAAGAATTCGTACTTGGGTATCGCATTTATCTGTACACTTTATTGCTTGAGGATTTCACAATTTGCCCATCTCGCCCATTTTTCGCTTAGGGACTTTATAGAATTGCCTGTCTCGCACATTTTCGCTTAGGGACTTTTTAGAGAATTGCCCATCTTGCGCATTTTTCACTTAGGGCTATGTGTTGCCCATCTCGCGCATTTTTCGCATAGGGCCTTTATAGAAATGATAAGACTATAACATTGTTTTTATATCCGGAATGCCAGCATAATATGTTAAATGTAATCTGATAAGATTGTAACGTACCTCGTTTAGAGACTAATTTTTCCCGTCTCACACCCTTTTGTGCTTAGGGACTTTTTGTTTTGTTCGCTTAGGGACTTATTTTTGCCCGTCTCGCGCATTTGCGCTTAAGGACTTATTTGTGTCCATCTCGCGCATTTTTCGCTTAGGGACTTATTTGTGCGAGTCTCGCATCTTCTTCACGCTTAAGATCTTATTTGTGCCCGTCTCGCACATTTTTCGCTTAGGGACTTATTTGTGCCCGTCTCGCGCATTTTTCGCTTAGGGACTTATTTGTGCCCGTCTCGCGTCTTCTTCACGCTTAAGGTCTTATTTGTGCCCGTCTCGCGCATTTTTTGCTTAGGGACTTATTTATGCCCGTCTCGCGTCTTCTTCACGTTTAAGGTCTTATTTGTACCAGTCTTGCGCATTTTTCGCTTAGGGACTTATTTGTGCCCGTCTCGCGTCTTCTTCACGCTTAAGGTCTTATTTGTGCCCGTCTCGCACATTTTTCGCTTAGGGACTTATTTGTGCCCGTCTCGCGTCTTCTTCACGCTTAAGGTCTTATTTGTGCCCGTCTCACGCATTTTTCACTTAGGGACTTATTTATGCCCGTCTCGCGTCTTCTTCACGCTTAAGGTCTTATTTGTGCCCGTTTCGCACATTTTTTGCTTAGGGACTTATTTATGCCCGTCTCGCGTCTTCTTCACGCTTAAGGTCTTATTTGTGCCCGTCTCGCGCATTTTTCGCTTAGGGACCTATTTGTGCCAGTCTCGCGTCTTCTTCACGCTTAAGGTCTTATTTGTGCCCGTCTCACGCATTTTTCGCTTAGGGACTTATTTGTGCCCGTCTCGCGTCTCTTTGGCCAGCTTCCATTTTTTCTTCTTCTATTCCTGCAACATGTCTATCAAACATGGAGGATTATCATAGCACAGATAGAAATAACTGGCCTTTCGTTTCATAATGTAGTGTTTTCAATTAAATGGAGTAAGTAACAATATAATTGCAGCAAATATTAAAACAATTATAGCAAAAGTTTACCACCAGTACAATTCCAAGTCTTTGTCTCTGTAAAGTACGAATGTTGGGATGTTCTGCTGTCAACCATGGATTGTGCACTAAGTCATGCCTCGGTGCCAGCAATCAAGCTTACCACAAGTTTTCGATCCAATTGTATCTAACCAAGCTCTCTCTGGCTTGCTGCCTTACACGATAATGGCTAGTGCCTGCCTCGACACCCTAAGCTGGCACCTCCTTGTCTTGCTTAAAGGACTCATGAAGTCGACACACCCTTTATATAAACAAACCCTCTTTCACATGTATAGTTGTCAATAGGCCAAGTGTGTGGCTCTTAAGCCACTTCTAGATGGTTGCTAGAGCAGGTCTTGAAAGCTTCTATGTCAGACGATCGACATATGGGTCGAAGTAAGCTTTTTGACATTCTGTCTGATTAGTGCACGCATTAGGTCTAGAAGATTCTAGATCATTTTGCTCAGATCCCGCATTTGGGCGTGCGCTTGGATCGTCAAATTTAAATGTGCTCGCCAAAGTTGTTTCTACTAGGCGAACCAGTAGCTTGGATTCCGTGCTCGTCAGCGTTGCTAGTCATTGTCGAAAGGCATGACTCGAGTGTTCTTTGCTCGCTTGCATTGCGCTAACAGGGGAATTTTACCTATGGGTGTTGTGTTCACCTAATTTTCTTTGCTGTCATTTTATCAAAGTGGGGAGCTTGTCGCATTTGAAATGTGCTCGCTATCCTGATTTCCTCTTTGCTGGGCATTCAGCCAGGTCACCAATCGAGCTCTACTGTGTTCATGGAGAACTTTTGCAGCTGGGCTCATCAAAGTCTCGCTTGCAAATCGGAGTTCTCATTATCTGGTAGAGCACATCCTCGCTCGGTCCTGCCAAACCCTTCCTTGCCAATCTAGATCGTTCCTCGCGCCTTGGTACGTGCTTTACCGAATGAGCCTAACTGCAGAGGCTAGGCTATGGCGTTGGTCATGCAATCGTCACGTGCCACTCAATCGCTGAAAGTGCCAGTGGTCTTGTGCTCGCCACATGACACTGTGTTCATCAGCTTTACATCACGCCTTGTGTGTTGGAGGCTAGGCTAGGCTCACAGGAGCCATTCGCTCGCCTAGAATGCCTGCTGTGTGACTTTTTCTCTGTAAAAACTACAAACTTTGTACTCTATTAGTGAATAAATAAGAGACATGGAGTAAGTTTAGTACTGTGACATATTTTGTAAGTAATAATCTTATGCCAAGTAATGAGGATGAAACCTCAATTTAGTGGAATTAGGAAACAAATAATTATACTTTTATGTCATTTGGAAAATCTCATAACTAAGTTCAAGAATTTAAATATGAACTAATGAGATGAATGTATTCCACCAAATACATAGGTAGGTTTGTTTTAATAAAACAAAGTACACAAGTATACTAAAGGAAATGTAGTGTGCTTGAATATTTAAATAAAATAAAATAAAATAAAATGAAATAAAATAAAATAAACAAGAGAATAGATATATATATATATATATGTATGGTGTGTGTATATATATATATATATATATATATATATATATATATATGATGTGAAAGAATGTCAACATAGAATAAAAGAAAACAAAATGAAATAAATAAAACAAAATATGATATACACATACATAAGATGTTAACAAAAATAAGGAAAACACATGAATAAATAAATAAACCATATGATAATATTAACAATATAAAAAGGAAATAACCAATAAAATACATTGGAGTTGATGGAAACTTTCCATCAAATTTTCAATCCAGTCAGACCACCTTACTCTTCCACTTTTACTGCAGTGAAAAACACTCTTTGTTTTGCTCTTTTTCATCTTCAGCTGGCCCCCACTCCATTCTTCTTTCGGTCAAAGAAAAGTTTGCCACTGTTGCCCTACCTTTTTCTCAGCCCATCTCCTTCAGTTCGTTCCTGTTATTTTCCTCCCCTGCCATTCGACCATCATACCATTGAAAGGGGGGTTGAAGACCAAAGGAAAGAAGAGAAAGTGTAAAGGAAAGGAAAGGCTCGGGTAGAACCGAGAAAGAGAAAAGAAAGAGAGAGTTGGAGCCGAGAAAGGAAGAGAAAGAAGTGAAACGTGCGAGAGGAAACTGAAGGCTGGATATTTCGGTGAAGACAAGAAAGAAAATTTAAAGAGGATGGAGGGGCTGTAAGAGTCTTCCCTCTTTTCTATCGAAACAGCAACTGATATTGGAAAGGGAGTTCAGGTTTCTCTCAGCATCCTACACCTTCATCGACACCAAGGTTCTGTTGTCCGAACAGGACAGGGCTGCGAGGTGGTGCTATGGTGGCGTACATGGCAGCTGGAAGCTGCTTTTTTGTCGACATTTCTGCAGCTTAACCAGTGCTACATTCCCTCAAATCTTCAAGGTTTGCAAACGGGATATTTTTGGGTGTGAATGAAGGGCTGGAATGTGACAGCAAACAGAAATTTCTAAAGTGAGAATTACATTATTTGATTAATTCTGAAATTTCTTAAGCAATACCATGTAACCAATATAGCAGGAAAATAAAAGAAGAAAAATAAAAAGAAAGGAATAAAAGAAAAAGGAAATGAATTAAAATATATATGTGGTACATATATATATATATATATATAAATATGCAAATATATATAGATATGTATATATATATATATATATATATATATATATATGTAGGAAAGTAAGGGAATTGAAATTGGAAATTTATATCATGTAAATGCTATGTATTTAAATATACTATTTACTTGGAAACAAGTAGGAAACAATAGAAAGAAACAAAATGAAAAGAAATGAAAATACATAGGTTTAAATGTGTGTGTATATATATATATTACTATATATATATTTGTATATTTGGAAATGAAAGAATAAAATCTAAGAATTTAGATTTCATTAGTATCAAATACCCATATATATATGTACATATATATTACTTGTATTTATATATATATATATATATATATATATGTATGTATACTAGCTTAAAAAACGAAGAAATAAATATGTGTATGTATGTATATTGCTTATATAATGACATATAGTAAATCCTTAGAAATTTTACTATGCTAGTGCTAAGTACATACATATATATATAAATATATATATATGCTACTCACTTGAAAACTAAATAAGAGACAAAGAAAAGAAATACAAAGAAAAGAAAAGGGGATTTGTTGAGATATAAGTACAAGTGTAATTGTATAAGTGTTTAAGATATAGTTATAACCACATATTTATATATATATATATATATATGTATATAATAAAAGGAAATATCGTATACAAATTAATAAACCTCTTATTATCTTATAAAGAATATAAGTAAAGAGTTATTAAATCGAATAAGTAATGTTCGAGAGACACATAAAGAATTTAGTTCCTCGCCAAAGAAATGAGTTAGAATAGTCTAGATTCTAAGATATATAATTGATATGTGATCAAAACGTAATTAAGACGTGTTATTGAAACATCATTTGATTTAATTGTAGTGAATTTGGAGCGGTGTAGGAGTTTAACTTGAGTTGAGGATCGAGGAAAGGTAACCTACCAAGCATCGAGGTAAGTGAGTTAAATAAATCTTACTAGTATTATCTCGTAAGAGATGAAAGAACCCTCATTAAATAATTAATTAAATTTATATAGGATATTGGTTGGACATTACGGGTAAGACAAATAGAGTAAGTATGGTAAGATTTCGAATTGGACATCATGCGCTTGTGAAATATACTTATTTGGAAAGTGAGCTTGTTGTGAATTGTGTGATGTGCCATGGTTTCCTTATGATTACTGAATATGTCATCGTACTGTTATGTTTCGAATAAGCATATGAGCAAAAGCTCGATTTTCGAATCGTGGGAGCCACCTCTAGAGTCCTTCGGGAACTAAGTGCTACACGAGTTTCGATGTACTAAAGGCCATATGAGCAAAGGCTCGATTTTCGAACCGTGGGAGCCACCTCTAGAGTCCTTCGGGAACTAAGTGCTACACAAGTTTCGAGGTACTAAAGGCCATATGAGCAAAGGCTCGATTTTCGAACCGTGGGAGCCACCTCTAGAGTCTTTCGAGAACTAAGTGCTACACGAGTTTCGATGTACTAAAGGCCATAAGAGCAAAGGCTCGATTTTCGAACCGTGGGAGCCACCTCTAGAGTCCTTCGGGAACTAAGTGCTACACGAGTTTCGATGTACTAAAGGCCATATGAGCAAAGACTCGATTTCCGAACCGTAGGAGCCACCTCTAGAGTCCTTCGGGAACTAAGTGCTACACGTGTTTCGATGTAAAGGCCAACCGAGCAAAGACTTGAGTTCCGAACCGTGGGAGCCACCTCTAGAGTCCTTCGGGAACTAAGTGCTACACGAGTTCCGACGAAATATAAGAAATCGTAGAATATTGTGATGATAAGTAAGTGATTGTGAATCGTGAATGTGACGAATGTCGAAGGATGAAACAAATATGAGGCATATGACATACAACGTGTGTGATTATTGGATTATGTTTGTACATGTCATTTGAATATATGCTACTTGAATGTTTGTTTCTTTTGATTTTTGGATTATGTTATATATGCCATTTGAACATGTACGAGTTGAACGTTCGTTTCTTTCGATTATTGGAATTATGTTATATATGCCATTTGAATATGTACTACTTGAATGTTCGCTCTTCCACACTTAATTATACTGATAAAGAGAATGATATCTTGTGAAATCAAGGATGAAATGTAAGCATGAACAAGTTTATTACATTTGTGCACTTACGGAATGATAATAAACCTCAGTATAATCCATACATGCTAATTTACAATAACTCAAGCATGTATGATCGTGTTTTACGGTATGAGCCTAGTATGTTTTATTTAAACTACTTACTGAGCCGTGGATTGCTCACCCCTTAATTTAACAACTGCAGATCATACGAGTTGATAGCCGGCTCAGGCTTCGCGTAGGCTCCCGGGAAACCGTACATAGTAGTGGTACCCATTTGCGTTCTCCGGAGCTAGCATTTTGTATTTTGAGGTATACTGCTAGTATATCATTTTGATAATCCTGTGTACGTTAAATTTCACAGTACTAGGAAAGTATATGGGATGTAACTTTGGATCGCATTAGATGACTATGTGAGTTTAGGTGGTTATCGAGTCCGATCCGGGTCCTAATGCATGTTTTGAATTATATATAATGTGGTAGATACGAACTTAGTAATGGTTAAACTCTCGAGATCTTTGATATACATGGTTGCATGAAACTGTGGAGAAACACCAGCTGCTGTGTTATGAGATTTAAAAATGTGTTTTAGTGCAAGAAAATATACCTGAGGAAATTGATAAAATACAAAGGGGAGGTTTTCGACCTGTTTCTTTTGGGAATAGTAAAATAAGATGAAAATCGTAATAAAAACCTCCTTGAGAAACGTGACATAGCTCAAGAAATAATATGAGTAAGATAGGATTGGATTTTAGATACTACACTAACACCGAATACAAACCGCAAGTAAAGAAAAAAAAATTTGGTTCGAAATTTTCATAAGAAATCAAGTAAGTGTTAAGTGGATGTCATTGGCCTTCGGGTCGTGACATTCTCGCCCGCACGGTTGTTGCACAGAATGAGCTGCTTTATCGTAAAATAACCTGTCGAATGTGCTCACAATTACCTTTTACCTATTGGGCAAGCATGCAGCTTGGGATCAGTGCTCGTGTATTTGCACTACCACCTTGCGTACGATGGATTGACCTGTTGTGGCAGGAGCCCTTTTTGTTGCGGCGGTGCCTGCCGTATGTTAGTTTTTTTTTTACTTTATAGGTCGTGCTTGCCATCGTCTCTTTACTGCCCAAGACTATCGTGTATGTGCGGTGCTTGCCATCGTGGCTTACTCTTTTGCCAAAACTCGTGTCGCGTTTAACTAGGCTTGCCTATTTTGCGCTGTCGATAGGCGAGCCACAATCTCTCATCAGAGGCCTGCGATGCAACTGACTTGTTACATTCACGCCTGCGTGTGCTCTTTGTGCGACACCCTACCTCCCTTGCATGCGCGAGTTGCTATATCTCGCCAAAAGGTCCTGTCGCATGGTTCTATTTGCTCACTGGCATCCCCCTATTGTATACGCGAGCGTCCCCTTTTGCGTTGCCTTTCGCATGGGCTCTCGTTTGGCAAAGCAAGTCTGCCGCGTGGGGAGCCACCCATTCGTCATAGGGCTATCACATGGGAGAACATGTCTATCGCCAAAGTTGCTTGCTGCGTGGCACATGCTCGCCGCATCCTATCGCCTAGGTTGCCCTTTCGCCCAAAGCTGTGGCATGTGGGATCCCTCTCTCGCCATTTCTCTAGCGAGCGTGGTAACTCTCTCGCCAAAATGTAGCCTGCGGGAGCCTCTCTCTCACTCTCTTGCCAGGGGTGTTGTCCTGTGCGGGAGCCTGTTTTCTCGTTGTTTTTGACTGTCGCGCGTGGGAGCTCTCCTGTCGCCCAAGGCCTGTCGCGGGGATAGCTCAGTTAGGAGAGCGTCAGACTGAAGATCTAAAGGTCGCGTGTGGGACAGCGTGGACATTGGATTTTCTGACAGTAACGCTGCTGCCTCTCGAAGCCACCAAATCAAGAGCGATGGAGCCAAACTCCGGGCGTTGTTAGCTATTCTGTTGCAACCCGCTGCTATGAACAATCTTCTCTCTTCTGCTTTACAAATATCAGACATTTCTTCTCTTTTTTTTTTCTTTTTTTTTGATGCATTGGCGTAACCTCAACTAATTGAGGATTTTTTTTTATTAATGCCTCTTTACAACATTGAATGGTCACCGTTATATTCCACTAACTCACGTGCCAAAATTATATCTATTCACTAGCAGGTGAATCATGTTGCCGTACCTGAATAGCTACTTGGGAAAATAATGATATGTAGAATTAATAATGGCTGCAGCTTTGTACAAGAAAATAGTACAAGAATTAATAATTATTTGATCTTCGTGCTATCATTTCAATCGCTATCATTGCTTCTTCAATAATAATCTAAGCTTCAACAATCATAGCCAAAATGCGACAAGGAAAGCTGCGAGACTTCTTGCGAGACTACAACAAACTGGGAAACACCAAAGCAATACTGTGTACACAGAAACTGGGTTTGGTGTACTAGATAGAGTGAAGTCAATGTCATAGTGCGGTGAGAACATATGTATTGGTATTAGAAAAGAATTCATGGTATTAAATGCCACGAATGGAGCCTTGTCAGAGGTGTTTTCTGCTGGGAAGATTGCGCCACCTTTAGTTGTTGCCCTTCCGTATGGGGGCTTATTCTTGGGAAGGAAAATATTGGAGTCTTTGTGGATCAAAATGGAAAGCTTCTTCAAGCTGATCGGATATGTTGGTCGGAAGCTCCTACTGTTGTTGTCATCCGGAAGCCATATGCAATAGCTCTGTTTCCACAGCGTGTTGAGATTCGATCTCTTCGAGTTCCTTATCCATTGATACAAGCCATTGTTCTCCATAATGCTCGGTTCACATTGCATATAGGCGTTTCAATATATACAGGTAGACCTTTCTCTAGAGCAGCTTTAGATAACTTAATGAACTTTTGGGCCAAAGCCATATCCAAGCCATGATCCTATTTTTGACTACAATAGGTATGGTACGAGGTACCAATTGCGAGCTAAATAGAGATCACAGGCCAGGAACCTATAGTGGGCTGAGATGGCAACTTGAAAATTGAAGAAATCTATGCTTGAGATTTTCCAAGCTCGACATCGTTGAGTGGAGAAGACCGGTCAATTTGCTGCTTCAATAGTTCAACACCTTCTTCTGAAGGATCTTTGGGGTTTGGTATAGCCTTGGAATCCGTTTGCTTATCAGCCTCTACTGCCCAACTGTATATTACCATGCCAAGGACGGCAATGGCCATCCCAAGTATATTTTTCAGTGTCAGCTCTGAATCAAAGAGTAGCCATCCCAATATCAGAACACAAATGGTTTTCATGTGGCCTAGAACCTGGAAAGAGGTGGCAGAGAACCGTCCGATGCATAGATACTGGCTTATATTGCAGAATACGGCCAAGGAACATGAGAGTAGTATGAAAAAAAAAAGTGCAGCTGAGGTGAGCTTATAACTTGCCAGTAATTTGCCAGTGAGGTAGTAATCAACGAATGGGCCAAACAACAAAAAAGACAGAGCTTGGATTGGAGCTGTTTGACTAAGCAATTCGAAAGAGCCTATTGAGTACTTATGTTGTAAGGAGCCAATTGAAATTTGTTGTAATAAGGTAGACAGGACAGCGACACAGGCACATATAAATCCTTGTGCATTAACTTTTACATCAATAATCGTACAAATAGCAACACCAACAACCACCACAATGACTGCAATCTTGACTTTGTCTGAGTAGTGTTTGCTATGAAGAATCCATTCCGTCACGCAAACAACTGGAATCATACTCAGCTTTGAAATCTAATAAAATCCAACTGAATTCATCATGAGGCTCAGGTTCATCCTTGTGATTGAAGTATTGGCAATGATTGAGAACCAAAGAAGCTCCCACAAAGGAACTTTTTTTTCTTGTTGAGTAACCAGTGGCATTAGACACCAAACCGATTAAGGCGGTCATAGAAAAGTGGAACCCAGTTAACGTTGTTGCGAAGACGAAGGCATAACCGTTGGAGGTCATGAGCTGCTTGTTGACCATGATAAGGCCAACAGAGCTGACAACGTTCATAGCCCAAGCTCCCACGTCCGATACGGCTGATGACTGTTTCTTCTCTGTCTCCATGGCTCAGTTGCAATGGATGTTGGCGCTGGTTAGGCTCGAAGACAATTCTAAAACTCCACTGTGCACTCTCCGGCTCTCGTTTTAGATATCAAAGAATAATAAATGCCTAGTTTTAGATATCCTGCCAACTTCCTTTAATAAATGCTTCGTTTTAGATATCCTGCCGACTTCTTTTAGTTGTAGAATATTTGAATTAATGATGGTGGGCGCCACGCATGTGTGATCTAGAATTTATTAGGCATAAATGAACCAATGCCTGTCGAGTGATAGGCTCTATCGCCAGAGATCTTCGGGTGCGAGAGAGGCTCTCTCGCCCATGCATGTCGCCCGCTCCTTTATATTCTGTCGCCAGAGGTCTGTCGCATGCGATAGCCAATCTCTCGACAATACATGTCGCGTGGGCCTCTCGCTATCTTGCGACAGAGTTCCTGTCGCAAGCTGTGACGCGCGATTTTTGCTCTGTCGCAGGAAACCTTAAGTGTGATAGTAGTCTGTCGCCTGAAACCTTTCGTGCGACAGACTGTTTTTGTTGCGTGTGTGTATATACATTTTTTATTTTTATTTGTGTGCGATAGAGTCTTTTTGTGAGCTTCTCTTGTGCGTGAGACCTGGTGTGCGATAGACTGTTCTGTCGCATGTACTTTGCGCGCGACAGACCATTTTTTTTGTGTAACCTGTGCACCCTTTCGCAACCTATATACCCTGTCTTTCGCAAGTCGTCTTTTCACCATATTTTATTATGGCTTTTTTGTTTGTTTCCCATAGACGGCGCCAATTGTTGTTGCACCAAACAACAATGATTTGTTGCTGACGTCGATATTGTCTTCTTTCTCCACGTATCTCCAGAAAAGTTCTGCAAAATAGGAAAAGTCATAGGGCGCAGGGTTTTCCCCTGCGCGCGCACTCCGATGCTTAAGTTAGATAGGGTTTCAGTAGGCAAATCGAGCTTAGGGTTTAAAGATGATACCTGTGACCTATTTATAGGAGTAATTTTGCGCGTAATTACCTTTAAGACCCACAGCTTAAGTAATAACTCAGTGGATCTTTTATGGGCCTTCTGGATCCTCTTTCCTCTTGGGCTTAAGTTATCATTCGGCCTAATTGTCTTCAGCTTGACTTATAGAAAAGCCCAATAATAATTGACCTAGTCCACATCAATTTTAAATTTGAAAGAATTAATTAAATATATATATATATATATATATATATATATATTCACACACTGAGAGTTGTGATTGTAAAAACTTTGAGGGCCAAAAACCCCCACAAAGTCTAGGAATGATCTGCCTCTTTACATATATATGAAGAGGTGTGAAAATTTTGAGGGCGCCAAAGCCCCCTCAAAGTTTAAAGACCATATGCCATTGCAAGGGATATAAGCGAGTAACTTATGAGTTACTTGCATTTGATTTGATGATTACTCAAGTTTGATTAATTTATTTTAGAGCCAAATTTAAGCATTTTAATATTTGCTTTGAGCTGCTTGAGAGCCTTATTGAGATTGTTTTTGTAACATTTTATAATGCTTAAATTCACTTTGATATATGCTCCAAAGATTTAAAATTCAAAGAACCGAATATATTGAGTCGAGCTTTAAAAAACAAGTTTGATTCAAGTTTTGAGCTTTGAATTTTTAAGTCAAGCGTGATACTAATTATCTTGACTTAGCTTGATTCCATCCCTAGTTACAAAAGAACTTAGAATTTAGGTTATCCAAGTTTTCCATGTCCACATAAGGGAGAGTAATTTCCTTTTGAACAACAAATATACGGTCCCAACGACCAAAAAAAACAAAACAAATATACGGTCCCTGACTGCTTGCTGCATGTTGCTTTATTCTCATATTCGCCAACAAAGGCATTGCTTTTCAAGGGAAAAAAAAGTATAAAATAAATGACGCTGCAGCTATCAGTTCCCCCAGCTTGTGTGGTTACAAGATGAGATGGAGCCCAAAGCATTACCATGAATGACCAAACCATGAAGAGATATTGCATCAACTTTCTACGAGATTAAAAACTCTGTTTGCTTCGGTTAGCGCTTGGCATAAACTGAAAAGGAAGAATTAACTTCAGACATGGCATGATCGAGTGAGACATTCTTTTTTCTGGTAGATATGATCAAGTTACACGTGATTATTAATTAAAAGCTGTCAACCAACCACTAATGGATTTTAAATTTTTAAGAATTCATGGAAGTATCAGACATGAATAAGCTTTGACTTAAAAAGTTAAACATACCACCAACAATTAGTTGACGTGGGTGGCAAACGGCCCTTAAGCAAGGTCAGGGTTCGAATCTTGAGTTGTGTATGGAGTGTCAGTGTTGGGAAGGAGACAAGCTTAACCACGCTCTGCTTCTCCCGACTTCGAAATAGACACCGAAAGTAGATATCGAGGGGTTTCGACCAAAAAAATAAAAAGTTAAACATACCATGTTTGAAAAACTTGTAATGCCTAAGAAAATCAATCATGTCCGAATTCGGAATCAATGCCGATATAATTATTAATTTTACAAACCTTCTGTCCTTCTCCGACTCTAACGGCTTCTTCGGTCGCATTCAATTCTTGCAATAATTTGATGCGTCGGAGCAATTGGGCCCATGAAAGAGAAAGCTGGATTGATGTGGGAAGAAGGAGGCTTTGATTTTCTAGCATCCAGGCCTTATGAAAACAGGCTCTTGTAAAAGAAGGGCCGAAAGAACATAAAAAATGAAGTCCACGTTTCTCTTGATCCATATCAGTAAAGGGCCTAAAAATCCAAGCCTGAGGACTTCCATGCCATTTGCTCACAGCGCGAATGAAATGATTTGGTCTTGGTCAGATTAGTGGTGAGCGCGTGAAAATATAAAGGCAGCTAGGGTTTGCGCTTCTGCCTCGTTGCCGTGCCGACTTCCCCACAGCCCCAGCAAAAAACCGTAGCAGGAAACAGAGCTACCAGCGCCGTCACCATGGGTCGCATGCACAGTCGCGGGTATCTCTCTCTATAAGCGTATTTCTTCGCATACTTATCTGGATATTAACGTTTTCTCTTTGTTGCAGTAAGGGTATTTCTGCCTCAGCTCTGCCTTATAAGAGAACCCCACCAAGCTGGCTCAAGATCTCTTCTCATGATGTGAGTCCTTAATCCCTTTTCAGATTCCTTTCTGGCAGAAATGCCTGTGAATGTTTTCTTATCATTTGACGTTAATATGTTCAGGTTGAAGAAAACATTTGCAAGTTTGCAAAGAAGGGCTTGACACCATCTCAGATTGGTGTCATTCTTCGCGATTCTCATGGTATTGCTCAGGTTAAGAGCGTTACTGGAAGCAAGATCTTGCGTATTCTCAAGGCTCACGGTAAAAGATTATTCTATCTTTTGATTTTATGATTTGTCTTTTTTTTTTTTGTGTTTCTTCACTTGCTTGCAACAAAGCATTTTATTCCTTGCAAATGCCAATTAGCATAAAGTTTAAGCTTGACAAAGATTAAAGCACTGGTTATGGGGTTATTTTTTATGTGCTTTTATTTTATTGTTTCAATAGGACTTGCCCCTGAAATTCCTGAGGATTTGTACCACCTTATCAAGAAGGCTGTTGCCATCCGCAAGCATTTGGAGAGAAATAGGAAGGACAAAGATTCCAAGTTCAGGTTGATCCTTGTTGAGAGCAGGATTCACAGGCTCGCTCGCTATTACAAGAAAACAAAGAAGCTTCCTCCTGTCTGGAAGTAGTAAGTCTGAATTTCTGTTCATAGCTTTTTGCTTGTGTTCTTATAAACGCCAATGAGTGATATTGTTATATCATCAGCTAATTGCATTTGAGGTCGAAGTATAATTTATTATATCTTTTCAAGAATGCACTCTGATCTTTGTTGCAATTATTGTCTAGTTGGTGAACTTAGATGTTCAAGTCTGTTCCTTTATGCATGTTTCGCAATTCTTGGCCTGCAATAAAGTATGTTCTCATGGTGCAAGTAGTGAACTTATCAGTTATCACCATACATGCATAATCCCGTTGTAAAAGGCTACTTGTGTACACGGTTCTATTAATTTTCAATCCAACGAATATACACTCTTTTTAGTTCTCAATACATGAATGCCTTAGCTTAGGTTGATCAAAATCCGTTTCTAATGTTAGAATTTGAGGGACTTGTTTGGTATTCGTATAATTTTCATTCCAGTAAATGATTTGGTTAGCCATAGCATTAGATCATTTTGAATACCTTTTCGGCGGAGAAAGTGACGTTTTAATTTGGTTTCCATTTGATGGAATTACTTTAATTTGTACCGTTGTTCTTTATTATAGATGTACTATATGTGCCTATACCTTTATATCTTGCCTGTATATATTCTAAGCTTTATGCTCCAATATGTTTCAACTTCTTGGTTTGCAGCGAGTCTACAACAGCCAGCACTCTTGTTGCTTAAGTTTGGCATGCGGGTCGGTGTAATTTTGGATATCCTCGTTGGATTTGGATGCTCTGAGTGTGTTAGATTTTTTTTTCTTGTTTATGTCCTGATAAAAGACATTAATAGATGTTAAAAATTTTGTTATGTTTGAAATGAGAATCGGGAACTTGTTTTTCAGTCTGATTCTACTGAATTTTCTTTTCCCTTTTGTGCTTAACATTTGAAGCAAGGAGTAAGAAATCTTTTAATTTTGAAATTTAAAGTGCACACACTTGGGCACTTCCTGCCCTATTGCTAACATGATTACTGAATTTATTCTTGGTTTAATAGTCAAATATGACTTCAACGTTTGTCACAAAATGGAATTAAGTCTTCAACGTTTAAATGCATGAAAATCAGTCTTCAACGTTACAAAATAATTGAATTAAGGACATTTTCGTTAAATCTTTTAATTTTCGTTAAGTTTTATTACTGGTAAGAGTAACGGAAATTAAAAGATTTAATAGAAATGTTATTAATTCAATTATTTTGTAACGTTGAAGACTGATTTTCGTACATTTAAACGTTAAGGATTTAATTTCATTTTGTGGTCAACGTTGAGGTCATATTTGATTATTAAGCTTTTATTCTTCCACTGTGGTCTCTTTCAAGGGTTAGTGTTATTTAATTTTGACCATTCAGCTGATTATTGTGTTTGGAGAGGCATTTTTTCCAACCTTAATGACATTTACTTTGGTAATGAAGAATGTGATTATTGTTTGATTTAAATGAGTGGGTAATGGGGTCTGCGTATTTTGAGTTCCTGCCTTTCGAATTCTAATTTTAAAGCAAAATTAGACGATATGAAAATTCGTCTTGGAAAAACAATAACAAACACAAACAAAGATTTAAGATCAAGGAAGAAGTCAATTTTCTTTAATCTTCCTGAGAGGAAAGCTTAATGGGGAGGCAGAAGGGTGTCAAGGAGTAAGTGTTGTCTCAATCCGTTGAATATGCGTGACATTTTAATGGATTCGTCTACATAAATTAGACGAGAATTAGAATATCTGGCCAAATAAGTCACAAGATAGTCCAACGAACACCAACGAAATAGCACGATGCAAAGGGTGCGTAACGAGGTAGCCTATGATATCCTTTAGAAAAATTGTTTGATTAATATATAAAAGTTAGTTTGCCACCTGGGTGGTACGCAGTTTAATTTTATTTAAATATATATATGTATAAATAAAAATTCATATTATTTGCACACTTTATATTTTTTAAAAAAATTATGTTTAATTATGTTTAATTGTTTTAGATGTATTAGAGAATTAAATTTATTTTTAAATGAAGTAGATGCCATACAATATTTTAATTATTTTTAAGTTAGATAATATTTTAATTATTTTAAAGTTTTTAACATAAGACTTAGATTTTTTAATAGTTTTAAATATATTTATATAATATTTTAATTGTTTTTTTTAATTAATGCCTTTAAATTTGTAAATCTACATTCCTCATTGTTTTTGATAAATCGATATGCTGTTTAGATGAAATTTAAATAAAATGAGTAGATAGTATTAGTATTTGAACAGAGTTTATATACGATGCAGACCCAATGAAGTGGATATAAATAATGCTGGTTTATATAGTTTTGTTATGCTTTTACATAGTATATTTTACATGTATGTAACGGCCGATAAGCTCCAATGCAGAAATTGCTGACTGAGCAGCAATTTTGTTAGTACTAAAGCAGAAAGAATGGTACAAGTGATTCATTCGAGAATTCACTAATTCACAAATACTCTGAATATTCTGTCTCCCGTATTTTCTCTTTTCTCTTTTGGGGATGGCAATGAATACCCTATAAACGGATATCCGACATTATTCGAGCTATTTAAGTAGAGTTAGGATAGTATATAATCGAGTTCGGTAAGATTCGGATAGCGAAATTATTACTCATCATGGGTTCGAATAAAATTCGGATAGTTATCTTAAAGTACCTGTTATCCGAACCCAATTATAAATAATAATTAATTAATACAATATTTATATTTTTATATATAAATTATTTATTATTAAGATTGTATTTAATTAAATTAAGTCATTAAATATTATAATTATGAATTTTAACTTTATTTTATTTTATTTTATAAATTAAATTTATTAATTTAATTTTTTAATTAAATTATTCTAAAATTAATTTTAAATTTAAATTTAAAAACCAAATTTTATTTTAATAAACAGATAGTTAATAAATTCAAATAGTTAAACGAATATTTTTTATTTTATAAATGTAAAGTTCAAATAACATAAATTAAAACAATCATATAATTAATCAAGTTCGGATATTATAAAAATTAATCGCGTTTGAATTCAGATATCCCAAATTTAACGAAAGCCTGACCTGTTTACATTCCTACTAACGTCCAACATCCTTCTTTTACCATCACATAACCTGTGTGCAGGAGCGGTTTCTATTCTGTTATCACCATTGTAGGCAGGGAAGCACGATCAGATCATCCATTACCACACAATAATCTTTAAAATGATGGATGAATATAAAGCAGCGCATTTCATGATCTTTAATTTCAAATAACGCATTAAATAAAAACATCAAACATAATCTTTCGGTAACAAAAAGATGACAAAATCTGAAGCCACAAAACAGAATAGTATCTTCGCTTAAACACTAACATGGAAAAACACAAACTATAGAAACCCTACCACCACTCATTCAAGCTTAGGATCCGAGCAAAGAGGGCCACATCAAATGACAGTCTTATAATCAACTAAACAAAATGAGATCCAAAAAGAAAAAGACACATTTAAGAATCTGCAATGGTGACCTCCACCTCAACACCGGGTTCAATGGTGATAGAAGTGATCTGCTTGACCACATCAGGAGAGCTGAAAAGGTCAATAACTCGCTTGTGAACACGGAGCTCAAATCGATCCCATGTGTTTGTTCCTACAAAGCAAACAAATCGTTTCGTAAATTGTCAAAGCAAATCACTCATGTACATGAAACACTAGGCATAATCAATAATTGGCCTGCCTATCAAACCCCAGCAATAACCAACAGATACAATCACAGATACAGTTGTAGTAAAGCAAAATCTTAACAACTACAATCTCATATTCATTAGCAAACCATCAGACATCCAACTAAAAAGAATAAGTTTTAACATATAAAACTCCATTAATGCAGAGAAACCAAGATAATATGCATAAAATACTCAAGCATTCAAAGCTTCCATTACTAAGACAAGTTCAATTTGTTTAAGCATGCACAAAGGTAACCAATGACAGCCCTTAATAATTGTTTCCATACAAAAGTACGTATGTATAATTCAGATGTATGGTGGCGCCAGTGCAAAAAGGGTAAAGGGCCGGGCAAACATACACAGATACTCCTTATGAGTAAACTTACATGGTGTTCGGATTACCAAGCAGATCAGATAGATACAAATTTCTATTCTTTTATAAGAAGATATAATCTCAGATTTTCCTCTCCTAGAAAAAAGGAACTATACGATTGGTTAAGGACAGAGTAGGCTTTTAAAGAATACTTTTAACATGAGTAACCAAAAGTCTAAATAAAAGCAATTGTGTAACATAAGCTACAAAATATCATCAGACTGTCAGATCCAAGTAAATACCTTCACCACAGGGAGACTTCCTTGTGGTGATGTGAAGAACCTTGGTAGGCATTCTCACTGGTCCCTTAACCCTCAATCTCTTATCCTTAGCACCACGAACCAAATCAGCGCAAACTATCAATCAAACAAAATACATTAGATTAACCAATGCCATGTGATTCTTATTGAGAAAGACCCTATATGATATTACATAAGGAAAAGCAAATTTAATAACAAAATTATAAGGACAATAACATAATAAATGAAATTATAATCATTTCAGCATACAAAAAGTTGTACCTTTCTCGAGGTTTTTCACATTCTTGGAGGAGAGAGTGATCCTTATCTTGTGAATCTGCTCCTGGGGGTCCTCCAAGCCAGGCTTGGTCGGCTTCATTGCAGCATATGCCATCCTTATTAACTTGACTTTGTGCTTATGTTAAGAACACTGAATTCCAATTAAAAACCTCTCTTCCAAAATTAAATCACAAAGTTCAAAATCATAAAACTATGGAAATATACAACATGGGAGTCAGTCACTAAGTTCTAACTAAGAACAAAACTTCCCATATTCCTTGCAAAGCTCAAAACCCATAATTATCTAAAACAAGTAAGAAATAAGCTCATATGCAACAGAAAGCTGATACTTTTCTGATGAAAGAATAAAAGGACTCCTGTAATAGAATATATTGCAGGAATGAAAAAGGTTGCAATCCCAAGATTAGTGGGTTTTTATTTGTTAGATTGAAGATTAAGTCTCAAAAAAAAAAATGAAAGGAAAATATGCTACAGTAGGATACGAAAGAAAAATCAGAATAAAGAAAAATCTAAGCCATTTTTATAAGCTTTTTATGCATAAAGAAGTAAGAGGAAAACCTTGAAGAAGTGAGACACGGAAAGTACGAAATCGCGGCCTGTGCTGCCTTTTTCCTCAGAAATATGAAGGAATGAGAGAAATATTTGTGGCGCTGAGAAGAAATATTTGTAGAAAAGATATAATTGTGGCGCTGAGTTCTATTAACAAGTTAGGGTTTCTACTGGATTGCTGGTCTAGGAACGGCGACGAGATTTACCCGATTAAATAAAGTTATTTTCATTTTTTTTCTTTCCTCAGTATTAAATAAAGTTATTATTTTTGAAAATACATTAATGTTTTTTAATTCCACGACGATATTTAAAAAATTATCATGCATTAGCATTAGCTAATTTTTATATTTTTAATATTGCCTAAAAGACATGACACCTTATCAGATCTGTTCGTAAAGCCTACAAATTTTATAGATTGTATATTAAAAAACTTTTCATAAAATTAAAATATTTAATAATCAAGTTTAAGTTAAATTAAATTAGTAAATTTACTATTTGTTTCATGCTCAGTTACGATTTGCATAATATCCACTATCTGAATTTGATTGTAAATAATAAATTTATGTTTGGTGCACAAGGGTTTTTTTTATGCATAAAGTTATGATAGGAAAGGATAGTATAAAATAGGATGGTATAAGAAGCACCAAATAAACTCCTATTGGCAAGAACCAAGTGACCCAACATGGATCAAAGAGATATTTAAGCATCCTGATGATAAATTGGGTGAACTCATTCTCTCAACCTTTGGATGAAGACCCTTGTGAATGGCTTGATCGTTACTTTTCTAGTCAGTTTTATGAAGATTTCCTCGTATGAAAAATGTTTTTCCTGTCACAGTCCAATGCATGTATAATTACACATGCAAGTCTGCAAGTTTCAAGTTCGTAGTTTTTTCTCTTTGAAGAATGTGATTTGTTCTCTAGCACGTTACAAGACAAATCATTTAAAAAGGAATTTTGTATTATTATTTTAACTTTTCATCTTTAGGTAACTTTTGTTTTAGTTTCCTTCCTGTGAACTTTTTTGAGTTAATGAATCATGTGTTAAAGCTATTATTGTACCATGTACCCCTAGTCGTTATTTCATGTACCCTTAAGCACTATTTGTATCATTAGTTTAGTTTTTCTATGCTTATAAAACCCAACTCCTTCATGTTGAAGGAGGTAAGAATCACCCAATCTTTTCCTCTCCTTTATAAGAAGTTTGTGAAATACAAGTATGAGTTTCTAAATTATTTCCCTTGGTTAGTTTCCTTTCCTCATTAATATATATGAATTAGTTCCTTGTTCTATAACAAAGTTTGCAGTGGCATAAGTTGTGTGCTTTACAGTTATCATAATAGTGGATCCTCTACATCAAAAAACTTGTGAAATTATTAAACAGACATTTATCTATAAAGAAAGAAAAGTTACTATAACAAGGATTATTGAAGTAAGCTACCGTATTGAAAGGCACAAAATCATGGTATAAATCTCACGATGCCCAACTTTGGTGAAACTGTTTTTGTAAAGCTTGAAGCAGCAGACAAAATCCCTAAGTGCATCCATATTCCAAAGCGATTCCAAATGAAGAACTAGCTGCGTCAATTCCTAAATCTTGGACAACTGGTTATGAAAACCTTTAGAAGCAAAACAAACCCATTTCACAGTGATCTGGTTCCACGTCGGACCAGGCCGGTTCAGGGTCGGTTTTCACCGGTTCCGGTCCTAACCAAAAGAAAACCGGTTCGAACCGGTAGTAAACTGGTCAGGTTAAGACCGGTTCTATCAATTATAAGAGGCGAACCGGCCCGGTTCATTGGACCGATTCGCCTCAAAAACCGGACCGAACCGGTTTAAACCGGTTCTGTCCATTTTTTTTCTTTTTAAAATTTTTATTTTTAAAAAATTTATATTAATTTATTTTAATATATATTAATATATTTTAATAATTTAATGTAGTAAATTTATTTTTATAATAAATAATGTTAATAGTTTATTTAACAATAATTTATTATAAAGTTATATTATAATTTATTTAATTAATGTAACAATAATGTAAAAATAAACTATTATAAAATTATCTAATAAAATTATTGTTATAATAAATTAAAGTTATATTATGAATATAATATTATGATAAAATGATATTTGATTCAAAATACAAATAATGATATTATGAATATTATTATTATATTCATTTTGCATATCTTTATTTATATTCACTTATTATATTCATTTTGCATTTAAAATAATTTATTATATTTGAAATATCATTTACTTAATATTTATTCATTTATTTATTTATTCATTTATTTAATATGTTTTTAAAATATTAATTCATTTTGTATTTTAAATATTTATTTATTTTAAACATATATAAGTATAACATTAATTAATTTGGTATGTAATAATAATAATAATAATAATAATAATAATAACAACAACAACAACAACAACAACAACAACAACAACAACAACAACAACAAAGGAGAAAAAGGAGAGAGTAGGAGACCAAAGATTTTTTACGTGAAAAACCCCTTCAAAAGTTAGAAGGGTAAAAACCACGGGACCTTAATCCATAAAAATATTCACTATGACTAAACTTATTTACAATTTTACATACAATTTACAAAAAAAAAGATTATTCTCTACTCTTCATAATTTATACGGATTGCCTTGGAAATTTCTTCCTCCTCTTCTGAATTATTATCAACAAATTCATTTGCCATTCCAAGTTCGACATTGCGCGATTCCGCATCAAACCAATCTTTAAGGCATGTTAACATGCACAATGAATCCGGATTAAGAGTGGTTTGATGGTCTCCAATAATTCTTCTACACGTCGAGAATGCGGATTCCGAAGCAACAGAAGAAACTTGCACCGCAAAAACATCTCGGGCCATGGAAGCTAAAATTGGAAATTGTTTTTGGTTTTCTTTCCACCATTGGAGAAGATCAAAGTTATCATCTACAGAAAAATCTTGACTTAAGAAAAATCTTAGCTCATTGAAGCTAGAACTTCGTCGAGTTGTTGATCCTGATCCCGATCCCGATCCGCTCGTTTTTCCTTTTAGCTTCATTCTCTTCTTTGCTGCTTCCTTAATTGCGTTTAAAATTCCTTTTCCTTTTTTGCTACTTTCGGTTTCTTCGTATGAATCTTCTTCTTCTCAATTAAAGTTGAATTGCTCCCTTTCTGTTTCATAAACATTAAACAATTCTCGAAAAAGATTGTTAATTGAGGACTTTTGATCCTCAATAGAATCAAGACCAAGAAATTCTTTATAACAATCAAAAAAAATTTCTATATTTACCTCACCTTGACTAGGATCTAGTAAAGTTGCAATACAATAAATAGGAGGAATTATTTCCCAATATTTTTTAAATTTTTCCTCCATATCATATACAAAAGAACTTAAAGTTTCATGATTCCTAAATTTTACAAATTTGTCAAACATTGTGTAGATAATAAGAACAAAATACGGTGTAGTTGGATAAAATTGAGTTGAAAATCTTTCGGTTGCATCTTTAAAAGTAGATAATAAATCAACACAATATTCAATAAAAGTCCAATCTTCTTCAAAAAGTACTAAATGTGTGCTATTTGTATAATTGTTATAAAAAGGAGTAACAAGTTCTTTATAAGGTAAAATAGAAGAAAGCAAACGATGAAGTGAATTCCATCTTGTTTCCACGGGAAGTGGAAATGCTTTAACAGGTATATTATTTGTTATATAAATTTGCTTCCATTCACGTTTATTACTTGGTGTGCGAATCCATTTTGCTAAAATTTTAATTTTATTAATTAGACCTATGCCAGTACCAGTACCACTAGAACTAAAACCACTTTGAACACATAAATTTATAATATGACATGCACATCTTGCATGAAAAAATATGTCTTGCATAACAGGGTTTAAACTTTTTATTAAATGAGGAATAGCTGCAGTATTACTCGAAGCATTATCAAAAGTAATAGCAAAAACTTTATTATTTTCTAGTCCATATAATTTACAAACTTTAGTAATATATTTATGAATAGTATATGAATTATGTGCTTCTTCTATTACATCTAAAGATAAAATTCGTTTTTGTATGGATCAATCTTCATCTATCCAATGACAAGTTGTAACAAGATAACTTATACCATTAGTACTAGTCCATATATCACTAGTTAAACTAACCCTAGATGAAATATTACTAAGTTTATCAATTAAAGCTTGTCTATATTCTTTAAACATATCCATGCAATCTCTTTTTAATGTATGTCTAGAAATAGATTTATATGCGGGGTGTAAATAGTTACAAACAAATTCTAAATATCCTAATTTTTCACAAATTGTGAATGGTTGTTCAGTCCTAATTACAAATCTAACTAAACCACGTCTAGCTTGAACATTATCAAAAATAAAATTTTTTCCACCACCACGTGTATTAATTTGAGATTGTTTACCTTCTAAATTTTCATCTTCTTCGGCATCAGGATTAATTTTATGTGCAGTAATTAAATGTCTTTTATACGTACCTGTACCGCCAGCACCTCCATCGGACTTATAAGAGTAAACGCCTTGGCACAATTTACAGATAGCACAATATTTATTCGTCTCACCTTTTTTTGCTACAATATCGAAATACTCACATACCCTGCTCGTTTTTTTTCGACTAAACTTCGACCTTGATGATGTAGCAGCAGTGGTGGCAGCTGATGATTGTGTTTGAGCATGACCTCCACGTCCACGACCAACCGATGGCGCCGCCAAAGGAAGCTCCTCCTCCGAATGAATATCGTGTTCGATTTCATTAAATGATTCGTCACCCAAATTAGGAATTTCAGTAGAACCAAAAGGTCGAGAAACAGAGCATGAACGACGAAAGAAATTTGATATTTTTATATTTTTTTGAAAATAAATATATGTTAAAAATTAAAAAAATAGATGTATGATATATATAATATATTGGAATTTGAAAAATGAAACTTGAAATTAAAAGTAAAATTTTCAAAATTATAAAATAAAAAGAAAAATGAAATTTATAAAGAAAATGATCATATTATAAATTGGAATAAGGAATATATATAATATATTAGAATTTGAAAATTAAAAGTAAAATTTGTAAAATTATAAAATAAAAAAAATGAAATTTAGAAAGGAAATGATGATATTATAAATTTGGAATAAGGGAATTTAAGTGAATTTGAGAGAGGTTGAGTGAATATTGAGAGAGTATGTGAGTGAAGAGAATAAGAGTAGATGAATATAGATAGTAGATTTGAGAGAAAATATAGAAGAAATGTAAATGAAAATAGAAGATTATAGAGGTATTTATAGGAAAAAAATTAGAATAAAAAAATAAAAAAATTTAAAAAAAAAAGGATTGATGGGCAACGGCCATCAAACACAGAGCAGAGGCAAGACTTGCCTCTGCAGTGCAACTGCAGTGCAGGGGCTAGGCTGCCACTGCGCAGTGCGCAGTGGCAGCAAAGCTTTTTTTTATTTAATTAAAATTAAAAATTAAAAAAATTAAAAAAAAAGTTGTCGTTGCCCATCAAAATGACTGCAGTTGCATTGCAGTGCAACTGCAGTCAAAAATATTTTTTTTTAATTTTTTTAACAGGACCGATTCGAACCGGTCCGGTTTGATCCGGGCCCGCCGGGCCCGGTTTTAAAAATTTAAAACCGACCCAGCCCGGTATGTTACCGGGCTAGGCCGGTTCCGAACCGGTATAGTACCGGTTCGGATTTTGGGCCGGATTGACCCGATCCAGTTGTGAACCGAGTCGGGCCAACCCGGCCCAATAATCACCTCTATTTCACGCTATGATCTTACTTACACCACAAACCGAGATGGTACTATTACCATTTAGTTTGACCACAAGAAAGGAAATGATGTTCAATCATTTTGCTAAACAACGCCCTAAGTAAGATAAGAAATCCGTGAAGATGATTCAGGATATTACAAATGTTTCCCATGTTAATCTTTCGAGTGATGATCTTGAATTAATATTCTCTCTTGATGATGAGTAAATTCCTCATCCATTATCTTTGATCAAGCAGTATACTGATGACTGTTCAGACTCAGATCTTTCATACAATTACACGGATGATTATTTAGATGATCAATGCCATGAATATTTGTCAATCAAAGAAATCTAAATAATCCAGCCAACAAAACCCCATTAGCCCCACTAAAAATCTTCCCTAAGAATCATTCCCAGCTAATCAAAGTTACAGCTTTCTTTGACATTGGTGCAATCCAAGTTCGTAGTATTTCCTCCTTGAAGAATGTGATTTGTTTTCTAGCTTTCTACAAGACAAATCATCACATCGAAAAGGAATATTGTACTATTACTTTAACTTTTTCACATTTAGGTAACTTTTATTTTAGTTTCCTTCCCATGAACTTTTTTGTAAAAACTATAAATTTTGTATCATATTAGTGAATAAATAAGAGACATAGAATAAGTTTGGTACTATGATGCACCTTGTAGTTAGCATTATTTCAAGTAATGAGAATGAAACTACAAGTTGGTGAATCTAACAACAAATGATCCTTGAGATGATTTAGAAATCTTATATAAGTTCAAAAAAATTATATGAGAACCAATAAGTGCATGTATTCCACAATATAGAAGTGTATTTGTTTTAAATAAAACAAGGACACAAACTTACTAAAGGTAATATAGTATACTGAATATTAAATAGTTAAAATAAAAATAAACAAGGAATACATATAAATATATATTTATATATACACACTTTAATATATATGTATACATGTTGAGTGTTAAATATGCATATATATATATATATATATATATATATATATATATATATGTAAGTTTAAACAAAGGAGGGATATACATAAGTATGTATATATATATATATATATATATATATATATATATACACACACACACACACACACACATACTTACACTAAGAATATATTAGACATGAAATCATATATATTATATATATATATATATATATATGTGGATATGTGTGTATATATATATACATCAATTATAATTAAATATAAATACCTATACTTAGTTTATGTAAAGAATATAAAATAAATGCATAATTCATGTAATCAATAAAACAAATATATATACAAATATATTAGTTACATAGATGAATATTAACTATGTAATTATGATTATAAAATACATATATTATAAACAATTAAAAAAACAAGAATAGAAAATATAAAAACAAAATTTAAATTAATTAAATAAGAGTTAGTGGAGTTTGATGGGATTTTCTCCCATCAAACCCCACTAACCATCCTCGGGTAACAACAAGAAACAAACTTCTTAAGGAAGCTTGGGAAAACAAACGAAGAGAAAGAGTGAGTGAAGGAAAGAAAGGGCTTGGGTAGAACCGAGAAAGAAAAAAAAAGGAAGCTGTAGCCGAGAGGAAAGGAAAGAAAGGAAAGAAAGAAAAGAAAGAGCAGTCGAAGGAAAAAGGAAAGAGAAGAAAGGGAAGGAGGAAGAGTGAGGCTGGAAGTGGCATGGAACAAGGCACCTTGGGCTGGAAATTTTTCCAAACCGAGAGGAGCATTTTTAAAGGGCTGATTTCATAGCCAAATTTGGAGGTTCTAATTAAGGTAAATGATGTTTTTTTAGCTGATATTTTAACTGATTTGAGGATTGTAATGTGCATAGAAATAGGTCTTGAAAGAAATAACAAGAGAAATAAAAAGAAAAGGGATAAAAGAAAAAGGAAAAGAATTAAAAGATATATATGTAATACATATATATATATAGATGTAAATATATATATAGATAAATATATATATATGTATAAAGATGTGGGAAAGTAAGGAAATTGAAATTAGAAATTTATACTATGTAAATGGCGTGAATGATAGTGAAATGGGGAGGAAGACTTGACTATAATTAAATGTAATCTTAAGATTGATAAATAAATAAATAAATAAGTCACCAATAAAAAAATAAATATCAATTGTGTGATATTTATACAAATGTACTTAAATATAATTTATACACTAAGAAAACAAATGGGATTAGTTGAGATATAAATACAAGTATAATTGTATAATTGTTTAAGGTATAGTTACAATTATATAATTATACAATCATGTACATATGCAACAAAGGTAATATGTAACAATTTTTAAATCAATAATACCCTAGTGAACAAATGCAAATAGTAAATGATGATGTATATTAGTTGCATGAAAAAGACTTTAAATCTTATGAAAGTTTAAATGATAAATAGATTTTTGTAAGGTTGAGTAATATATATATATATATATATATATGTAAAAATATACATATGAACAAATAAGTGAATATATAAATGCATATATATATAAATATATATATATATATATATATATTGGTTAGATGATAGGGAGGAAATAAAAACTTGGCAAAAGGTCTTAGTTGTTAACCTTGAAGAGAAAATAGTGTATACAAGTTAATAAACCTCTTATCATCTTGTAAAGAATATAAAGTAGAGAGTTATTAAATCGGATGATTAACACCTTGGTGAAACACATAAAGTATTTAGTTCCTTGCCAAAGAAACGAATTGGAATAAATTAAAATTCTAAGATATACATTTGATATATGATCAAACGTAATTAAGACATGTTATTGAAACGTCATTCGATTGAATTGTAATGAATTTGGAGCAGTGTAGAAGCTAAGCTTGAGTTTGAGGATCGAGGAAAAGTAACCTACCAAGCATCAAGGTAAGTGGGATAAATAAGCCTTGCTAGTATCATCTCGTAAGAGATGAATAAATCCTTATTAAAATACTTATCTAAATTTACTACAAGTTGGTAGAATACTATGGGTAAGACTATAAGAGTAAGTACGGTAAAATGTAAATTGGACATAATGTGATCGTGAATAGTAGTCGTTTAAAAAGGAATCTCGCTTGTGATTTGCATGTTATGTGTTATAATTTGTTCGTGGTTATTGAATGTTTAAATTGTATACTTTTTGGTGCTTGCATTTTTAGGAATGCATATGAATTAATTAAGTCGCACCGAGGGAGCATGTTAGCATATTGTGATACTTTGAGAATGCATATGTGATTTGTGTGCAGTATGTATAGCTCCCAATATTGAGTTCTTGGACCTAAATTAGTACCTAGTCGTGTTTGTCGAAAGCTAGGAAAAAGGCCAACCCGAGTAAAGACTCGATCTTTGTACCGTGTGAGCCACCTCTAGAGAACTCAAGGGACCTACGTGCTACATAGATTCTTCGGAAACTATGGGAGCCACCTTTAGAATCCTTTGAGAGCTAAGTGCTACACAAGTTCCGATAAGATAGTAGAAAGTATGTGTCATAAAGGCCAACCCGAGTAAAGACTCGATCTTTGTACCGTGTGAGCCACCTCTAGAGAACTCAAGAGACCTACGTGCTACATAAGTTATTCAGAAACTATGGGAGCCACCTTTAGAATCCTTTGAGAGCTAAGTGCTACACGTGTTTTGATGAAATATCAGGAATCATAGGTTATTGTGATAATAAATAAATGATTATGATTTGTGAATGTGATGAATATCGGTAGATGAATAGATCTTATACATAAGATAGAGAATGTGTATAATCATTGAATTATACTTATATATGCCATAAAAACATGTGCTATTTGAATGTTTGTCTTCTTTCACATTTAACCATACTGATAAAAAGAATGATACTTTGTAAGTTTAAGAATGGAATGAAAGCATGAATAAGTTTATGAAATCTGTGTACATACGAATTAGTAGCAAACCTTGATATAATGCATACATGCCATTTTATAGAACTCATGCATGTATGATCGTGTTTTACGATATGAGCCTAGTATGTACTTATTTAAACTACTTACTGAGCCGTGGATTTGCTCACCCCTTAAATTTAACATCTGCAGATCATACGAGTTGATAGCCGGCTCAGGCTTCATATAGGCTCCCGGGGATTGTATCTAGTAGTGGTACTCGTTTGCGTTCTCCAGGCCTAGCTTTTGCATTTTTGAGGTATACTACTTGTATATCATTTTGATAGTCATGTGTACTTTACTTTCACAGTACTAGGAAAGTATATGGGATGTAGCTTTGGATTGCACTACATTATTATATGAGTCTAGGTGATTATCGAGTTCGATCCGAGTTCTGATGTATATTTTGAATGATGTATAAATTGCTAGATGTGGACTTATTAATGGTTAAACCCTTGAGAAGCTTGAGATGCTTGATTGTGTGAACTGTGGGAAAACAACAGCTGGATGTGTTGTGTAGTTTAAAATGTGTTTTAATGCAGGAAATTTTACTAGGTAAATTGATAAAATACAAATGGGAGATTTTCGACCCGTTGTTTTAGAATAGTAAAATATAAGGCTAATGTTGGCTCTACCGAGAGGGGGGGTGAATCGGTTTTTCTACTTATTTTTAATTTTCCTAACTCTTAATGCACAATTAAAACTAAATAAACAACAATGAAATAAGTGCAGTAAAAAGAGTAAGGGAAAGAGAAGCAAACACAAGTTTATAGAGGTTCGGCCAATCTCTTGCCTACGTCCTCTCTCCTTAAACTTCTTGTCAAGGTTTTGATTCAGCTCTTCCTTGAGAATCCTTACAAACCACTTGAAGGTGTGGCAAGACCTCTTACAATGTTTCTTGAGAACTTAGAATTCTCCTTCTAAGCCTCTCCCCTTGTATTACTACCCACACTCTACAATAGCAGGCCTTACAAGGAAAGCTCACCCTTTAAATAACAGAATTTTCAGTAAATGGGTGAGGAACAACAAGAAATCTCACAAATGGAGTTACACAATGAAGATTTTCAGATTTGATTTTCTCTCTTGAAGCTTGAAGATTTTTGAGTGCTTGTTCTACCTCCAAACTTCATAAATGCCTCTATTTATAGTCCACCAAACGATTGGAACGGTTGGTGAAGCATTTAATACAAATCTTCCCGTTGAAATCCTTAAAAACTAGTCGTTGGAGTCAGATTTCGAGCGAAGGGATCGATCCCTTTTCTCCAGAATGCATTCCTAGCCTTTTCTAGGCCTCTTCCAAGTAATCTGCCATTTAGGGATCGATCCCTTTCCTGAGGGGATCGATCCCTTTTCTCCAGGATGCCTTCCTGCACCTATTTTGCTGCAAATTGATACATATTGATGGCTTTTGTGATTCTAAGTCAGTTCAAAACCTTCTAACACTTTCCTAAGAATATTTACTGACTTTTTCAATTGAGATCACAATCCAAAAACTTTGTTTAAAATATTTTCTATCATTGAGTTCATTCAAAGCAAATTTACTTTTGTAGTAAAATCATTTTTAAGCTTACTTGAGTTTTGTCATTTCAAAATACTTGTCAATTTAAAGCTAACAATCTCCTCCTTTTTTATATGACAAAACTTAAGGTAAATTTGCTTATATGTTTGAAAATTGAGGTTACTTAAATTTTTGAAAAACATTGCTCCCCCTCAATATTTGCTCCCCCTTAATTTAGGCGCAAAGACAAATTTACCATACATTAATTCTCCCCCTTTTTGTCATAGCAATAAAAAAATCTCCCGACAATAAATAACATGGAGAATTTGTCAGTGTTAAAAGTCAATTTAAAGCAATAAGTCAACGATATAAACTAAAGGACATAAATACACCAGGGCAAAATGAGAAGATGACCATAATCCGAAACATAATTCATACCATAGACATATAAGGTTCAAAACATATCACAGCAGTTTAGATATCTAAGAAAGTTCAGACAAATAAGCACTAAGGTTGACAGCGAAGAAAAGAGAAAATAAAGACAGAACACAACAAAGGATAAAACACGAAGGCCATAATCATAGTAAGGTAAAAGCGCATCCGACACAACAATCAAAAGCAGCGCCAAGGAAACGTCTTGTAGTACTAGTCCATGAAATCCTCATGCTGCATACAAACATCTTGGACTTCATCATACATGGTAGCTTGAGTTTCCTCGATCTGATCAAGTCGCTGAGTGACGTCCTGCTGGAAATTTTGTTAAGAGGTGTGCATTTGTTGAGAGGTGTGCATTTGTTGAAGCATGAGCATGATCTGGTCGAGAGAGGCTGACGTGGAGCCGGAGGGTGCAGAAGATGTGGGCGCTGCAGGTACGTCGTCTCCGTCTCCTCCTTCTTCTCCGACTTCTTCTGGAGCATGTTCGAGAGGTTTAGGTGGTCCATGACCCTTGACCCATTCGATTGTATCTCCCCATTGACGTTGATACCACCCAAGGTTATGAAGAGTGGCGAGAGTGATTGTGGTGCTGGGGTCCGAAAGTACACCGACCTCACATGAACAATCAACGCCTTGAGAGAGCAAGTAAAAGGCGAGAGGTTGAGGGAAGACAATTGTGTGTACTTTGTCAGTGACAATCTTCACCCAATCTTGAAGGATAAAGTGAAGGAAGTGTGGTTGAAGACCATCAGGTGAATGAATATGATGGAGCCAAAAACGATCAAGTTTCCTAAGGTGAGAATATCTTGTGCCAAGTGGTCGGAGATTCCAGGAGATTATGATATGTAGGAGTCGGGCGAAGACAAGAAGGTCACTTGCACGATTATTGGTAACGGGAAACTCTAAAGGGACGTCAACATTCTCATATATAGTACCGTCATCGGGAACTCTAAAGACAAGAAAGAGGGATTGGGTTGTTATTTCAATATGTTTGCCCATGACATAGGATCGAATGCCTACAACCGTACATTCATCATTTGGATCCGTGATGACTTCGGCATTGGAAAAGAAAGCACGAATGATGTTTGAAGGAACCGGAGTGTTGATTTTGAGAAAGTGAATGTGATAACCGTAAATTTTCCAATTATTGGAAATAATAAATATTGAAAATAAATATTAAAGAAAATAGATAAGAGGAAATAAATAAATAAAAGTAAATAAATAAAATTTATTTATGAGATGGGAATATCGTTGAAATTCCCGATATTAAGGAAAGTGAGGAATTTAAAATTTGATAAATTGGAAATAAGGGAAGGATAAAATTATAGGAAATAATGAAGAGAAAAATTTAATTTAGAGAATGAAAATCCAAAATTTAATAAGAGAATAAGAAAATAAATGAAATATATTTATATAATTATATATTATATAAATGTATTTTTATATCAATACATATGTATTCAAAATATTATATAGTATATTTTGAAATACGTTGTTATATATATAGAAATATATATATATATATATATACTATTTCATAAATTCAAATAATACATATGTATATAAATATAATGTTTTATGTGTATATATAATTATGTAAATACATTTAGAAGAAAAGTAAGTATGGTTTTATATTAAAGTTTATATGTATAAATATTTTATTATAGCATTTATATAATTTATATATATAAATGTTACTTAGTTTTAAGTATATATATAAATATACACATATATACTAGACATGTATTTTGTAATGTACAATATGTATTTTGTATATAATATATATTGTATAATATTATGTACGAAATAATGTATGTATAACATATAATATATATTATATGAATAAAATATATTGTATAATATATAGTATATATTATACTAAAAATAGAAAGAAGACAAAAAACCAAAAAGGAAATGAAACAGAAAAGAAAAGGGAGGGAAAAATCGGGAAAGACCCGATCCTCCCCCAGCCAAGGGTCGACTGCGACGGAGCTGCCACCGCCGGCGAGGGAGGAAGGAAAAAGAGACGCCACCGGCCAGAGAAAGGAAAGAAGCTGCCGGCGGCGTGAAACGAAAAACGGAATCAACGGAAAACGAAAGAAATCCGAGAAGAAAAGAAAATGGCGGACGGCGGTGCCAGCCGATCCAGGCACTGCCACTACCACTGAAGCTTCACCGGAGGAAGAGGAAGCCGATGGAGGCCATCGGAGGTGCAATGGACGGCGGAGGAACGCCGGCAAAGAGGAAGAAGAAATCGAGGCAAAACCGCCTCGATCCGCCGCCGTGCCGCCAATCCAGGGCAAACGGAGGGCACCGGCAAGTTCGTCGTGAACCAGTCTGACCGGGAAAGGAAGAAGAAAAAAAAGAAAAGAAAAAGAAAAGAAAAAGGAAAAAGAAAAAGAAAAGAAAGAAAGAAAAGAAAAAGAGGAAAAAGGAAGAAAAAGAGGAAAAGGGAGAATTTCGGAAATTCGAAAAATTCTCGAAAATTTGACAACCCGGGATTTTTCAAAGTTCGGTAAGAAATCTTCCTGAGATTTAATTTTCAGATAAATTAAATAAATTATGAAAAATTCTAAAAAAAATTAGAATTTTATTTCCAGAAATTATTTTCAGCAATCGGGATAAGGAATCGAGAGAAATGGAGTGCGGGCGCGATCAATAAGCGGAAGTCGCCGACCCGGAAAAAGGTAAGGGATGCATGTGCAGCACTGTAAGGATACTCAGTCTGCATATTTTAAATTGAAATATTTTATGCAAATATTTTATGAAAATTATTATGATGAATGATTTGTTGAAAATAATTTGGGAAGAAGTACTGGCTGAAAGATTTAAAATTGTATTTTTCCGTGCAGGAGGTTAGTAAATCGGCAGCCGTTATGCTGCCGAAAATTTTAGAAAAACTTTATAAAATCATATTAAATGATTTTATTTCCGAATTTTGATAGTAAATCACGAAACATGAGGAAATTACTAAATTTCATAAAACATGAATATAACGAGATGAAATTTTAAAATATTCATGTATTCGAGAATGGTGACAACGAAATCACCAAAAATTCTCGAAATAGATAAATTACACGAAATACGAGACGAAAGATGAAGTGAAATATAGTGAATATTTTTATGAATATTTTTATAAATATTCACTAAAGGATTTTAATCCTTATGGTTTTAAATTATGGAATTTTATATTTATATAAATTCCATAAAAGTTTATTTTATGATGAAAACTACGGTTTTGAGATTGGTTGGCATTCCTATCATGTTGATGCATGATATGTGATATGTTTAGTCCCGGTCGACACCTGATCCGCGACCCACAGAGGACAATATAGATTATGGTCATAGATTTGACCGGTTTATTTCTGTACCCTTCGAGGTTTATAGTACGATAAAATTGATGTCTATCTTAGACTCCATAAATGATAGGTGATATGTCAAAAAGGAAAGTGTTTTACATGATAGGAAATCTTGTTTATGACTTGCATATTATATGTTATAGTTTGGTTGTGGTTATTGAAGGTATAAATTGTATACTTTTTAGTGCTTGCATTTTGAGGAATGCATTATGCATAGGAATTAATTGAATTCCGAACCGTGGGAGCCACCTCTAGAATCCTTCGGGAACTAAGTGCTACACGAGCTTCGATGTGCTAAAGGCCTAACCGAGCAAAGACTTGATGATTTTACCGTGTGAGCCACCTCTAGAATCCTTCGGGAACTAAGTGCTGCACGTGTTCTGATGTGTTATTAAAGGCCAAACCGAGCAAAGACTCGATGATTTTACCGTGTGAGCCACCTCTAGAATCCTTCGGGAACTAAGTGCTGCACGTGTTCTGATGTGTTAGTAAAGGCCAAACCGAGCAAAGACTCGATGATTTTACCGTGTGAGCCACCTTTAGAATCCTTCGGGAACTAAGTGCTGCACGTGTTCTAATGTGTTAGTAAAGGCCAAACCGAGCAAAGACTCGATGATTTTACCGTGTGAGCCACCTCTAGAATCCTTCGGGAACTAAGTGCTACACGTGTTCTGATGTGTTAGTAAAGGCCAAACCGAGCAAAGACTCAATGATTTTACCGTGTGAGCCACCTCTAGAATCCTTCGGGAACTAAGTGCTACACGAGTTCTGATGTGTTAGTAATCAGTCTAAGTTCTAATGGGGATGCGACAAATGTCGAAGGATGAAATAGATCTTGTGCACATGACATATGATGTGTGTGATATATCGGATTATGTTTATATATGCCACTCAAACATGTGCTACTTGAATGTTCGTCTCTTTCACACTTAATCATACTGATAAAAAGAATGATGCCTTGTGAACTTAAGAATGGAATAGATTTTAATAGCTTATTTTGCTTTTTAAAGGACGGTACTAATTAAGAGAGTACATTAAAACATGAAATGAATTTTAAAGAAATAAAATGATGATTTAACTAATATTCTTTTCAAGGAATATACGAATATTAATTATTCTATTTAAATGCTTTATTTCGTAGAAGCATTATTTTGAAAAAAATATGAAAAGGTTATGAAGATTAAAAAGAAAAAAAAAGATTTATTAATTCAAAACGAAATGAAAATTTCTCTCTACAGTTGCTTCTAGGTTCCGTAACAAGTATGGTATTCTAAAATACCTACCTTATTCTATTCAGATCCCTAGCCGACTGTAGTATCTTTCCTACATGCAAGCCTAGAGCCCATAGGAAAAATGAAAAAGATTTTCAGCATATAGGAAGCTGAGTATCAAGTAAGGCATATAATTCTCTTACTGAGCCGTGGTTTTGCTCACCCCTTAATTTTCAACATTTCAGGTTTTGATGAATGTGAGTTCAGTGGATTGTGGATCCTGGTTGTACACGAAGGACAATGTGTCAGACCGACTGATTATTTGAGGTATGATCATTTATTCTCTGTATTTAGACACGTCAACAGTACTACTTATCTCATTAATTACAATAGGGGATGTGTATAATATAAACAATATTATGTAAAATTGTTTAACAGTCAGTACAAGTAAAGTATCGCAGACAACTCAACCAGTTAAGTTGTGTACAATAAGGTAAAAAAATGTGGTCACGGGTCGTGACAGTTAATCTAATTAAATTCAGTGAATTTGGCCAAGTAAGGAAAATTAATTGATTCGAGGAAATCGAAATCAATTGGACGCCAATGCTTAATAGGCATATTTGCAAAGTTCGCTACAAATCTTGTTTTCTCATTGGCATGGCGAAAGCATCGGTTAAAGGTGGCTAGTATGGAGGAGGAGGAGGAGGAAGCACTTCTTTTGCGTTTTTGAGCGGTATGCTTAACTTTAGGAGCCATATGGAGTGGAAAAATGCAGGAAAGTTCGTTGAGGATTTTTACCGAACAGGTAGTGGGCACAATTATGGTGAACGACGGATGAGGGTATGGGAAAGATAAGAGCTAGCCAACAACAGAGAGCCACAACCCATGATGCATGGAACAAGTATGACAGTGAAATATTGATGAAGAACTAAAGATATTATAAGTATAAACCCTAGAAATTAGATAAGTGCCAAATGAAGTGAAAACCTAGATGGAAAGGAAATCAATGCAATATATGCAAATGGGTAGTCAAGACATGATGAAATAAGCTAGAAACTAGTTTGAGTCATTAGTGATCGTTTTACTCGATAGATGTTAATCTAACTCAATCTCGAGCCCAAGTTCTGATACCAATTATTGGCTCTACCGATAGGGGGTGAATCGGTTTTTCTACTTATTTTTAATTTTCCTAACTCTTAATGCACAATTAAAACTAAATAAACAACAATGAAATAAGTGCAGTAAAAAGAGTAAGGGAAAGAGAAGCAAACACAAGTTTATAGAGGTTCGGCCAATCTCTTGCCTACGTCCTCTCTCCTTGAACTTCTTGTCAAGGTTTTGATTTAGCTCTTCCTTGAGAATCCTTACAAACCACTTGAAGGTGTGGCAAGACCTCTTACAATGTTTCTTGAGAACTTAGAATTCTCCTTCTAAGCCTCTCCTCTTGTATTACTACCCACACTCTACAATAGCAGGCCTTACAAGGAAAACTCACCCCTTTGAATAACAGAATTTTCAGTAAATGGGTGAGGAACAAAAAAAAATCTCACAAATGGAGTTACACAATGAAGATTTTCAGATTTGATTTTCTCTCTTGAAGCTTGAAGATTTTTGAGTGCTTGTTCTACCTCCAAACTTCATAAATGCCTCTATTTATAGTCCACCAAACGGTTGGAACGGTTGGTGAAGCATTTAATGCAAATCTTCCCGTTGAAACCCTCAAAAACTAGTCGTTGGAGTCAGATTTCGAGCGAAGGGATCGATCCCTTTTCTGTGGGGATCGATCCCTTTTCTCCAGAATGCATTCCTAGCCTTTTCTGGGCCTCTTCCAAGTAATCTGCCATTTAGGGATCGATCCCTTTCCTGGGGGGATTGATCCCTTTTCTCCAAGATGCCTTCCTGTACCTATTTTGCTGCAAATTGATACATATTGATGGCTTTTGTGATTTTAAGTCTGTTCAAAACCTTCTAACATTTTCCTAAGAATATTTACTGACTTTTTCAATTGAGATCACAATCCAAAAAATTTGTTTAAAATATTTTCTATCATTGAGTTCATTCAAAGCAAATTTACTTTTGTAGTAAAATCATTTTTAAGCTTACTTGAGTTTTGTCATTTCAAAATACTTGTCAATTTAAAGCTAACAGCTAAAATCATAAGAATCACTTTGAGAGAGGTAATATAGCTCGAGAAGTAATAATAGTAAGATAAGATTTGACTTAGATACTACACTAACACCGAATACAAACCGTAAATAGAGAAAGAAAAATTTAGTTCGTAAATTTACGTAAAGGATAAAGTAAGTGTTAAGTGGACGTCATTGGCCCTTAGATCTTGACATTTTTCAAGTTCATGAACTATGTGTTAAAGTTATTACTGTACTATGTACCCTAGCCACTACTTCATGTATGTGAGAACCAATTTCCTAATAACCAATATAAGTTATTCATTATGGAAATCGAAAAGCAAATGTTAATCGCTAAGATTTCTATATAGTGATCATGCTAGAGGAAAATTAGATGTAGGTCCCACTGGGATGTTTACATTTTGGATTGGGATGAAACTCTAGAGTATTGATATTTGGAGCGAAATAATGAGATGGTAAGAATTTGCATCACAAAATTCTTCCGTTTGTGCATGTTTTGGGCAATGTGCAACAAATTCAAAAATGATAGTTGTGTCCATAGGCCGAAAAAACATTTGTTAATAACGATCAACCTAGTTTGACTTTTGACCCATAGACTGTTATAGATGAATCATCGTGTGAAGATGTTTCACGCAATTCCAACCTATAGACTGAATCACACAAATAGCCAAAAATTAAGCGAATGAACAGTTAGGGTTATTTTAGTAATTTCACACTTATAATCAATCAAACCCCAACAAAAGTCAAAGTTTTGACTAAATTATATAAATAAATATGATTGGCATGGAAATAAAATATTTTGAAGATTAAATTAACTATTTAAATGAATATTAAATAGTTGGGACACAAAAGGAATTCATGAAATTGTGTAAGGCCAAGATGATAATTTGTCATTAAAGATATTTAAATATATATAAAAGATATTTTAAGCCCAAAAAGTCATCTTGCCAAAGTGAGTGTTGGCCATGACTAGGAGGAGAGAGAAAGTCTAAGCTTTCTCATGATTTTAAAGAGAGAAAGTGAAGAAAACACTTACCTACAAGTCCCAAACCGAAAAGCAACCTAAAGCAAAGTTGTTTAGCTCAATGAGCTCTACAATATACTGTGGTATCGTGTGTTGGAGTGACCATTTGGAGGGTGAAAAGCAAGCTCAAAGTTTAGGCCAAGATAAAGAAAATGGGTTTTAATCCAATCGAATATATGTGATAGTTTTAAGTTTGTAGAGCATGAATATGAAGTCTGATTTGAAAACTGTATTTAAATTGATCTCTACAGCTTTGAAATAAATGGGCATCTAGGCTTACTCATTGAAGATTTATGCTAAAGAGACTGCTGTCAAGTAATCACAATTATTTGGTAAGAGACATGTGTAAAGGAACATAGGGATATCGTATTTACATTGAGTTATGACTATATTGTGGTATATTGAACTGTGTTTAAATGTATAGGAGGTTTTGAAACTTGGTTTTTAACTCCTAGATAGCATTCTGTCTAGGAGCAGCCGACTGCTTAAGGGAGCAATTGACTGCCCAAACACAAGATTTTGAGTGTTTTCATTGTAACCGACTTACACCAACCAACTACCCCTAGCTAAAATCAATCAAAAACTAGCTGACTACCTTAAAGACCGATCAAGTGCTTTTTGCCTAGAAGCTTTCTGTCTGAAAACCAGTTGACTGCCCAAAGTAACCAGTTGACTACCCCTTTGTATAGTCAACTTTAAATATTGTGAAATTTTAATTTGAAAAATTAAAGAAATGCATGGCAGCTAACTACCCTAAGTCAAAATTGTTTTAGTTCGAGAAAGTGTTAGGTAAAATAATGGTTTAAATAAGTTAACGTATACTAAAAGGTTTTAATGAATGATGATTTTAGAATGAGACTTTAGATCGAAATGATTGATATTGATTTAAAGGTATATGTTTTGAATGTATTGAGTTATCTTTCATGATTGAAAGTTTATAAAAAGTATAGCAAGATTTTAAAATACAATGTTTAAACTAAAGTTTATTGAAACGATTGTATAGATTTTAAAGTTTGAAGAATTGAAATGGTTAATTGTTATCGAACGAAAGGAAACGTTTTGGGATTAGTTAATGATTACAAAGGGTTAATGATTGGACATTATGAATCGTACCAAAAGTATTGAATTTAAAATTATAAGAACAATACATGATTGAAAATGAAATGATAATGTATAGGCAGGTGTCAATCATGCGTACTTGCATTGTTCACATGCATAATTATAGTCTTAATGTTTATCAATTGATGAGTGTCGTCAGTCACCAAAAATAAAATTTCCTAACTCTACTATGTAGATAGCGGAGTAAGGGTCGAACCCACAGAGACTGAATTTTTTTAAGTTAATTATTAAATTAAAAATCTAATCTTAGGGTTTAGGGAAAGAAGAAGTTTGGGGGTTTTGTAAACTATTCCAAAATAAAGAAAACAAGAATTATTAAATATAAAAAAACAAATAGCAAAAAGCTTCAGTTACGAGGCAATCAATCATTTTTGGATTTTGATGTTGATCATTGATTACAAAATATCACTGTCAATTAAATAGTCAACCGTAGCATAACAACAAGCTCTGTTACACCATCTTTCCTTACTGAGTCGTTAGTTAAAACAAGCTCTTTAACTAATCTCTAACTACTTAACCTACCTAGAACAAGCTCTCTAGATATAAGTTGTAGCAGCATTAACAACAAGAAAGATATGGGTTGACATTAGATAACAAACACATAAGCTCGGTTCATTTAATCTAAACCTTAATTCTCCTCCATCCCTAGTGATTAACTCCACAAGCAATTACGGACTTATGTTTTTAATCTGGCGGTAGATTATTTAATTTAACTAAATAGTGTGCACCCTATCTAACCAAACAAACAATCATTATAATGTGCTCAGAGAATCTTGGATACTTAATCAACAATTATATAATAGGTTCAAGAATTTCACAACATGGCTTTCCCAAGAATAATCAATTAACCTCATAACTGAATAAGAAAACTACTCACTAGTCATATTCAAGATCATAAAATTCAAGTTTAATATTATAAAGATTACAAATATCATGCAAGAAACAATCAAAGAAGCAATCTTTAATAATATAAAATCAGAATTACTAATCAAGATTATAAACTAGCAAGCAAGAACACACAAATAATTTTAATTTAAATAAAGAAAACAAAATCAGAATTAAAAATAATAAAGAAATCAGCAACTAATTAAAAATAAAGAAAAAAATAAAATTTTATTAAAAGCCCTAAAGAAAATCCTACAAGACTAAAAGAGAAGAGGGAGGAGAGGGATTTGAGGGCTAAGAGGGATGTTGTTTATGAGAGCCTTCTGCTCTTTATATAGGCCTAAGGAAGAGTTTAAAATACTTTCCTAAGCAATGTGGGATTCAGATAAGAGTTTACTTGAGAAACAAGTAATTTGACTAGTCAAACTCTTACCTTTATCTCATCATCTTTTTACAATTATTTTCTAAGTAAAATTCCTAAGGCCTATTTTTATTAATTAATTACAGATCTAAGACAAAATAAAATTAAGAAATTATCTTCTCTCAACAAAATCTGGTCTTTGAACTTGCTTTGTTGGAATTTCTTCTCAATCTCGTTTTTCTGCCCAGAATTTTGTACTGATTTTGTCCAGACGTTTGACCCACCAAATGAACTCCGATTTTTTCGATCTTGTGCATTCTGGAAACCTTGAGAAGTCCTCTACAACTTTCATGAAGGCCACTTCTTGAGATCAGGTCGTTAAATTAGTCAAAAACGTCAATCTTTCAAGCTGGACAGAAAATACTGCACTTTGCTCCTTTTAGCTCCTTTTTATTCCAACTTTGATATTTAATACCTAAAACATAAAATAAACATTAGTAAGCTCTTTTAGGCATAAAACATCAATAAAGCAAATATATTAGCACATATAAAATTCACAAAATATCATCCTATCAAATTCCCCCACACTTAGCTTTTGCTAGTCCTCTAGCAAACCTAAACTAACTTCCTAAAGAACTAAATCCTAAAGTCCTAATCTTAAAATCCTTTTCCTAAAACCTAACTCACTTTCGTAGGAATCACGATTGCATTTAGCTTATGCAATAAGACTTTAAACCCCTAGGTCACCCCTAGTGGACGAGTTGTGTCTCGTGAGGGCTTTCAGAAGATATACCCACAAAATCTTTTACTCAAGACTCAATCCTAAAAATTCAAAATAAGACTCAAAAATTAAAAATTAAGACTCAAAACAAGATTAAGACCATGAACATATTTTCAAATCTTTCAATTCTTTAACTCATAACTTCAACAAGAGTCAAATAATCAAGTCAATCATATTCTAATCATTACTTCTCATATTCTTGCATACTTCTAAATAAATTCATGCAAAATTCACAATCAATACAATTGAAACATATAATATCAACTTTGCAATTACCCAATTTACATTACTACAAACAAAGTCAATAGATCAAGAACTTTTTTTTTCTATTTTCTCTTCCTTCTTTTTCTTTTTTTTTTCTTTTGAGGTTTCAATAATGGTTTCCCTAAGTACTTATTTGCCTTTTTACGCGAATGTTAATATTGGTGATACCAACACCCGGTTACTCAACAAGTAAGCCCTCTTTTAGAGTGCTTTGCATACTCATATTTTAAGTCACTTCAAGAATTCAATCAATAAGAGCAAGCAACTCAAAACATTGGAGTAGAATTTAAAGCTTTCAACCTCTATTTTTTTCTTTTTCTTCTTTTTATGTTTTTTTTTGTTCTTGTCTATTTATCCTTGGCTTATACCAACTTCAATGAACTAATCACATTATCAATATCATATGATCAATCATATTTAATCATGAACTCACATAAATTCTTTAGAAAGTATTCACTTCAAAAATAATAACAATCAAAATACTCTCAACTTTCTTATAAAACTTTGTTTTAGTTTAGAATCAATCTTTAAAAGAAAGAAAACATATCATGATCTTCAAAAAACTTAAAAATTTGACCTTTTTTTTTTAAAAAATTTCCAGTTCCTAAAAAAAAATTCTATAGACTCATAAACCAATATTCCCCCCCCGCACTTAAATCTTACTTTGTCCTCAAAGTAAGTCTAGCATAAAAAGAAGAACAATAAAAAACTCAAAAATTAAATGGTAATACAAGTAAGGAAAGAAATACTCCCTCGTTTTACATCCTTGGGTTGCCTCCCAAGTAGCGCTTTTGTTTAATGTCGTTAGCTCGACCGCTCCACCTTCCATCATCCAATCCCATACCTCAACTTTTTTATCGGTCTCTCGAGTTCCTCATTCTCAAGATTTTTACTTGTGGCTATTTCTAGCTCATCTTTAAGAACCTGCTTTTCATCACCTTTTAATTTCTTCTTGGAAGTGCATAGTTCCTTTAAAAACTTGGCATCGCAAAGCACTTGATCATTAATTTCATCAAGGAGAGGAATATTAACTTCCATTTTCCTAAATGTCTTCAAGGTCTCCTTGTCTTGCTCTTCGTTTGTAGCTCTTGCAAACCTGCTAGGAAAAGGAGAAGGGTAAGTAGAAGAATTAAAAGGAATTTGTTTATCACTTACCTCAGCTTTGAATTCCTTGGTTTCAACATCCTCATAGTGCTTTATAAAATTGTTGAAATTCTCTCTCCCTTTTACATTGTGCATGTCAACAACTCCACCTTTAATATTGAAATCGGTTTCATCCTCCCTTTCTATAAAGTCATCGACATCTTCATGTGCACTTTCCTTGGAATCAATTTCCCTTTCACTTTTCAAGGTGATGTTAGTAACATTATCTCTTGGATTCTCCACAGGTTGAGAGGTCATAGCTTCAATGTTACTTAAAGAATGCAATATTTGACTCACATGGTGATCAATATTCTTAATATAAACATCAGCCTCTTGTGACAATTGTAAAGTTTTAATCTCAAGAGTCTTAACAATATCTTCAAGAGACATACCTGATTCTTGAGGTGGAGGCATACCTGAGTTTTGAGATGGAGCTTGGTATGTATCTTGGAATGGCATATTGTAAACCTCATATTGATTCCCATAACTAAAATTAGAATGATCCCACCATCCTTGATAGTAGGTATCGTAGTGTGGTTCATAATTATAGTATGGGTCATGATCATAGTATGGTTCATAAGCTTGCTCCATGGAGTCCTCTCACTTCTCGTCTTGGGAGGTAGTGGTGGTGGATGTTGTAGTGCTTGTGCCACTGCGCTTTGGGTTGCTTGTATATAGTCCCTAATCTTTGGAAGTTTGTGACTAGAATCCTTGTCAGACAAACAATCCCTGAAAAACAAATGAAAAAGAAAAGAAAAAAAATTAGACTTTAAATTAAAATAATTAACCTAAACAAATTTCAGTCCCCGGCAACGGCGCCAAAATTTGATGAGTGTCGTCAGTCACCAAAAATAAAATTTCCTAACTCTACTATGTAGATAGCGGAGTAAGGGTCGAACCCACAGAGACTGAATTTTTTTAAGTTAATTATTAAATTAAAAATCTAATCTTAGGGTTTAGGGAAAGAAGAAGTTTGGGGGTTTTGTAAACTATTCCAAAATAAAGAAAACAAGAATTATTAAATATAAAAAAACAAATAGCAAAAAGCTTCAGTTACGAGGCAATCAATCATTCTTGGATTTTGATGTTGATCATTGATTACAAAATATCACTGTCAATTAAATAGTCAACCGTAGCATAACAACAAGCTCTGTTACACCATCTTTCCTTACTGAGTCGTTAGTTAAAACAAGCTCTTTAACTAATCTCTAACTACTTAACCTACCTAGAACAAGCTCTCTAGATATAAGTTGTAGCAGCATTAACAACAAGAAAGATATGGGTTGACATTAGATAACAAACACATAAGCTCGGTTCATTTAATCTAAACCTTAATTCTCCTCCATCCCTAGTGATTAACTCCACAAGCAATTACGGACTTATGTTTTTAATCTGGCGGTAGATTATTTAATTTAACTAAATAGTGTGCACCATATCTAACCAAACAAACAATCATTATAATGTGCTCAGAGAATCTTGGATACTTAATCAACAATTATATAATAGGTTCAAGAATTTCACAACATGGCTTTCCCAAGAATAATCAATTTACCTCATAACTGAATAAGAAAACTACTCACTAGTCATATTCAAGATCATAAAATTCAAGTTTAATATTATAAAGATTACAAATATCATGCAAGAAACAATCAAAGAAGCAATCTTTAATAACATAAAATCAGAATTACTAATCAAGATTATAAACTAGCAAGCAAGAACACACAAATAATTTTAATTTAAATAAAGAAAACAAAATCAAAATTAAAAATAATAAAGAAATCAGCAACTAATTAAAAATAAAGAAAAAAATAAAATTTTATTAAAAGCCCTAAAGAAAATCCTACAAGACTAAAAGAGAAGAGGGAGGAGAGGGATTTGAGGGCTAAGAGGGATGTTGTTTATGAGAGCCTTCTGCTCTTTATATAGGCCTAAGGAAGAGTTTAAAATACTTTCCTAAGCAATGTGGGATTCAGATAAGAGTTTACTTGAGAAACAAGTAATTTGACTAGTCAAACTCTTACCTTTATCTCATCATCTTTTTACAATTATTTTCTAAGTAAAATTCCTAAGGCCTATTTTTATTAATTAATTACAGATCTAAGACAAAATAAAATTAAGAAATTATCTTCTCTCAACAAAATCTGGTCTTTGAACTTGCTTTGTTGGAATTTCTTCTCAATCTCGTTTTTCAGCCCAGAATTTTGTACTGATTTTGTCCAGACGTTTGACCCACCAAATGAACTCCGATTTTTTCGATCTTGTGCATTCTGGAAACCTTGAGAAGTCCTCTACAACTTTCATGAAGGCCACTTCTTGAGATCAGGTCGTTAAATTAGTCAAAAACGTCAATCTTTCAAGCTGGACAGAAAATACTGCACTTTGCTCCTTTTAGCTCCTTTTTATTCCAACTTTGATATTTAATACCTAAAACATAAAATAAACATTAGTAAGCTCTTTTAGGCATAAAACATCAATAAAGCAAATATATTAGCACATATAAAATTCACAAAATATCATCCTATCAAATTCCCCCACACTTAGCTTTTGCTAGTCCTCTAGCAAACCTAAACTAACTTCCTAAAGAACTAAATCCTAAAGTCCTAATCTTAAAATCCTTTTCCTAAAACCTAACTCACTTTCGTAGGAATCACGATTGCATTTAGCTTATGCAATAAGACTTTAAACCCCTAGGTCACCCCTAGTGGACGAGTTGTGTCTCGTGAGGGCTTTCAGAAGATATACCCACAAAATCTTTTACTCAAGACTCAATCCTAAAAATTCAAAATAAGACTCAAAAATTAAAAATTAAGACTCAAAACAAGATTAAGACCATGAACATATTTTCAAATCTTTCAATTCTTTAACTCATAACTTCAACAAGAGTCAAATAATCAAGTCAATCATATTCTAATCATTACTTCTCATATTCTTGCATACTTCTAAATAAATTCATGCAAAATTCACAATCAATACAATTGAAACATATAATATCAACTTTGCAATTATCCAATTTACATTACTACAAACAAAGTCAATAGATCAAGAACTTTTTTTTTCTATTTTCTCTTCCTTCTTTTTCTTTTTTTTTTCTTTTGAGGTTTCAATAATGGTTTCCCTAAGTACTTATTTGCCTTTTTACGCGAATGTTAATATTGGTGATACCAACACCCGGTTACTCAACAAGTAAGCCCTCTTTTAGAGTGCTTTGCATACTCATATTTTAAGTCACTTCAAGAATTCAATCAATAAGAGCAAGCAACTCAAAACATTGGAGTAGAATTTAAAGCTTTCAACCTCTATTTTTTTCTTTTTCTTCTTTTTATGTTTTTTTTTGTTCTTGTCTATTTATCCTTGGCTTATACCAACTTCAATGAACTAATCACATTATCAATATCATATGATCAATCATATTTAATCATGAACTCACATAAATTCTTTAGAAAGTATTCACTTCAAAAATAATAACAATCAAAATACTCTCAACTTTCTTATAAAACTTTGTTTTAGTTTAGAATCAATCTTTAAAAGAAAGAAAACATATCATGATCTTCAAAAAACTTAAAAATTTGACCTTTTTTTTTTAAAAAATTTCCAGTTCCTAAAAAAAAATTCTATAGACTCATAAACCAATATTCCCCCCCCGCACTTAAATCTTACTTTGTCCTCAAAGTAAGTCTAGCATAAAAAGAAGAACAATAAAAAACTCAAAAATTAAATGGTAATACAAGTAAGGAAAGAAATACTCCCTCGTTTTACATCCTTGGGTTGCCTCCCAAGTAGCGCTTTTGTTTAATGTCGTTAGCTCGACCGCTCCACCTTCCATCATCCAATCCCATACCTCAACTTTTTTATCGGTCTCTCGAGTTCCTCATTCTCAAGATTTTTACTTGTGGCTATTTCTAGCTCATCTTTAAGAACCTGCTTTTCATCACCTTTTAATTTCTTCTTGGAAGTGCATAGTTCCTTTAAAAACTTGGCATCGCAAAGCACTTGATCATTAATTTCATCAAGGAGAGGAATATTAACTTCCATTTTCCTAAATGTCTTCAAGGTCTCCTTGTCTTGCTCTTCGTTTGTAGCTCTTGCAAACCTGCTAGGAAAAGGAGAAGGGTAAGTAGAAGAATTAAAAGGAATTTGTTTATCACTTACCTCAGCTTTGAATTCCTTGGTTTCAACATCCTCATAGTGCTTTATAAAATTGTTGAAATTCTCTCTCCCTTTTACATTGTGCATGTCAACAACTCCACCTTTAATATTGAAATCGGTTTCATCCTCCCTTTCTATAAAGTCATCGACATCTTCATGTGCACTTTCCTTGGAATCAATTTCCCTTTCACTTTTCAAGGTGATGTTAGTAACATTATCTCTTGGATTCTCCACAGGTTGAGAGGTCATAGCTTCAATGTTACTTAAAGAATGCAATATTTGACTCACATGGTGATCAATATTCTTAATATAAACATCAGCCTCTTGTGACAATTGTAAAGTTTTAATCTCAAGAGTCTTAACAATATCTTCAAGAGACATACCTGATTCTTGAGGTGGAGGCATACCTGAGTTTTGAGATGGAGCTTGGTATGTATCTTGGAATGGCATATTGTAAACCTCATATTGATTCCCATAACTAAAATTAGAATGATCCCACCATCCTTGATAGTAGGTATCGTAGTGTGGTTCATAATTATAGTATGGGTCATGATCATAGTATGGTTCATAAGCTTGCTCCATGGAGTCCTCTCACTTCTCGTCTTGGGAGGTAGTGGTGGTGGATGTTGTAGTGCTTGTGCCACTGCGCTTTGGGTTGCTTGTATATAGTCCCTAATCTTTGGAAGTTTGTGACTAGAATCCTTGTCAGACAAACAATCCCTGAAAAACAAATGAAAAAGAAAAGAAAAAAAAATTAGACTTTAAATTAAAATAATTAACCTAAACAAATTTCAGTCCCCGGCAACGGCGCCAAAATTTGATGAGTGTCGTCAGTCACCAAAAATAAAATTTCCTAACTCTACTATGTAGATAGCGGAGTAAGGGTCGAACCCACAGAGACTGAATTTTTTTAAGTTAATTATTAAATTAAAAATCTAATCTTAGGGTTTAGGGAAAGAAGAAGTTTGGGGGTTTTGTAAACTATTCCAAAATAAAGAAAACAAGAATTATTAAATATAAAAAAACAAATAGCAAAAAGCTTCAGTTACGAGGCAATCAATCATTCTTGGATTTTGATGTTGATCATTGATTACAAAATATCACTGTCAATTAAATAGTCAACCGTAGCATAACAACAAGCTCTGTTACACCATCTTTCCTTACTGAGTCGTTAGTTAAAACAAGCTCTTTAACTAATCTCTAACTACTTAACCTACCTAGAACAAGCTCTCTAGATATAAGTTGTAGCAGCATTAACAACAAGAAAGATATGGGTTGACATTAGATAACAAACACATAAGCTCGGTTCATTTAATCTAAACCTTAATTCTCCTCCATCCCTAGTGATTAACTCCACAAGCAATTACGGACTTATGTTTTTAATCTGGCGGTAGATTATTTAATTTAACTAAATAGTGTGCACCATATCTAACCAAACAAACAATCATTATAATGTGCTCAGAGAATCTTGGATACTTAATCAACAATTATATAATAGGTTCAAGAATTTCACAACATGGCTTTCCCAAGAATAATCAATTTACCTCATAACTGAATAAGAAAACTACTCACTAGTCATATTCAAGATCATAAAATTCAAGTTTAATATTATAAAGATTACAAATATCATGCAAGAAACAATCAAAGAAGCAATCTTTAATAACATAAAATCAGAATTACTAATCAAGATTATAAACTAGCAAGCAAGAACACACAAATAATTTTAATTTAAATAAAGAAAACAAAATCAGAATTAAAAATAATAAAGAAATCAGCAACTAATTAAAAATAAAGAAAAAAATAAAATTTTATTAAAAGCCCTAAAGAAAATCCTACAAGACTAAAAGAGAAGAGGGAGGAGAGGGATTTGAGGGCTAAGAGGGATGTTGTTTATGAGAGCCTTCTGCTCTTTATATAGGCCTAAGGAAGAGTTTAAAATACTTTCCTAAGCAATGTGGGATTCAGATAAGAGTTTACTTGAGAAACAAGTAATTTGACTAGTCAAACTCTTACCTTTATCTCATCATCTTTTTACAATTATTTTCTAAGTAAAATTCCTAAGGCCTATTTTTATTAATTAATTACAGATCTAAGACAAAATAAAATTAAGAAATTATCTTCTCTCAACAAAATCTGGTCTTTGAACTTGCTTTGTTGGAATTTCTTCTCAATCTCGTTTTTCTGCCTAGAATTTTGTACTGATTTTGTCCAGACGTTTGACCCACCAAATGAACTCCGATTTTTTCGATCTTGTGCATTCTGGAAACCTTGAGAAGTCCTCTACAACTTTCATGAAGGCCACTTCTTGAGATCAGGTCGTTAAATTGGTCAAAAACGTCAATCTTTCAAGCTGGACAGAAAATACTGCACTTTGCTCCTTTTAGCTCCTTTTTATTCCAACTTTGATATTTAATACCTAAAACATAAAATAAACATTAGTAAGCTCTTTTAGGCATAAAACATCAATAAAGCAAATATATTAGCACATATAAAATTCACAAAATATCATCCTATCAAATTGTTATGCTTGAGGATTTCAAAATGTATTGTTAATGTTTAATGGTTTTGAAAGAACGTATAAAACACAGATTATTAATGTCCATTAGCTCAAATTGATAAAGTCTTTTGTCAGCATTTTTTTAGAAAAATAAAATCTAGATTAGAATAAGAGTAAAAACGTAATTATTTAAGATTATTCAAAAAATAACGAATATTGGATCAAATTATATGTGATTTGATTTTTATTATACTGTATCAAATTCGGTAAAAGATTTTGAATGTTTGATGGATATTTATGATTTTTCAAGTTTATCCCTTCAAAAACATCATATGATTTTTCAAGTTTGTAATTATTTATTTTAAAAACATTGTAAGTGGATTGTATTTTTACATGGATTATATTGTGGATTTTAACAGTTTTTTTTTAAATTGTTAGCTTTAAATTGACATGTGTATTTTGAAATAACAAAAACTTAAGTAATATTAAGTGCTTGATTCTATATTGTAAATTTGTTTTACCAATTATATGATTTTCTCAAACCATCTTAAATGTGTTCATCAAAATAAAACCATGATTTAATTGATTACTCTTATTGGTCTTAATCTTTTATAAAATGACTTTGAATATCTTCATCAAGTAATTTTCTCAAAAATATATTGAATACAATTTTAGAAAATTACTTAATAAGTTTTTGGACTAAGTCTTTAGTTGAGAAAGTCAAGAAATACTTCCACAAAATTCAAAAAATGTTTTTGGGATGATTTAAAATCAAAATCTACATAATTTCTAACTCATTTTAGCCCAGAAAAGTGCAGGTTTAGCTTGAGGGATCGATCCCCCATGTTGAATGATCCATCCCTTAATGGTAGAACGCTCCCAAGGGCAAAATTGAAGCATGGGATCGATCCCCTAAAGGAAGGGATCGATCCCTTCATGGCAGAATGCCTGGGAGGCATGGAATGAAGCATAGGATCGATCCCCTACCTCAAGAAAGCACTCCAACGGCTAGTTTTTGTGAGATACAACGATAACTTTTGATTTTGGCTCCACCCAACATCAAGAACATGTCCAAGGGACTATAAAAAGAGGCTTGGAAGCTTAAGAAAGCAAGGGGAACATCTGAGCAACAAAAATTCATCATATTCTTCATCTTCTTCAAGTCTTAACAACAATTCAAGAGCTAGAAATTCTTCATCTTTTATCACTAACATCTTATTGTATTTCATAACACAAATACTTTAGATTTTCTTTTCTAGAGCTTAACCTTGGTAATCATTTGCCTACCTAGAGGCCTTCTTTGATTACACTCATTGTAAAACCAATCATATCTTGTAAAGGGGAGTGATCCCTTGAGTGCTTCATTGTAAGTGAGGATTGGCTAGAAGGTTTTCTCCTTGAGCCATAAAAGGGAAAAGTTGTAAGGTTTCCTTCTTGAGCCCGAAAAAAGAAAGGGTAAGGTTTCCTCCTTGAGCCTGAAAAAAGGAGAGGTATAAAGGTTACTCTTGAGCCTAGGAAAAAAGAGTGTAACAAATTCAAGCTAGTGGATTTGGGAAAATCCTTGGGAGCGTCTCAAGGTAGAGCATATAGGTAAGGTTGTCAAACATCTATAAATCCCTTATGTACATTTCTCTTTCCTTTCTCTCTCTATTTACTTGCAATTATATTGTGTTTATTGTATTGAATTTGGATTGCATGCTAGCATAGCCTAGAGAACTTAGAAAACATTAATATAGGCTAGTGAATTTAGAAGAACCGAAAAACGAACTAAAAGTTAGCTAAAAACTGATTCACCCCCTCTCGGTTTAATAATAGAGCAATAATTGGTATCAGAGCTTGGGCTTGAGATTGATTTGGAATAATATCCATCGAGTAAAACGATCCTAAATGGCTCATTTGAACATAGGTACACCCCTAGGAGAAGAGGGACACTCATTAGTTAGACTTCTACTTTTCAATGGAGAGAATTACTCATATTGGAAAACTAGAATAATGTTATTTGTGCAATCAAATAACTATGAAGTACGGAGAGTGATAGTTAATGGTCCCAAAATTCAAATAAAGAAAGTAGATGGAAAAGATGTCCCTAAGAGTGAGGATAAGTGGGACACAAATGACATGAGATTGGCACAATTGAATGCCAAGGCTATGCACACTCTCTTTTGTGTATTAGGCTCCAATGAATATAATAGAGTCTCCTTATGTGAGAATGCCAAGCAAATATGGGACAAATTAGTCATTACGCATGAAGGGACAAATCAAGTTAAAGAAACCAAAGTAGGTATGCTCACACATGATTATGAACTTTTTAGGATGAAAGAAGATGAGTCCGTGAGTGATATGTTTACTAGGTTTAATGACATAATCAATGGACTTAAGGCTTTAGACAAGATCTATTCCAATGTAGAAATGGTTAAGAAAATTTTGAATAGCTTGCCAAAATCTTGGGAGGCAAAGGTAACCGCAATAAAAGAGCCTAAGGATCCTAATACCTTGTCTCTAGATGAACTTATGGGCTCTTTACTTACATATGAAATGAAATTAAAAAGAAATGAAGTGCCTTTAAAGAAAGTAGGGGTAGCACTTAAGTCTTCTACTCATGAAAACATTAGAGGTGATAATGATAAGAGTGGAGATGAGGAAGAAAAGGAAATGGCAATGTTTACCAAAAGATTTAATAGATTTATGAGGATGAAGGAGAGAGAGAATGATAGGAGAAATAAAAAAAGAGAGGTAATAAGAAGAGAGTCAAGTAGAAAAGAAAAAGACCTTTTAGTATGTTATGAGTGTAATTAACCGAGTCATACTAAGTTAGAATGTCCCTTACTTTGAAAGAAAAGTAATAGGAAGCCTAAGAAAAAGGCATTTGTGGCTGCATGGAGCGATAGTGATAGCTCCGATGAGGAAAACATAGATGATGAGGTAGCTTATACATGCTTTATGGCCATTAGTGACGATGAGGCTAGTTCTAGTGAAAATAATGTTTACACATTTGATGAATTACAAAATGCCTTTAATGAATTAGCAAATGAATTTCAATGCATGAACTCTAAATATAAGAAAATTATTGTTAATTTGAAAATAGAAAAGGAAGCATTGACAAATGCTAAGCTAGAACTTGAGAAGAAATTAGAAGAGGCTAACTTAAAGATAAATAAGTAGAATAAAAAGAATACAAATTTGCAAAACTTGTTTTCTAGATTTTACATGGGTTAACAATAATTAGATCACATGCTTGAGACCCAAAGAGCTTTCTTTGATAAAGATGGGTTAGGTTATAATGCAAATAAAAAGGAAACTCATCTTAAAAATTTTCTTGTGAACAAAAATTCTATGCATGATACATCTCTCACATGTTCACTATGCAATAGAATAGGTCACACTTCACAAGCATGCACATATAGAAAAATCAAATTTAGAGGAAAAGTAGTTAAGAAAATGTGGATCCTAAAGCATGTTGTAAATAATGATGAATTGAGTTTGAAATGGATCCCTAAAGGATCAAAAATTGTTTGCACTAACCCTCAAAGACCTAAGAAAATTTGGGTACCAAAACACGCTTGAATTTGTTTGTTGTAAGAGTGTTAGAGCATGGAGCTACAATGAAACAATGAAGTTCAAACGCTCTGCACATCCCATGGAGTTTGCTTGTGCCAATAAGAAAGAGAAAGAGCTTTGGAATCCATCTGTGGCAAAGTCACAAAAATTCTTCAGAGGATAGCTCAAGATGGATTCAACAAATCAAGGCAAAGCATTCTTAAGCAAAGGAGTTTTGTAAGCTTAGATTCTATCTTCTCAAAACTCATACATACTAAAATTATTTGTGTGATTTAATAAGGCATCTTTTTTATCCTTGTTGCATGAATGAATGAAAAGCATGATAAATGATTTTTGATTATTTTGTGGACATTTCTTGATGATTGGATAAAAAACATGTAACATGATTTTGAAATGATTATTGGATTTCTGTAATTTGAGCAAGTTTGCAATGTGTTGATAATATATTTTCTTGCTCCAAAAATGTCAAATATGTCATGTATGCAAAATGTCATATCATGAGCATTAATGAAGAATTTGTATATAGAAATAATGGCATTATGTTCACAAGTATGGTGATTTGATGATATGTGCTTAAACTCTATGTGAACATGTTTGTTTTGGCATATTTATGTTTTCCAATGCTTTGGTTTTGCCAAAATATGCATAACTTTTAAAATAACCTCCTTTGAGACTAAAAATGCATTTTATGGTGCAAAATCTTCCAAAATTGCCAAATCTATTGTTAAATGATTTTTCATCCATATTTTTCATTCACACAAGTCCAAAATCATGTTACACAAATGTTTAAACTTTTACTTGGACTTAAAATACTCAAAACGAAGTTTTTGCACTTCTTAAGTTGAGTTTTAAGCCAAAATTGTATAAAAATTGAATGAGGGATCAATCCCTTCACTTATAGGATCGATCCTTTAGTCAAAAATTGCAGAAATATGCATTTTGACCTTAAGGGATCGATCCCCTTCCTCTAGGGATTGATCCCCCCAAAGGGAAAAATGCTTTCCCTGCATTTTTCAACCGAATTTGAGAAAGATTTTTCATTTTCTTGATACTTTCTTTCATCTCAAGTTAAATTCATTGTTTTAACTTCTTTTTGATAATCTTTTAATATAAAAAATCACTTTTCATTGGTATCATGCCTCAACTTCAACAATTGGTATTAGTTTCAACAAATAATATCTTCTCTCCTTGAACTTAAAAGTGCAAATTTATATTTCTTGTTGAAGACATTTATGAAATGCATAAATCTTGAAATAATCTTGAATTATAATCTCATTGAATGCTTAAATATTGTTTTAAGAATTATTTCAAGGATTTGTGTATATATTAGAGAATTTGATGAACTTGTGCATGATAGATGTTGATTCATATCTTTTGTTCATCTTAGTTAAGTATGCTTAGAGGATTATATCTCATAGCTTGACTCACATATTCCCATTAGACAACATGATATATTTCTTAGTGGAATATGAACAATTAAAGGTCAATATATATATATATATATATGCTTGAATGATAAACTGATCAAAACTTGACCTTAAGGATTGAATTCAAATATGACTTAGGTAAATATAATGTTTGAGATGCCTAACACATTACCTAGAGTCATAATTGTCCTTGGCCTAAAATTTGTGATGATAATTGGATCTTAAATGTTCAAATATATGAAAATTTGTCATCCATGAACTTAGATCCTTCATAAGGCCAAATTTCTAAAAGAACTTAGGCTTTAATGACAACATCAACATTTAAGGATAAATGCAAACTTGAACAAATGCATTTTGATTGATATCCATGCATTAAATCTTGATTGTTTTGACGTTGAACATGCATGTTTGCTTAAGTCGAATCAATAATTATGTCTATGAGATGAAAATATTAGTTTTCATGAAATTATACTTGACCTCACTCATAGATTGAAAATCTTAATGATAAAATACATTTTAGCTTGATAATATTGATTCACTTGGGTAAAGTCATTTTAGTTAAAATAGCATATACCTTCTAGAACCTTAAATGATAAAAACAACTAGGGATATAACTATTGAATAATTAAGATGAAAATCTTTGTGAGACCTGATTTTATTACACTGTACACCATATTGTAAATGATTGATAACTGAAATAAATTATTTAGTGGAATTAAATAAATATTGAATATGAAATTCCACTTTACATTATGAAATTTTCAGAATTTTAATTTTACAATATGGTATATATGAATTAAAATGAAAACTAAAGAGATGAATAGAAAGTAAGGCATGGAGTAAAGGAAGAAAGTGAAATCAGAAAATTTAGAATGGAAACATTATTTTCATGGTATTAAATATCAATAAATATATTTACAAGAGGAAGACATTATTTATTGGACAAGTGATAAAATTTTGATTGAAGGAATATATTAAAGGAGGAGAAAAACCATGCATCCAATTTGCTGTTATCATGATGCACAGCTGAACACAAAATTTTTCAGAGTTTGTGATGTAAAAATGGATGATAATGATAGATAAAGAGGAATTTATTAAGTAGAGATATGGTGGATATTTATTGGATGATTTGTTGGCTGAAAGATATACTAAAAGTAAGCAAGATGAGTCAATAAAGTGTGCGGAAAATATGTACTACACGTCACCCTTGCTGTCGTGAATTGCATGGCTGGAAATTTGCTAAAGGATGATAAAAAGGCAATATGAATAATATAGAAGGAAGGGGAGTTAACAATCCAACATTAGGTTAAATTTTATTGGATGAAATAGCTAGCAAAAGAGGCCAAGAAAAGTCAAGAAAGTGCAGCCAAGTGTGGACGGTAAGCTTCCTTAATTCTGCCATTATGCGTGGCCAACTGGAGACTTTTATTGAGTTTTGATTATAAATTTTATAGTAAAAAATATAAGGGAAATATTGCTTAAAAGATGGAGTATTAAAGGTTTAATAGATAAGAAAATTTTATTGGTTAAAGCTCACCAAAAGGAAAAAGTAACTTGGTCAGAAAACGGGATAACAAGGAACCATTCCAGTCGTTCCTTTATGTTGTCAAATTCTTCAACAATTTAATGCAATTTAAACCTAAAATGATGAGGAAAATAAGATAAGAACTAGGTGGCCATTTCCTATTGGGTACTTTGAATATAATGGAGACTAATTGAAGAAGAATTGCAGCCAATTTTCCATCTTCATTACCGAGTTTCTGCTGTCTACAAAAGCCAGCTTTGAAGGATTTTGGTGTTCTGTTTTGGCTACCGATTTCCAAGAAAAAAATTCAGCAAAAATCATACTTTGATAGCTAACCCCTTAACCATTATCATCCACATTTCCTTCATCATTTAAACCATCAAAGAGACAAGAGAAGAGGGCTGAAATTGAAACAGAAAACTTGCTCTGTTTTGAGAAGCACCATTCGGTCAAAGTGAGCTTCCATGATCCCATGCTTTTCTTGATATTTAATGGTAAATTTCCATGTTTTATGACATAATCAACATGGTTATAGGATTATTTTAGTTAAATCTTGTTGGATTATGAAAGTGGAATAAGTTTGGATCTTGATGTAGATGAAGAACAAGAAGGGAATTAGGCTAGAAATTTTATGAGAATGATAAGAAATGAATTTTAGAATATAAATAAAATGAAAAGGAAGCTTGAAAACTTGAAAGGATGAAGAATCCAAAAATTGGCAAATTATGGAAGGTTCAGTTGGCATGAAAGGATAAAGGAAATTGGGGTTTCATGCAAGTAGAAGTCAACGAATGTACACATGAACTATAAAGAACCAAATGGAAACAAGAAAATTGAAGAAAGATGGAAAAGTCAATGAAATGGCCAAAGAAGGGTTCGGCCATGACTTGATTTTTGCATGAATTAATGCTGAAAATTAGGGATTTTGATAGAAAATAATTATAGAAATTAAAAGAGAAAGATTGGTGAAAATAAAACCGAAAAAGAAACAAAAATTAGGAAGTTGAATTTCAGCACCAATATAATTTATACTGGTTACGCATATAATATGACGTTAGTGGCTACATTTTATGAATACTAGTGGCTTAAAATTAAAAGGAAAAATATTAATAATTTTTTATAAAATTATTTTGCAGCCCGAGTTGATGGATTTCAGTTAGCGTAACCGAGAAGCTCAGCTTCATAAGACTGGTAAAGGATGCGTGTGTGAATTTGTAAGGATATCCGAATGCATGGTTTTCATGCTATGAATTTTATAAGATTTATTGGATATTGAATTGCCTTGAAATGCTACGAAATTGTGGTTTCTGGCTATTGAGACTGTGTTTGAAAGTGCAGGGAGGCTAGACTCTGGCAGTCGTTATGCTACCGAAATTTACTAAAGATATTTCCAAAAATATTATTAAATATTTTAGTGCATTATTGGTATTTTTCTTAGCCTCAAAAGTGATAAATTAATTATTTTTCATAAATGATGAATTTACCGAAAAGTATTTATTAAATATTCATGATACCAATTTCGGTAAAGATTAAACTATCGAAAATTCATTCCATGTATTTTATAGGGAAATGTGTGATTAGTGAAGTGAAATGGTGAATAGTGAATATTTTATAAATAATTTTCAGTATAATATTCACTAATTTATTTTGATTTTCCTTTATGGATTAAGTAAATTTTATCACGTGTAATGATTTTCATAAAAGCTTTATCATTGTATAACTATTATTTTTAGACTAAAATGTCTCTGCACATATTTTATAATGAAAAATGTGTCGATGGAATTATTGTTAATTTTGGAAAATAAATATTTTTATTTTTCCATTAAGTATGAAAATATTGGAATTAATTTCCAATAACTTTGAATTTCAAGTTTTGGAAAGAAAGTATGGAAACATGTGTGTATGTATTCTACGGTGAAAAAGAACAGTTATGAAATTTTATTACTATTATATGATTATCTTATAAACTATTTTTCACCATACGAAATATTATGATTTGTACCTTTATGGATTTTCTGAAAAACATCATTGATCTTACTAAATTCCATAAAGGTAATGAGATTTCTTATATACTGTTTTGAGACTGATAGGCCCCGTATCATGCTCACTTGTCACGTGTTTCATGTGTTACTCATGTGTGAAGCTGTTGACACTGATCCTGTCTTCAGTATCCTGGTTGACACCTGATCAGTGTACGACCGAAAACACCTATAGACTATGGCTATAGATCTCATGTGTTTATTATACTGTCCCTACAGGGATCTCATGTGTATCATATTATTCTTTACAAGACTTATAGCATGATATCATTTGGGTGTTGCCTAGTCTCCATTATGATTTCACATGTTATTATTAATTTTAGTGATAATTTCATAAAACTATGATGATTTTATGAAGTGTTTTATTACTAATCTGTTATTATAATTAAACAGTTATTTTACTGTTACACGTGTAAACGTAATGATTTCAGTGGTGAAAACTTTGTCATTATCAAGTGTATGAAATATTTATATGCAGTAATTTGAAATAAGTATATATGAAAAAAAAAATTTCTACTCCCTATAGTCACTTTGGGTTTTCAGGACAAGACAGGTATTTCAAAATACCTGCCTTACTCTATCTGGATTTCCCGGCCGACTATAGTATCATTTCCTTATAGTGTGTCCAGCATACCGATAGTAAACTAAAAGGTTTTACTGCATATAGTCTTCGTGATATCAAATTTTGCATACAATTCTCTTACTGAGCCGTGGTTTGCTCACTCTTTTACTTTCATCATCACAAATTTGATATAAAGAATAGCTGAAGTACCAAATCATGGATTAAAAATGGTTGAGAAACTCGAAGCGTCGTATATTGGATTCCCGAGGTATCACATTTACATTTATATATTCAGACTCGTTTATACAGTACTACTAGTTGGAAATTTTATTTCAAGGGGATGTTAACTAACTTTTACAATTTGTGAATATTAATTTACCATAAATAAATATTGTCTAATTTGTTTACTGTTGTAGATGAACAGTGTGTAAAGGCATCACAGACAGCCCAACCATATAAAATGTGTGGAAAAAAGTGAAATAATGTAGTCACGGGATGTGACAATCTTGAACCTTTCCTTGCTCATAATCGGTTAAGGACTTGAATTGGAAAGTGAGCATAGGATTTTTGTGCTTATAACTATGAAAGAAAATGTGTGTGCTCGGATGATATAAATTGTTGAATCTTCCATTTGTGCTTATGAATATGGATTAATGTTTTATGATAAGACGTTAATGTCTAATTAATTCATATGCATTTTTGATGGTGTGTGATTGTGTTCTTATATGTTTGACTTGATTATTCACTAAGCACACCACACACAACAATTAGCATCATGCAAAATGTCTAAGACAACCATTGGTAACAATTGGTATGAGCTTTAAATTGACAATAATTCTTCTCCTTCTCTCTTTAGATCGAAATAGGGAAGAATTTAGTTAAGACACTTTTGCATGAGACATTTGTGTGCTAGAATTTGTGGTTAATTGATATATGTATTAATTCTAAGCACATTCTTACTTGAAAATGATTTATGAGCTCAATGCATATGATATGTCATCCAATTTCAGCTCATAATCATGATGTATTGACATGCACTTTAGTTGGACCTTAGAGAACAATTGATGTATCTAGGTGCTTGATAGAATTAAAATGAACAAGTTATAGAACTTAGTAGATAAATAATAAACAAGTTGCTTCATTATCTACCAATTGGGAGCTTCTTGCAAATTATTTATGAACAATTGGTACAGGATCATAAGCAATGTCCTTTGCTTGCATCAACATTTCATATTTTTTATGGACATTGATTTATGTATTTGTGCTATTAGTCCCATGTACTAACATGTTTCTTGTTGGATGGAGCATATTTCTTTGTTCTCACATTTATTCAGCCATAATTTTAGGGGAGCCTAATTTTTTCCCTTCTTTTTGCTATGACAAAAAAGAGGGAGAAATAATGGGATTTGGAAAATTCTTTTGAAAACCATGCTAACATTTAGGGGGAGCTTTATATTTAAAACCATGCTTTATTTGAGGGAGAGTATTTCATCAAAGAATTTTCAAAGCAAATTTACCTTAAGTTTTGTCATATCAAAAAGGGGGAGATTGTTAGCTTTAAATTAACATGTGTATTTTGAAATGACAAAAACTTAAGTAATATTAAGTGCTTGATTCTATATTGTAAATTTGCTTTACCAATCATATGATTTTCTCAAACCATCTTAAATGTGTTCATCAAAATAAGACCATGATTTAATTGATTACTCTTATTGGTCTTAATCTTTTATAAATTGACTTTGAATATCTTCATCAAGTAATTTTCTCAAAAATATATTGAATACAATTTTCGAAAATTACTTAATAAGTTTTTAGACTAAGTCTTTAGTTGAGAAAGTCAAGAAATACTTCCACAAAATTCAAAAATGTTTTTGGGATGATTTAAAATCAAAATCTACACAATTTCTAACTCATTTTAGCCCAGAAAAGTGCAGGTTTAGCTTGAGGGATCGATCCCCCATGTTAAGGGATCCATCCCTTAATGACAGAACGCTCTCAGGGGCAAAATTGAAGCACCTAAGGGAAGGGATCGATCCCTTCATGGCAGAATGCCTGAGAGGCGTGGAATGAAGCATAACATCGATCCCCTACCTCGAGAAAGCACTCTAATGGCTAGTTTTTGTGAGATACAATTGTAACTTTTGATTTTGGCTCCACCCAACGTCAAGAACATGTCCAAAGGACTATAAAAAGAGGCTTGGAAGCTTAAGAAAGCAAGGGGAACATCTGAGCAACAAAAATTTATCATCTTCTTCAAGTCTTAACAACAATTCAAGAGCTAGAAATTCTTCATCTTTTATCACTCACATCTTATCGTATTTCATAGCACAAATACTTTAGATTTTCTTTTCTAGAGCTTAACCTTTGTAATCATTTGCCTACCTAGAGGCTTTCTTTGATTACACCCATTGTAAAACCAATCACATCTTGTAAAGGGGAGTGATCCCTTGAGTGCTTCATTGTAAGCGAGGATTGGCTAGAAGGTTTTCTCCTTGAGCCATAAAAGGGAGAAGTTGTAAGGTTTCCTTCTTGAGCCCGGAAAAAGAAGGAGTAAGATTTCCTTCTTGAGCCCGGAAAAAGGAGCGGTGTAAAGGTTACTCTTGAGCCTAGGAAAAAAGAGTGTAATAAAGTCAAGCTAGTGGATTTGGGAAAATCCTTGGGAGCGTCTCAAGGTAGAGCACATAAGTAAGGTTGCCGAACCTCTATAAATCCCTTGTATACATTTCTCTTTCCCTTCTCTCTCTATTTACTTGCAATTATATTGTATTTATTGTATTGAATTTGGATTGCATGCTAGCATAGCCTAGAGAACTTAGAAAACATTAATATAGGCTAGTGAATTTAGAAGAACCGAAAAACGAACTAAAAGTTAGCTAAAAACTGATTCACCCCCCTCTCGATTTAGTTACAGAGCCAACAGAAATTTTAGCCCAAAGGCCGATTCTTCCACATTAGGATTGAATCATACTTTCAATATCTAGTCTATTTAGATGTGGGCCAAAACAGACTAAGTCTATTTAGGCTTGCATTTGTGTGGACCATACCCATTTGCTTTACATTATGACTTAAGGTTGCATTTGCATGTAAAGTGATTATAATGCAAAACGATTACTAGAAAAGTGAATGTTTTGAAAGTAACATTGCAGTGTTTGTATGCAATGTAAAGTTTTGTTTAAATTGCAATGAAAGTTATATTGCAATGTTTAGTAAACACTCACTTTACTGGTAATGAAGTGGTAAATTCCAGTCTTTAAGTATAAATACAAATTTGATACAATAGAATTAATTAAAAATGTAATTATCATATTAAAATGTAAATAATATAAAGTTATAATTATTGATAGTGCTAATCATTTGTAATACCAAATTTATATACATAATTAATTTAAAATTTAATTATTATATTAAAATGTAAATAATAAAAAAATACACCAAACCATATACATTTATTAAAGACTTAAACAAAACCAAACACAATTTGTGCTTAAATGATTGATGAAGTTTTAACTTTAGAAAGACCCAAGACTAGACCTTGCAGTCTTAGATACGGCGGTGACACGACACGAAAACAATACTAATAAAAGATATGAAGGTAACACATGCTAAAATTAAGTAAAAATCATATATGAATAGGTTAAATGCTAAAAATAAAATTTTTGGTTTACCATGTCAACATGAAATTTCAGTGTTTTATATGACATGACCACGATTTTACCTAACACAAAAACGAATTATAGACATAAATTGCCAAGTCTACCCAAGACCATTATTTTAAAGCCAATAATATAATAGTTTCTCAACAGGTAATATTTGTCATTTCAATAGTCTAAAGGATTTTCAATGAAGGCACGAATTCCTTTTCTAGGAGGGGTACAATAATTTAAAAAATAATAAATTTAATCAAATAATCAAAAATATTTATAATGCTCTTGTTATAGCACAAAAAACTAACAACAAAAACCTAATTGTAATATATAATATATTAAATATATATTTTTAAGCATTTAATTTTTATAAAAATTTTGTGTTGAATTAAAAAAATTATTAATTTTATATTAAAATAATCATAAAATATACTAAAATAAAGATAAAATTTAATGAAAAAAATAATTCACCCAAGCATAGCTGGGTCTAATTTTAGTGAAAATAATTTTGGGTAGGAGAGAGGATTTTGTTTTGGGTGAGGGTAATTTTAGGTGAAAATATTGCTTTGCAAATGCAAAGTAACTTTGCATCCAATTCTGGTTGCAATCACTTTGTAGCCAATAGGTGCAAAGTGATTGCAGCTGCAATCTCACTTTGCCGCGTTTAAAACATTATCAAACACTGCAAACACTTTGCACTTAATTAAATAATAGTGCAAAGTAATTACTTGCAGTATACCAAACACAACTTAAATTTAATATTTAGATGTAAAGCAAACTTATTTCAAACATTACATGCTAAAACCATGAAATCAATTGTTTTTCATTTTATTTATTTTTTTATGAATATAGATAGTTATTAAAAAAAAAAAACTATGGACACGACAACGATTGCATATGCACCCTTGAAACGTATTAAACCATGTTTTAAGGAACCACTTTCTTCAAAAAAGGTGAAAAACACGGAGAAGGGATTATCATATCTGTTTTAAGAATCTATGGCATATTAAGTTTTTGTCTTTAAAAACAATTTGATTTTTGTTATTATTGAAATATGGTGAAATCATAATTATTAAATCAAGATACTCGTGAAACAAATTTTATGTTAAAAATCGAGTATCATATTGCAAGGTATAGTAAATAATTTTAAAATTAAATTATAAATAATACATATACATGTAAGATAAAGAAAAATAAAAAAAAATATTATACATATTAATAAGATTAAGTGAGTATATAATAAAAATAAGAAATATGATTGTCTTCAAACTTTTAACATGCTCATTAATAATATATATTTTTTAATAATATTTTATATATTTTTTATTTTTAATTCACTAACTAAAGTTTAATTTTTTTTTTCAAATTTTCAAGATTAAATTATTTAGAAAATATGTTTTTAAGTTTTTTTTAGGATAAAAAACTATCAAAATTGCATTTTTGTTTAATTGAGTCAAATCATATTTTGATGGGACCTGGTCTAATTTCACTATAAAGTATATCGGTGTATCATATGATATACATCGATTCATTTGTATATCGATAGATACACTAACAATTCATGATAAAAATCAATTTTTTGCATCGATACGTATTTATATTATAACGAATTAAATTAAATCAAATCATACGATACATAACGCGTATCTTACGATTTTGATAATTATGAGTGAAACTGTCTAAAGTTATTTTCATCATTACTAGTGACTCCTTGTGGTGAAGGCATCCAACATGAGAAATTAAATATAGATTTTTATTTATTTTTTATCTTTTAACAAAAATAATTAACGAAAAGTAGATTAAATATATCAAGGAAACAAAATCTTAGAAAAATAAAGTTTTGCTAATATTAGTAATACTTATGTAATAGTATATTTTCTGTATAAGACATAACACATGGGACACATTTTATCTTTGTTTAGCACACAAAAAACAAGATGTGATGTGATGAAGCAAGTTGGCATAGCTATTCTAATATAATCAGTGTTTTAGCTTAGCAGGGGTTTTCTGATAAAGTGAATATTTCTCATTGTTGAATTTCATCATTTTTTTTTTGTTACAGTTGAATTTCATCATTGAACTCTACTATGCAATAATATCTTGAGTCTTGATGGAAACATATCAGTGTTGGTTGAATTTTATATTCCAGGGTGAGCTCCAGTTTTCAAAATCTTGATTCTAGCAGTTGAACCAAATTACCATAGGCCTCCTACCGCTTATAGTTGGGCTCTTCTGACAAGAATTTGGAGGTGGGCTTGAGCTATTTCATTCAAGATTTGAATGTTACATGTTGCTCAGCGAACCTTAGAGTTTCTTTCAGCCCAACAGCATAAAAAAGGAGGACATTATGATTTCCAAGTTCCAACTATGCAAAATTCAATTTCCTTTCTTATGATATTATTAAAAAGGAAAACCGAAAACTTGTGATGATATTAAAGCCATTAAAGACATGAAGGAGCTAGAAAAGGCATTTGATATAACAAGTCTTATTTGCATTAATGTGATTGGTCTTAGCTTTTGGCGTGGCACTGGGGGTAACGTAAGAGTTGAATTCCTATTGGAAATGAATGTTCTGCCACTGCAAGAAAAGGATTCCATTTCTGCTCTGTTTAGAGTTATCCCCTCTCACATGCAACTATGCAGCCATTATCGCTCATGTCTGCTGCTATAAAAATGGTAACTTGAACGACTAGGTTTGGATACCTCTCCGCAGTTTCGCATTTAATAGAAGAAAAAAAAAGCAGTAAAAGTTACATTCAATTTCTTGAAGTTGTGGTCTTTTATTACAATTAGAATATTAGAAGTGATTTAAACCTTCATTGACAAGGGAAAGAAGGGGAAGAGAAGAGTGATCTTGGGATAATTTTATTTCTCTGCTAACATCAACTGCGATAATTTAGGTTAATAAATTTTTTTAATAGTAATTTAATAGAACAATTTTTTATACTATCAAATTGATTATTTTGGATTAAAATGTTTATTTTTTAAAATTAATTGACTAATTTTGAATTAAGATTAAAATTGAATGATAAGGAAAATGTGGAAATGTTATAGTTTGCTGGTATTTTAACAATATGTTGCATTGTAGTAAGCTAGCCTACTTGGATGAATAAACAAACTGTTCTATCCGAGTTTTATTAAAAAAAAAGGAAAGGGGAAGAGAATAGAAGGTTTGAGTTAATTAAGAAATGGAGCAAAGTGGGTAAAGCTTAATGTTGCAAAAGTGAAAAACAATGATGATGTAGAACCTAAGTTGGACCACTCTACGCACCTAAATAATAATCATCATAGGCTCGACAACCATAATATATGTTTTTACCTTGTTGAAATTTTCGATGTTTTCGTTCACATAATGGGGTTGGGGGGCCGATTTTGACAGAAAAAAAAAAATAGTTGACTGAGTGAAAGGCTGTGCTATTGTCACATCCTGCTGCCTCTCTTTTCCTCGGCATCCTGCTGCTGATTAATTACATGTCCATTTTCATCGCCAATCATCGGTATTTTTTTGCCGCATTGATTTTGTGTTTTTTTTTTAACCTATGAGAATTTTTGTCGAATTTATTATGTGAAATTACTTTTATTCAAATTAAAAATAATAACGATAAAATTTTTTAATAATAATAATTTTAAAATTCAAATTATTTTTAAATGCATGAAAAAAAATTATTTTTATTTTTGTGATAAAATTAAAATTATTATGTATCAAAATTTAGCACACATGCTGTTGATGGTTTCAACTTGAACAGTTGAACGCAAATAAGTGCATAGTTACTGCACTTGAGTCTTCAAAATCTTGCGTGTTTAAGACCGGCATGTCTCTTTGGCATATTCAAGTCTGAAAACTGAATTGTATGATAAGATTATTATTCTATACATACATTATAAGAGAAGGCAACACAAACTCCACTTAATTTATTTTTTATTTTTTTAATATTCTTAAAAGGTATGCATAATCACTATATATAACAATTCACATATGTAAAATGGTGCAAAACAAAATTATTTTACATTGATGTAACTATTCTTCGTCACATATATATTATTACAAGATTTTTTTATTTAAAATTTATAATTTAGATATTTCATTTTCTAAATAGATTTTTTAACAATCTAAATATATTTATTTTTTAATTTTAAAAACTTAAAATATAATTTAAATAGATATTTTTAAATATAAATTTTTAGTAAATTAAATATCCCTTTAACAACTATTATATCTTACCTCTTTAAAATCAACTACCAAGTATTTCTTATAAGACAACCTCAATTTAGAATTTTTTTTTTAATTCATAGAATAAAACTTATAATTTAGATATATCATTTTTAAATAAATTTTTTAACTATCTAAATATATCTTTTTTTAATTTGAAAACTTATGATGTAATTTAAATATATAATTTAAATGGACTTTTTCTAAAATCAGTTTTTAATAATTTATATATCTCTTTAACCACCTCTCTTCTTTTGTTTCGATTTTATGTTTCAATTTTTTTTTTTAGTTTTGAGTTTGATTAAGGGTTTAAAAATCAGTACATTGCATGGAGCACAAGCTAGTTTTCGCATATATGAATTGCATTTTTTATGAATGGTTACTTGAACAATTGGAAGATTACAAATCAGAATAAAATTTTACTAAAATACTTTATGATGCATTTTACAACAAATATATATATTTATATATATTTATACACATTTGAATATTTGATTTAGTAAACATGTTTATACAAACAAAGCGATGTAATAAGATATTTCTTACTATATTACATTTTTTTCATTAATTTACTTTTAATGGTTTCTAAATGATTTTTCTATCATCAGTATATTTTTTAAGTTGATTCAAATGAATCTATTTACATAAAATATAATAAATTTATGAAAAAAAAATGTATTTTCACAATCTCTCAACAAATTTGAATTAAAAAATCAGAATCGTAAAAACGAAAAAAATAATCTCTCATCATTTAAATTATCATCTGTTAAATTTTTTTCACTCATGCACACTCTCCATCAAATAGACGAATTTAAAGTTGGTTGATTTCTTTAAAAAATGTCAATGGATTTATAATTGGAAGGGAAAAGTAGAAAAAAAGTGAGGGTATAAGAATAACAGTATAGGGATTAAAAAAGTCCAATTACCATGTGAAAGGCAAGGAAAATAATACTTTATGAATTACATCACTTCATGTGAACAACGATCTTCACCTAAAAAGCCTATAATGGAGAAATTAAGGCCGAATATGATTGATTTGCGGTCAAAATGAGCATGACTTAATAAACAAAAACTAGTTTCCCGATAAGCATCATTTCCAATCACTTTAGCAACATCATTTCCACGATAGCAGTGCTGATTTTTGTTGTAATCATTCCCAAACTTTTGTTCTGTCTATGTGCAAAACTTTCATAAAATCTTAATTTGTGGATTCTTTCGGTTCTTTTGCGTTTACAATTATTATTATTTCTCCCATCATTCACGTAAACAAATTTTATTTTTGGGGCAAGCTTTTGTTAAATCATAGTACAACAATTTAAGCTTTTTCTTGTTTCTTTTTAGGTTTTCTCAACGTGATTGCCAATAAATAAATTAGCTGTAGCCAAAGGGATAGACAGACTATGATCGGAAAGTATGTGAACCATTATTTGACTTCGAAATACAGTAAAAGATTGAAGCCATGAAAACAAAGCGAAATGAATTACAAGACCATGATCTTTTGCTCTTCTCAAACCGGAGAATTTCATACAGAGATAGATTGAACAAGTAATGTGATTAATTATTCCAATAAAATTGAAAATAACAATTATGGTGAGATTAATATGAAACAAAAATGAGATTAAAAATGCGACATGATGAAAAATCTTATCGTATCGCACCGATTTTCACCGAACTCTGGAACAGAGCCATAATCAATGGTTCAAACTTCAAATCGATTGAAAATCAACTGAAAATGACTGAGCTGTAAACGTGAGTGAATTGGGAAATGGCCCTGCCTTAATTCACTAACTCACTAGCTATGAAATTCAATTCTTCTACTTTCCTGCCCTCTTTAATTATTTCTCTGCCTTGCCTATTGAAATGAAATCTGTACATAATAAATCCCCAAGTGCACCTTCATAATTCATATAGCACTTAATAATTAGAAAAATAAAAATTCAACTGCCAATTTCATTCACTTATTCTTGTCTGCATCATTTTACTTGGGACTGAGTTGTAGCCAGCCTAGACGTTGTGAGACATTTTCATGGAGCTAATCATAAAACTTAAGCTTTGTTTGGTTCAACAAAATATAAAGGAAATGATTTTCGATGGGAAAAATATTTGAAAGAACATAAAAAGGAAATATTTGTTTTCGATTATATACCTTTGAAAAAAAAAACATAAAATCGGTTCTTAGTATTAAATTATTGTGCACTTTTATTTTCTTGAGAATTGGATCTATATAATTCATTTAGATTATGTTTTGCAATTAATATTATGAGTTTATATATACACTGTCAGTCAACCATAGAATGACACCTCATATACAAGTTCTTAAAAATAAATATTAATAAAGTTTTTAAATTTATTTTTAAGGACTTATACACGTTTAGGCTTTATACATTAATAAGGTGTCATCTTATGGATTATTGACAATGTATAAAGACATATAAACTATCAATGCATTATATAAACTCTAATATTATTAACAAGAAACTAAAAGACCTGCTCTAGCCACCTACTAAAAGTATTCAAATTTAGATACAAGAGCAGAGGAGAAACAGAGAAGCATTTAGATAGAAAGGAGTTAAAGAGCACGATTTTTTGGTCAAAACTTTTAATATTCGATGGTCACTTTGGGTCTAGATTAATTCGAAATTGAGCTACAATCAGACCTCGAATGGAGGGAACTCTTCCAGTGCTATTTTTTCCATTTACAAGTATCGAATTCGAGACCTTCCTTAAGGGATATTAAGCTTCTTCTATTTCATCCAACAGACGTTAGTTAAAGAGCACGATATTGAATCTCTTAAAGTTACTCTCAAAAATTTTTCCCATGGTCTCCCTGTTGGGAAATTCTTTAATGGGCCTATATATATCAATAAATTGTACATTACATGATATCTATTTAGTCCACTTAAAAGTGATTAAATAAAGTTCAACCAATATTTTATTTTATTTTCATGATGAGCCAAAATAAAATAAAATATACTTCAAGTATAAATAAGTTATGGTGCCCAGTCTAAACATAACTTAATTCTCACAACAAATCCCATCGTTGAGTGAGATATAGATTCTCTCAAAAGGTTTAGACATGGAAGACTCTAACCTTAAAAGAAATTAATTCTAATGGATTCAGGTACGCTTCCGTATTACTTTTTTCTTGATTATTAAATATAAGATCTTGGATATATTTATCTGTATTAATTTTTCAACAAGTGGTATCAGAGCTTGTCATATTTGATCATTGAGAATTAAAAATTATTGTGTAAAATCTTAGTGCTTTTATTCCTTATGGAATAAGGATTAAAATCATGTGAACAATATTCTGGAATTTTGTCTCATATTTGATGAATTTTATTTTTAAATTTTTTAAATCTCGAAATTAAAATTTAACCAAAACAAAAATATTTGATATGTTTTAATCCAAATTGATGAATCATATTTGTTTCTTGTAACTTCTATGGTTGAAACAAAATCATAATTTCGGTAAATTTTTTGTTTTGGTTGAAAGAAATCAAGAAAAAGGGGTAAGAGTTTTCATGGAGTTTTCTTCAATTTTTCTTGATCTGATTCATCGCCAATTTTGTTGTTTTTGATTTGTTTTTGCATGTGTTTGGTAGAAAAAGGTCTTAATTAAATGATTAATGGTTCAATTTTGTCAAAAATCACTTAAAAGAGGTCGAAAATTTGAAGAAAAATCAGAATAGACGCGAACGGGTTTGTTCAAGAGGTATGCTGGGTCGGGTCGACTCGGCTAGGCAGAGAAGATGAGAAACAGTCCCGTCTAGGACCATTCCCCGCGCGCAAGGGTGGCGTGTGGGGACCACGCGCCTACCTCCAGTGGCTGTTTGGCTACCAATTTTTCCAGTCTAGCATATTTTTTAATTTCCTAATTTTTGGTGATTTTTATGGAATTTTGTGACATCGTTTAATATTTATTATTGAATATTCGTGGTAATTTCATTGTTTTGATATATTATGTGCATTTTTTTTTTGAAATTTTATTTCATGATAAAATATTTCATGATATTTTGAGATGATTGACAGTACTCACTCTCTCTATTAATGTGAAATAATTTGTGTACTCTCTATATTTTTTGTATGTGCATAATATGTTAAAAATAAAGTTCAAAATAAATTAAATTAATATAAAATGCCACCAAAGTGACATCTTTTATGTTAATTTATTTATTTTGAAAATTAAGGTTGTCATTTAAGAATTTAAATGACTGTGTTTTTAATCTCTATGAAAAATAATCGACCCAAAGGAAGGTTATTTTTTGGCAGGATTACAAACACAATAAGGTAGTAAATATGCGATAAAATTATTTTTACTATGCATGCAATATGTCGGCCCAAAGGAAGGCATATTGTTAGCAAGAATTTTATTATCAATATTTACTAATAAAGTTTAAGAGTACCGCTTACAAATTAAAATTTTTGTCCAAAGACTAAATTTTAATGTTGTGCTTGGTATCTTTTATGGCCCAAAATTATTATTTATTAATTGTGAGCTTATTATTGTTGTTTTTTTATTTACAGTAAATGTTTCTTTTATATTTGTCAATTTGAATAATATCCCAATGCTTAACGGCACTAACTTCGAGAAATGGGAGGAGCATGTTACCATTGTGCTTGGGTGTATGGATCTAGACTATGCGATCAGGTCTGACAAACCTCCTGCCCTTGCTGATAATAGTATAGCTACGGAAATGGCACTTTATGAAAAATGGGAGCGTTCTAACCGCATGAGTCTGATGATCATAAAGCACTCAATTCCGGATACCATCAGAGGCGCAATGCTTGAGGAGGAAAATGCTAAGAGTTTCCTACAACGAATTGCAGATAGGTTCACTGCAAACGAAAAAGTCGAAACAAGCACCATCTTATCTAAGCTTGTTTCAATGCGGTATAGCGGTAAAGGAAACATAAGGGAATATATTATGGAAATGTCTAATCTTGTTACAAGACTAAAGGCATTAAAGTCAGAGTTGTCTGAGGACATTCTCGTGCACTTGGTCTTAATATCTCTTCCTGCACAATTCAGTCCTTTTAAAATAAGTTATAACACTCAAAAGGAGAAATGGACTCTTAATGAGCTCATTGCTCAGTGTGTGCAAGAGGAAGAGAGGTTGAAACAAGAGAAGAAAGAAAGTGCTCACTTAGCATCTTCTTCCAATGACATTGCTGCCAACAAAAAGAGAAAAAGGAACACAGGAAAAGGCATTGCAAATACTGAAACTTCACAGCCTAAGGGGCAACGGAAACAAGATAAGGTGATCACTTGCTTCTTTTACCGTAAAGCTGGTCATGTGAAGAAGGATTGTTCCAAGTATGCTAAATGGCTTGCTAAAAAGGGTAAACTTCTCAACTTTGTTTGTTTAGAAGTTAATTTGGCTTTAGTACCCAATCACACTTGGTGGATAGATACGGGTGCAACTACTCACATAAGTGTGACTATACAGGGTTGTCTAAGGAGCAGAAAGCCAATTGATGCTGAAAGATTCATCTACGTAGGAAATGACGAAAGAGCTCTTGTTGAGGCTGTTTGTTTAGTTAGATTAAAGTTAGAATCTGATTGCTATTTAGATTTGCAGAGACTTTTTATGTATCGTCATTTAAAAGGAATTTGATTTCTATTTCTTATTTGGACAAATCAGGATATTTTGTTCATTTAGAAATGGAAAATTTAATCTTTTTTAGTATTCAAATCTTATTGGCACAATTTTTTTAGTTGATAATCTATATAAATTGGATCTTCATGCCTCATACATTAATGAATCCTTGCATATAAATAATTGTGGTACAAAGCGCAAATTAATTAATGAGAATTCTTATATGTTATGGCACAGGCGCTTAGCACATATTTCTGAACAAAAAATAAAGAGGTTTGTGTCAAAAGGAATTCTCGATTCCCTTGATTTTTCAGATTTTAAAATCTGTGTAGAGTGTATTAAGGGAAAACAAACAAATATCAAGAAAACTGGTGCTAACAGGAGTTTAAACGTCTTGGATTTAATTCATATTGATATTTGTGGTTCATTCCCTACAGCTTCTTGGAATGGTCAATAGTATTTTATTACTTTCATAGACGATTATTCTCGTTATGGGTACTTCTACTTGATTCATGAGAAGTCTCAGGCATTGGACGTTTTCAAAACCTATAAAGCTGAAGTTGAAAATCAACTTGGTAGGAAAATTAAAGCCGTTAAATCTGACCGTGGTGGTGAATATTACGGTAGATATGACGGATCAGGTGAACAACGTCTAGGCCCTTTTGCAAAGTATTTAGCAGAATGTGGCATCGTTCCTCAATACACCATGCCAGGGACTCTAAGTCAAAATGGTGTAGCTGAGAGACGAAATCGAACCCTAAAGGATATGGTTAGAAGTATGATTAGTCATTCTTCTCTGCCAGAGTCACTTTGGGGAGAAGCCTTAAAGACTGCAATGTACATTCTTAATTGAGTTCCAAGCAAAGCAATAGGTAAAACCCCATATGAATTATGGATAGGAAAGAAGCCTAGTATTAGGCATTTACATATTTGGGGTTGTCCAGCTGAGGCTAGGCCATACAAGCCTAATTAAAGGAAATTGGACTCAAGAACAATAAGCTGCTACTTTGTTGGATACTCAGAAAGATCGAGGGGTTTCAAGTTTTATGATCCCTCAAATAGATCCTTTTTCGAAATAGGGAATGCTAAGTTTTTTGAGGATGTTGAATATGATGAGGGTGCCAAACTCAGGAACTTTGTCTTTGAGGAAGAACATGTTACTGTTCCTACAGTTGCAATTGAGAATGATCAGACAATTATGTCTGACATTGTTCAAGATGCAAATTTGGACTATCAAGACACTTCTTGGTTACCTCTTACTCATATTGAAGAGCAACAACAACCTCAATTGGAAGTGCCATTAAGGAGATCCTCAAAAGAGAGGAGACCGGCGATTCCAAATGATTATATTATTTATCTCCAAGAACACAAATTTGATATAGGAATAGAAGATGATCTAAAATCTTTTAGTGAAGCCAAACAAAGTGTTCACTCTCATGAATGGATTGAGGCCATGAAAGATGAGATGAAATCAATGGAGGACAATAACGTTTGGCGAATTGCCTAAAGGAGCGAAGCCGATTGGTTGTAAATGGATTTTCAAAACCAAGAGGGATTCGAAAGGCAATATCGAAAGATATAAAGCACGTCTAGTTGCCAAAGGTTTCACTCAAAAGGAAGGCATTGATTATACAGAGACTTTCTCTCCGGTTTCATTGAAAGACTCTTTTAGGATCATTATGGCACTTGTAACTCATTATAATTTGGAGCTACATCAGATGGATGTAAAGACAGCGTTTCTCAATGGTGACATTGAAGAAACAATTTATATAGAGCAACAAAAAAATTTCGTGTCGGATGAATCGAAACATCTGGTGTGCAAATTAAAGAAATCCATCTATGATTTAAAACAAGCATCCCGTCGATGGTATCGAAAATTTGATCAAGTGATCACCTCTTTTGGTTTTAAGGATAACACTGTTGATCAATGTATTTATCACAAGATCAGTGGGAGCAAGTATATTCTTCTGGTGTTATATGTCGATGACATCCTGCTAGCAAGTAGCGATGTAGGCTTATTGCATGAAACCAAAAGATTTCTTTCAAATAAATTTGAGGTGAAAGATTTTGGGAATGCATCTTTTGTGTTAGGCATATAGATCCATTGAGATCGTTCTCGAGAAATACTTGGCTTATCACAAAAGGCTTATATCGATAAGGTGCTTAGCAGATTTGACATGAAAAATTATGCATCAGGAGACACGCCCATTGTTAAGGGTGATAAATTCAGTTTGCTTCAATACCCAAGAAATAATATTGAAAAGGAAGAGATGCAAAAAATTCCTTATGCTTCAGCAGTAGGGAGTCTCATGTATGCTCAAGTTTGTACGCGTCCAAATATTGCGTACATAGTTGGTATGCTTGGCAGATATTTAAGTAACCTTGGAATGGATCATTGGAAAGCAGTAAAGAGGGTTATGAGGTATTTACAGAGAACTAAAGATTACATGCTCACATATCGGAGGTCAAATCATTTAGAGATCGTTGGGTATTCAGACTCCGATTTTGCTGGTTGCCTTGATAGTAGAAGATCCACTTCTGGTTATGTTTTTGTGTTAGCTGGAGGAGCTGTATCTTGGAAGAGTGTAAAGCCGTCACTCATAGCTTCTTCCACCATGGAAGCAGAGTTTATAGCTTGTTATGAGGCATCGAACCAGGCAATATGGTTGTGGAATTTTATCACTGGGCTATGCGTTGTCGATGGTATTAAGAGGCCATTGAAGATTTATTGTGATAATAAAGCTGCAAAATTATACTCTAAGAACAATAGAAGCTCATCAAAGTCAAAGCATATTGACATCAAGTTTCTTGTTGTTAAGGAGAGAGTTCAGAGTCTTCATATATCTATTGAATATATCAATACGAACTCCATGATTGCAGATCTGCTTACTAAGGGTGTACCACCTAAGGTGTTTCATGAGCATGTAGCTCGTATGGCTATGGTTCATTTTGATGATATGCTTGTATAGTGGGAGTTTGTTTCATTTATATTCATTTGTTATTGAGACATTTTTTTATCAGAATGAAGTATTGTTGTTATTACTAAAACTCTGCAAGAAAGTATTATTCTTTCAAATTGCAGTTGAGCATAAAGTTTTTGAAAGGAGGACCAGTTGGAAATAGGCATGTTTAAGGGATCACGTTGCATGTAATTTCCATGCTACACATCCACACTTGATCTATGTCGTTGATTATATTAATATACGTGACCATAGATGGGCCTAGTTAGGGAATATATGTAACAAAGATCGCTTTGATCCTATATTAGTATAATTGATGGATGAGATTGTTTAGAGATGTTTCTTTGTGAAGATAGCAAATTCAGAGCTCTTAAAGTTATTTTAAAATGTACAATTATCAGGTGACATATGTGGCCCAAATGGGAGATTGTTGGGAAATTCTTTAGTAGGCCTACATATATAAATTAATTGTACATTACAGGCTATCTATTTAATCCACTTAAAAGTGATTAAATAAAGTTTAAGTTATTGGACTTTAGGACATCTCAATTAGTATGGCTTTGCAATGTGTAGAGATCCAATATTTTATTTTATTTTCACGATGAGCCAAAATAAAATAAAATATACTTCAAGTATAAATAGGTTATTGTCCCCAGTCTAAACATAACTTAATTCTCACAACAAATCCCATTGTTGAGTGAGATACAGATTCTCTCAAAAGATTTAGACGTGGAAGACTCTAACCTCAAAAGAAATTAATTCTAATAGATTCATGTACGCTTCCGTATTACTTTTTTCTTAATTATTAAAAATGAGATCCTGGGTATATTTATCTGTATTAATTTTCCAACACTCCCTTGTTATGCTCTTGATTTATAATGTAAAATAAGATAAAAAAAATATATCATAGATTTGTTGGAAAAAATATCCCTCAAACCAAACACACACAAAAATTGAAGAAAGTAAAAACAAACATAATAATTTTTAATATGGTTTAGCCCAACCAAATTGGCATATAATCATCCAATCAATTTAATAACTAATCAAATAATTACAACTATATAATTTTTAAAAGAGAAAAATTACAAACTCCTTATAAAGCTCAATGCTCAACTACTCAAAGAGCCCAACTACACCCTTTTATAATAGCCCAAATCCTAACTATTCTATTAGTGTTTACAACTCTTTGAGATATTTTACAAACCAAGCCTGACATATTATTTATAAGGGAAGAGCCCTTATAACTTATCATATACTTTCAATATGGGATTCAAGACAAACCGCAACAAGATTTTCATGATCTTTTCCTTAATTCGAATTTTCCTCACTATTTTTTTTCATAAATCTGATTATGAAAATATGGAATTCAAGAAATCTATTTTTATCCCCTTATTTTTCCTGAACCAAACAGGTCATGAATGTCAAAATCAAAAAATAATGGCCGAAAATATTATTAGTTAACCAAGAATCCATATATATATATATATATATATATATATATATATATATATATATATATAGCTATATTCTGCAATAAATATAATAATATAATTATCATTTTATTTTATATTTTTGGTGTAAATCATGAGTTGTATCTATAAAATATTGTGTATAAAATTAATTTTCGCTCGTGTTTAGTGATTAATGTTGGCTAAAAAAATTGATTTGGTGAGGATTTAAGAATTATAATATGATATTAAAAATTAATCATTCTCTTTGTATTATAGGACTATAGTCCTCCCAAAAAGATGATTATTTTACAGATTGAATGGTAAATGTTTATAATTTTTATTTTACCTTTAAAAGTGTATATTTATAAATTAAATTAACCCAATGGAAGGAGACAAATGTCATTGAATGATTATCTAGTCTAAATAGTTTAATTTGTTGTTTTTTCTCCTTTTGCTTTTCCCTTTCTCACCATTTCCAACTGGTCCCGCCACAGATCATGCGCGATGGGGCTCCAGCCCTACCCTCCCGCACCGTTTGGCCGCTTCGACTACCAGAGGACTCGGCAAAGGCCAAATCCAACCCTTCCTGGTTGCACTCTAGCCCCTTGCTCATGGAAAATAATAGATTTAAATTTTGATAAGTTTTTGAAAAGTGTTCAAATTCACAAAAAAAATTTTAAATTTACTTTGTAACAGAAATTTGATTTTGAAATTATCATTTTTTTTGGAAAATCAAGTTTATTTTTTCCAAAAATTTAAATTTGTTTTCTAAAAATTAATTTAACTCTTAATCATAGAACTTATTGTAAACTATATATTTTTAGCTAGTAAATTTTTCATTATATTTATAATAAAAAATATAAATTATATTTATTTAAAAATAAAGGCAATTTGAACTAATGAAAAAAATCGTAATATACTCTTTATTTTACACATAACAAACATAATAAAAGATTAAAAAATAATCATATTTTCTTTTAATCCTTACATACATTAAACATAACATAAGATAACATTATCTAATGCAATAATATCTAAAATTTTATACATGAGAAACGTCTTACAACCTTGTAAAATGTTCCAATACACGGATGAAGTGCACTTAATTCAAAATTAAAATTTTGGCTATTATTTTTTGGCCAACAACTACCATCACACTGCCTAATAAAACATTTTTTTTCAAAGAAGAAACACACCACTAACACCAAAACACGTTGGTTTGAATTAGCGTGGAATTCCTTATAAACACATACACACACACCACAAAGCAAGCGATGTGGGACGGTGAAAACCCACACACACATATTTTAACACACACTGCCTAATAAAACATTGAAAAAGATATTTTTGGAAAAGGCATTTCACCCTGTAAAACATTGAAAAAGGAGCAGATAAAGACACAAACAATGGTGAGATTTCCCATCGGAAATTTCCCCCTAGGCGCCAACCTTGCGTTCTGTGGATCCATTAAAACTATAAATAGGGTTGGAAACAATAAACTTATTTTATACGCTATTACATTTTTTTTTTAGTTTAAGTAATTTGGGCCTCCCCACACCATGCGAAATAACAAGCAATTTATACTGCAATCTCCAGCAAGTTTTTTTTTTTGTAATAACAAATATGTTCATCCGTTTTACAAGTCTTAAATTAATTATGTTCAGATCGAAAGTAATAAAAAATAAAATCTTCTCAATGATGACATCAAAATTCGAATCATATCAAAATACTTGAGAAAAAAAATTTATTTTAATTTTTTCAACTACTTATTGATTTTTATTTAATATTTGAATATGATATGAGTAGACCAACCAATTTCCTTCCACCAAAAGCTCATGAAATCAGCGTAGCATATTTGATTGTAGTTTCTATCTTCACATTCACTCACATTGGGACTGGACCACTTCAAAGCTCCCTCATCTCTCTCGAAAACCTTTCTCTTTTATTGAAGATGACAGCTTAAAGTGAAGCCTCCATAGATTTCTCCCACCTACTTCATAGACTTTTCCCTCTCTGCCAACAGGATTTAAATATTCTCTACATGAAAAAATTAAAAAGGCCCTCCAAAGGCACTGGCGCCTATGTATGATGGAGTATTCTCATTTACTGTATGCCCATCAGCCCATATACAATGTACTTGCGCTATGCATGCATGCATTCAACAAATTGAAATTTGATTAATCTTTATTTTCCATATATACTCATAAATCATAATCATATAATCATATGATTTCAATATTATTGGCCATTATTGAAATTACAGAATCCATAACCAAAAAAGAAAAAAAATCACTCCTGATTTTTCCTGCTGCTTTTATTACAGTCATGAAATTTTAGAAACTTCATCTACAAACCAAATACTGGACTTTAACCATGTGGCTAGAAAATGTTGGAATAAAAGAAATTGATAGCTGGCAGATAGATATATATAAAGCTAAATAAGTAGTCACAATGGGTTTTAAAAATCATTATCTTTGATTCGAATTGCAATAGAAATTATAGCTAGAGGCGTTAACATCAAAATATGAACTGTCGATGAAAATGAAGCAGGCAGCCCCGACTTGGAACCTCAGAGGCTCGAACTCTGAAAGTTAAACCCTACTATTTCTCAGGAGAATCAACATTGCTCGTGTTTAACACGCTCTATACCCCAACGTACTGTAGTCACCAAGGCTGAACCGAGTGAAGAGTGAAGACAGAGTACAGAGATTGTAACCCAATTACCCGCCAAACATCCCAAAGTTTCCGCGACGCTGTCGCGTTAGCAACCGGTCGATGCGCATATATACGCGCGTGAATGGTGTAAGTCGAGAGCATGCGTGCAATGGAAGGGTGACATAACATTCAAAACAAGCTGGGCAGTGGGTCACCGCCGAGACGAATGTCCCATCAATATTTTGATTGGTTCTGCTGTTAATTGTGGAGCCCGAGAAGAAAATAAATATATATTTAATAAGTGATTGGAAGAGAAAAAGTAAAGTTTTTTTTATAATATTTAGATATGATTTGAAATTTGATTGTATAATATTTTTTATTAGAATAAAATTAATTTTAAAGAACAAAATAAAAAAATTTTATAATTACATCAAATATGTATAAATACATATGTATGTCACTTATAAACCCTTACTTTAGTACAATTAAAATCACAATCATTTGTATTTATAAGTTATAAATTTTATAAAATACGTATCATAATCTTAATATCGTTTGTAAAATAAAATATTCTATCGGTAATATATGAAATAATTTTTTTATAATTAAAAGAAATGTCAAAAAAGATCGCTTTCAACCTCAGCGGTGGGATTGCTACTGGCTGCTGGCTTTTCTTTTCGTCTGCCTCTGCAATGATCAGGAGCCGCGCAAATCACTCCGTGATTGGCAGCAAGCACCCGTCCTGCAGCAGCAATCCGTCCCCTATCCTCTTCTGCTCGCTCCACTGCCACTTATTTTCACACCACCATTTCTCGTTTCTGCTCTTTTGCTTTTTTTAATTATTGCATTTATAAAAATTTAAAATAAAAGCATTTGAAAATGATATGAGGTATCAATAAAAAAAATATTTTATACATTTTTAATAAAGTTTTTGACCCTACAAATGAAATTTAAAAAAAGATGCATGTTTTATTTTATTATTTTATTTTTAATATTTTTAAAAGATACGTATCATTATCTTAATCTCTTTTGTTGAATAAAAAATTTTACTAACAGAATATAAGATAATAATCTTAAAAAATATAAAAATATAATACGAATATTATTAGATAAATATATAAATATTTATCTAATATGAAAAATATAAATATTTTTTAAAATTTTGTATTTAATGATGCATTTGTAATTAAAATAATATAATATTTGAAAAAATTGAAACACCACTTAAATGAGATTTTTTTAAGAGAGAATTCAGGTCTCTTTAAAAAAATTTTCTATTGGAATTCTTAAATTTTAAAATTTTTTATTTTTTGTCAAAAAAAATAAAATTTAAAACTTTTGAATATATTAAACTGAAATAAATTTCCTTTTTAAATTCCTCATCCAAAACAGATCCTTGGAGTAAATTCCACTATCTTGCACGTGGTACTCTACATCTACCTCAACCACCGTTTCAAATACATGTACATCAACATTTTTTGATATAAAAAAGAAGTATATGTTATTAAGATTTTCTTTCTTTAAAACAGTACAAAGGGTAAAATTTCTAAAATCATTATCTATTTATCATTCTATACGAAGAGAAAAAGAGATGGGAGTTTAAAAATTATTAATCTATATTTCAACTATATTTTTATAAAGCAATTATCCAATGAAATGGAAATTAAAAATGTCCTTACTCTGTTAATATATCACTGTGAGTGATCATCCAGACTTTATTTGTCCTAAAATGTTTAACCTAAATAGCAGTTTCCAAATCTCATTTCGAAGCTTACAATGCAAAGATTTATTTGTGAAAGTTTCGTAAATTTCATATTATTAAATTCATTCACCTAAGTGAACTAATATATGTTAAATAATAATTAAAAATAGCATAACTCTAGTTTCTTAAAATTCATTTCCGGTTAGACAAGTAAACTTTATACAATTAATATTAAATAAGAGTCTTGAATTTTGAAATTAACTTCAAGTTAGGCAAATCAATATATAGTCTGCAACCAATTTTGTATTATTGCTGCTAATCAAATTTTTTTGTTGAAAAATTATGCGATTGAAGTTATAAATACAAACATGAGAAAAAATAGTTTCATAATGTTAGTCTTAATCGGCAAAAGAATCAGATTAATAAATTGTGATCCGTTATGATACGAGCTTAACACATCTTAATGTGTTAATATGATTTAGTGATTATATAGGTCTTAAACTGAACTAGTTTTTGATGGGAGATTATTAAATTTCATTATAAATATATGGTAAAATTTTCTCCTCACTTATCATACAAAGTATCTAATCATGTTGTAACAAAAAAAAAATATCTAATCATCTAGATTCGTAAAGAAAAAAAATTTAATTATCACATAAATAATTTTTAAATTAGTGCTTATATGCCGAACCCATCATCTCCGCCAACAGACCTGGATTCTAAAACATGCCGTCAGGTTTTGATTAGGGGTTAAATTGGGAGCCCGTGAGTGACCATGTCCACGTAAAGTAAACGGTAACCAGCATCTGAGCAGTGAAAATTCAAGAATGCCCTTACTGTCCTGCAATATGACTATGAGGACGTAAAAAGGTCCCAGTCGTCACACTTTGTACGGTACAAAAGGCTGAGTGAGGTATGTAATCGTAAATTAGACGCAGAAGAGTGTTGAAGGACTGATAGGGATGGAAATGCCAAGTGGGGTAGACTCTGCAACACTGGACCGGAGCCACGGCCAAATGCCATGGAGTTTTAAATTTTCGCTTTTTTCGGTGTAAAAATTCCATGGAAATAATTAAGTCAACTAGCTACTAGCTAGATTGCTTTGCAGTCTGGTTTAAAGTCCAAAACTAGATTGTAAACGTGCAATGCAATTTTCTCTTTGGTTTCGTAAACAACTTACTTTAGATTAATGGCAAAAAAAAAATTTTTCGAGATTGTGAGATTTTTTATGCGAGTTTTATTAAGTGTAAATTTAGATTTAAATTTAATTTAGTTAATTATAATTATTTGGTAATTTACCAAATTTAAATAAAATAATTTTTATAACTATTGGTTAGTAAAATATAATATGCATTATAATTATAACATTCAATAAAAATATATTATTAAAAAAATTTACACTTTAGATTGTTTACTTGACATCCACAATAACTATTCAATTTTTACCTCTTTGATCTTAGATATTTACTTGTGTTATTAGTTTAACATTAGTTGAAGGCTATACTATACATAATAGGTAATACTTAAAAGGGGTTAAATCTCTCTCTTTTATTCCTAAAAAATTAAGAAAAAAGTTAATTCATACAAGTAATCACTAATACAAAGGATAAGGAAGAGAATAAAATAAGGATAATTATCCAATACATCGGAGGTATAGTTTTTTGACTTACAAACAAAATTAAGATAATGACACATTTCCTATTTTTTTATTTTTTATTATTTTTTTAAATATTTTTAAAAGATATATATCATCATCTTAATTTTACTTGTGAAAAAAAAAACTCCACTAACAATTTATTGGATATTAAGCCATAAAATAAAAGATGTGGTAAATGCTTTTTTTTTGTTGAAATTCTCAGTATTCGTAAGCCACTTTAGGCCTTGACAAATTCAAAGTCGAGCTACAATCGGACTTGAAACAAGAGCAATTCTCTCAATGTTATTTTCTTCATTCATAAGACTTGAATTCAAAAACTTGATTAAGAAACACTGAGTTTTTTTCACTCAACCTAACAAAAATTGGTTGATAAATGCTTTGGAAGCATAAAAAACCCATCATCATAATTCATATGCATGGAGTTAAATGGGGTTGTTTGGTCATAAATTAATGTAGTCCCAACAACCGGAAGAAATAGTTATTCATGAGGTTTTACAATTTGACAAATTAGTTGTACAAAGTATTCAAGCTTTAAATATAGTAAATACCTTTTATTTTTTTTATTTATGATGTATTGATAATGTATAATATTTATATACTGTCAATGCATAAGAGGTTAATATCTCATCAATAAGCCTTTTACGAGCAAAATAAAAATATATATTTGTATTTATTTTCAAAAATTTGACATTTTTTTAATTTGCATATTAATAAAATGTCAATATTTAATGTATTAATAATATATAAAAATTATACATTATTAATACATCATATATATATATATAAATATAAACTTTTTTATTTATCATCTTCCAAAGTAAATGCTGCATAGGTGTGTGTGTGTGTATATATATATATATATGAGAAAGAATCTACTTACATCAGTGTAAAACTAATTAGTTTTACACTCTTTTTTAACCATCAGATTGATATCATACTTGTGGTTGAGATTAAACCACTCTTATCTTTAAAAGATAAGAGTGGTTTAATCTTAACCATGAGTTTATACCAATCTAATGGTTAAAAAAAGGTGTAAAACTAATTAATTTTACACTGGTGTAAGTAGATCCCTCCTCATATATATGGGAAAGGATCTACTTACATCAGTGTAAAACTAATTAGTTTTACACTCTTTTTTAACCATCAGATTGATATTATACTTGTGGTTGAGATTAAATCTTTCTTTTCCTCATAAATAAAACTAAATGCAAAAATATTTTTACTTTCTTTCTTTTTTTATATATTTTTCTTTTCCTTTTTAAAAATAATTATCTGACTTACTTCCTTCCAAGTTCTTTTATTATTTTCTTTTCTTTTTAACTAAACTTTCTTTTTTTTCCTCCATGTTTAAAGCTAAGACCTCTACTTTAGAATTTGTCAACCTTGAGTACAATGGCCACTAGTAAACTACGCTGCATTGATGCTCTATGACGATGGGATCTCAAGGTCCCTGTGTTGTTGTAAGCCAATAATTTTGGGTCTTAAATATGAAATTGTGTATTTTAAGTAAAGCTTGATAAAATTAATTTTGTATTACTCAACCAAATTAATCATTAACAAGAAAAAGAAATACCCATTTAAATGAAAAATACTCTAAACCCATATCAAGAAGAACATTTGAAAAAAAAAAAGAGATTATTAAGGTGCGTGGCCCTTATGTATTCTTCAATATATGCAAAAACCTTTTAGAAATTAAATATGAAACATTCCTTTGCAAGGTGGATGACTAGCAATTGAAAAGCAAAATTAAAAAAAAAAAGAAGAACTTGGAGCGAAGTAGATTGTTGAAGGTGAAAACTACTATATGCTGCGTGAAAGAGGATAAAGAGATGAAGAGAAGAAATGAATAAGGAAAAGAAAATGCAGCGTAGTTCACTGGTGGCCATTGTACCCAAGTTTGATAGGTTTGACAAGTTCTAAAGTAGAGATCCTAGCTTTAAACATAGAGGAAAAAAAACAAAATTTAGTTAAAAGAAAATAAAATAATAAAAGAACTTGGAAGGAAGTAAGTCAGATAATTATTTTTAAAAAGAAAAAAAATATAAATAAGAAAAGAGAGTAAAAATATTTTTATATTTAATTACATTTATGAAGAAAAAAGAGATTTAATTTCAACCACAAGTATAATATTAATCTGATGATTAAAAAAAAGTATAAAATTAATTAATTTTACACTAATATAAATGGATCTCTTCTCTCTCTATATATGATAAGATTTGAGGTAGTTAAGTACTAAGTACTCACGAGGAGTGAATTGAGATTATAAAATTAAAAAGTCATCTCAAAAGATGTAAATGCAAATATCAATGTCCACTTTTGAAACAATCAATTTTGAAAACGCCAGAAGGATTATGTTTGTTCGGTCTTGGCTTTCGGGAGATTAAATATACTCTTGTCTTAACCATTTCAATTTCAAGTTCATCGTGGTGGAGCGGTACAAAGAAAAAAAAATCAAATATTAAATTTTTTTAATGATAAATAATAATCATTAAATCAAAATTTATGATTAAATAACCAATTACTTATATGTTTACAGCTTTTCTCTGTTTCTTACATTCATTTAATCAAAGATGTAAGACATCAAATAGCTAGCTAGATTTTTCATTTACTAATGATGAATGCCTAAACTAATTATCATAAATTTAACTGATATGTAATTTTCACTTAAAATGAATTGATATCACTAAATTAAAGTCGAATTTTTTTTAATCCCTAAATCCTCAAATTTAGCTGTGGGCGAATAGCAAGATAGCGACAATGGCCTTGTGGACAAGGCAGAGGCCAAGGTGATGAGCAGCGCCAATGATAGTTTTTTTTTTGGTCGAAACAACCCAAAAACCAAACTATCATTGGTGCTGCTCATCACCTTGATAGTTGATAAAACTGATTTGGTAAACATCACCTGAGGCCTGACTCCGCTGTGCCACTGAAGTCTGATCCATTTTAGCCACGTGGCCAAGCCATAGACAAGGATGCATCTGTGGTTTGTAGCTCAATGAAACACAGTGTTCATGCCCAGAGGGAAACCCTCGCTCGTGGTCCCTCGAAAATTGTTTCTCAATTCCCAAACTACCCTCATCTCCTCCATTTTTTCCCTCCATTAGTAACAAAAGCTTAATCAAATCAGACGATGGCGACCACTATCATGATGATTATCACGCCCCCACTCTGACCCAGTAGGCCCCAGTTTGCCACCCATTCCCGCTACTTGCCTCCCTTCCCTCGCCTCACTTCTCCCTTCACTCTTCACTTTAAAGAATCTGACTGTCCTCCATTACCCGCAAATCAATGCCCCATACGAATTCTGAAACCCTTTTCTTTTTTTTTTTTTTTACTTTTCAAAATACCCTCAAGCCCTAAGTAAAATTCAAAATATTATTTTTCGCATTAACTTATTAAAATTAAATGTCTGAATTCCCTCTCTATATATATTTCTAAACACCGGCTCAAACACTGGAATACTCTTAGCCTTCCATTTTCTTTTTCTCCCGCTTCCAAATCCACTTGCCAAAAATGCACCGGGCTCCGGTGCTTGTCAGCCTCGTAGCAGTTGCCACACTGCTGATTGTGACTCCGGTCATCGGATATCGCCCATGGCCCCACTTAAAACCCAACAGCTCTGATTTAATGTTCGGAGGCTCCAAGAAATTCGAGGGCTCCTCTGATTTAGTCCGCATGAGATACCACATGGGTCCAGTCCTCACCGCCAGCATCACCGTCCACCCAATCTGGTACGGCCGGTGGCAGAAATCGCAAAAGAAGATCATCCGTGAGTTCATCAACTCAATCTCGGCGGTGAATGCCAATCATCCTTCGGTTGCCGGGTGGTGGAAGACCGTACAGCTTTACACGGACCAAACGGGCTCCAACATCTCCCGTACGGTGAGTTTAGGGGAAGAGAAAAACGATCGTTTTTACTCACACGGGAAGTCCCTCACGCGCTTAACGATACAGTCCGTCATAAAGAGCGCGATAACGGCGAGAACGAAGCCATTGCCGATAAACCCAAAGAGTGGGCTCTACCTATTGCTCACATCCGACGACGTGTATGTCCAGGATTTTTGCGGCCAAGTTTGTGGGTTCCACTATTTCACATTTCCATCACTCGTGGGCTACACGCTCCCATACGCATGGGTGGGTAACTCCGCTAAGCTTTGCCCGGGAATATGCGCCTATCCGTTCGCCGTGCCGGAATTCATGCCGGGGTTTAAGCCGTTAAAGTCACCCAACGGTGATGTGGGAGTGGACGGGATGATAAGCGTGATCGGACACGAGGTTGCTGAGCTGGCAACCAACCCATTGGTGAACGCTTGGTACGCCGGGCAAGACCCCGTGGCTCCCGTGGAAATAGCGGATTTATGCGAGGGTATTTATGGAACTGGAGGTGGTGGGTCTTACATGGGACAGTTATTGAACGATAAAGATGGTGCCACGTATAACATGAACGGAATCCGACGGAGGTACTTGGTTCAGTGGGTTTGGAACCATGTTGTGAGTTACTGTACTGGACCCAATGCGCTTGATCAGTAATTTGCATTTCCAGTTGAAAGTTTTTGAATTTCTGCTTTTATCATGTCTTTCTACTTTTCCCTTTGGGATTGGGTGGTTGGTGTCGATGCATGATTAGTTAAGTTAGTTAAGTTTGTTGAATATGTAGTTTTGTAATAATTATTCCTAATATACTATTTCTGTATACCAAAATGGATTTTGCTTGAATTCCCGCTTCTTGGATCAAAAACCTCTGTCCTATTCCTAGCTAACACTAAATTGGTTTATTACCACAAATTGGAAAGAAAGATTATAAAGAGATCTAAAGAATCTCCACCCCAGCTCATATCGTATATGAGCATGGGCATGTTAGAGCGACTCTGCTGTGTCTCCAGAATATCTGGCTGCCCTTTGCAAACTGCAACTGTGCCTACAGAATCAACCATTCCAGGACGGGGGACAGGGACATGGACCGGGACCCAACATTGTTATCTTTCTTTTCTTTTTTCTTCTTGAGCAACTTTACTGGGATTTGCGCCGTGAGAGCTATGCTAATGCTATGATGCTGATGTCCATGTACACTTTCTCTTTTTTTTTTTTTCTGATATTTGAAGTTTTTGATCGCCTTCCTTTTTTTTTTTTCTTTTTCCGTTTACGGAAAATATAAACGAGGTAGATATTTGTTAAATTTAAATATTTGAATCTAAATTTGATTAATTTTTATAATATTTAAATTTAATTAATTATTTGATTATTTTGATTTATGTTATTTGAATTTTAATTTTATAAAATAAAAAATATTCGTTTAATTAGTTAATTATTTAATTATTATATCAAAATTTGATTTTTAAGATTAAATTTAAAATTAATTTAATTAAAAAAATTAAATTAATAAATTTAATTTAATTTATAAAAATAAATTAAAATTAAAAATCATAATTATAATATTTAATAAATTAATTTAATTCAATATAATATTAATAATAAATAATTTATATATAAAAATATAAATATTATATTAATTAATTATTAATTATAATCAAATTTAAATAACGATTATTTTAAAATAATTATTTAAATTCGTAATAAATAATAATTTTATTATTCAAATTCTATCTTAATCTAATTATATATTATTTTAACCTTATTTAAACAGATCAAAAAGTATCACGTGTTCATTTATAAAGTATTCATTGTCACTCGTGGTTTTGCTTTGACCGTTCGACGTAATAGTACTCTTTTTTTTTTTTTACGGAGTTTCAGTGTAACTTGCTTAAAGCCGTCGGGCAACTTCTGCCTTTCTCACTCTCTTTTTCTCTGAGATGAGTACGAGTAAATGAAAATGACCCATGTTTGGCATGGCATTGGCAATTTGGCAATAGGTGAGCAGTGCTACGTTTGCTTTTTGGGATGAAACTTGTTGTACAAAGATAAAAACCCTAAATTCCTGCTTACAAATTACCATCAGTTTATCACACCTTTCCATAAAAAAATTATTTATCTTATTTAAACACCCATTTTAAGCTTATCCATACAAATCAAAGGTAAAGCGCATGGCATGAATTGATGTTAGAGAGGCTTCTCAGAATGCCAAACTTCTTTCTCTTTTTTAATTTCATAAATATTTTTTTATTTTGATAATATTCAAATAAATTTGTTAACATGTAATCGGTTGATAAAATAATGTATTTTTAGTGTCACTAATCAAAATTTAATTCATAAATGAACAACAGTTTAATCATCAAAATTATTAAAATAACAATCTTTAAAATATTGGTTAATTAGGTAAATTTATATAAACGTTTCTGTAGATTGAATCATAAATTAAGAAAAATGGACTAAATTGAAATATGAAATACTCCGTAAAATCAATTTTATTGTATAAAATAAAGTGAAAATTTAGCTTTAATTTTATATAACAAAATATTTAAAAATTAAAGTGGATTCAAAGATTTATAATTATTTAGAGTAACCCCTTCATCAGTATTCAACATAGAAGTCAAATTAAGAAACTTTAAGTAAAACCAGCTGGATCTCACATAGAGTGACATCAAATATCTTTTCAAGTTTCATTTTTGAGGAAAGACACAAATTTGAGTCTCATTTTCTGAAAATTTTGGAATCACTCGAGAGAGTAGGTATAAGACTGGCTGAAAGTAGAAAAGTAGTAGCGGGCAGCGGTGCATGAAGGCTTCATTTTTTGACCTTAACCCCTTAATGCGAATAAAATATGACCCTATCAGATATGGTCTACAACCTTGCTGTCTTGCTCTTCCTTAACCTTTTGTCATTAGGAAAAATTATGAGAGATGAAAATGGTTTCGGGCTGATTTTCTGTTTAGTGTAAATGGTTTACTTAACATTTTTATAAATATATTATTAGGTTTCCACTCTTTTTGTATAAAAAAATTTATTTCCAGACCCCATTAGTTTTTTTTTTATAAGGAGCATGACTTTACAAAAATATAATATAATAATTCAACATATTTCAATGAGATTTTGTTTTAGTGACGTAAAGACGAGATCTTAAGATTTTAAGATTTCAAGTTTAATTCTTATTGTATGTGACCTTGAATTTAGTTATTAGTCTAGTTATTTATTGGTTTAATTAGTTAAGTGATTTTTATAAGCTCTATGAATGTAATACATGATTATGATTATAACGTCTCATATAACATATCATTTTAGAAAAAAGTTTCATGAATATAAAAAATAAAAAATATAAAGAATGAAGCAACTGTAAGTGACATCAACAAGAAGTTAAATTTTATAAACTCCACCGGGATTATCCAATTTAGACTACTTATGCGTGGTTTGCAACATGTTATAAGGAATAAAGATGAAGTTCGTATTATTGCATATGAAAAAGAATATATAAATATATATATATATATATTTATATATATAGTGTAGAGAGATTAGCTTATACTAGTATAAAATTAATTTAGTTTTAATATTTTCATATGATTACTATTTTTTTAAAATTTAACATTTGAATTTTATGTTTTATTCGCTTATATTATGTATGTCAAATTTTAAATTAATAAAAATTAATTTATTTATTTAATAATAATAAAATATTAACTGTTTATATATTAAAAAAATATTATTTTTGATTGAAATTATAGAGATATCAAATTTACTTGAGACTTTATGTGCATGGTAAATAAGTAGATTGTTAAATCTAATATTTGATTTATAAAGATATTAATGTTATGTGAAGTTATGATTACGAAGTTACAAAAATGATATATAAAAATATCTTCCCACACTTTTGATAAAGTGGTTGAAACCGATTTCAAACATGTAGGAATACCCATTTGCAAAGTAAGGATAACTTAAAAAAACAGAGGCAAAAGAATCATCGATTCAGATATTAATTATTTCTTGAATTTTCTTTTACCTTTATAACTTGATTTGTTCTCCCCTGTGGCCCTTGGAGGATGTTGTGGGCTGCTTGTGTTTCATATTTTTGGCTTTATTGATTTATCCTTTTAAATAATTAAACTCTAAAAAAAAAAAACGTAAAAAATTGATGAAGAGTTGGTGCTTGCTACTGTTGATTGATTAGAATTAAAAGAGAAGGAGCAATAATTAGGAGAGGGGACCTCCAAAAGGATCATGTCATCCAATTTTCGCACAACACAGTTAGCCTAACACTGGATCGAATTGGGAACAACTCAAATTTAGGGTGCAATACATAAACTTCTGATATTTATACTAAAAGAATATTAATTTTTTTTTAATTTCAAAATACCAATTTTTTCTCTTTTAACGAGATTTAAGTTTTAAAATTTAAAGAATTTTTTTTATTTAGGGTTTAGAATTTAAGGATCATGATTGATGATTTTTCAGGTTTAGAATCTAAGTTTAGTGTTTACGTTTTTTGAATTTAAAAAAAATTAAAGGAAGAAATTTGATATTTTGAATCTAGAGGGATTAATGTGCTTTAGATATAAACATAAGCAGTTTATGTATTTCGTCCCTTAAACCTATTGGTACCTGGTGAACTAACGATTTGGTGGTCCAAGAAACCATGATCTTTGAGATCGATGCATATGAGAGACTAACAGAATTGCATGATCTTTGACGATTCACATAGTTTTGAACATCTTTAGTTACCTTATGAAAACAAGTAAATATTGTTCAAGTAACAAGTTCATCCATTTAAATCTCATTGTGCCTGGACCACTGTAGCATGCCGTCATATGCGTGAACTACACTGATATCATGTCATATCACTAAGCATGTCGCTTGGGTACTTTAATGATTGTGAATAATAACAATCGTATCCAATATTACATTCTCCATCTGATAAACAATACTTTAAAAGCTTCAACTACCCATTTAAGATCTTAATTGCCCATCTCCAAACTGCCTTACCAGACTTAGTTGACCTTTTATTGTTCATCTATCTGTTGCTTTTTGTATAGACATCAACGCTTTAATGCCCATCTCAAAACATCTGACCGAACTTTCTCCCTTCAATTTTAGGTTGATGCATTTTCTGACTCCTGACTAACGCACCATGCTCAAATGCAAAGTCATGCTAAGAAGAACTGAGCCCACAGCGTTGTTGTATATTTTACCCAACTAGTTTTTATAAATGTTTTGATTCAAAATAACTGTTTATAAATCATGTAGTTGCATTATGTTGAGAAAATGACATGCCGAAAGTGAAGGAAACCGAAACAAACACGAAGCGGAATTTAAATCATTCGGCCTCCACCAGGATCGATTCGAAGAGTTGCCTGATTAGGGTTTCGAGATTTTACCTAACGTTTTCTCTGATTTTCTGTCGTTTGTCGAGTCACAAGCAACAACTTTTCGTTCCTGCCTCTATGGTATCCACACGAACGGATCTCACGACTCTTGAACGTCTCACGATCAGAAGCTTTAAAGAGCGTTTTTTTTTATTTAACCGAATTGCTAGCTTCGATTAAAAGAATATTTTGTTTTGTTTTAAAGAAGCTCTAAAACCACAGAGAACAGGTTTCTCTTTTCTGTTTAATTGTGCGGCTCTGTTTTAGAAAACACAAAACATCCTTTTATAGGCAGTAAATTTTACCCCAAAATTTACTGTCAAACAGAACTCTAATCCTACTTAGAATAGAATAGGATTAGTTATATCCTTAATCCAATTCAGAATAGGATTAATTAAGCTCCTTATTGATCCGTTCTAAGTGTGCGACCCAATAGGTTCTCAAAACAATGACAATGACAAAATTGTCACAGGCAATGAGCGGTATCTAGCAACACATCATTGCTACCCATGTAACGAGAATGTCAATGACTCGACATAACCTTACTCATGATAGATGTTACCGTGTAGTCTAATCCCTTTATCCTTTGATGTCTTGATTAGACACAAGTCATGGAATGTGTCACACTTGTATAGTCTAATCAGCGTTTCTTGATTCCTGAGTAGACTAATTAATCAAATAAAATCAATATCTCATATTGACTTATTCGAGCACTGCCATGCATTTCTTAGTCTCACTCTATCAAAGGGCCCAAGACATCACTCTTGTTATATAAGAGGGATAAATCCTATCTTGATCACTCAACATCCCTCTACATAGATCAAGGCATACCCAATTACTACCTTTATAGTCCATCGTGTTACGAATGACATCTAGCAGCATTAAAGTATGCAATTCTCTATGTTGGGATCTCTGATGATCTCAAGTCAAAGGATCACATACACCATCATCACTATGAGAATCGCTTATGACACTCATATAACAATCCATGTAGCGTTCCCATGGAGGGTCGATCCAGTACATAGTTCTCTAACATGTACCTATGTGATGACTTGATATCCTATATCCATGACAATGGTCATCAGTCAACCACATACTAGTCTTATCGTATCATTGTTATCCTTGTTCACAATAATACTTGACTAGGGATATTTTAAGAATAGTGTGTTATTACTATTCTAAGGACATTATCATATAAGATTACATTACGCAGTTATAAGACAAATATAATAATGAACTATAATAAATAAAATGTCATGATACATAAAAAAATGCCAAAGTTAATCATCTAAAGAATGGTTCTAAGGGCATAATCCAACAGAAAGTATAAAATAAGTTTTGTATTAATAAATAGCAAAAGTATTCGACTTCTTTTTCATGGAAGTAGACTATCTAGTACTTTTACGTTCTGTTTTAGATTTTTCTTAGGCACTCGAAAATCATAAGATAGTCAACGAATATCCCGCAATTTTGCATATTCTATTTCCAAATTTTATAGGTTAGTCGAGTGTCATCTTTGGACAATGGAATACCCTTATTGAAAAAAAAAATTTGTTGAACATATCAATTCATTTAAAAAAGTGTTGATTTTTCACCAAAGTCATGTTTGATCATCCAAGGTGTTTCAGTGTTTCTTGCACCTATTGTGGGTTATAAATACTTTCAACAACAGTCATTTGAACACATTACATATTTTCGTTCTAAAAATCAGATTTATTTTCTTGTACTATTCTTTTTACGAGTTTTGGTTAAAGTGAGTTCAAGAAGAACTAGAAGTGCAATCTAATTTGTCATTGTAGTAAGCATTGTATCTTAAGAAAAACATTTTTGAAATCATTTGCACCATTGTCGGAAAACGATCGTTCATAAGATAGCTTCTTGAAAGTGCCTACCTACAAACTTTTTCTTCAAGTTGATTACATTAGTCTACTAGCCACATTCAACTATACAACAAGTTAAGAACAATAGTGATTCAAGATGGCAACTCCTATAACCAAGTCTCAAGTTTACAAAGTGAAGAAACTAAAGAGATTCAATAGATTGAATTACAAGAGATGGTGCATAAAGATTTACTACCAAATAAGTCTCTTGAAAGTTGCATATGCACTTTACGAGTACTTTCCTCAAGAAGTAAGTGGTGATAGACAACTTTTAGCCAAGCAATAAAAGTGGCTTGAAGACAACTCAATATATATATATATAAAGGAGCTGATACTATATATACCTATATGCAAGTATCTTAAAAACATGCTCTTTCACACAGAAACTAATAATCACACAATTTCTAAGCATGCTATCGGAAAATATAGTATAATTGGTTAGATAACTAGGTTGAATATAGAAGGATGCTTTAAAGCACCTCACTTGTTCTGGCATCTAATTCCAATTATAGGGAGTTCTTTGAAACTTATTCGATCACAGAGTTCAATAGATGTTCACAAATAACTTCCATTATGTAGTTCACAAATCATTCAGATAACTAGTTCCAAAAACACTCAGTAAATAGTTTAATAATCATTTTCAATAAACAATATAAAGATTATAAAACATATTTAGTATATACATCAAAATTAGAAGCCAATAATTTTTGAGAGTGCTTAGATTAGTTAGGGATTTACCACCCCAAGAAAAAGTACAGTGGAGATAGATATCACCCAATAGACTTATGAAATATAAGTATCCCAATAGGGAATGATAACAACATATAGCCATAGTCAAAAGATCCACAGTGCACGCTAGCCAGGTGACATCTGTGGTGCTGAAAACGTGGCTAAGATCTAACAGCAACAGTTCACACACACAGAAGAGCATGTACTCGCATGTAACTATGGGGATAATAGTCTCAAAGTAGTTCATAAACCAATTTAGAATCATTTACGAAAATCAGTTCAGTAAATCATATCTTCAGAGAGTCCATAAAGCATTAAAATCAGAGATTATTATATTTGAAGTATAACAATTTACGAAATATTCTCAGTTCAATAACCAATGTTTAAAATATTTTATTTGTGTATAACAATAACGTAAAAACATAAATGTATCTTGAAAAGCATGAAAATTAAATAAAATTTCTTTAAAAACTAAGTTACAAATTCTGTTTACACTTATGACCTTTAATAAACCTTAACCCAAATCACATATTCATTTCATTTCTACTTTCAAAATAATGCCAAATGATGATTTTAGAGATTTAGGTTCGTTTTAGGAAATTTCGGTAGCATAACGGTACTGCCTATCCTAATCACCTTGTACAAAAAACACAGTTTACAATCACAAATCCATATTCACATTTCAACCAAACCATCAAGTTCAATCTCATAAAACTCATTTTATCAATCCCAGTGTAACATAGTATCCCTACACATTATACATATATCCCTTACTACTCAGATTTTCGCAGTGTTGCCCAATAACACCAGTATCGCTCTCTAACTTTTGAGCTGCAATTCACCATACAAACATAGTCAATTCACTATACTTCAATTATAAAGAATGTTTAACTCATTCAGACATAGTACATTGCCTATTGTAGCTCTAAATTCGGTCTACTTCATACTAGTGCTAACACTGTAACTATCGTCAAAACACCTCCGTTTTCAATTCCAATTTGCCTACAGTCTTGTATTAAATTATACATTGTTTTGGGACCCAAAACACATTGAATTGAAAATGATTTCAGTCTCCCCTTCACTTGGCCAAATTTCATTCTCTCTCCTACACACTTCATTTCTTTAATTTAAGCTTGAATTCATGTTCTACACTTATTCTACATTTATTCTACATCACTTTGCATCAAACAACACTATGCTCATACATATTCATGCTTGGATGAAACCCTAAGAGAGAGAATTACATGGTTTTAATTCAATCCAAGCTCAAATACATGTTTAAACACCTTAAACACATAGTGTAGAATTATTAAAACATGAAAACTTCAAGCTTTCTCTCTCTTACCTCTTTGGCTGAAACTTGTAAAGATCCCAAAACTATGCGAATGGCCACTTTAAAGCTTGATTTTGGTAGTATGTTGTAGAGCTCTGAAAGCCGGACAGGTTTGGTGAAGACTGTTTTCGATTTCAAAGTGTTTTTCTAGGTTTTTAAGGGTTTTCTCTTTAGAAGCCCTCAACAATGGAGGAAAGAGAAGGTGAAGGTGGTGGTTGGCCAAAATGATGGAAATATGTAGAAAATTCTATTTTAAAAATATCTTTTAAGGCATATTATGAAAATACCCTTATAGTTACTGATGGAGATCCATTTGCTCGTGATGTTTGTGATGCTAAGGATCCATTGGTCATCCAAGGAGGTCCAATTACCCGAGCTCGAGCTAAGAAGACGCAACAAGCCCTGGCCTCATTAATGCAACAAGCTCTGGCATCATTGAAGTGTCAAGGAAGCTTCCATGAAGAGTTCCAAGACATCTATACTTGCTTGGAAGCCCAAACGACATGAGCATGGTTTACTGTCTTATTTTAGCTTAACAATAAGATGGGCTAAGTGTTTGGATAGCCCACGTTTGAGTCTTGTTGTGTTTTGGACTATTTATTTTATGTAACTAGGTTTAGGCATGAATTTGGGTTTATTCTTATTTTCTGTTGGTGTTAATTTCAGCCCACTTGTTTATGGGCTTAAGTGCTAGGTATTATTATAAATACCTTGTAAACGCTATTGATGAACAGATCAGTAAAATTGAATTTTCAGAATTTGAGTGTGCCTTTCTCTTGGGTTTCCTCTCTATTAGGCTTATCAAGGTCTTCTTCCTTATGGCGCCTCCTTCTTCACCATCCACCATCGCTATACCTTAGGTTCTCGAATTCTTATTCGTAGGGTCAAGGTCCAATACCTTTGGGTTCGAGTCTCTTTAGGCTTCGGGTCTAGGTTTCAGAAGTTTGTCCTGTTGCATTTTAGCTCCTTCAAATTCCAAGCTATGTTTCTCTTGTCCGTGCGCATCAGTTGGTATCAGAGCTCAAGTTTTGATTTATGGTTTGTTTGTGCGTTACTCACTTTTCGATTTTTTTCTTTTTTTCTCTCTTGTTGGTTTCGATTTCTGGTTTGTTGTTGTGTTTGAGTTGAATTCATAACCCTAGCTGCACCCCTTCCTTCAAAAAAAACCCTAGCTGCAATTCCTCAAAACCCTGTTGCACCCTTTTAAAAAAAACCCTAGCCGCACCCCTAAAAAAAAAACCCTAGCTGCACCCCTAAAAAAAAACCCTAGCCGCACCCCTCAAAACAAACCCTAGCCGCACCCCTAAAAAAACCCTAGCCGCACCCCTCAAAACAAACCCCAACCGCACCCCTAAAAAAAAAACCCTAACCGCACCCCTCCTCTTTTCAAGGAAATCACAACACTCAGAGTTAAAAAAAAAAGAAGAAAAGAATTCAAAAAAATTGAAGAAAAGAATTCAAAGAAAAAAGAATTCGAAACAAAAAAAGAAGAATTCAAAAAAAAAATTGTTGCGGTACTGTTCAAACAGAAAATTTTGGTTGAGTTAGGAGGTGTGTAAGTACCCGTTTTAAAGAAAACGATGAAAGAAACCGAACTCGTCAAGCTTTGCTTCACGAGCCATACCCTATCTTGGCCAAATTTCATCGTTTTCCCATAGTTTTAGGCCATTTTTCATTTTTTTTGTCCTTCTTGTGATTTTTTTTAATTTTTCTTCTATTTTTCTTTTTTTTTCTTTCTTTGAGTCACCCTAGCCACACCTTTCTGTGAAAAAAAAGAATTAAAAAAAATTTCATGGTGACAATACTTGGTGAATTAGTTGATTCTACGAGGTTGAATCTTTGACTGAGTCTCTAGTGCGATTGTGAACCTATAGAGTTAAGGTAGAGTAAGGGAAAAAGGCAAGAGTGTGTGAGAGACATTAGTAGAGAAAAGCCAAATTCCTTGAGTGAAACACGAGTGTAAACACGTGAGGATATCTTTGTTGAAAATGTCTTCTGAAGGTGATAAGTTCGACTTTAAAAAGATTGAATTCATGCTTCAGGCAATGCAACAACAGTTCCAACGGATGGACGTGAAATTCAATGACATTCATGATAAGTTGAACCAACATGAAGTTCGGTTTGCAAAGATCCAGCAAGGTGATACTTCTCGTCTAAAAAGTAAGGTTGTTGCCAATGACGAGTATGATGATAATGTTGGGTATGATTCGAACGAAGAGTCTGGGATAGATAGACATAATAAAAGGTACCATGGGTATAGAGATCGAGTTGATAGAGCCCGTGATAGAGGCAAGGAGAAGATGGATGGAAACCTTGGCAGTATAAAATTGAAGATTCCTCCTTTCCAAGGCAAGAATGATCCTAAGGCATATTTGGAGTGGGAAAGGAAGATTGAAATGGTGTTTGACTGCCACCATTACTCTGAGGAAAAGAAGGTCAAACTTGCAGAATTGAGTTCACAGAGTATGCTATGGTTTGGTGGGATCAGTTAGTCACTAGTAGAAGAAGATATGGTGATCCTCCAGTGTCTACATGGGATGAGATGAAGCGTATCATGAGGAAGAGATTTGTTCCTACTCATTACTACAGAGAGTTATGCCAGAAGCTCCAAGGTCTTACCCAGGGCTCAAAGAGTGTTGAGGATTACTACAAAGAGATGGAAATAACCATGATCCGAGCCAATATCCAGGAGGATGCAGAAGCTACTATGGCTCGTTTTCTTCAAGGCTTAAATCGTGAGATTGCCAATGTAGTAGAGTTGCAGCATTACATGGATTTAGAGGAGATGCTACATGTGGCCATCAAAGTGGAAAGGCAACTCAAAAGGAAAGGTACATCCCGTTTTACTTCTAGTTTAGTTCATGTTTGGAAATCTAACACCTTTCATAGGGATGATAAGCCTGTGTCTACGCCTAAGTCAGAGAGCTTTGTTAAGCCCAAGCTTGAGGGCCCCCCAAAGCCCAAGACTGAATCTGCCCAAGCATCCCAAAGCAGGACACGTGACATTAAGTGTTTCAAGTGTTTAGGTCATGGACATATTGCCTCTCAGTGTCCCAACCGTAGAGTTATCATCATGCTTGAGAATGGAGATGTTGAGAGTGAAGGTTCTGAAATCGGTGTAGAAGATGAGATGCCTGCGTTAGAAGATGTTGACGAAGAAGAAGTTGTTGAGTATGTTGCTCATGGTGAAGCACTTGTTGCTAGGCGTGGTCTTACTACTCATGTGAAGTTTGAAGATGAGGCACAGCGCGAGAACATCTTCCATACGAGATGCCATATTAGTGACAAGGTATGTACTGTAATCATTGATGGTGGGAGCTGTACTAATGTTGCTAGCACATCCCTTGTTGATAAATTAAAGTTGCCCACTACCAAGCATCACCACCCATATAAGTTGCAGTGGATTAATGACTGTGGTGAAGTGAACGTGGTGAAGCAGGTCTTGGTTCCTTTTTGTGTTGGAAGTTATCGGGATAAGGTGTTGTGTGACGTGGTGCCCATGCAAGCTAGCCACCTATTGCTGGGTAGACCGTGACAGTATGATCGTAGAGTCATCCACGATGGTTACACTAACCATTACTCCTTTACTACGAATGGCAAGAAGATCACTCTTGTTCCCCTTAGCCCCACGGAGATTTATGAGGACCAATTAAGGCTAAAGGAGCAACATGACGAGCAAAGGAAGCAAGCTAAAGAAAAGAAGGAAAACAAGGACAGCAAAACAGTGAGCTGCTATGCCAAACCCCGAGATGTGAAGATTGCATTTCTTGCTAAGTCTCCTATCCTGTTACTCTTATTTAAAGATTCTTATTTTATTGATGCTGAACTCCATGATACTTTGCCTACTGATGTTGTCTCATTATTGCAGGAGTTCGAGGATGTCCTCCCTGAAGAGATCCCAAGTGGATTACCACTGATTCGTGGGATCGAGCACACGATTGACCTTATCCCTGGAGCTGCCATTCCTAACCATCCAGCCTACAGAAGTAATCCCACGGAGACGAAGGAGCTACAAAGGCAAGTTGAGGAGCTTATGAGGAAAGGTTATGTGAGAGTAGTCTTTGAGCCTGGTGATTGGGTTTGGATGCATATGAGAAAGGAGAGGTTTCCTGTTCAGCGACGAACCAAGCTACATCCCCGAGGAGATGGACCATTCCAAGTCACAGAGAAGATCAACGATAATGCCTACAAATTGGATCTTCCTGGTGAGTATGGTGTATCTGCTACTTTTAATGTTTCTGATCTTTCTCCCTTTTCTTTTGATGAAGATATATGCGATTTGAGGACAAATCCTTTTGAGGAGAGGGGGAATGATGGAGATCCACTTGCTCGTGATGTTCGTGATGCTAAGGATCCATTAGTCATCCAAGAAGGTCCAATTACCCGAGCTCGAGCTAAGAAGACGCAACAAGCCCTGGCCTCATTAATGCAACAAGCTCTGGCATCATTGAAGTGTCAAGGAAGCTTCCATGAAGAGTTCCAAGACATCTATACTTGCTTGGAAGCCCAAACGACATGAGCATGGTTTACTGTCTTATTTTAGCTTAACAATAAGATGGGCTAAGTATTTGGATAGCCCACGTTTGAGTCTTGTTGTGTTTTGGACTATTTATTTTATGTAACTAGGTTTAGGCATGAATTTGGGTTTAGTCTTATTTTCTGTTGGTGTTAATTCCAGCCCACTTGTTTATGGGCTTAAGTGCTAGGTATTATTATAAATACCTTGTAAACGCTATTGATGAACAGATCAGTAAAATTGAATTTTCAGAATTTGAGTGTGCCTTTCTCTTGGGTTCCCTCTCTACTAGGCTTATCAAGGTCTTCTTCCTTGTGGCGCCTCCTTCTTCACCATCCACCATTGCTATACCTGAGGTTCTCGAATTCTTATTCGTAGGGTCAAGGTCCAATACCTTTGGGTTCGAGTCTCTTTAGGCTTCGAGTCTAGGTTTCAGAAGTTTGTCCTGTTGCGTTTTAGCTCCTTCAAATTCCAAGCTACGTTTCTCTTATCCGTGCGCATCAGTTACCAAAAATTTTAATTTTGCCTTTCGCGATTTGACTTCATTTTAAACATTCAGTCTAACCTTCAAAATATTTTATTTAGTCATAAAATATATCTATTTAACATGTTCTAATCACTAGTTAGGCTTTTGTTGGGGTTTGACTGTTCAATTGGGCGAAATAACCAAATAACCCTAAGGGTCGAATTGCACAATTTTTGGCAGTTTCGTGCGATTCAGTCTATCAATCAACATGGCATAAAACTTTGTCACAAGAGAGTTTACCTATGACTGTCAGTTGGTCAAAAGTCAAATTAATTTGATCGGTATCCACAAAAATTTCACTGGCCTATGACTTAGTTGCCATTTTCAAAATTGTTGCACTTTTTGCAAAACATACATAAACAGATGAGTTTGAGATATAGATTCTTACTATCTCTATATTTAGCTCTAAATATCGAATCCTCCAAGTTTCACCTCTATTAGGACACTAAAAGTTTAGTGGGGCCCACCATCTAGTTCCCTTTTGTACCTATAAAACAAGTAGCATTTAAACACTTATGAGACATATAATCTTCTAACTTCACTAATAATATGTACGGATGGCAGAAAAAATGAATCTCACATAAGTACTCTTAAGTTTTTATTATTTTAAAATATTTATCGATATAAAGCTAACACTCTTCATAATGCTTTGGAAATTAAAAAAAAATTATTGGACATAGTTGTTCATTTCAAAATATGGTGATTTCTCAAAAGTTATGTTTGACCATCAAGGGTGTTTCTTGCCCTTATTGCAAGTAATAAATACCTTCATTAATAGTCATTTGAACACATTATGTATTTTCATTCTAAGAATCAGATTTCTCTTGTACTATTCCTTTTACTAGTTCTGGTTAAAGTGACTTCAAGAAGAACTAGCAGTGCAATCTAATTTTTGTTTATAGTAAGCATTGTACCGTAAGAATAACGTTTTTAACATCATTTGCACCATCGTTAGAAAATGAATGTTCTTAAGATAGCTCCTGAAAGTGCCTTGCCTAAGAACTTTTTCTTCAAGTTGACTGCATTATTCTACCAACTACAATCAACTATACAACAAGTTAAGAACAATAGTGATTCAAGGTGGCGACTGTTATAATCAAACCTTATGTTTATAAAGTGGAGAAACTAAAGAGATTCAATAGATTGAATTACAAGAGATGGGGTACAGAGAATTACTACCAAATCAGTCTCTTGAAAGTTGCATATGTACTTAATGAGTACTTTCCTTAAGAAGTAAGTGGTGATATACAACTTTTAGCCAAGCAACAAAAGTGGCTTGAAGACATTTATATATGCCAACATATAATTCTTCAAGCACTCAACAACTCCTTGTTCAATGTATTTTACAAACACAATATGACTTTATAATAATGGCATGTTATTGAGAAGAGGTATGAGAATGAGGATACCAGGAATGAATGCTTCTTTGTGAACATGTATGCGGACTTTAAAATGACAGACTCTAAACTTGTCATTGAACAGGTTAATGAATTGAATGATATTACTATTTAATGTAATGCTATTGGAGAACCAATTTCTAAAACTTTTCAATTGTCTAGCATTATTGGTTAACTACTTCCTTCTTGGAAAGATTACCAAAGGTATTTGAAACATAACAAAAGATCATTTACTTTGGATGAATTGGTTAATTATATCCAAATTGAAAGTGCAGTCTAGATGAGAGATAAAAAGGATAACAATGTGCATAATATTGAAGGTCTTATATAAGGGTGTAATTGAGCTTGAGCTGAGCCGATATAGTGGGATGCTCGAGCTCTAGCTCGACTCAAAAACTTGTTGCTTGGTACTTGGCTCGAGCTCGGTCGAGCCTTAATTTTTGAGCTCAAGATTAAAATCGAGCTACTCGAGCTCGCTCAATTAAGCTCGTTTTCTGAGCTCGATTGAATGCCCGAACTCAAGCTCGACTAAATACTCGAACTCGAGCTCAAATTAATTTTTATAATATAAAAATATTGTGTATTAATTAAATATAATAAAATTTAATAGTTTTTAATAATAATAGTAGCAATAACAATACAACAACAGTAATAAAAAACTTTACATAAAAATCAAAATAACTAAAGTCCATACAAATTACACACAACACTGATGTCAGAATAAAAAGTTTTATACATAATTTTGATAATGATATTGTGGCTTGAGTTGCTCAGCAAAACATGAAGCTTGATACCTAAAATCACACATTTCAAGTCAAACTAGTAAAGAGTTATCTCAATTAAACAAGAAATATAATAATATTTGTCGTAAACATTTAAGCACCAGTATCTCATGTATAGTTAATCCCCATAATCAAGAAAAGTTTCCACAATTTCATTTCCCCGAGAAAGTAATAGTACCCAATCAACATCTCATAAATTTACTTTCTCATTGTCAAAAATTGACAAACCCAACAACATACAAGAAAAATTAGCTTACCCAATACAATTTTTATTTAGCTCTCTGGTTGACAAAGACGATAGATATCACTGAGACTGAGTCATCTCCACACTGCACACGACAATAAATTAAATAAGAATAAAATCAACATGTTGTAAATGGGATAGAGAAGTCTGGAGACTTACACAAGCCCCTCTTCAATAAGTTCCTAGTTCCCACATATCAGCTCATGGTTAATAACACAAAATAAAATACACAGAAGGAAGAGAAACTAGTTCCAAAGAAAATAAGGGAAAGGTGTGTCGGATCTGATGTCGGGGGTTAGGTGTAATGGATCTGGTGTAAGAGGGGTTATGTGTGTCGGATCTGGTGCCAGAGGGAGCTAAGTGTGTTAGATCTGGCGCAAGAGGGGCTAGGTGCGTTGGAACTGGTGCCAGAAGGAGCTAAGTGTGTCAGATCTGGTGCAAGAGGGGCTAGGTGCGCCGGATCTGATGTCGGAGGGAGCTAAGTGTGCTAGATCTGGCCAGAGGGCGTTACGTGCGTCAGATCTGTGCCAGAGGGCGTTACGTGCGTCAAATTTGTGCAGACTACGGCTAAAACGTAAACAGCGGCTAGAACGTGAGGAAGAGAGGGGCTGGTCCGTTGGTGTGGGGGCGCCGGAGCTGAGGTGCAACACCGGATATGGGAGGGACTTCTCGGGTTGGCAGTCATTGCTAGATTGGACATTGGGAGGTACGGCTGGTTTGGAGGGGATGAACCGATGAAATAGTGAAAATGTGAAAGATAGAAAATGTGCAATAAGTTAGGGTTTCTGAAATCTAAAGGCATATAATAATAAATGGGTAAATAGGTAATTACACATAAAATAATAAAATATATATTAAAATATTAAAAGCTCGATAAGGCTCGCAAGCTACTCGAGCTGAGTATGTTAATACTCGAACTCGGCTCGCTTGATAGCTTGAGTAGTTCGAGCTCGAGTTTGGCTCGAAAAAAATCGAGCCAAATTCTAGTTTTTTTCGAGTCGAGCTCGAGTAGCTTGCAAGTACTAGTGTATCATTTACACCCCTAGTCTTATACATTCAAGAGAGAACAAAACTCATCACAACAAGAGACACAAAAGCTCTTTTAAGAGAAAGGGAAGGTTTAACAAGCTTGGTAAGAACTTTAAGAAGAAGAAAGGTTTCTATAGATTTGTCAAATGGGTCGTGCTGGTCCGCAACGACTCATTAAAATATCGATTTATGTATTAATAGAGTGTGCTAATCTAACATCTTTTTTTAATGAGTCATATTGGCACGGTCCATGAAGGTTAAGGGTATAACCCAGCATGACACATGATCCATAATCCTTTGGGTTATACTAGCCTAAGCATGATGCTTTTTTTTTTCATGTCGGCCCCAATCATAAATTTTTAAATGGTTTATTATTTTTTAAAAGTTTTTTATCCATTATTTAAAATACACATGTGAGATAAATAAAATTAAATTGAAATGAAAATGACACATTATTTATTTGGTTCTAGAAAATGCCAACATCTACGAAGATGGATAATAAAATCCAATAAATAAAGATATTAATTTATAATCCAATAAAAAAAAAGGCACAAACGCTCACGTGCGCACAAAAGAGATTATAAGATACAATTATTGTTTTATTTCTCCTTCTTATCATTTGATGATTTACTTCTATAATATGCTTTGTCTTGTGCTCGGACTTCTTTATCTATCCAATCTTTAAGTAAAATGCATATTGCGATAATATCTGCCTATATTTTTATTTTTCTTTATTTTGTAAAATAAGTTAATTGTTGACTTCAAATAGTTTTTTTTTTCAAATATTTGTCATTCAACTCATCCAAATAAATTGAAATAAATATTTTTTAGAAATTCTATGAGCCAACCGAAAAAACTTTAAGGAATTATGAATTATTTCATAAAATTAAGTTTTTAATTACAATGAAATAAAATTTTTAAACTTAATTTCTTGAAATAAAATATCAAAATTTTATTTTCATTTCTTTATAGAGTTCGAGAGTTTATTTTAGTATTATCTCAAAATATTTTAATATGAATAACATAAATTATAAAATAATTTATCATATTATTTCACAAAAGTTAGTTAAAATCATTGTAAAACCACATAGAAAATGAGACGTTGACAATCGAAACCAATATATGGAGTAATAAATTTTACAAAGTTGGTGAGTAAATTTTTTCAAGTTGGATAAACAAAATAAAAATATTTGAAAAATCAAGTTACCATCATTGTATTAAGATCCAAAATTTTTATTCATTAAAAAAAAAGATCCAAAATTTTTAACGTGTGACATGTTAGATGATGTGACAATAGCACATGATAGATCTCAGATGATGTGGTGCGACACTGCCACTTTAGTGCTATTACCCTTCATCGACAAAGTGACAAAAAATATCAGAATAATGGTGATGAAATCATAATTTTTCATGATTTGATAATTAAAATACAAAATCGACTAAAGTTGGGGGATATATGTGTAATTTGCCCTTATTTTTTTTATAATACTATTTTGTTTAATTAATGTAATAATTATTTATAAATTATGATTTACGTGTTAAATGTTTCACTTGCAATATACCGTGTAAGGAAGGACTAATACATGTAAGCAGCTTTTAGCATCTGATTGTATTGCCAACTCAATTTGTTGTTGTGAGCCATTGCCTTAGATATTTTATGCAGGAGTACTGGATCTGCCCTGCCCATTTACCAATATTAATATCTTACAGGAACAAAGACAATGGCTATAATAAAACATCACAATTATGTCTCATGGGCTCATTATTATCTCTGAACAAAGTCCCCCAAAATAAAAGCTAGGATTAGCTCTAGCTCAACCAGTTGAATGAATGCATTATGCAGCTGCCTAACCTGAAGATTTTCATTTTATTGTTTCCATAGCTTTAAAAGTTCGTAGATATTAGGAGATTGATAAGCATCTTCATAGCTCTGTGCTAGGATCAAGAAAAAAGCGAAGGGACCAAAAGAAAAGCAGAGTGGGAAAACTAATGCACCAGCATGTGGAGTTCAATCATGATGAGACCTAATCAAACATCTGGTATAATTTAGATGCGTGGTCCATAAACTAATGAGAACCTTTAATGCATACCATCATATATGTATCCAATTGGTCAACGTTTTCATTGACTGCCTTTTGTAGTGCCACAGGCAAGAAGCAGAGATCATTTCTCATTGCAAAGCCCAGCAATCTACAAATTATATGTAAAATAATAAAAGATAAGAATTAACCAATCAGGGAATACATGCTTCATGCATTATCACTGGAGCAAAAGACTGCATCGAATAGATTATCCAGTGATGTAAACAGCTGATGTTATTGTTCCTTACTGATGTTAACGACAATAACATTACATAGATTCCTTAAAGCATGAGAGAAATATCAAGCACCAAGAAATTTAGTGCTTGGTGGATAATCAAAGTTTCCGAACATTAACAGTGTGCATGGTTCTAGATAATGGATAACAAAGTTGCTTAGTTTTTGAAAATATTGATGCAGATCAAGTTGTTCATCCTACATATCTGGGGATCCAATACTTTTAGCAAGACATAGTATCCAGCATAACTACAGAAACACAAACTCATGGGTTACCTTGAAGAGAAATAAAAATAAGAAGTCTAACTTTCCATGTATAACCATTTGACAAATACCATTGCTGAGAATAGGGTAGCTTTATTATCTGAGGTGGACACTTCTTCCACCTTTTGTTCTTCCAGGACAGAGATCTCACATACACATGAAGATGATTGCTCTTTCAATGAAAAGGAAAAACTATGGAACCAACAATGTTATGACTGTATTTCTAACAAGCAGAAATAGCATCGAGCTTCTATGCATCACTGCCAGAAAGTACAAGCATAGAAAATCAGAATTTGAAGTGCACAATCAAGAATTATTGGTCCAAACAAGAGCAAGCAGTTGTTAATCCTATTTGGCAAATTGTAATGTCAACACAAGGAAATTCCTTGTAAACTATACTATTTTTTTTCAGTTAAAAAAGGTAACAAATAACAATGCCATGCTTTCAAAGAATTCAGGCATATAGCAGAACTATATAAATTGAGATACACAATTTTGAGCAGCTATGCCACAATGGCCACATATAAAGCTGCCTTGACAGATCACTGATAGGGATGGCTAACATTCCTTGCAGGAAAAGTCCTTTGTTGTGTTCTAAGTTAATAAAATTTCCCCTTACAAGGAAAGCATTAGAACTGAAAGTAAAGCCTGAAGAAATGTACAAAACTCCCTTGCTTTTCAGTTTCACAACAGCAGTCTACTATTACAATTTGGAAATATCAAGATTACGCGAATTAACTATTCACTTTTGGTCTTTAAGATTCTCATTTTGCAGATACTTCAACACTCCATATGCAACAGTTCCAGCAAGAAACAAGACAACAGTTGGAGTGAAAGATGGGTACAAGTACTTCACAAAGAACTTATCCCACTCTTCTGGTAGGAAGCCTGTAAATATAAAACAGCTAGTAAGTTATCTGGTGGACACAACTCAGCTTCAAATGTTACCAGAAATATTTTTCACACTTTGACATAGACATGGCCAACATCATGGTATAAATGAAATCATCATCCATTTATCAGAGGTAAATGGATAGTAAAGCGGTTCTGCAGGCCCCCATTTTCTAATAAAGCAGGGGATTAAAAACAATAACCCTAATAGTATAGGACAGAAAACAAAAAGTGATCAATCTTTCCATACATCTTTCTGAAGAATGAAGAACCTAAACATCATCGTATGGTGACAAATTATTAGGAGCCAGAAATCCAAATGCAAACAAGCATGTCAGTAGAAAAAATTGTAACATCGATGTTTCCGGTCCATCATCTAATGGAGGATGACATTGATGTGTTCTTTTCTGAATCAGATATGACCAAGTGCTTATAAATAGTGAACATGTTATGGAATGCTATGCTTCGTTGCCTTTCACTGGACAAGACTGAGGTTGTCTCTTGGTCTCGATAAACATGATATATAGCAGTTTCAAAGGTTTAATCCAATCTCAAATGTGCTAATTATGAGCACAGTAATATCCGCAATTGCTGTAGTGACTAATGATCCAACAAAATTCCTAAACTTTCTGGATGTCCGAAATTTCTTAAACAGAAAGTATTCTTTCTCCTATAAATTTTCAACTTCAATCTCATTTTTCCTAAAATCAGGTTCAAATGTTAAGCCATATTTATACCAAAATGAAATCAGTCTCCACAACACAACCTCAAATAAACAGAAAAAAGAACAATAGTATTAATTTCTAGACACACCTGAAGCAGCAAGAACAATGCCTTCCACAAGAATGAGCCCACCAAGCCCCAACCACGCCAGCAGAAAAGCACTCTCATTTTTTCTTTGTTCCTCAGCTTTAACCTCTTCTTCTTTGCTCACAAACTCAGGTTTCTCAACCGGCGATCGCCTTATTATCGACGCTCTCTCTCTTTTTCCCTTCTGCTTCTTCTTGCTGCTGCTTATGCTTGACTTGCCGGAGGGTGAGGATGAAGAAGAGGGGGAGCCAAACCCTTGGCCCGGTGAGGCGAGCTTCTTGGGCGAGGAGGTGGGGTCGGGAGTGGGCTCGGCGTCGACAGTGGGCTTCTGGGATTTGATTGAAAATTTGGGTTTCGGGAAGATGAAGTGGCGGAGATAGAGTCCGTTTAAAGAACATGGAGTGCGGATTTGTAGCGCCATTTTCAGTCTAGTTGGTTAAACTGACGCGTGCGCTTCATCTTTTGTGTTTATGGATTTTTGTTTATATTTCTTTTTTTTCTCCCATCAAATTCTAGTATTTATTATTGAACCCCTCTATTTTCCTGAAAAATTAAAATTGTCGGACAAACCCCTTTTTATATTTTCTAAGAATTTTACTTACAATAATTTAGGAGTAGACCTCTTCAAGCATCGGATTATTCATTCAAATTCAAAGTTTCATCATTTTCTAAGCTGATTTGAATAAAAATATTAAGTCTTTTAAATAAATTTAACTTAAAAATCAAGATTCGTTTAAGAATGATAGGATTTGGATTTACCATTTCAAGCTTGAATCTATCCCATTAACAATAATTTTTTTACTATTTTATATTAATGTTTTTTTTCATTACTTTTACTTTTTTTTGTATAATTTAGTTTGAGTTTGTATTTTTCATACTTTAATTTAAATTTTAATGTTTTTGTAGACTTTTTGTAAAAATTTATTCAACTAATTTTGTTATTTTTATTAAAAATCATCTATTTTAATTATTTTTTTGTATTTTATTATATTTTTGAAAAAATTTGAACAAGTTTAACTTATTCATTATATATAAAAATGGATTTGAACAAAAATTAGGCTAAAAAACAAGTCAGATCAGGCTTGAACTCAATCTTACTTTTTTTAATATCTTAACTAAATTTAATTCGAATTTGATTAATCCGACTCATGAAACAGGTTTATTGAAGAGGACTTAAAGAGATATTTATCAAAGTGATAATAAATCAAAAATCCTAAAATTCATAATTAAATAATTTACAAATTGATATATATATATAAATATGTTCATCTTAAATTAAAAGAGTTGAAAAGAAAAAAACAATGGAGTTCCCGGCTAATTGCCTACGCACCAAAGGCAGAGAATATGTCACGAACCCTTAATCCAACTGAGGAAGTGAGTGAGCAGTGAGCACCAGTTGCCCACTGTCCAGTTTCTGATTCTAATGTTTTGATTCCTTTCGACCTTTCCTTTCTTCTTGGAGAATTTCTAATTATACTCACCATTTTACTCTTTTCTACTCCAACCTGCATACCCCACAAAGAAAGCATTACAAAACCCATTTTTTTGATCGTTTTAACCCTCTACCACATTTTACCTTAACAACAAAATCTCGTCGATTGAATCTAAGTCTTTCTTCTCGAAAGTAGTTCTTCTCCATCGTTCTCCATCAATAGGTAAAATGTGGTTTAGGATAGGTTGCATGAGGGCCCCTGCTCATGTAGGTTGCCCTAGGCGAGGGCGCCAGCCTCGCCCAGGTTCTCGCATAGGTTGCGATGCGCAGAAGTAGAGCTTATGTACAAGTATTGTTGCGCGAATTCCTCTATACTGTGCAAGCAAGGTTACGCACTATCTATGCCTCCGTGCAACTATTTTTGCACGATGCTGTAGACTTTGTGCAGTTGCCAAGTCCAATAGCACAACGGATTGATTCTGTACCAGCAAACCATATTGTTCCGAGTCTTCTCTATACGTTCTAGCTTTATAAATAAGATCGGTGCGGATAAAGTCCGAAATCAGTAACCTTCGTTCCTTTCTTTTTAAGTCAAATACCAAAAAACTTCCTCTCCTTTCAGTTGAGCATCTAAGAACCTGCCTTCCCCAGAGCAGAGTTATTTCTTATAATTCTAAGAGGATTTCAAAAGCGACAGATCTTATTTCTAATAGCAAAGAAGGCTAGGCTCCTCGAACCAAATTCTATGGCTACTTCAACAAAGACCCTTTTTACTGGACGAGAAATGTTATTATGACAAGGAGTTCTTGCGCATTAGGGAGGCTTTCGCACAAAAATACTTGTGTTGCTGGGCTGGAAGAGAGGGTTAAAATGGTCATAAAATTAGATAGATTTAGTTGTTTTCTTTTTAGCGTTCCAATGGGGTAGAAAGAGCAAAAATGTGAGAATTTCTAAACCCACCCCACGTTTTGCTGAGTTTACCCCACCTCGTTATTACACAATAAATTTAGCTTATTAAATGATGATTTTAACCCTGCAAGATCACGCTGCCACGACCCTTGCACTAGGAAATTTGCGCAAAGCTTCGTATTTCGCGCAAGTTCGCCCAACTTCACTTCAGTGAACATGTACAGTTCGCCCAACTTCACTTGGGCGAAACTGCGCATGTTCGCCCAAGGAAGTTTGGGCGAACTGCTCATGTTCGCTTGCTCAAACTATGCATATATGCATAAGCGAACTTGCGCGAAAAGCCAAAGTTCGCGAAAGTGCACTTGCGCTATTACAAAAAATCATTGCGCGTGCACATTCCCCCTTACAATACCTACTAAATTTACAGAAGAATTTTACCTGAACAGCAGGAGCCTCGTACCAGGAAGGAGGAAGAAGGAAGGAGGAGAAGGAGAAGGAGAAGGAGGAAGAAGAAAGAAGGAGCCGACTATGAAAGCAAATAAGAGTAAAAATATCTTTTAGTTAATATGATTGTTTGGATGGGGCATGTTTAGTAATATGTGGGGTGCAAATAGAAGTTTCCAAAAAAATGGGGTATGTATAGAATTGCTCTTTCTTCTCTCCACCACAATAATAATAAAAAAAAAGAGAAGGTAAAATCTCCCAAACTAGTTTCATCCGCCACCCAAATCCATGCTCTTCATCCGAACCTAGCCTCCTCACTCTCTCCGGTATCTCTGCTTACTTTAATGGACAGCTTCGCTTCCTCTGTCTCTCATCGCTTTCCCTCATGGCCATGTCTCTCCTCCCTTTCCCGCCATTTCACTTCTTCTCTCCTCGCTCAACCCCACGCCCATCCTTCATTTGCTCGCTATCTGCTGGAGCCAACGCCCGCTCTCGCTCTGCCGTTCTCTGGTTCAAGCACGATCTCCGGCTCGACGATCACCCCGCGCTTTCCGCCTCCGCTCAGACGCACCGTTCTCTTCTCCCTCTCTACGTCTTCGATCACCGCATTCTCTCTCGTCTGTCCTTCCTTTATTCTACAACTTCACCTTTTTTTTCTAGTTTTCTTTTTGAATATTAAGATTCGCCTAGTAAATATCGAGTTTTGAGAAACTTTTTGAAATTCGAAATTGTATTACCGTATTCAGGTTACTCTGACGAAATGCTGGAACTACTTCTCTTCGCATTGGAAGATTTGAGAAACTCTTTGAAGGAACAAAGCTCCAATTTGATGATTCGATTTGGTAACGTTGAAAATGTCATTACAGAGATTGTAAAAGAGGTTATATTCTATCTTACGTTTTTTTTCTTCCGTATCAAACCAAAAAAGAAAACTTCAGTCCTTTGACTCGTTTTTGTTTAATTTATCGCTGAGCATCGGAACAGGTGAAAGCTAAGGATGTGTTTGTTGAAGAAGAGGTAGAGTATGAAATGCGTCAGATGATTGGAGTTGTCAAGCAGAAATTGGAAACGTCGTCGTCTGTAGATGGCAACCCGGACATTGTCATGTGGAGGACTCCATTTTATGATGTTAAGGTGGGCATGTTTTCTGATTCTGTTAGCATTTGAATTTCCTCACAGATTAAGTGAAACTCTTTCATTATATATAATGATAAATTTATTTGGTTTTTCAATTTCTGAAGTTTTCCTTGTATTCTTATAATGTGCTATGCAGAAACTGAAGGACCTGCCTGCAACATATAATGACTTCAAAAACCTTAACTTATCACCAACCCTGCCTCTTCCTCTGGCAAAATTACCTGTTGTAGAAACCGAGTTGGACTGGGGTAAGTTTCTGCTGGTAATTTGAAAAGCTATTAGTACATATATTTCTCCTAAATTCGCCTATTTTAAAATTTTTTTCATGCATTAGTGATAGTTTGCAGAGGTTTTGTCTATGTATTATGGCTGTGGAACCTAAGAATTCAAATATGAATCAGGTCGTCTGCCTACTTTTAGCGATCTTAAGGAATTTATCAAAGAGAAACCAAGCAAATCAAAAGAGAGTTGGAATTTGATGAAAGAGATGCCAGCTGAATTCATATTGAAGGAGAATTTGTCAAAACCATCAGGAACCAAAATAAACAGTTTGAATTTCAAAAGCATTGAGCAAAGAAGACTAGATAAATCTGTTTTTGTTACGCGGAAAGGTCATATTGTGGGAGGTGGGACAAAGTCCGTGCTGAATGCATTGGCTGCATACCTGAGATACTTGGAGGGAACAGCTCGAGATGACTGGAAAGAGTATGTGATGGATTTACACCACCTAATTCATTTTAGTTGTGCCTTGAGATTTTTGTGAGGATGTTTAGGTATTGTTAGTGTTTGAGATGTTGAGAGGTTTTTCGATATGCAAAACGAATTTGTCTGAACCTGTGCTTTCCTAGGATAGGCTGTCAATTGTATTCTATCTGTATGACATGGAAAGAGTGTGATTTGAAGGATTACATGGACAAGTTCAAACTGCCTTTATGTTTTAATTAGCTAAATTTACTTTGAATTGATTTTGTTTTAGGGTACATGAAAGGCTTCGCAATGCTGAAACTAGGGACGGAGCCTCTTTTGCTTCACTTTTTGGCCCTGCTCTTTGTCTTGGCATTATATCTAGAAGGAGAGTGCATTATGAAGCTATCACTTACGAGAAAGAGCGAAATGCTGGGTTCCTATCTCCATTTGGATATTCTGCTGCCACTGTTGCTGCGGCGGCTGACACTGTATGCTCCACGGAGGTAATTGCTGCGTTAGATTGGTATTTGTACTAATAGAAATGCTTAATTGATGATTCTTCTGAATGGTTTTATTCTTTGTATGATATTCATTGAAAGCTTTTTTCTCTTCTTAGGTTTGGTAGACAATTTTTAGTGCCAGGACTTCTAAAGCATTACAGTTGATTTTGTTGGCAGTGGTTTTGGCTTTTGGCTCTAAGAAGTCAACTAAATAATGAAGGATTGTACTCTATACGGATTTGGAGATGGCGTGGACATCTAATTCAGGTTGGCCATCAACAACTAATTCATACCTTTGGCATTTAAATTTTGCATTGTAGTTTATTTTGTGATTAATTACTTCTGCTAGGATAAGAGATTTTATGCATTCTTGATATACTTTAGCACTTAATTGTCTTTGGGTAATAGATTTCCGTAATTTATCCTTAAGAACCAACTTTTTTTCCAGTATACAGTAGTTGGCAGTGAAGGTCCTGCTACTCTGCTTGTGCATGGTTTTGGTGCCTTTCTTGAGCACTACCGTGACAATATAAATAGCATAGCTGAAAGTGGAAACCATGTCTGGGCAATCACAATGTTAGGATTTGGCAAATCAGAAAAGCCCAATGTTGTGTATACTGAACTCCTATGGTCTGAACTTCTGAGAGATTTTATCATCGAAGTTGTGGGTGAGCCAGTGCATCTTGTAGGCAACTCAATTGGTGGTATGTTATCAAGTCTAACCTACATTGTATTAAAACTGCCCATTACAATTTCTTCCTCTCTAGCTGAAAGTAGCTTATCTGTTTCACTCAACAATTTGTTATTTCTTTTCGTTAGTCATCTACTTATTCAGTTATATCCCCAGGTTATTTTGTCGCTATTGTTGCTAGTCTCTGGCCTGCTTTGGTCAAGTCTGTAGTTCTTATCAACAGTGCTGGTAGTGTTATTCCTGGATTTTCTTCTCAGCGGTTTTCTAATGTAAGTCCAGCCAAACAATTCATAAGTTTTCTGATCTTAATTTGTATCTAACCTAATTTTATGAATTATGACATATGTGCTTGCTTGTTTGTCTCTGAAAGCTATCTCTTTTGTTTGTTATTGCTGAGAAATTGTACTAATCTACCATCAACTTGATAATTATTTGGCGATGATGTTTGCCTCTCATGCTATTTTATACGCTTACTCTGTTAAGTTAAAACGGAAAAATGGTGTTAAGGACAAGTTTTCATTCACTCTTGTGGTTTTGAGAAATAGCCTAGTATCAAATTACAGTTTGAACTATTGTCCCCATCTTTTGATATTCGATATATACTTTTTTCAGGAGAGGCGAACCTCAGGCGCTGCAAGGCTGGGTGCTCAACTCCTTTTATTCTATTTGAGGTTGAATATCAGGAACATAGTTAAAAGCTTCTACCCAACTGTAAGGTTTTTTCATTGTTGCTTCCTACTTACTTATATTGCCTTTTCTTTTGCATTCCGGCCTTAGTTCAATAGCCACTTTTGCAGAAAATCCAGCGAGCTGATGATTGGCTTATTAAAGAAATGCTGAGAGCAGTATCCTCTGTTATTTGTAGTATATGAGCATGTATGTGCGCGCACACACACACACTACTCAAAACCACAAAATGTTTGGAGGAAGTAGGATCTAATATCTTGCTGCTTGAAGGAAATGATCTTGACATACTCAAGTCCTATGATCCTGGTGCAGTAGTGGTCCTGGAAAGTATTTTCAGCTTTGACCTCTCAATCCCTCTGAACTGTCTCTTGCAAGGATATGCGGAAAAGGTTCTAATATTGCAGGTAAATTCCCATCTCTCTCAATGGCTTGTGGTTCTGTTGTCTATTAGATTTGGTTACTTATGAGCATTTCATTCTGTATATCTTGTTAGGGAATGAAAGACCCTCTGGCAGACTCCAAGGCCAAATTAGCCATGCTCAAAGAGCATTGTCCAGGAATTGAAACGAGGGAATTGGATGCTGGTAATGATCTTTTCGATCTCCAAAGCAGTATTGTCTATTCTCCCAATTTACTTTTCACATTTAATGGTTCCCCATTTTTAACATTACAGGCCATTGCCCGCATGATGAGCAGCCAGAAAAAGTTAATTCCACCATCCGTGAATGGATAATAGCTATTGAAAGAAAACTACCTTCAAACTCTTATTTGTAGCACCATGCATTCCTTCCAAACTCACCCTCATTTCTATCTGAATGCCCTAGTTCGTTAAATCTAGCCTAGGTTATTGCAGGGCTCGTATAAATCTTATAAATGTCAGATTAAAATTGAATAGCTCGGTGGTGTTAGGTTATAGTCGGACCGATTTTCAATACCAAGTTGCCTGTAAAACATAATCTTTGATGGTGATTAATTAATGTAGAACTCGTGAAATCTTTGAGAATTTGGACTGTTTTACAGAAAGCATCAGTCCATGACATTGCCAATATCCTCGACTATCCAATGGTTGATAGCCTTCACCCAATGCTACGTTGTATTGGAATGAATAAGAAAGCAGTCCGCACAGTTCCATCACAGATGGTTAGGAATCTTATAAAAAAAAAAAAAGAAACCTACCTGGCATAGCGTGCCCTCTCGCATTATTTCTTCAGTGAAAAATATAATAATGTTCAACCTGCTTGCCAAATAAATTACAGAATCTGTATCCTAATTTACAAGTTAAAAGAATGATTCACAAGGCACAGCTGCATATTCAACTGCCAAAAAGCCAATAATGCTATAAATCATTTAACAGAACCATGTCGCGTGTCCCTTTACCGCCGTACTCTATTTCTACCTCAAGTTTTGTTAATTTTATTCTTTACCCCCTGCATCCAGTTTTGATACTTCTATCTCCAGTCACTTGCTAAATAAGCTGTTTTTTCTTCTGTCAGCTTCAATTCTTCCAAACAACATATGATATTGGGAACTATCCCTCCGTTGTGATACCTTACAATCTCATCCCCCGCTAGACCAGTCAACAAATCAGCTGGTTCTTTGGCTCCTCCATGCTGCAAAAGTTTTGTTCTGAGCACTGTTCCTGTGGTCAGTGATAGAGGATCCTCTTGGCATAGCTTCTTCCATATGGTTGCCGCGAAACACTTGGCATACAAGTAGCTGTAGTAACCTACCAAATTAAAAAGCAGAAATCATCAAATAAAAAGTAGCGCAAACATATTCCATTCCAGTCCCAACCACAATGAAATAATAACTTAACATCCTTCTCTGAGGGATTTGCCCAGCATTAAGGAAGCAGCTAGGAAATCAATTCAATTCGTAAAAAATTCTATTAAATTTTAATTCATAATAGTAGTAATTATAATAAAAAAGGTAGTAAATAGATCAGATTCAGATGTACTATGTTGCCCAAATAAGATCTAGGGTAGTTAGCAAATGGAAAAAACCAGCAACCCAACCCATTAGCAAGTGATCAAGAACTAATTGTATTTACAACAGGATGATATCAGTGTTTTCCCTTATATCTGATGCATTCTGACTAAACATTAGATGATTATTTGCATCATTCAAAGAGGATTAGATATCTTCAGTTAGAATCTTAAATGAGGTATTTCCATCATTGAACAGTTTTTCAATATTAATATTTCTAATACAAGATCAGACTGGTCCATGTTAAATTATTCTAGCTCACTGCTGTACAAAATAATATTATCTTTTCTTATTATTAAAAAATACCAAGTCAACATGAAAATGATCCACCAAGTAAATGATTTTCAAAAGAAACACAGAACATTGTGCCGCTTATGATTTTAGTTAACGGTATAGTGATGGTCATGACCTTGTTTGTTCATACTATGCCCAACATGTCTGAACTTTAAATTTGAGCATTAGTACATTCATATTTATAAGGCATTCAGGGAGCAAGTTAAGATTTGTTCATGCTTAAATTGTTCTACTACAGGATTCGTCCATATCTATACCTTATTCAAGGGGCAATATGAATTTTGTCTTAATATTGACCACTTCCAAGTCAATTATTAATAAATAAGATCCATAAAGTAAACATTACCAGCACCATAGTTGAGAAAGTGGCTGAATCGGATCTGCATATATGTACCCTCCACATGCTTCTCATTGCTGTGCTGTCTTTTCAAATGTGCAACAACAGAACTGGTATCTCTTGGCACAGGTAACTGCTCCCCAAAAAGTGTTTGGTCCACCAAAGCATAAAATATCTAATAAATGCCAAATGAAAGAACAGAAAGCTTGGTCAATTTGTTTATCCATACATTAAATGTGCTTTAAAACATTATATGATGATTCATTCAGAGGACTAGATAAACCTGACGTTGCAATTCAGTTGCTGCAAACATGTCTCTTGCGCCATTTAGTGACTTTACCAACTTCTCAGGTATCACTTCTCCAGTTGAACAATGTCTAGCAAATTTCCTCAGGACTCTGTAATCCCGAGCATAGTACCTAGAAGCATTATCAAATCAGTGTCAGGTTGAATAAGGAACTGGAAACATGTTAATAATATTAAAATGCACCAGACATGCACGCACTCTCTCCCTCTCAATAAATCAGTTTGGTAATAAAAAACATGAGAAATCTCAAACTTAAAACAGACCATATATAACATTCAACGTATGTACCACACTTATATGCACACATACATCTCTCTAGCTGTGGGAAATAGGAAAACATGCATTTTACCAGTATTCATGCAAATTTGCTTTATTTCAAGTCAAACATTCTCAAAGCTAGCTTAGTTTTGTTGGCTTTGAAGAAAAGTATAAAGATATTACTGCAGAAACTGCAGCAATCTACTCACTCAAATAGGTTCGAAGGTGTCTCGGCAAAGTCAAGAGCCACCCTAGTGCCAGAAAAATGTTGGTAATCCTACAAGAATAGCCAAAAAAATAAAAAAAAAATTCAATGAAAACAACAAGGACATATAGCTTGCTTAATGACAGTCAACAAACTACCGTTCTTGATAGCAATGCATGTAGCGCATGTCCAAACTCATGAAATAAAGTTTCTAGTTCCCCGTGATTAAGCCGCACAGTAGATGAATCATGAGGCTTTGAAAAATTGAAAACAATGGCCATAACCTGCATAAAAACCAATCAAAGTAAACTTTCAACGAAACTAATGTTCAAACCACAAAATATCCACGATAAATAATAAAGAGAGCAAAAATTTTATTTAAGATACAGCACTACTGAGAAGATCTGTCTAAATGGCGATATAACAAAGTGCTAGAAAGAGAGAAAAGAGCATGCAAACAAAGTTGAAAAATGCTTTAACTCTATTGACATACAGGGAGTTGATATTCAGCGTCAGAAATTTTTCGTCCCCCTTTGATTGCAAAAGTGGCACAACCTGGATATTTGCCTTTCCTTGAGTATAGATCAAGGTACAGATACCCTAAGTCACCCTGAAGCAAATGCATAATGCCTCGTTACAATGCTCAAATATAAATGAAGAATTAAGAAAACTCAGCAATAGCATAGGACATGCATAAATTTGTAATGGAAGCATCAGCATTTTCTATATTCAGAATCTTTCTGTTACAAAAAGATAAATAAAGTAGGTGGTTTCAAAATTTAATTCAGTAACCTTCAAAATATATTCTTTTCCAAACTACTCCTGAACCTTTCCACTATCCATTTACATACCTCTTCAGGATGATGAAGACACATTTTAAGCACATCAGGGTGCCATGATTCACCAGGTGCCATGGGAACACTATCAAAGTTTGCACCAAACAGTGACTTCACCAGCAGTTTCAAGCCCTCGATACACTGTGGCAGAGAGAAATATGATGCTGCAACCTGCCACAATAGTGGGACCAAAAAGTCTTAAGAGAAAAAAACTAGAACTTTAAGAAGTTACCAATCAACGAATATAAGTGAAATGGGACTTTGCTCATTATAAATTGTTAACAAAACAGATATAAGTTTATAACCTACAGAGGAGTCCAAATTGTAGGCAGAAGACTTCATCATTGCTGTATAATAAGCCTCATCCCATGGTTCTAGATCTACACATCTTTGACCACATACATCTCTCTTTAGATTTCTAATTATCTTAAACTCCTGAAGGGAAAATGACAAATCAGTAGAGCAGGGAAACAGCAGCAGAATCTACAGCCACCTATGGGGTCAACACCTTCACACCTCACAAGTACCAACAAGAAACCTGTTATACCTCGTCAGCCATTGGTTTGACCATGTTGCTCATCTCAAGCAAAAAGGAGACCACCACCTCTGGTGATGAAGCCATGTTTAGTTGCATTACAAATTCAGCATAGGATTTACAACCCATTATCTGTATCATTCAATAGGCATAAGCTAATGGTTCATAAATCATAAGAACATATTAAAAATTCTAATTAGAACATAAACCAGAAAATTTATCTAAACCGTGGTGAAAATAATCTAAAAGCATTCTTTTTATACTTCCAACTAACTTTCTTTTGCCCCATACCAATCATTTCAAGATATTCAAAGAAACTAAGATAGTAAGTTATTTCTTTCTAGACATGTCTCTGCAACCATTTAATACAAAATCCAAGCATATATCTTTATCTTCAAGCACAAAATATCTCCTCAGATCAATTAAAATTATGTTGCTAAGAGACTCTGAAAAATTCCAGGAGCTATGTAATTAATTGCTAGATAAAAGAAAGAATGGAATATATAATCCTAGAAGTAGATCCTGATCTTTCTGCTCAAACACATCATCATCTTCCAGCCTAGTTACAGATATTATCTTCCAAAAATTAGCCTCAAATTTCCTCATGAACTTCAACCAACATAGAAAAACTAAACAAGTTTAAGATACAGTGCCAGGAAGACTTCTTAAATTTTTGAAGTTCAGAAAAGCTTATAGTAAGGAAAACATTCACAAGGTCATAAAGTGATTATCATATCAAATCATCACTATGTAAAATAAAATTTCATTATCGCTTTTTGTCAAACTCCGAATTACCTGAGCAAGCTCATATCTGGAATCTATAAGTTTATCAAGAACTTCATGGTTTGCATGTGGGACAGAGTTCCCTTTCAAATACGCCATTTTCCTAACCTGAAAGAAGTAAATGAGATGGCAGACTAGGTTAGTTCTAGAAGACTAAAATTTGCAAATAATTATTAATAAATGATACCCCATTTAAAATTCTTCTCTACTCAGAAAAAGGAAACTCAGTGTCGAATAAGTAAACTTATTTGAGAGAACATATAAATAGAAATAACTGAAAGAGGTTATTTGCCAAATTCTAGCAACTAGAACACTGATTTTGCTAACTGTAAAAGTTTCAACTTCAATAAAATACAAAAAAGAATTTTAATTTCTTGAATCCAAAAGATGAAAGCTACTTGATCATCTGCTGTCCATTGTAGAACAGAGAATAGGGTGCATGGCTCTGTTATGATCCGGAAGCCCTTTTCTTGTTCAACTTCTAATGGGCCTAATGACTCCTTTGACACTCCTGATTTCAGACAATAGATAGGCTTAAGAAGATGATGAATTTGTCTTGGGATGCATGATGCTGGAAAGATATCCACATGGCCTGGGTCAATAATAATATTTTCACCGTACCTGGGAGGATGCAATAGCATACAAAATGTGCATCAAAATCCAGTAGCCACCTGCTCAAACAATATTATGATAATGCTACATGTGAACAGAGCACCAGAAAAAGGGTAATGTGCTTACTCCCTGCATAGCTGAAGAGCATTTAGATTTAACTGATTCACTCTATCTAATTTTCCTGCAGTAGGAAGTCAATGTTACACTTTAGTTCCAAAAAAGGAAACCATGGTCCAACATAACTGATTGTCAGTGTCAACAGGATATGTACCTGAAGGGAGATGAATGCCACCCTTCTCAAAGTCAATACGTAAATGGAGGGCAGCTCTTCGAGCTTCCTCAGCAAGCCAATGACCATCCTGCTCAGCCTTTTTCACCGCATTATAAAGAGTACTATTTGTATTGAGAAACTGTAATGACAACAACAAAACACAACAAAACTGTTACTGGCCAATAGCACAAAAATCCTCAATGCATGGAATGAGAAAAAATTGATGCAAAATATGCTATTTTGATCTGACTATTCTACTTCGAAATTATTGTTCAATGTAGTTTTTATTAATATAAATTATTGCCCATAATCTGTGATGGAAAAAATATATCATCATTGTTTTAACAAATTACAAGCACAAGGGAAAATGAACGTCTATGGTTAACATCATAGGTCACCTCACATGTAGATATTCATTAATTCTCATTGATGCTTTGTTGGCCTCCTCGACAAATCCTCTGAAACAACAAATTTATGAATATTTAATTAAAAGTAAAATTCGAAATCAACATACTATTAACTATATCATTCAAGATTAAAATAAATAACCTGGCCGGATGAGTTTGTCTACAGAGTTCCGCGGAATCAACAACAGAACAAACCTACAAAATAAAACTTTTACTTAAGGCATTTCTTATAAGTGATATTAACTAAAGAAAAAAAAATGAATAAAGCAAAGCACCTACGATGTCTGAAATCTCATCCATGGCTCGGATTATTTCAGCCGAAGATGGCATACCAGATATATAATCAACTAGCTCCCCAGACCTAATGACCGAAAAAGAACAAATTAATTAGAAGGTAAAAGAAAACCTAAAATCATGCCACTACTAATTATTCACTTTGGCTATTGATTATTTAAAGCTCACTGAAATTTTGAACCTCAATGCAACCAAATGAATGAGAAAACTTTGAAAAAGAGAAAACAAACATTTAGGTTATTAGTGAAGCAATTTGAAGCGACTCTTTACCTCTCAATTGCGTCATCGACGAAGCGTTGGAAACCTTTAGGGGACTTCAAGTGATCGAAACCGTAAAGACCGGTCGGGGATGTGCTTTGTCGATCAACGGCACGGGTTCGAAAATGGCGGTGGTTAAAGAATGGTTTAAGTAGACGTTTGATATGGATATTCGGGTCGCGCCTCCGGATAAAGTTCCACATTTCTGTGCTAGTGCTTACGGCGCTGCCTGCCACCGCTTCTGTTGCTGTAAAAGACTTTGAAACGGTGTTTTTTTTTTTTTGCACGAACGCTCAAGTGATGAAAAATGGACCGGGCGGCGCTCGGATCGTCCGGGCGCTGTCCATAAAAGAAAAGTTAAACGAACATGGGCTTAGGGCTTGAGAATATGAAGGCCCCGTTTGAAACGGGCTTGAAAATATGAAAGTCCTGTTTGATTTCAAACAGGGCTATTGCACGATGAAATTTCTCATAGTGCTGCATTTATAATTTTGTTTTTTTTTTATAATTTTAATATAGGGTAAATTTTATTGAAGTCTTCATGTTTTTAGCATAATTCAACTATTATCTTTTAATTTTGAAAATAGACATTCTGTTTCAAAATCAAAAATGGTTTGACATATATCAGTCAATTACAAAACAAGAATTAATAATATCACATTTTCGAGTATCAACAATGAATTTTATTTTTATTTATTACTTTTAAATAATTTTTAAAAAATTATTCTACATAATATTTTTATTTTTTAATACTAGAAAAGGATATTATGGGTATTTCATAAGTAACAAATGTTTAGGTTAATAGATTTTTTTAATAATAACTTATTAGAACAATTTTTTGTACCGTCAAATTAATAATTTTGGACCAAAATGTCAATTTCTCAAACTAATGGACTATAGTTGAATTATAGTAAATGTATTTATTTGGCATAAAACTACGTTAAAGTTTGTATTGAATTGTTCGATGTTCCAAGTTCTAATTTTTCATTAACCTTAAAAAGTAGATGAATTTGTTTCATAAATAAAAAAAAATAAAGCTTACAACGAATTTCTTATCTTCATAGATACTTTTAGTTTTACATTAACATTAAAATTAACAAATTTTATGTTTATTTAATATAATTTACAAATGAAACAAATTTTATATGTCAATAAATGTAAATTCGGAGATATTGATAGTGTATAGAGACTACACACTGTAAGTGTATCATATATAAATCATTTTTATGTTGTTGATTTATTTTAGATTTAGATCTATTATGCTTACAATTTTCTTGACCATAACACGAGATAATTATCAATAACATATAAAAACATTTTCAAAGGATTGTTTGGCTATTAGTCACGTAATGAGTTTTTTACTCTCCACTTGATATTTTTTTAAAAATATTTTTATTAATATTTTTTAATCATGATAATAACATTTAAAAATATCAAAACAATTTTCAAATAGATTGAGCAGTACTTGCAAATACATGTGAATTGCATCATTATCATTATCATCAGAGTCTTTATCTCAATACTTGAAAATACATGTGAATTGCATATTTTTCAAAAAATCCATATAAATAACGCTTTCAAATGTGTTTATGTGATTTGTAAACAATTAAATTTTATATATTTAATTTGGATAAGTAATAAAATGTAAATATTCTTAATATTATACATATTAAGAATAAAATTTTTTAAAATGTTTAAATAAAAAATTATTTAATATTTTTTAAATTATAAAATAAAATGTACAAACACTGATATTCTTATATGTCAATATATATATATATATATCTTCTGTTATTACATTACCATTATTTTTACTTCCAGTGAAGCACGGATCTAATACTTGTAAAAATTATTTACGTGTAAAGCACGTGATGATAAATTTATTCGTAAATATTTTTGCTTAGGCATGTGTCATCATTTAATAATACTATGTAATTGTAGGAGATAATTTTGAAATCTAAATATGTATCATAAATATATGAATAGGCCTAAAGTTAGAAGTTTATGATACCAATTTTAACAAATACGTTCATGACGTAACATTTTTTTTGAGTAATTGACGCAAGATTTTAAACTATGACTTTTTTTTTTTGAGGAAAATGGACTTCTTTTATTAATGACAAAGCTGATTATAATCAGAATGAGCCATATTCATAACAGTATCAGGATAAGTTCTTGTCTAGAACATGTCGTCATCACAAGAGAAAGCTAAAGAGGCTAGGTTATGAGCTGCTTTGTTTGCTTCACGTTTGACGTGTAGAAGACTGCATGAAGCAAATCTTCTAGCTTTTATTCTCGCTTCTTCAATCACTGTCCCAACTGGAGATAGGTCGACATCTCCTTTTCGTATCCTCCTTATTATCCCGAGCGCATCTCCTTCAAGAATGATGTGAGCAAACCCCATATCTAGTGTGAAATCCAGCGCTCTAATTGCTGCTATTGCTTCCGTTGCATCTCCATCCAAAGCTCTAGAGATTTTGGAATGGAGCGCCCCTAGCACTTCACCTTGGTCATTTCTCGCTATCACCTCGATTCCTCCAACTCCAATGTCAAGTTTAAAACCTCTATCAAAATTTAGTTTGATGACACCAGCAGGCAGAGTCGTCCATTTAGTTGGCAACTCTTCTTGGAGGGAAATACTCTGAAGCTGTGCTTGCCGATATTCCTGCAAGTAATGGCTAGCATAGTAGGCGATGCGAGATGAGGAGCTTTGAGTTCCTTTCTTGATTACATCATTTCTGTGTTTCCAAAGAACCCAGAGCAAGACCAGACTTTCCTCAAACATTTGCTTATCCATTTGTTTTGTTGATTCCAGAATCCAGTTTGTCACTGGTTGAGTGTCTTGCCTAGTCCATGTTCCTGCTAACTTTGTGAGGGGTCACACTTCATGTGCCTTACTGCAATTCCTCAAGGTGTGGATTATTGACTCAATTCCTGTCTTGACATCTCTAGCAGATAGCACTGGTCGTGATTCGCTTCTTCCAAAGGTTTTCGTTGCATGGTAGAGGATTGTGGCAGAGCCTCAATGCAAAGGTTTTGACTTTGTTTGGAATCTCTGCTTTCCAAATGGCCTGCCACAAAGCTTTCTGTTGCTCAGCAGATGACATATCGGATTGCTGCATGGGTTCCATGTTTTCCACCAGTCTTTTGTAAGCACTTCGAACTGTGTACTATCCTGTTTTATCCCAATGCCACACCATCACGTCTTCCGCGCCCACGTTGGCCAGAGGAATAGCAAAGATGTGAGGTACTTCAGACGTAGAGAAAGTTTCTGTTAATACATCTCCCTTCCACGTCTTTCTATGTTGGTCAATCAGATCAGAGACTTGGGACAGATGTTGGGAACCGAGCGGTTGGGTAGAGACTCGAAATCTTGGAAGCCCTGGTATCCACCTATCCTTCCAAATGTTGATATTCCTTTCGTCACCGACTCTCCACCTTATGCCTCCATCGAAAGCTTCTCATCTTGCAATAATACTTCTCCACGTGTACGAGGGGCACCAACCAACTTTAGCATCCATGAAACTTGTCTAAGGGAAGTGAGCTTTCAACACTTGGTATAACAAGGATGTTGTGTTGTGAATGAGTCACCAGCCTTGCTTGCCTAGAGTGTTAGATTAAACTTCTCAAAGCACTTGAAGCCCATACCTCCATTCCCCTTCTTGATGCACATTATTTTCCAGTTAATCCAATGGATCCCCTTGCCATTCGGTTTGTTTCGCCACCAATAGTTGCTAATGATACTATTGAGTTTACGACAAAGGCCTTGAGGCAGTTTGAAGCAAGTCATGGCATATGAGGGGATGGCTTGTAGGACAGATTTTTATAAAGACCTCCTTTCCTGCTTGTGACAAAAAGCACCAGCTCCAACTCTGTGTTCTGGATTTTATTCTGTTTTTAATCTCTGCAAAGGCTTGCTTCTTGTTTCGCCCAATAATGGTTGGAAGTCCCAAGTACTTTTCTGGACTAGTTGTTGTATGGATACCAAAGATACCCGCCAGTGTCGACTTGGCAACATCTGTAGCATTATGACTGAAGAAGAGTCCTGACTTTTGGAAATTTATTTTCTGGCCCGAACCTCTTTCGTAGATCTCTAACATGCTCCTCACTCTCTCGCCTTCAATTTGGTTTGCTTTTATGAAAAGCAGACTATCATCGACAAAGAATAAATGAGTGATTTGGGGTCCATTCTTGCTCGCTCTAACACCACTAATAAGTCCCATTTGTTGCTTTCTCCTTAACAGAGTTGATAAACCTTCAGTGTAAAGCAAGAAAAGATATGGAGATAGCGGGTCTCCTTGGTGAAGCCCTCTTCATAGGACAAACTCATTAGATATTGCACCATTTAAAATAATTGAAAAGGAGACAGTAGTGATGCATTTCATTATTAAACTGACCCAGGATGAACAAAAACCAAGTTTCAACATGAGTGCTTCTAGGAAATCCCACTGTACTCTATCAAAAGTGTTGCTCATATCCAATTTAATTGCAGCATAACTCTCTCTTCCTTTCCGTTTTAGTTTTAGTGTATGGAGGAGTTCATATGCTACTAGCACATTATCAGAGATTAATCTCCCTGGCACAAATGCACTCTGATTATTACTTATGAACATTGGTAATATCTTTTTCAATCTATTGACCAGTGCTTTAGCAATAATTTTGTATGTAACATTGCAAAGGCAGATGAGGCGAAAGTGGGTCATGTTTTTTAGATTTTTTGTTTTAGGAATTAGGACAATATTGGTATGGTTGATATGGTTTAAACTACCACCATTATTTAAAAAGTTTAAGCAGAAATCAATTATCTCATTTCCAACAATATGCCAATATTTGTGGTAAAAGTAAGTGGGCATACTGTTTGGGCCAGGAGATTTTGTTGGATGAATTTGTTTTATGGCTTCTGAAATCTCCTCTGTTGTGAAGTCCTGCGTGAGGTAGTCATTCATCTGCTCAGTAACACAAGGATTTAGTGCCTCTAGGATTTCATTTAGTTCTGATTGGCTTTGGGATTAAAAAAGATCACAGAAATACTTCGTTGCTATTTCCTGTATTTCAAATTCATCCTCGCACCATTTCCCTTCATCATTCTCAAGCACTTTGATGTGATTCACCCTTCGCCTTTGTGATGCTTGAGCATGAAAAAAATTGGTGTTCTTATCTCCCTCACGAAGCCAGCTTATTCTTGTTCTCTGCTGCCAGTACGTTTCTTCCATTTCCAGCACATTATTTAGTTCTGACATCAATTCACTCTCCTTGGCTAATGAGTCATCTGTGCATATGGATTTAACCTTGGTAAGCTCACTCAAAGTTTGTTATGCCTTGGTGCGAAGGCCAGAATGTCGCTCTCTTCCCCACCTGTTAAGCTCCCCTCACATGGCTTCGATTCTTTGGTTCAGTTGAGTAGCTTCATGTTTAGTCTATGCTGCTTTTACTACTTCGTGACACTCACCCGACTTCAGCCAAGCTAGTTAAAAGAACCAACATCATTTTTTCTTGGAGTGTCTGTGGCTGTTTCGATTATAGTTTGTATCCAAGATTATTAGGTAATGGTTTGATGTGGAACAAATAAGGCGGCGCACACCATGCAGAGAATAAAGATCACACCATTCTTTGTTTCCCACAAAACGATCCAACCGTTCTTTGATAATTGTCTCCACTGTCTTCCCCCTTAGCCATGTAAAAATTTCTCCCTAAAAACCCAAGTCCTCCATGTGAGTATTCTATAGACCCTCTCTAAAAGCCTCCATCTGTGAGACTGGTCTAATTGCCCCTCCATATTTTTCCTCATCCCAGAGGATTTCATTGAAATCTCCAAAGAGTACCCATGGTTTTGGTGTATCTTCAGCTAGTTTCTGGATGAGTCCCCACATCTCTGTCTTCCTCATTATGTGTGCTTCTCCATAGACCCCTGTCATTCAACTTTCTCTTCCTTCTTGATCTTTGACATTAAAATCTATGTGATTTTTGCTAAAGCTTTTGAGTTTGACATCAACTGAGTTGTTCCAAAAAAGTGCTAAACCTCCACTTCTTCCTTTTACGTCCACTCCCACTACATTGTCCATCCTGCATTTTATTCGAATTTTGTCTAACTTTGAAGTGTTCATTATAGTGTCCATTAGGAAAACTATGTCGGAAACTTCCTTCACTATTAGTTGGTGAAGGTTACGAACTGTCCATGGGTTCCCGAGCCCACGGCAGTTCCAAGATATGGTTTTCATGGTGATCAGCGGGATTGATTTTCAGTCCCCGCCATTGTGCATGTCTTTGCTGTTGGTAATCCACTATTCTGGTCTTTGTTTCGCTTGAGTGGAAAGTCAACCAGCATTGGATCTTCCTCCTCCCTGACTTGTTGTTTCCTTTTACCAGTTTCTGGTAGTGTTTCGTTTCTGTTAATGGGTCCTTGCCTTGTGATTTTCTTCCATCGGTGCCTACCGCTCGAACCACCACTTTGCTGTGAACTGCTGTCTTTTTTAAAGTTAGTGTCCCTTATAGGATTTGGCAGTGGAGCATTCCTCATTTCCTCGGGTCCTCGCACGTCCAAGCTATCGGCCAATTTGTCTGCTAATGATACATCATGGGGTTTTAGGCCTTGGTTATTTTTGGGCTGTTCCTGATTGTCTTTCATGTCGGCTCCATATGTATTCCACTCTGGCCCACCTTCATGCGTGAGTGTATTAAATGGCCCTTGAGAATCAGCTTGTCCTCCAGAGTTCTTACTTACCTTATTAGCATGCGTTGACTCCCAAGAAAATCCCCTAAGTGTTACCTCTCTTTCCGATGTTCTTGTGAATTCGCTAGCTTGATTTGCCTGTGATTCCACTATGATCTCTGCCACCTTTTTCGGGTCATTATCCTTAATGCTTTTGCTTTCCAAAATTAGCTGCCTCATCGCCGTCCTTTTGCTTCCTATCGGAGCTTTAGCTTGAGCTTTCTTCTCTTCTTCATCCATGTTCCGTATTTCTCCACTGAAGCCTTGCCGTTTCAAAGGTGAAGCTCTCATCCAGTTTCTGTATTGTTGATGTTCTACCTCCCCCTCTTTATCAAACAATACTTCTTCGCATTCGATATCTTTGTGACCCAGCCGCCTACATTCGTAATAGAACATTGGCATTCTCTCATATGTCAACCTCCCTCTAATCCTTTCTTTGTTTTTCCCTGTTTCCAACAATATTGCTCGTCTTAATGGTTTGGAAACATTAATATCTACCCGAACTCTAAGAAATCTGGACCATCCACCTTTCTCCAGACTAACATCAATTGACCTTAGTGTTCCCAATTTCCTCCCTATTATCTCTGCATAATTGTGTTCTCATTCCTAGCGGGAGATCGTATATATGTATCCAGAATGGTGCTTTCTAGAAATTATATTCCGTTGGTGTCAACTTACCATCATAGTGTTGCAACATGAGCAGTTGCTTGTCAAATGCCCAGGGCGACCCATCACAAACCTTGCTCTTGTCTCCCTTTGAGGAAAACTTAAAGAGAAACATGTTCTCCTCTAGCTGTGTGATATCAACAGGTTTTGATAACCTCCATACCAGTCGCAATGTTCTTATCAGTGCATCTCCATTGAATGGTCGTGAGGTTAAGAGTTTGCCTACCATCCATTTGTCTTCATCATTGCCCTACTTTGTATGGTGTTCTCTTGCAAACACTAAATCCTTTTCTTCCTCCTCTGTTAACTTCAGGTTTTTCCATAGATCCTGTATATCATCCGCCATTATCCCCTATGAACTGTTAACTATGAACTACAAACTGAAAACTATGAATCCCTAAGGAAATCAAAGGAAATCCTAGAGATGAAAATCCACTTGTTACTAAACAAGACTAAGACATTCTCACGAGAACCCTAGGCTTAAGGAGAAACTCTATTGTATTGTCTTCTTTTTAAACCATGACTTTGTTGTATATAACTTATGTCAAGATCGTAATTTTCAAGCAAACATATTAATTATCTCACGTTTTAATATGATTAGACATTTTTAGAGCTTTAGTGCAGGTTAAAAGAAAAATCAGGTGTTTGATTTTTAAAATTTTTAAAATTTTAATTTATGCGGAAAGTAGAATTGGATTTTTTAATAAAGTTATAAATAAATTTTTTTCAAGAAGTGCTAGTTTTAATAACATGTATTTAGTGACATTTTTTATATTTTCATTTTATTTTTCAATAATTTACAAAATTATAAAAGATTATTTATATTATTTCACAACAATTTATTTATTTTGTGCTATTTTTATATTTATTTCATTTGTTTTATTTTAATTAGCAAAATTTTTATATTTTATTTATTTGTTTAACTTAAAATTTGTGATTTAATTTAATATAATTCATTATATTATTTTTTTATTAAAAATAAATAAAAATTTATTAAATAATTTTCAACATTCTACGGTACTTTTATATTTGGCTTGCCAAATGTAATTTAACTTCTCTTAGTAACACTTTTAAAAAAGTTCTACTTGAACAACCCTTCTTGTGATAGTTCTAGCTTGGCCAAACAAACTTAATGTATATGAGTCAAATTATTCATGAGTTACTCGAACTTGATTTGATAATTATTTAAGTTTGACTCATTTATTTTTGAGTCGAGCTTGAGTTTTAGCTATTCGAGTAATGAATCGATTTGAGTTCAAGTTTCTTTTCTCCACTCGAGTTGCTTATGAGCTTAAATAAGCATTTTAAATATATTTTTAATATTATATTATTAATTTATCATTTTATCCTTATAATATACGTTAAAAATTGATAAATTGAGTTTATTGATTCGAATTTAAATTTATCGAGTTGAGCTTGACTAACTCAAATATTCTTTTAAATCGAACTCGAGTCTCAAAATCAAGTTTGATCAAGTTTGAACCAAACTTCGAAATTCAAATTTTCAGATTGAACTGAGCTCGAATCTGTATTGAATTATCTATGCTCAGTTCGATTACACTTCTAGCCCTAATAGTGTAACGACCCGTTACCACATTTTTCACCTTATTTTACATAATTTATCCGGTTGGGCTGTCTGTGATACTTCACTTTATTTCTTATGTTAAAAAGTTTCATATAATATTGTTTATATTACATACATCCCCTATCTTACTTAAAAAGCAAGTAGTACTGCATACACATCCAAATACAGAAAATAAATGATCGTACCTCATATAAATTAGTCGGTCTGTCACATTGTCATTTATGTGCAGCTGTAATCCACAACCATTGGATCTCACAATCATAAAAAACCTGAAATGTTTAAAATTAAGGGGTGAGCAAACCACGACTCAGTAAGAGAGTTATATGTCACACTTGATATTTAGCTACCTATATGCTGAAAATATTTTTTTTTTCATTGTCTTTAAAATTTTCCTAGCTGGCTCTAGGCACACATGTAGGAAGGATACTACAGTCGGCTAGGGATTCAGATAGAGTAAGGCAGGTATTTTAAAATACCTTACTTGTTCCGGAACCTAGAAGCAACTGTAGAGAGTACTATATTGATTGTTTTCAAAACGATATAATTTTCGTTTTTCCACAAAGTAAACCACTTATCTCTTTTCACTTCAGTATACTTTAAAACACGTGGCAGTTCAGTAATAAAAACAATGGTTTACTTCTCTTCTCTTCAGTACAGTAAAAACACGTGACAGTACAGTGATTTGTAAAAATCCAATCATTGGATAATTACTTCTTCGATTATTTCTATCTTAGAAATAATTCTTATGTTATTCTTTTAGAATAAACATTTATTTCTCTTTTCAAATCAGTAACCGTATCGTACAGTTCAGTAAAATAGTATATGCAGTATTCAGTAAAACAGTATCTCGATACGGTTCAATCAGTAACAGTAAACAGTAGCTACCAATTCAGTAAATAGGATACGGTAGCTTTTAGTTTAGTAAACAGTAAATGGTAGCTTTCAGTTCAGTAAAACAGTAATCAGTGGCTACCATTTCAGTGTATAGTACAGTTCTGTATATAGTGTTTTGGTACGGTTTTTCATCAGTAAACAGTACAGTAGTTCAGTACAGTAAACAGTACAGTACAGTAAATAGGATTTCGTAAATCCTTTCAGTAAACAGTAAACAGTAAGCGAGACTAGGCATCACCTTACAATCAAATCATGCAATCTCGTCCACTAGGGACACAGTAATAGTAATAAGATCTATGACCATGATCTATAATATGTCCTCGGTGTATGCTTGCTAGGCGACAATCCGGGACGCTGATGACTAGCTGGTTAATCAGCCACGTGACAGTAACAGTATAGTATGATGCATGAAGCTCGGGGCCAAAGTTTCAAAACAGTATAAAAACCGTACCTTAGCCTTTATGGATTTTAAACACCGTAAATCAAATATCCATAAGGCTCACATGTAAATATAATCACCTTTATGAAATTTATAAAATAAATAACATTTTTCAAATTATTTCATAAAGGTATATATCATGTTTTCCATACGATGAAGACAGTTTGCAAAATCATCACTTAAAATATAGAAGGGCAAAACTGTCCTTTTTTCACCGTAAAACACATATACACGCTTTTCCGTGCATTCAATTGAAAACATGGTTTTATAATTATCGGACTTCAAATAAATTATTTTTATAATTTAAGAAAATAAAATATTTATTTTCTAACTTTAAATTCCCATCACCATGTTTTCTTCTAAAAACATATGTAGAGACTTCTAGTCTCGAAATCATAGTTATTCATCATTTCTTAACCTTTATGGATTTTTCATAATTAATTATTTCCATAATTAAAACCATAAAGGTTTTATATGAAATCAAGTGAATATTTATAAAAATATTCACTTCAGTTTCTTTTTCATTTTCATCTCGTTTCACGTGAAATATCACCTATCGGGTGAATTTTCGGTGATTTCCTTTTCACCATTCTCGAAAACATGAATATTTTAAAATCAAATATCATTATATTCATGTTTTATGAAATTTACTTGATTTCTCGATTTTTGTACCTAAAAATCGTTTCGCGTGAAATCAAATCATTTATTATGGTTTTCGGTGATTTTCGGTAAATTTCAGTAATTTTTTTCGATAATTTTTCGTCAGTATAATGGCTGTCGATTTGGCTAGCCTCCTGCGCGAAAAATACAGTTTATATTTCTCAACCGGTATTTCACCACAATTTCAAACCAATAAATCACCACAAATTTCAACCAATCAATGTCAGTTGCATTTATAAAATTTAAATGCATAATTTAAAACATATGGCCGAATATCCTTACAGGCGGCACATGTCTCCCTTACCTGTTTCGGGTCGGCAACTGCCTCTTGAAGGTCGTGCCCGTGTTCATCTCACCCGATTCCATCGGCTTGGTCATTGAGGGAATTTTCTGGAAATTTAATTCTAAAATTTAAAATTTTTTCATAATTATTTAAATAAATAAATTATTTAAATAATTTAACATTTTTCGGGATTTCTTACTGATTCCCGTAATTCTCGAGATTTCCCGTAATTCTCGAATTCTCCAGAATTTTTCAAATTCCCGGAATTCCTTTTTCTCTTTCTCTTTCTTCTTTCTTTTTCTCTTTTCTTTTCTTTTCTTTTTCTTTTTTCTTTTTCTTTTCTTTTTCTTTTTTCTTTTTTCTTTTTCTTTTTCTTTTTCTTTTTCCTTTTCTTTCTTTCCAGCCGGATCGGTCACCCCCTCACCGCCGGTTCTTCTCCGGGGGTTCGGTGGCTCAGCAACTGGCCGGTGTTGAGACGAACTTGCCGGTGGCCTCATCTCGGCCTGGATCGACAGATCTACTCGGTTTACCTTCGGTTTCTTCCGCCTCTTCGCCAGCCCTCCTTCGCTGTTCTCCGCCTCTCCGGTGGCCTCCCACGTCTTCCTATTCCTCCGACGAAGCTTCGGTTGCAGTGGCGGCGGCCAATTCGGTAGGTATCGTTGGTTCCCATTTTCCTTTTCTTCCCGGTTTTTTTGCCGATTTCCTTCGATTTTTCCTTCCTTTCTTCCATCGCCGGTGGCTTCCTTCCTTTCCTCTTTGGCCGGCGACGATGTCTCTCCTCTTCTCTCTTCCTCACCTGGCCGATCGACGGTGGCCGGTTGCCTCGGGAGGTAGAATTGGGCCTCTCCCGATTCTTCCTCTGTTTTCTTTTTTTTTTTGTTCTCTTTATTTTACTTTCTATATTTAGTATATAATATACTATAACATATATTTTTTTACATATAATATTACTATATATTATACATATATTATTTCATATATAATACAATACAATATATATTATATATAAAATATATATTGTATATTACAAAATATATATCTAGTGTATATATATATATATATATATGCATATTTATATATTTTCAAACTTTAATGCAAATTAATATTTACATTTCTTATATATGTATATATATTTATGTATACATAAAATGTTGTATCTATACATACGTATTATTTAAATTTGTAAAATAGTATACACATATATTTATACCACTGTATATTACTATATACTATATACTATACAGCATTTAAATATGTATGTATTTCTATAAAAATACATTTATATAATATAAAATTATATAAATATACTTCATTTCCTTTTCCTCATTTTCTCATTTAATTTGGATTTCTATTTATCCAAATTAAATATCCTCTTTCCATTATTTTTCATAATTCCAATTTTATTTTCCTTCACTCATATTTTTCGATTTATCACTTCCTTATTTCTCAGGATTTTCACCAATATCCTGTTCTCACAATTTTATTTATTTATTTCCAATATTTATAATTTTCAATAAATAGAAAATTTACGGTTATCACATCCTCCCAAACTTGAGAAATTTGGTCCTCCGAATTTAACTTAATTCCAAAGGTGGTACATTTCGTATACTTACGACTTCAGACTTCTAGATCATCCTCCAAGTAATATTGCCAATACACTTTCAACATTAAGAGTACTTTAGACCACTACATGCTGTCTTTCATCATATATATATTTATACTCTCGTAAGTTCATTCATCAAATTGGGAGTCATTCATTTCATTCCTCTTTTCACATAAGAGTTTATTCACATTATTTTCATATTACAGCTGATCTATGCTATTCATCATCCATTTTTCTCACTTAGTGCCAAGTCGATATAGTTTAAAACTATCAATTACACATGTCAGTCAGTTATATGTAATTGTCCCAGTAGCTTATACATCTCATGCACACGCTCTCTCAATATCATAAAGCGTTTACATCTCACGCTCATATATCTATATATATATATATACATCAGTATGGAGCGGTGCTATCAATACACTCGGGATCTCAAAGCCTTTTGTTATCTCTCATTATCATATGGCAACTCAGAGACTTCCATCACATGTAATACTCACTGGAACTGTACATATGCATTTATACTATTTCATGCTCATACTTAGACTATGGCACTAGAGAATCTAGGATTCTGGAAATGGAAAGTGATTCTATTTAGATCATTAGTCTTTAATCACTTCCCTATCATCATTTCTCTTTTGGACTTTTTATAGTCCACAATATTCCTTTTATCAAGGTTGCATCTCACTTGCAGACTTTACTATGGATCATCTCTTACAATCATAGATCATGAGACAATCATTTCTCTCTATATTTCTTTTCATGTAGTTTGGTCATTCGATGATTGAATCCTCAATTATCCATTTAATCATCACATTATCTATACACTTCCACCATTTATCATTTCAAGGTGGTTATGTGTATGTATAACACTTTTCTACTTAGATACTGGCAGTAAACATATCGTTCCTCTGACTCCTTTGAGTACCATTACTTTCACTTGTCAAATTAGGCTTGATTTTACATCTAGCCACTGTCATGTGATAACCAACCTGAAATTACTTTTAGTCTTTATTTCGGGAACTACTCTATGTTCCTTACTTATCATTTCAGTCGGTTTTCTTTCTCAAGTGGTATGGTATTTTACTGTTAAAATCCTTTAACCTTTTGCATACCATCTTCTCTTCACACTTATTCATCTACCGACTTTAACTTCTTTAATTATATCTCATCTATAGAGCAACTAATCCCATCACTCTTCTATGGACTGGAGTGCTTTCTAGCTAGACTCATTATTTTCGTATCTCGATCATTATCTTTATTATAGACAGATTCACTGTCATTTTGTCATTCCGAGATTATACATCTCATAAAGAGATACTGTCTAGCCAAATCTTTTATTTGCCAATCTTAGCACAAGTTTGCAGTCTTTGAGACTTTCAAGGGTCATATCATCATGCTGTTCATGTTCCATTTGTACTTTAGGCTCTATTAATATCTCCTCAATTTATTCATGTACGGATGCCTCATTTCTTAGGCTTATATACTTCACAAGGCAACTCATTAACCTTGTAACCTCAATAGGAACTCATAAAAATTCACTCTAAGTTCTAATCATCATCTTATGGAAATTAGTCTCCAATCTTTTATCTAAGGACACTTTATACTAAAGCTAGTCTTATTAACTCCTCATATATCTCTGATCAAATCAATAAAGCGTCTATTTTTATGTAGATGAATACTTGTTCTTCACAAAAACTTTATTAAATAGTAAAAATTTACTATATCACTTTCATTCATCTACATATTGAGGTCATCTGTATTTCTCTCATTTACACTTATACAGACAACTTCATTATTCTCAATTTACATTATCTGTATTTCATCGTTCATACCTTTACATGTGAATTCCATTATCCAAACATTTTCCAGAATTATTTTCTTAAGCCTTTCGGATTTTTTCTATATTCTCCGATATAAGCTTGCAATTAGATTTCATATCATCAACCGAGTCAAGGTTAGCTCGATTTCTCCAATCTATACAACTCTGAAAAATTTATCAGGAATCATATCCGATATTTTATTTAATCACACATTTCTTATCATCTTGGACATTTCATCCTTGTGTCCTTTCATTTACATTGTGTATTCTCAAGGTAGAGACATTCGATATTCAAATCATTTGGATACATACTCTACCTTGATTTCATTACCTACTCATACTTTACAGCATTACGAATCTCATTCTAGTAAGCTGTATTGAGTACAACAGTTATCAACGCACTTTACAGCTAACTGATTCGTTACAGTTATTCACTTTAAAATCATTTCCATTTGATGAATTCAGGCTTAATTCCCTTGAGTATATTATCCACGAGGTTTGAACCTTGGCACCCTTACATACCTAGTTCCTTACACTCGTGTTACCATTGAGATAATTGTAAGAGCCCCGCCCGTTCGTAACAACCGTCGGCGAGCATCCCCTAGGCGATCCTTTCGCCCTAGGTTTACCCTTACTAGTGAGTCGGCGATAACATAGTTCGCCCGTATCTCACAAGACATGATCCGCTAGGGTCGCCCATCATTGGGTCGCCTATCATAGTTCTGTCTCAAGGGTCCTGAAGAATTTAGGTTAGCTGTCATATTCTTTTTATCACTTTACTGTTCTTATAAATATTCACCAATTTACAGTACTCCATACAGTACATCAATTACAATGCATATCTCAAATGCTCCGGTTCTATAAATAAATATTCATTTAATACCTCAGAAACAGTATAAATGTATAAAACCTCTATAAACCGTACTACTATGGATTTCATCAATTTTGTTTTCTGATCACTTTCTCAGTCAATTCCTGTAATCATTTCACTTTTATAATATCCACATCCCGTAATAATTTCCGAGTTGTTACACTCGTAATTCAGGCCCTTACAATCATTAACCGGGCCAATTATCTTGCGACATTCCACTACACTCTTATTGGATCGCATCATATAAGGCCACGGCTCGTTTGCCGTCCGCCTTTACATGTGTACTGTACTCTTTGAGAATGCCCAGCCCATTCACTGGGTCACCTCTCAAGGTTTTATCATGAGGCCCAGCCCGTTCACTAGGTCACTCACAGTTGCGTCTGAAATCTAAGTGTCAGTGGAATCAGTAATAGGGATTGCTATATTCATATGACATCCTCTATGCCATTTATAACTCCATTACTCTTAATGGATTCCAATTCAACTCGATTTTTATCACTGTTTCGAACATCGCCTAACATAAAGGCATTTTCGTCATTTTCGTCATTTCGACATTTATTTCTTTCTCCTCAGTATACATTTGAATCAATGGACTGATCATCTATGTACTGATAGTATCCTTTCTGATACTAATATCAGCCGTTAAGAACTTGTTCAATTTTGACAGAAAAGTTCACTAAAATCCATAATTGGATTATTCTGCTTGTAATTCAGCTTTATATCATCAATTTCTCTATCAAATCAGTCAATTCCAACCTCTGTTGGTTTATTTTAACTCCTTGTAAAATTTTGGAGGCAGGTGTATTTTGGTCATTTTTGGCTAAAAATTCTCTCTTCAAATTACCCTTAATCGGTGATCTTAAAGTCTATCTAATGATGATATTTCATTCCCCTCCTTTATACCATCACTTTCAGGTCTTAGTTCGATTCGGACAGAAAGTACTGGTGAGCTCTCACCGAGTCCTTTCGGTTCCTTACCGAACAGGCCTTCATTTAGATCATAAGAATTACCAATTTTTCGGTAATTTATGAGCTTATTATTTCTCTTTAATATCCTCAATTTACACTTTCTCACTCCCTTTGAATTATTTTACTCAATTTACAATCATTTATTTTCTTTATCTATTTAGACGACACAGTACTACCGAGGATGTTTAACACTTTTCCTTTCAAAAGTATCTATAGATATTAGGCCAACCATGCTCTGATACCATTAAATCTGTAACTACCCGTTACCACATTTTTCACCTCATTTTACACAATTTATCCGGTTGGGCTGTCTGTGATACTTCACTTTATTTCTTATGTTAAACAATTTCATAAAATATTTTTTCTATTACATACATCCCCTATCTTACTTAATAAGCAAGTAGTACTGCATATATGTCTAAATACAAAAAATAAATGATCATACCTCATATAAATCAGTCGGTCTGTCACATTGTCCTTTATGTGCAGTCGTAATCCATAACCATTGGATCTCACAATCTTTAAAAACCTGAAATGTTTAAAATCAAGGGGTGAGCAAACCACGGCTCAGTAAGAGAGTTATATGTCACACTTGATATTTAGCTACCTATAAGCTGAAAATATTTTTTTTCATTTTCTTTAAAATCTTCCTAGCTGGCTCTAGGCACACATGTAGGAAGGATACTACAGTCAGCTAGGGATTCAGATAGAGTAAGGCAGGTATTTTAAAATACCTTACTTGTTCCGGAACCTAGAAGCAACTGTAGAGAGTACTATATCGATTGTTTTCAAAACGATATAATTTTCGTTTTTCCACAGAGTAAACCACTTATCTCTTTTCACTTCAGTATACTTTAAAACACGTGGCAGTTCAGTAATAAAAACAGTGGTTTACTTCTCTTCTCTTCAGTACAGTAAAAACACGTGACAGTTCAGTGATTTGTAAAAATCCAATCATTGGATAATTACTTCTTCGATTATTTCTATCTTAGAAATAATTCTTATGTTATTCTTTTAGAATAAACATTTATTTCTCTTTTCAAATCAGTAACCGTATCGTACAGATCAATAAAATAGTATATGCAGTATTCAGTAAAACAGTATCTCGATACGGTTCAATCAGTAACAGTAAACAGTAGCTACCAATTCAGTAAATAGGATACGGTAGCTTTCAGTTTAGTAAACAGTAAATGGTAGCTTTTAGTTCAGTAAAATAGTAATCAGTGGCTACCATTTCAGTGTACAGTACAGTTCTGTAAATAGTGTTTTGGTACGGTTTTTCATCAGTAAACAGTACAGTAGTACAGTACAGTAAATAGGATTCCGTAAATCCTTTCAGTAAACAGTAAACAGTAAGCGAGACTAGGCATCACCTTACAATCAAATCATGCTATCTCGTCCACTAGGGACACAGTAACAGTAATGAGATCTATGACCATGATCTATAATATGTCCTCGGTGTACGCTTGCTAGGCGACAATCTGGGACGCTGATGACTAGCTGGTCAATCAGCCACGTGACAGTAACAGTATAGTATGATGCATGAAGCTCGGGGCCAAAGTCTCAAAACAGTATAAAAATCGTACCTTAGCCTTTATGGATTTTAAACACCATAAATCAAATATCCATAAGGCTCACATGTAGATATAATCACCTTTATGAAATTTATAAAATAAATAACATTTTTCAAATTATTTCATAAAGGTATATATCATGTTTTCCATACGATGAAGACAGTTTGCAAAATCATCACTTAAAATATAGAAGGGCAAAACTATCCTTTTTTCACCGTAAAACACATATGCACCCTTTTCTGTGCATTCAATTGAAAACATGGTTTTATAATTATCGGAATTCAAATAAATTATTTTTATAATTTAAGAAAAATAAAATATTTATTTTCTAACTTTAAATTCCCATCACCATGTTTTCTTCTAAAAACACATGTAGAGACCTCTAGTCTCGAAATCATAGTTATTCATCATTTCTTAACCTTTACGGATTTTTCATAATTAATTATTTCCATAATTAAAACCATAAAGGTTTTATATGAAATAAAGTTAATATTTATAAAAATATTCACTTCAGTCTCTTTTTCATTTTCATCTCGTTTCACGTGAAATATCACCTACCGGGTGAATTTTCGGTGATTTCCTTTTCACCATTCTCGAAAACATGAATATTTTAAAATCAAATATCATTATATTCATGTTTTATGAAATTTACTTGATTTCTCGATTTTCGTATCTGAAAATCGTTTCGCGTGAAATCAAATCATTTATTATGGTTTTCGGTGATTTTTGGTAAATTTCAGTAATTTTTTTTGATAATGTTTCGGCAATATAACGGCTGCCGATTTGGCTAGCCTCCTGCACGAAAAATACAGTTTATATTTCTCAACCGGTATTTCACCACAATTTCAAACCGATAAATCACCACAAATGTCAATTGCATTTATAAAATTTAAATGCATAATTTAAAACATGTGGTTGAATATCCTTACAGGAGGCACATGTCTCCCGTACCTGTTTCGGGTCGGCGACTGCCTCTCGAAGGTTACGCCCGTGTTCACCTCGCCCGATTCCATCAGCTCGGTCATCGAGGAAATTTTCTGGATATTTAATTCTAAAATTTAGAATTTTTCCATAATTATTTAAATAAATAAATTATTTAAATAATTTAACATTTTCCGTGATTTCTTACCGATTCCCGTAATTCTCGGGATTTCCCGTAATTTTTGAATTCTCGGAAATTTTCCAAATTCCCGGAATTCTTTTTTCTCTTTCTCTTTCTTCTTTCTTTTTCTCTTTTCTTTTCTTTTCTTTTCTTTTTTTTCCTTTTTCTTTTCTTTTTCTTTTTCTTTTCCCTTTTCTTTCTTTCCAGCCGGACCGATCACCCCCTCATCGCTGGTTCTTCTCCGGTGGTCGGTTCTCCGGCGGTTCGGTGGCTCAGCAGCTGGCCGGCGTTGAGAAGAACTTGTTGGTGGCCTCATCTAGGCCTGGATCAGCGGATCTACTTGGTTTACCTTCGGTTTCTTTCGCCTCTTCGCCAGCCCTCCTACGCTGTTCTCCACCTCTTCGGTGGCCTCCCACGTCTTCCTCTTCCTCCGGCGAAGCTTCGGTTGCAATGGCGGTGGCCAATTCGGCCGGTACCGTCGGTTTCCATTTTCGTTTTCTTCCTGATTTTTCGACGGTTTCCTTTTATTTTTCCTTCCTTTCTTTCGCCGCCGGTGGGTTTCTTCCTTTCCTCTTTGGCAGGCGACGATGTCTCTCCTCTTCTCTCTTCCTCACCTGGCCGGCCGGTGGTGGCCGGCTGCCTCAGGAGGCAGAATCGGGCCTCTCCCGATTCTTCCTATATTTTCCTTTTTTTTTGTTTTCTTTATTTTACTTTCTATATTTAGTATATAATATACTATAACATATATTTTATACATATAATATATACTATATATTATACATATATTATTTCATATATAATATAATACAATATATATTATATATAAAATATATATTGTATATTACAAAATATATATCTAGTATATATATGTATATTTATATATTTTAAATTAAATAACTTTTATATATATTTTCAAACTTTAATGCAAATTAATATTTACATTTCTTATATATGTATATATATATTTATATATACATAAAATGTTGTATCTATACATACGTATTATTTAAATTTGTAAAATAGTATACACATATATATACCACTTTATATTACTATATACTATACAGTATTTAAATACGTATGTATTTATATAAAAATACATTTATATAATATAAAATTATATAAATATACTTCATTTTCTTTTCCTCATTTTCTTATTTAATTTGGATTTCCATTTATCCAAATTAAATCTCCTCTTTCCATTATTTTTCATAATTCCAATTTTATTTTCCTTCATTCGTATTTTTTGATTTATCACTTCCTCAATTCTCGGGATTTTCACCAATATCCCGTTCTCACAATTTTATTTATTTATTTTCAATATTTATAATTTTCAATAAATGAAAAATTTACTATTATCACAAGCAACTTGAGCTTAAGGTCAGTGGGTGCCTAACGGCTGATGGTTGTCACTGATTAGGGCATTAGCAATTAGGGAATAAGGATTTGGGAGAGGACTTAGGGTTGTCGAATTAGGGATAGCAATTAGGGATTTAAGGGCTTGGAAAAGTGAGTGAGATGAGAGACTAGGGAGTGTTGTGAAAAGGCTAAATATGGGGTTGCCTGTGTTTTGTTGCGCTTGAGTGTAAGGGCTTGGGGTCTAGGTGGTTGCACTAGGTAGGTTAGATTGCAAGGGTTGGGCTATATAGTCTATTCATTTGACCCGTCAGGCCAAATTCATGTAGGCTCATTTTTATTGGGCCTAAAATACAAATTTGGTTCGCTAAAATCTACAGATTTAATGGGTCAATTAGTGGATTTTGACCTCTTTTACACTCCTAATGCATGCTTCATAATAACCTGTGATATTTCCACCTTAACATCTAATCTTGCACTCTTTGACGCTTGCCCCCTCCAAGTCCTTCCCAAGGCCCACCAACAGTTCCTTTATCCTTACTTTCTCCTTTTTGTTTCCCTATTGTTATCACTTTTCTAAGTGTGTGTATGCATGTATTTATTTATGCTCTTTAATTATTAGATAATTAATAAAATCTCCACAACCTTATGCTGGTATTTCATTGTCATATACTTTGCATATATCTTGGTTTTTCTGACTTACCAGGCGATAGGCAGTGACGGTATAAATATTCACAAACATTGCAGTAGGCTATGGGGACTTGCATGCTTTTGGAAGTTAAGCACTAAGCAAGTAAGCATTTCAGAACTTAAGTTTAAGGGACATGCCATCCGATTAAACACCGAAAATAGAGCAGAATTAATGTGATTCAGCATTCCAATTGCCTTTGGCTTTGGGTTCATTTTTAGGAGCTTTACCCCAACTAGCCAGGATTTATATGTTTAACTGGTCTATAAGGCTTCACGACACCAAACTTTATCAATCCATACGGCATTATAAAAAGTCAAAATCTCTAAGAAACGAAAGAAAATACATAAACAATGCCCAAAAAGTAAATTTACGTGGCCATGCCATTGTGTTATGAATACATTAAGATAACGGCTCTCTCTAGTAGTGTGCGCGGATGTGTGTGCGCACGCGTGTATATATATATATATATAGATATATATATAAAATCTGTTATTTATGATTTCATGCTTGGCTGTGTTTTCAAATTATCTTTTCCTTTGTTGTGGATCCATTAGATATAAATGTAGTTTTTGATAGGTTTCTGTCAACCTTTTTTTTAATCCATGTTTGAAACATGCAAATTATTAGTTCACGCAAACGCAGGCAGATTTGTCAAGATATAGAGGGACCATCCGTAACATTCCCGTTGATGGCTTTATGGATCTTCAATCTTCATATTCCCTTTTAGGTAGAGTCAGTACAGCACGTGAGTTTAGGTGCTAATACAATAAAGCAAATGGCTCAATATAGAATATCTCTGTTTGTAGAAAACACTTTTGTTCATGAAGAAATTTGAGTGTATATTGATTTTTCTTACTACTGTTCATTTACATTGATTTACTTATATACAGAGCTTGTAAGCAGAGGAAGCATGTTCATCTAGAGAAGTCTAGTGAATTTACAATGAGAGTAGAAGCGAGAAAAAGGAGCGGGAAATAACTAACTATGAAAAGAAGATTAAAATGAGGTGGTGAGGTAGCAGCTGACGAGGCAAGTATATTACAACTCAACAATGCATACTGTGTTAACCCCCCTCAAGCTGGAGTGTAAAGATTGTGAAAATGAAAACGATGCATGAAAGAAAGAAAAGAAGCTGGTGAATGAGGCTTAGTAAACAGATCAGCAAGCTGGGAAGAAGAAGGCACATGAAGCAATCTGAGGACTCCAGCTTGAACCTTCTGGCGAACAAGGTGACAGTCGATCTCAATGTGCTTGGTGCGTTCATGGAAGACAGGGTTGTCAGCAATGGCAATAGCGGAAAGATTATCACAGAACACTAAGGCAGGCTTATCATGAAGAATCTGCAACTCAGGAAGAAGATAGAACAACCATTGTAATTCACAAGTCAGGGAAGCAAGTGCTCTATATTCAGACTCGGAAGAAGATCGCGACACAGTGGTCTGCTTCTTGGATTTCCAGGAAATCAAAGCATCTCCAAGAAAAACACAAAAACCTGTGATGGATCTCCTGGTGTCTGGACAGGACCCCCAGTCTGAATCACTAAAAGCTTTGAGAAGTAAATCAGACTTGGCAGGGAAGAAGAGCCCCTGTCCTGGGGAAGATTTGAGGTACCTGAGGACCCGATGTGCTGCCTTGAGGTGGGAGTCAGTAGGACCATCCATAAACTGAGAAAGATGTTGTACTGCATAACTAATGTCTGGTCTGGTAGTGGTTAGATAAAGCAAACGACCAATAAGCTGTCGATACTGAAGGGGATTGTCCAAAGGAAGACCAGAATCTTTAGTAAGCTTGAGGGATGGAACCATGGGAGTGGGTGCAGGTCTTAAACCAAGAAACCCAGTATCTGCTAAAAGCTCAAGGGCATATTTCCTTTGTGACAAATTAATGCCAGAGGAGGATCGAGCAACCTCAAGTCCCAAAAAATATTTCAGAGGGCCAAGATCTTTAATTTTGAAGGCTGCATCAAGATAACTTTTAACATCCGCAATGAGATGAGTATCATTGCTAGCAAGAATGATGTCATCGACATAGATAAGGAGTGCAATGAAAGATGAACCAGAATGCTTCAAGAATAAGCTGGGATCAGAAGAAGCTTGTGTGAATCCTTTTGTAAGTAGGGCAGTAGACAACTTGGAGTACCACTGTCTACTTGCTTGCTTGAGGCCATAGAGGGACTTGAGCAATCTGCAGACTTGTCCTGATGCAGATTGAGGATGACCAGGTGGTAATTGCATGTAGACCTCCTCTTGAAGATCTCCATGAAGAAATGCGTTATTAATATCAAGCTGATGAAGAGACCAACCCTTGACGACAGATATAGCTAGCAGAGTGCGAACAGTGGTCATTTTGGCTACGGGAGAGAAAGTGTCCAAGTAATCCAGACCATGCTGTTGAGTGTAGCCTTTTGCAACAAGGCGTGCTTTGAATCTTTCTATAGAAGCATCAGCTTTATGCTTAATTTTATACACCCATTTACAACCAATTGGTGCTTTGGAAGGAGGCAGATCCACAATGTCCCAAGTACAATTAGCTGTCAAAGCATCCAACTCATTCTGCATAGCTATTCTCCAACACTCATGTTGGACAGCTTCTGCATAGGATTTAGGCTCAAGGACACTGGTGATGCTGGTTGTAAATGCTTTGTGCGAAGGTGTACATTTCTGGTAGGAAAGAACCTGTGACAAGGGATGATATAAAGAGGACTGTGTAATATTAGGATGCAGAGAATGAGGAAGATCAGGCCCAGCTAAAGCACAGTGATAGTCCTGCAAATAAGATGGAGCATGACGAATTCGAGAAGACCGACGAATAGCAGGAGAAAGAGTAGGATCAGATTGGAGTGAAGGAGAGGAAGACAAATGAGGTTGATCTGAATAGGAGGAAGGTTCAGTAGGAAAAGACTCAATGTTTGTAGGAGGAGAAGAGGAAGAAGTTGGAATAATAGCAGGCAAAAGAGGTGGAGAAAAAGGAAAGGAGTTATTAAAGTGATGATGCAAATCAGTTTGCCTTTTGCATTCCTGAAAACGAAACAAATGTTCATAAAAATTTACATCTCGGGAAATAAAAACATCACCAGTGGCAAGGTTGTAGAGTTTATATCCCTTTATACCTGGACTAAAACCAATGAACACTGATTTAACTGATCTAGAGTCAAATTTTGATCTGCCATGGGCCAAGGTAGAAGCATAACTAAGGCATCCAAACACCTTGAAATGAGAAAATGAAGGAGGTTTATGGAATAATAATTCAAATGGTGTTTTTTCTTTAAGAACTGGTGTGGGTAGCCGATTGATTAGGTAAGCTGCATGAACAACACAATCTCCCCAGAATTTTAAAGGTAAGAAAGCTTGGAATTTTAAGGCTCTTCCTACATTTAAAATGTGTTGGTGTTTTCTCTCCACCACACTGTTTTGCTGAGGGGTTTGAACACAAGAAGTCTGGTGAATGATGCCTTTGGCAGCATAAAAATCTGGCATGTAAAACTCTTTTCCATTATCAGTTCTAATAATTTGGACTTTATGATTGAACTGAGTTTCGACTAGATTGCAAAAATTTTGAACCAGCAGTCTAGCTTGGGATTTCAATTTCATTAGATGTAACCAAGTATATCGGGTATGGTCATCTACAATAGTTAAAAAATAGTGATCACCATACAAAGAAGCAGTAGCATATGGTCCCCATATATCAATATGAACAAGAGCAAAAGGCATAACTGAGATTGAAGAGCTAATGGGAAGTGGTATACGTTTTTGTTTAGCAAAATGACAACTATCACAAGGTGATGAATTTTGTACAGAGATGGATGAATCTAAATTGTTCAAAACTTGAATTCTGCTACTAGAGGGATGCCCTAGTCTATAATGCCAAACTTTATCAGAAAACTCTTGAGGAACAGAACAGGATGCTAAAACTGGTGAATTAGAAGGAAGTGTAGAACGAACAAAATGATAGAGGCCATTCACTTGCTTAGCTGATCCAATCGTCCTCATAGTCTGTGCATCCTGAATAATACAGACATTAGGATGAAAAGTGATAATACAATGTGCTGATTTAGAGAGTTTACTAACAGAAACAAGGTTAAAAGAAAAAGTTGGTACACACAAAGCATCGTGAAGGGTGAGATTAGCAGAAAGTGAAACAGTTCCTATATGTGAAACAGATACAACATGACCATTAGGTAGTTTAACATGAGCAGAGTCTATTGGTTTATAAGAGGTAAATTGGTCTAAGGAACAGATAATATGGTCTGTAGCACCGGTGTCCAAAACATAAATGTGAGTGGAAGGGGAAAAATTATGCAGGGAACAAGCAACTGCCAGTATACCTGAGCTTAAGCCTAAGTTAGTAACTGCATTCACATGAGCAGCTGGAGAAGGAGCTATATCAGACGTTTGAACCAGCGACAGCAACTTCTCATACTGAGCATCAGTGAAAGACCTGGGAAGACAAACAGCAGAAGACTGAGTTAGATGCTGCGTATTCAAATCACCTGCAGCAGGGGTTCGTGTAAGCTCGACACAGCTGGCAGCAGAAAAAGATCTATTTCTGGCCTTGAAACCGGGTGGATAGCCATGCTTTTTGTAGCATTTTTCAACAGTGTGCCCCATGTATCCACAATAAGAACAAATTGTGCGCCTATTGTTGGGGGTGAATTTTTTATATCCAGATCCAGATCCTGTGTGAGCATCAGCTTTGTTTGCAAGGACAGAGGTTTCAATCAGCTGTGAACCAAGAGTAGCACTCATCTGCCTTTCCTGTTGAAGAACTAAAGAGAAAGCCTTATTGATGTTGGGTAAAGGATCCATAAGAAGAATTTGAGTGTGTATAGTAGCATATGAATCATTCAATCCTTTGAGAAACCGGATAACATAATCTTGAGATTGATATGTTCGTGCCAAAGTACTAGATCCACAGCTACAAGAAGATGAAGGAATAGGCCTATAAGTCAACAATTCATCCCAGAGCATCTTTAGCTTGGTGAAGTAGTCTGTGATACTCAAAGAATTTTGCTGAAACGTGTAGATCTCCTCTTGAAGATCTGAGATCCGAATTGCATCACACTGAGAAAAACGATCACGGAGATCATTCCACACGTCTTGTACATTGTCGATCCAAGGATACTTTGAGCAATTGATGGAGACACTGAATGGAAAATCCAAGATAACACCAATGTATTACATCGTTGCCAAGCGGAAAACAGAGGATCGGTCTTCTTTGGAACAGAGACAGAACTATCAACAAATTGTAATTTGTTTTTGGATAACAACGCCATTTTCATGGCGCGGGACCAGGAATGATAGTTGGATCCCATGAGTAGGGTGGTTACTAAGATAAGAGATGGATTCTCATTTGGATGGATGAAATAAGGACTTGATTCGTCTACTGCCATTGTGTTTGGTGAGGAAGAAAACGAGTATTTGGTGAGCGAGAAAAATCAGTCGAGCAAGAAAGAAAACCCGAGCTCTGATGCCATGAAGAAATTTGAGTGTATATTGATTTTTCTTACTACTGTTCATTTACATTGATTTACTTATATACAGAGCTTGTAAGCAGAGGAAGCATGTTCATCTAGAGAAGTCTAGTGAATTTACAATGAGAGTAGAAGCGGGAAAAAGGAGCGGGAAATAACTAACTATGAAAAGAAGATTAAAATGAGGTGGTGAGGTAGCAGCTGACGAGGTAAGTATATTACAACTCAACAATGCATACTGTGTTATATATATATATAATCTGTTATTTATGATTTCATGCTTGGCTGTGTTTTCAAATTATCTTTTCCTTTGTTGTGGATCCATTAGATATAAATGTAGTTTTTGATAGGTTTCTGTCAACCCTTTTTTTAATCCATGTTTGAAACATGCAGATTATTAGTTCACGCAAACGCAGGCAGATTTGTCAAGATATAGAGGGACCATCCGTAACATTCCCGTTGATGGCTTTATGGATCTTCAATCTTCATATTCCCTTTTAGGTAGAGTCAGTACAGCACGTGAGTTTAGGTGCTAATACAATAAAGCAAATGGCTCAATATAGAATATCTCTGTTTGTAGAAAACACTTTTGTTCAGTTTTTAGAAATATTTTAATTAGCTCATGATATTACGGCTTTAAGCTCACGAATATATATATATATATATATATGGATTATTATCCTATCCACTGTCAGTGGAGTTTTTTAACTCCACAAGCAGGGCTAGGATGATGACATGTGTCTTTTAAAAATATTAAGAAAATAAAAAATAAATAAAATGGGACACATGTCATCATCCTAACCCTAATTGTGGAGTTAAAAAACTCCACTGACAGTGTATAAGATAATTTTCCTATATATATATATGATGCATTAACAGTGAATGGTTTTTCTATATATTGTTAGTCAATTATAGAATGACACCTCATATGCGTGTCTTTAAATATAAATATTAACAAAGTTTTGAAAATTATTTTTAAGGGCCTATATATATTTAGACTTTACTCATTTATGAGGTATCATTCTATTATTAACTGACACTATATAGAAGTTACACACTGTCGGTGTATTATATATAAACTCTTGTTATTAACATAGTTGTTTTATTTCTTTTTTTTTTTTCATCGAAATTCGAAAAGAATAATAAAGGAAAAATAAAAAAGAAAAAAAGAAATTGAAAAGGAAAGTATATGGAGTTGTTAAACGGATTGTGCTGGCCTGACATGCCTTATTTAAATATTAGTCCATGTCTTAATGGATCGTGTTGGTCTAATATTATTTTTTAATGGGTCGATTGGACCAAGCATGATACTATTTTTCGTGTTGGGTCATGCCAAGCATAGTTCATTAATATTTTTCAGATTTTAAAAGTTTTTTATTTATTATTTTAAATAACATGCAAGATAAATAAAAATAAAATAAAATAAAAAGTGTTGAATTTGGAATGAAAGAAATTCTCTTATTGCTGTACATAATGAATTAGAATATGACCTATATATAATACAAGAACTGATAGTAATCAACCAAAAAATCAAGAAAAAATAAAATACTATTAATAGGAATATGCCAAATAAGGGAATCAGATTCCTTTAATAAATAAATTGAACTTAATGGTGTACAGCTGTAGATATACAGTTGCAAATATACAAAATATACTTAGTTTTGTACACTCCTCAAGCTGGACTGTAAATATCAAGTAAGACTAGCTTGGATTTCACCTTTTCAAACTTTGTCTTTGGTAGTGCCTTGGTTAAGATATCCACAGTTTGTAAAGTCGTAGGTATGTAGGAGATGTTTATCATATCGCCTTCGACTTTTTCTTTGATAAAGTACCTATCTATCTCCACATGTTTCGTTCGATCATGATGAATGGGATATTTAGCTATGCCAATGCCAGCTTGACTGTCACACAACATGTTGATAAGTTCATTTATTGTAGCCCGGAGTTCCAAGAGTAACTGTTTTAGCCACATTTTTTCACATTTCCCATTAGCCATAGCTTGAAATTTTGCTTCCGTGCTACTCCCTGCAACAATTATCTATTTCTTACTTTGCCAAGCGACCAGATTCCCCTATTCATAAGTATAATATCTTGATGTGGATCTTTGATTAGTAATAGACCAGCCCAATCTGCATCAGTAAATACTTCAATGTTCTTTTTCTTAATTTTCTTAAAGTAGAGACCTTTACCAGGAGTTTTCTTCAAATACCTCAAAATGTGATATAACCAATCCATCTATTCTTTAGAATGGTTATTCATAAATTGGCTAGTGACACTGACAGTAAAACCAATATCTGGTCTAATGTGTGAAAGATAAATGAGCCATCTTATCAATCTCTGATATCTTCCTTTATCAACTGGAACATTGTTTTCTACTTCTTTGCCTTTGGTGATAACTTCCATTGGGATATTTGTAGGTTTGCATCTAAGTATTCCAATTTCTTTGAGTAAATGAAGAATATACCTGCATGGAGAAACAACAATACTTGTTTTAGATCTCGCAATTTCCATCCCCAGGATATTTCAAATTTCCTAAGTTTTTAACCTCAAATTCATGAGCTAGAAATCTCTTCAATTCTTCATTCTCCTTTTCGTGATTCCCTATCAGGATTATATCATCCACATACACAATAGTAATAGATATCCTTTCACCCGGGGAACGTTTGAAAAATAATTTATGATCAGACCTGCATTGAGAAGAACCAAACTTCTTCATTGCTTTAGTAAACTGATCAAACCAGGCTTTAGGAGATTGCTTGAGACCATAAAGAGTAGTTTTGTCACGACCTAGAGGCTGTGACGTATTCTTGCAAACTTACATTTTTACTATCTTACAAATTTAAGAACTAAATTTTTCTTTTTCGATTATGATTTGTATTCGGTGTTAGTGTAGTCACTAAACAATACTCGCTAACATTTTCTTATTACTCCAACCTTAAATTTTAATCCATGCTTGAATTTATTTTACTTTTAAGGTAAGTGATAATCATTCTTAACTCAATATTTTTCTATCTAGAAAACAAATTGAAAATATCCCCTTTTAATATTAGAGATTTTCCCAGATAATCACTTGCAAATTAAACTCATTTACCACAACACAACACAACAATCTTTCTCATAGTCCACATCATTCTTATCAAACAGACATCATATAAGCAGTCCTAAGCAGTCCTAATATCTATAACTACTTATCAATTTCATATCCATCACATCCAACAAGATAATATAATTACATATCGGAAGACGCCAAAATAAGACAACAATATTTCATATGGTTTGTCTACATCCCATCTTATAGTATTGAGTCAAAAATAGTCTGAAATAACAATTACGTACAGAAAAGAATATTCATATACCAAGAATTTTAAAAGAGTCGCCTTAGGAGTTGGGAGATATTTCAGACCTCAATAGATTTTGGATAGAACCGAAATATTTTCCCAACTTAATGCTCAATCTATAGAAGGATTAAATATAATTTACCGAGCAAGAGCTTAGTAAGATACTCGTATAAGTGCAGAAGTAGAATTATATTGTTCTAAATGTAATGCATGAACCTCTAAGTTTGCGATCATAATTTATCATTTCAATCGATAACATTTGATAACTATACTGAGATCATGTCTTAATGACTATAGGTTGATTAGGGTTTGGGTTATCAATAGAAAGGTACTTTGAAGTACTTCATTATCACTGTCCTTGGCACCTATTAACAATGCAACTATACCATATCATATAGCCCAATATCAATCCTTAATATACACCATTTATCCAATGTAAATCTATGATAGATAACATTAGATCAAATGTCAATCCACAAAATCATTCTCTATCCCAATATCATAATGCATGCAATCTATATATAACGAGTTCAATTTATCATGTAGTGAGTATAAAGTACGCTGAATGAGTAAAAGCCTGAAAGTTATAAAATCCTTTCATACTGCATTCCTCATGTTTAAACAATATGAAAAGTCACCTCATAAATCATCAGTGCGGTACAGAGTTTCCAAAACAGATACCAAGGCTTAAGCTATGCTCAAGGTCAAGGTTCAATATACATGAACATGTTTCACTCATGATTTGAAATCAGAACATCATTAAAAAAAATCATGTCACAAATAGTATCAACCATGTTTAGAACCAATGCAATCTCAAAACATGTCATGTATAACATTGATACCATGCTACTGGTAAACAAAATACATTCATGCATGATAAGACAATATCATGTTTAAAATACTATGCATGGTTTGATAATCATTTCCGGTTTAATAAACATTTCATTATTCGATAAATCTTTCATTGTTCAATAACCATTTCACAGCTTAAGCCCAAAGCTTATAGCTTGACTCAAGGTTCACTTATTCAATAAAACAATGTTTCAATAAAACAGTAGTAAATATTGAGATTAGGCACACTTTCCACTTTAACAATAAAGACTTATCCCACTGCAACTATCAGTGTGCCACTCGTCCCTGAAAAAGGGTGCTACCTATGGTCATAGATCCACTAAACTCCAATTTCATTGATCAAGTGAGAATTGGAACTTGTCTGCAAGTATGGTCAGACAAGCCACTATGCCTAAACATTAATCATCTACTTAGGCGAATCTACTTGTGCTTATTATCACTATCAGAATTGCTATAACCTCTGAAATCAAAAGTTCACTAGTTTTGTAGTTCAATAGTTCAAAAATCCACTTATTCTAATTCTTTCAAAATCATTTACACATGTGAAATTATGTCTTATGTAACTTTAAACTCAAAGTTGTGTTTCGGTAGGTTCACTTTTCAAATTATCAAAAATTCCAATGTATGCATTTAAACCAATGCATAGTTGCTAATCTCACTTTTATACCGTTCAATTCTTTAACCTAATGAATTTAAAACATGAGTTTTAAAACAAAAGTTATCATGTGTTCAAGCATTGGGTCAATGTAACACTACTCATGACTATCCGAATCATATAAAGGTATGGTGCTTATCTTCACACTTCACACAAATTACGCTAGTAGTCCTTCAATTCTCGATATATCATATTTAGTCTACATCTTTATAATTTCCATAGGGCAATTAAGATCACATATTACATCTTAAAATCCACATGAGATTTTAAATCAACTCACCACAATTCGACAACAATTCCCTAACCATTATTCATATTCAAATTGTTCATTTCATTTTCACATAATACCATAGTTCATACTCCATAGTGTCTAACTTGCCAAAGTTAGCATTCACTTCATACCATTTCCACACATAAGCCATTACAAGATTTCTCATTCACACTCACAGATTCATCTTCTCCAAAGAAACATAAAATCATTAATTCGCATAGTCGTCACTTTTATAAATTTCTCTAGTAATATTCCACATTGTCCAACCATATTTTTGACAACATTCTAATAATATTCCTCAACATCACAAAATCATTATACCACAAATTTGTAACTCAGTTTTCGAAGGGATTTTTAATGATTTTCGCATTTTTTGAGGTACACATAAGTTTTAGTGTGACTTTTATACGTAAATAAAATATTTTAATCATTGTTTGCTGAGCTGAGAATATTTGGTGAATTTTTATACTTCTATTGTAGTTATTACTACTTTTAAAGCTTTATGAACTAAGTGAAGATATGATTTACTGAATTTATCTTCGTAAACGATTCTGATTGAATTATAAACTGTTTTGAGTCTGTTGGCCCTATAGTAGCCTTCGGGTATATCATATTATTCAAGTGTGTGTGTGAACTGTTGCTAATTGACCTTGGTCACGTCTTCAGTACCCACAGCTATCACCTGACCCGTGTACTCTGTGGACCCTTTTTGACTATGGCCATATGTCTTATGATTATTCCTTTTTGGGATGCTTATATTGCATGATTCTATCGGGTGTTGCCTAGTCTCCACTGTACTGTTACTGACTGATTTTTGAGTGTTTACTGAACAAGTTTTATTGGACTGTTTTTTGTATTGCTTATTAGAAATGCTTACTATATCATTTACAGAATATTTATTGAACTATTTTGTCAGAGTGATCGTCGTACTGTTTACTGGAAACTGTTTACTGTACGATTTTCTGAGTGTCTACCGAACTGCTTGATCCAATAATTTTCCAGTAAGTTCCCTATAATTGAAATTAGAGATCGGGACAAGTGAGGTACCTTAAAGCATCCTTCTATATTCAGCCTAGTTATCTATCTGATTATAGTGTCTTTTTCGATAATGTGCCCAAATACTGTATCATTAATGATTCGGAGTGTAAGAGCATGTTTTAAGATACACGCATATAGATATGCATAGTATCAGCTCTTTTATACATGCTTCTTATTGGGCGTGAGCTCAACTCCCTTATTTTCCTCCCAGATTACCTGTAGTAATTTTTTTATGTGGTTAGTGAAACATTGTAGAGGTATATTGTTTTACCTTTATATATTCAGACTATGTTTGCGCAATACTATGTTGAATATATGATCATGTATGGGATGTAGACGAAATTGTAGTGTACTGAATGTAAATATGAGGTTGATCATACATATATGAAATTGAAATCGAAATAGAAATTTTTGATTCATATCTTAAAGAATGAATCGGTCAAATAGATACAGAATATAAATAGTTGATCAATGATAAATTTGACTGAAGACACAACAGACAGCCTAACCAACTATAATTAAAAAGAAAAAAGTTAGTTCTGAATTTCAATAATCGGATCATGACTAGAATATTGGTATTAGAGAAAGGTTAGTCTGATTTCTGTTAGTAGTGTTAGGTCAGAATTGGTTTACATCCCATATGGTACTGTACTTGTTTGAATATATAATTGTTTGGAGTGAATAAAAATGATTCTCATGTCTGTTTTGACAGAATAAGCGATAGGCAAAGGGGTACTGGATGAGGAAGGAGACAAAGAAAGGTGCGGAGATGGGTGGAACCACCTTCGAAACCATCGCCTAAATCTTTTCTAGAACTTGCCTTCCCTCCTTAGCCTAAGAGTCATAATACCCGTATTTCTAGGCTGAAGCATATGTTTGAAGAATTTATAGCAAATTTTAGTAATAATACTAATGTTAGAGCACTAGCGCTAGAAGTGGCGCAACCTCCTCCTTCACAAGTTAATGTTCATTCGATGCCTTAGCCACAGCTTGTACCGTCGCCACCACTACCTTAACGAGTTGATCCAGTGATTGACTGTGACGTCAATCTTCTAAAGCAGTTTGGGAATTTGGATCCATTGAAGTTTAAAGGTGCTAAGGATCTTATGGCGGCAGAAAACTAAGTAAATGCTGTGGAGAAATTGTTCACATACATGCGGTGCACAGAGACTGAGAAACTGGGTCTGGCTACTTTTCTATTAGTTGATGAGGTAGCGCATTTGTGGAAATCCACTCATACAATTTTAGCTGCTAGGTATCCAGCAGTGACTTGGGGCATATTCCTAGAGGTTTTTAATAAGCAGGACATCCAACGCAGTGCTCAAAAGAGATTATAAGCTAAACTTTTGAATTTATATTAGGGGAGTATGACAGTGGACCAGTATGAGTCTAAGTTTACTGCATTAAGTCACTTTGACCTAAAGACAGTCAGGAGTGAAGAGCATAAGATCAAGAGGTTTATGGTTGGTCTAAGGCCATCTATTCGGGTAAAGTTAGCATGACTTGACATATCCACCTCTGATGAGGTCATCCATCAGGCTTAGTTGTGTGAGTAGGATTATGAATTTTATCATGCGGAGTTTGGATCCTGAGCTAAAGGCAAGGGTAAGGAGAAAGTGAAGTGGGGTTTTGATGATAGATTTGATAAAAGACCACCTAATAGAGCCAAGGTTACTAGGGGTAGAGTAACTAGAAGTAAGTTTTTTAAGTCAGCCGCTACGGATAGCTCTACTACCATACAGAAGGGTATTGAGACGAGATGTGATAAGGGTGGAAAGTTGCATGGTATTAGACCTCGCTTTTAGTCTATGGGAGTGTGTTTTCAGGGATAGACAGGGCATTTAGTTAAGGGCTGCTCTAATGATAAGGGGCCAGCAGTAGTAGCAACAGTTAAAGAGCCAGAGAAGGCTATACCATCCCCGTCGAAGAGAACTATAGCCATAGAGAAAAGAAAGAAGGCTGTGACTTAGGGCAGAGTGTATGTGAGGACCGCATTTTCTTAGTAAATTCTATAAGTTAAAGGTTATGGAAATGAAAAGATAAAGGATAAATTACTAAGAAATTGAATAATTAGGCTTATAGAAGGAAAGTGTCATGTGGGCTCTATGGGACTTTTACAGTATGGATTGGAGTGAAACTCCAGAGTCATGATATTTAGGGTGAAATACTAAGAAAGGAGAAATCTGCATCTGAAAATTTCTTCGTTTGCATATGTTTTGAAAATCATGCAACAAATTCGAAAATGTTGGTTACATCTATGGCCCGAAAAATTTTCATAAATAATGGTCAAACCAGGTTGACTTTTGACCAAATGATAATTATAGTTAAATCCTTATGTGAAAAAGTTTTAGGCCATGTGGATGGATGACTAATTCACACGAAAAAGTAGAAAATTATGCGATTCAACGGTTAGGGCTATTTTGGTAATTTTACCTATTTGACCAATTAAACCTCAAAAAAGCTTAACCAATGATTAGATCATGTTAAATAGAGGTGTTTTATGATTGAAAAAAATATTTGGAGGTTAGATTGAATGTTTAAAACGAAGTCAGATCGCGAAGGCAAAATTAGAACTTTTGAGTAAGTATAAGGGTATTTTAGTAATTTGTTACTTAAATATTAATTTTTAAAGAATTTTTCTGGTCTTCTCCTCCAAGTGCCATTCCTCTTCTTCTCTTTCTTAGTCCTCCATTGTTAAAGCTTTGTGGTAGAGAGAAAACCCTTAAAACACTAGTGAAAACTCATTGAAACCGAAAATCGCCTTCACCAAACCTATCCAGGTTTCAGAGCTCTACAACATACTACCAAAATCAAGTGTTAAAGTGGCCAGTTTCATGGTGAAACACCTCCCATCAGATCTGGTCAAGAAGAAAGGTGAGAGAAATCTTGAAATTTTCATGATTTAGTGGTTTTAAGCTATGTGTTTAAGGTGATTAAGTGTGTATTTGAGTTTAGATTGAATTGAAACTTAAAGAAATGGTCCCTTAGGGTTTTAGCTAGCCTTGAGTATGTATGAACACAGTGTTTGGTCATGTAAAAGTGATGTAGAATCAGTGTACGAAGTGCTTAGATTGTTGAAATAGAATGTGTGAGAAGAAAGGCCATTTCAGCCAAGTGAATGGCATATGGGATTCATGCCCAATTGAATGTAATTTAGCTCCTAGAATATTGTACAAATTAATACAAGACTGCTAGCGCGGTTAAAAACTGAAAACGGAGGTGATTTGATGGTAGTTGCAATGTTGGCACCGATATGAAGTAGACCGAATTTAAGACTACAATAGACAATGTACTAGGTCTCGGAGAGTTAAATACTCTTTATAGCTGAAGTGTGGTCAACTGACTATGTTTATGTTGTGTTTTGTAGCTCTGAAGTGTGGTATACATACTGGTGCCAATTGCACGATTCGACGATAATCGAGTGGTAAGGAATATATGTGTCGTAATGATTTTCGTCTAGGGACTCAATTGCTAGACGATTTTGTAAACACAAAGAGGGAGTCACCACCAATCTTTTTTATTAGGTGTGATTGGCCACCTAAAATCATTTATCTTTTCAATAAAATCTTAAAATTAATTAAGTTTTATTAAAAGACAATTTTTGGTCTACGAAATCAAAGTTTGGGTTCGGGAGTTCGCTTACGTGTGGGGAAGGATTAGCACCTCCACAGTGCCTGTTAAAAAACGGTACCACTTAATCATGCCTTATCCTTTGATCTTAATTAAACATTTAAAAGGAACTCATTTATTTTGAAACCATTTTTTATTCAATTTTATTTGATATATTAAATTTTATTTTTTATTTGTGTTAAATTTTATTTTTTAATTTGAAATAAATGAGAATATTTTGTATTGAAAATTATTCCGAAGCACCCCAATACTTCTGATAGCATTTTGGATAATTTCTTTACTTAGGGATTTCTTAAGAATCGCTACTTGCGATTTCTATAAAATCCCATCCTTATAAGATTCGCATTTATTTTTAAATTTTATCAATGCAAATGATGCAAACAAAATATAAGTAATGCGCATGAGAAATCTATTATTTTATTTTTATTATTATTTTTTTATATATTTATATTATTACTTTTTAAAATTTATTTATTTTATAAAATTTTATTTTTATTGAAAAATCATGCTAAATATATCAATACTCTGGTAACATCTAGCAGATTCTTCTTGCCTAGAGATCAGTTAGGAATCATTACTTGTGAATTCCATAACATCTCATCATTTGGAAATTATCTATAATTTATTTACTTACTTTTAATTGTTATTATTATTTATTTCCAAAGGTTAATTGTAACAATTTTATTTTATTGTTTATTCATTTGTTTAAAAATCTTGTTTATTATTATATATTTTGTAATATTAATTTATTTCATAAATGTTAATTATATTAGAAATCTTAATATCGAACTAAAATTACTTGAATACTCCAATATGCTGGTTATATTCAAATATTTCATTTCGACATTAAGGATTATCAAAGAATCACTATTTGTGATTTCTAAGAAGTCCTATTATTGAAAATTTAAAATTTGTTATTAAAATTTATATCTACATTTATTTATTTTAAATTTAAATTTATTTATTTTTTGCCCTTTTTTATTTATTTTATTTTTTATATTTATAAGAAACTTTAATATCGAGATAAAATCAATTAGATATTCCAATACGCTGGTAACATCCCATGAATTTTCTTGATTCTAAAGATTATCGGAGAATCACTACTTGTGATTTCTTTGAAATCTTATCATCAGGAAATTTTTATTTGTTTTGTCATTATTTTGTCATTACTAATATTTGACTAAATAAAATCATCATTTTTTATAATATTTTAAAATGCATATATACCTTTTCTAAAAAAATCAAATCTTGATAAAAAAAATCATTAAATAAATGTGATTAAAATAATGAAATAAGGTATTAGAGTGAAAAATATATATGTAAACAATAAAGAGAAAGAGAACACTATACTTCAAGAAAAGAAACTGAAGTTGCACTGTTTTATAAATGGCCTTTTTATTTTTGAAAGTTTTCTTTCTCCTTCACGTGCGCTTCACCTCTCTTACCTCTTCACGTTGTAGTAGAGGCAGAATAAGAATAACAGAGCAGCAAGGCTCGATGCCGTGGACAGCAATGAGGCGAGCAAGGGACGACGCAAACGTTGCAGCAAGGGCTGGTTTCACAGTGGTGCAGTGGCGTGGGGCCTCAACTTAATGTGTAGGACAGTAGCGATGATGGTACAGCAAGGTGCAGCGGTATAATGGACAACCAACAACAGTAACGTGGTAGAGATGATGGTCACGCAAGGGCGATATGATGCAGCAATGCAGCGACAATGGAGGATGGCAGGAGCAGCGATGAAGATAGGTGCAGCATGAAGTGGCAGGGCTGGAAGCAAGCGATCGCAGCAGAGATGCAGAGCAGCGGTGATGCCGCGGCAGGGAAAGAGTAGAAGCTCAGTGCAAAGCTGGGATGGTGGGAGCCCAACGCAGCAAAGGGACAGAGTGACGCAGGAAAGGAAACACAGGCGGTGCGGTTGAACTCCGAGTGAATTTTTATGAGTTCCTATTGAGGTTACAAGGTTAATGAATTGCCTTGTGAGGTATATAAGCTTAAGAATGAGGCATCCGTACATGAATAAATTGAGGAGATATTAATAAAGCCTAAAGTAGAAATGGAAAATGAGCAGCATTTTAGTATGATCCTTTAAACTCTTAAAGACTGTGGAATTGTGTTAAGATTGACAAATAAGATGTTTGGCTAGACAGTGTCTCCTTATGAGGGATGTATAATCTCGGATTGACAGAATGACAGTGAATCTATCAATGATAGTGAGATAACGATCGAGATACAGAAATAATGAGTCTAGCTAGATACTAATACCAATCTATAAAAGAGTGATGGAATTAGCTGCTCTACTAGTGAGACATAATTAGAGAAGTTAAAGTCAGTAAATGAATAAGTGGAAAGAAAAGATGGTATGAAAAAGGTTAAAAGATTTTAACAGTAAAGTACCATACCACTTGAGGAAATCGACTAAATTGACGAAAATGAAATAAGAAGATAAGTTGCATGATGAGTAGGGAACATGAAATAGTTTCCGAAATTAAGACAAAAAAAAAGTAATCTCGTGATGGTTATCACATAACAATGGCAAGATGTAAAACCAAGCCAAATTTGACAAGTGAAAGTAATGATACTCAAAGGAGTAATATGAATGACATGTTTACTGCCAATTATGCAAATGGAACAAAAATGATATACACACATATCCACACTTTGAAACGATGGAATTGCATAAATAATATGGTGATTAAAGAGATAATTTGAGGATTCAATCAACGAATGACCATACTACACGAAAAGCAATATAGAGAGAAATGATTGTTTCATAAATTATTAATGTAAGAGATGATCAACAGTAAAGTCTGCAAGTGAGACGCAGTTTTGATGGAATGAATGTTGTGAATAATAAAGGATTCAAAAGAGATATAATGACATGGAAGTGATTAAAGACTGATGATCTAATTAGAATCACTTTCCATTATCAAACTTAGAGATTCTCTAGTGCCATAGTTGAAGTATGAGTGTCAAACAATGAGAATGTATATGTATAGTTCCAGTGAGCATTACATGTGATGGGAGCCTCTGAGTTGCCAAATGCCAATAGAAAAGGGCAAAAAGGCTTTGAGATCCCAAGTGTATTGATAGCATCGCTCCGTACTGATGTAAATATCTTAGCATAATATTGGAATGCTTGAAGATATATTGAGAGAGCAGATGCATGAGATGTGAAAGCTACTGGGACACTTACATATAATTGATTGACAGGTGTAATTGATAGTTTTAAAACTATATCGACTTGGCACTAAGTGAGAAAAATGGATGATGAACAGCATAGATCAGCTGTGACATGAAAAATACTGTGCATGGACTCTTAGGTGAAAAGAGTGAAAATGAATAACTCTCGATTTGAGAAATGAATTTACGGGAGTATAAACATATATGATGAAAGACAGCATGTAGTGGTCTAAAGTACTCTTGATGTTGAAAGTGTACTGACAGTATTACTTGAAGGATGACCTAGAGGTCAGAAGTCGTAAGTATACGACATGTACCACCTTTAGACTTAAGTTAAATTCAGAGGACCGAATTTCTTAAGGTGGGAAGAATGTGATAACCGTAAATTTTTCGTTTAGTGCAAATTAATGATATTAGAATTTAGTGAAACAAATATAAATGGGAAAATAAGGTTGAAATTCAGAAAAATAATGAAGAGAAGAGAATTTAATTTTGATAAATGGAAATCCAAATTAAATAAGAAAAGGAGAAATGAGAGAGAAATATACATACATAATTATAAATTATATAAATGTATTTTTATACGAATACATATGCATTGAAATACTGTATAGTATATATTAATATACGGAGGTATATATAGATATATATACTATTGTATAAATTTAAATAGTACATTTGTATTTGTGATAACCGTAAATTTTTCATTTATTGAAAATTATAAATATTGAAAATAAATATTGAAGAAATTAAATAAAAGCAAATAAATAAAAATTGCGAAAACAGGATATTGGTGAAAATCCCGAGAATTAAGGAAGTGAAAGAATTTGGAAATTGGTGTAAAGGAAAAAGAATTAAATTGGATAAATTAAAATCCAAATTAAATAAGGAAAATGAGAAATGAAAATAAAGTATGTTTATATAATTACAAATTTTATAAATGTATTTTATACAAATACATATGTATTTAAAATATTATACGGTATATTTTAATATACATTGGTATATATATATGGAAATATATACTATTTTATGAATTTAAATAATACACATGTATATAAACATAATATTTTATGTGTATATATAATTATATAAATACATATAGAAGAAAGATAAATGTGGTTTTATATTAAAGTTTACATGTATAAATATTGTGTTATAACATCTATATAATTTGTATATGTAAATGCTATTTATTTTAAAGTATATAAATATACATATATATACTAGATATATATTTTGTATTATACAATATACATAATTTATATTGTATTACATTATATATGAGATAATATATGTATGATATATAATATATATTATAAGTATAAAATATAAATTATAGTGTATAATATATAGTATATTATATACTAAAAAGGGAAAGAAAATAAACTAAAAATAGAAATGAAACAAAAAAAAAGAAGAGAAGACAAGAATCGGGATTCCAGATTCTATCTCCGGAAGAAGCCGCCCCCGTCAGCGGTCTCCGGAGAAGGAAAGGAGAAGAGGGAAGAGAAGCGTTGTCGCCGGCAAAGGAAGAGGAAGCCGACACCAACGCCGGTGAAGCGAAACGGAGAAAGAATCAAAGTGAAATGGAAGCAAAAGCCAAAAGGAAAAAAGGAAAATGGTTGAAGGCGGTGCCGGCCAAATCGGTGGTTGCCACTGCAACCGAAGATTCATCGAAGGAAGAGGAAGACGTGTGAAGCCACTGGAGGCGCAATGAACGGCGGAGGAGGGCCGGCGAAGAGGAAGGAGAAACTGAACCAATTCCGCCTCGATCCGCTGCCATTTCGCCGATCCAGGCCAAGCTGAGGCCACCAGCAAGTTCGTCTCGACGTCGGTCAGCTGAAGGACGCCCGAACCGTCAGAGAACCGGTCGCCGGCGAGGAACCGGCGAGGAATGGTCTGAACCGATCTGACCGGGAAAGGAAAAAGAAAAAGAAAAAGAAAAAGAAAAAGAAAAAGAAAGAAAAGAAAAATAAAGAAAGAAAAAGAAAAAAAGAAAAAGGAGAATTTCGAGAATTCAGAGATTCCCGAAAATTCGACAACCCAGAAATTTTCGAAAATTCGGTAAGAAATTTTCCGGAAATTTAATTTCAGAAAAATTAAATAAATTATGAAAAAAATCAAAAAATTAGAATTTTTATTTCCAGAAATTTATTTTTAGTAATCGGGATAAGGAATCGGGAGAAATGGAGTGCGGGCTCGATCGATAAGAGGAAGTCACCGACCTGGAAAAGGTAAGGGATGCATGTGCAGCACTGTAAGGATATGCAGTCTGCATATTTTAATTTGAAATATTTTATGCAAATATTTTATGAAAATTATTATGATGCATGATTGGTTGAAAATTTTGGGTTGAAGTACTGGCTGGAAATTTAAAACTGTATTTTATGTGCAAGAGGTTAGTAAATCAGCAGCCGTTATGAATATAATGAGATGAATATAATGAGATGGAATTTTAAAATATTTATGTATTCGAGAATGGTGATAATAAAACTACCGAAAATTCTCGGAATAGATAAATTACACGTAATACGAGGTGAAAGATGAAGTGAAATACAGTGAATATTTTTGTAAATATTCACTAAAGGATTTTAACCCTTATGGTTTTAAATTATGAAATTATATATTTATATAAATTCCATAAAGGTTTATTTTATGATGAAAACTACAGTTTTGAGATTGGTTGGCATTCCTATCATGTTGATGCATGATATGTGATATGTTTAGTCTCGGTCGACACCTGATCTGTGATCCACCGAAGGTAATATAGATTATGGTCATAGATTTGACCGATTTATTTCTTTACCCTCCGGGGTTTATAGTATGATAAGATTGATGTCTATCTTAGACTCCATAAATGATAGTTGATATGTTAAAAAAAGGAAAGTGTGTTACATGATATGGAATATGTCGAATGGAAAATGTGATAAATGATTGCGTGACATGTGAAAAGAACATGTTTTATATGATATGAGAAGAAAATCAATTGATTTATAGCATTTTTACAACATGCTCATTTCGGTATTGATTTTAGTACTGTGAGATGATTTTCATAAGACATGTGATACGAACATGTAATATGTTTTCAAAAAGAAAGAAATGATAAATCTAATATTCTTACTATGGTCTTAAATGGAATATTAGATTATAAGTACTACATGAGTTCAGATAAGATATTGGAAAGTATATATGGCATAAAGGCCAACCCGAGTAAAGACTCGACCCTTGTACCGTGTAAGCCACCTTTAGAGAACTCAATGGACCTAAGTGCTACATAGATTTTTTGTGAACTATGGGGAGCCACCTCTAGAATCCTTTGAGAACTAAGTGCTACACGAGTTCCGATGTGCTAGTTAGAAGTTTCTGTACCGTGTGAGCCACCTCTAGAAGACTCAAGGGACCTAAGTGCTACATAGATTCTTAGTGAACTATGGGGAGCCACCTCTAGAATCCTTTGAGCACTAAGTGCTACACGAGTTCCGATATGTTAGTAAGAAGTTTCTGTACTGTGTGAGCTACCTCTAGAGAACTCAATGGACCTAAGTGCTACATAGATTCTTTGTGAACTGTGGGGAGCCACCTCTAGAATCCTTTGAGAACTAAGTGTTACACGAGTTCCGATGTGTTAGTAAGAAGTCTGTGTCCTAAAGGCCAAACTGAGTGAAGACTCGATTTCTGTACCGTGGGAGCCACCTCTAGAATCCCAAGGGACCTACGTGCTACACGATACCAGTTGGACCGTGGGAGCCACCTCTAGAATTCCGAAGGACCTACGTGCTACACGAGTTCCTCGATATGACACTTAACTCCATTACTAGTTAGGATGGATGTCGTAACTGAATCAGTGAATTGGGGCTTAGGCCTAAAGTGATTAAGTAATTCGGGTATATTGGAACTGTTTTCAATGAATTAAGCTATACGCTTAAAGTTTATGGATTTTCATTTTATGAATGGATTGATTTATTAACTTACATAGTAACCGCTTTATCAACGTGTATAGTGTGACGTCCCCGTCACCATACATTTCCAATTCATCTCTTTCCATTTCCACTTAACTTGATTAGATTTACTTGTCAATGTCAATCATGCTTTTCTTTCTTAAGCTTAATATCTAACAGCTCAATATGAATAATTCAATTTCAACAAAACAGACTAATGATACATGTATATATGTATCATCCGTTTCCACAGGATCTCATACATCATCTTAACTTAAATCCCCCACATCTTATATACATTAATGTTAGTTGTACTGTACCATAACTGAATTACAATTTACTTTGCATAATTACATAAGTATACCTTCTATACTACTTGGGAAGCGTCTTTCGAAGGTAAACTTTCAAGATCCACTCGTAGGCTCTTCTATCGAGAGCGAGAGATTACTTTAGATAGTCTGTATGAAAAATGTTCGTAAAAGGGTGAGTTTACGCTTAGTAAGAAAAATATGTAAAAGAGCGTACTATGCCTCTATATGCATTTTTCCTACTTGGCTCTATAATGTCATGTAAAGCATTATAAAGAATGCATCATAAACATCTTTCATGCATTATTTGCAACCATGCATATTTATTTCAAATGACATGGAAATCATACTTTGTATGCTTCTTTTAAAATATAGCATACATATAAAACATGCATCATCTTCTATCTTTAAAACATACTTTACATGCTTTTATAACATAGCATGTTTCGTATACTTCTTTAAAACATACTTCATGTACTTCTTTCAAATATCATTTACATACATACATACTTCCTTTAAAACATCTTATACTTCTTGAAATCATAAATCATATACTTCTTTTTAAAATTTCTTATACAAGTACACCAAGTACTTTCGATTTCTTTATTCTTTGAAATCGTATATACATATAGTTCTTAATAACATAAAAAACTATTACACTTTTATGGAGTTATGCACTGCATCATCATCATCATCATCATCATGTGGCGTACCCCGTAGGGCCAGGAATCCTCCCTTAGCCGAACATGAAATATAAACAGATTGGCCAACTGCGGGTGGCTACAGTTAACACTAGTCAGGTGTCCTTTTGTAGCGACTGAGGCCTGACTTATGGTTCCTCAGCCCATAACATACATTACATCATTTCAGGACTTGATCAGAGACCCTACTATAAACATGAAAGTGCATAATCTCAAAACATATGCCATATAGCTTCTTGCCATGACATTTCATACTTTCTGAAAATAGGTGTAAAAAATCTCTTTTCAAAACAGGGCAGTCGACTGCTGCTTCATACTTTCATTTATCGAAATTATTTTCATTTAAAATTCCAATATTTTCATCTTTGAAAACATATAAGGGCAATCGACTGGTCCATATAGCAGTCGACTGGTTTTCAAACAGAATGCTTCTTAGCAAATAGCAGTCGACTGGTCATATAGCAGTCGACTGGTTTTCAAATAGAATGCATTTTAGCAAATAGCAGTCGACTGGTCCATATAGCAGTCGACTGGTTTGAAACAGAATGCATTTTTGGCAAATAGCAGTCGACTGTCCCATATAACAGTCGACTGGTTTGAAACAAAATGCTTACTGGGTAAATAGCAGTCGACTGGCTTACATAGCAGTCGACTGGTTTGAGTCGGTTTTCGGAAAACGACGTTTTGGTTGTCTCTAGGCAGTCGACTTCCCTTTATGGAAGTCAGCTGCCCCTAGCCTAATTGGTACTAGGAGACAAGTCCGAAAATGCATCTTTTTCTGCACAAAATCAACTGATGCTTCTCTCCAAACCACATAAAAGCATCATAAAACATGCGGACATAGCCGCCTTACGTCCGCTACATAAATTTCTTACCTTAATTCCTTCGGAAACGCGAAATCACTTGGCGTGTAACCCTAGCTTTTACTCCTTCAAATCTGAAATCATCATACCAAATCAAACCTTAAATTAAACAACATACACATCAACTCCATACAACTCCATATCATGAACGAAATTGCAAGAATCATCTTCTTCTCTTACCTTCACTAGAGATCAAAATCTCAAATGTTGAGATCTCCTCCAATACTTGGAATCAATCCACCAAACTTTGGATATCTCTTAGTCTAACTACAAGGATCGTTTTTCGTTCAACTAGCTAAAGTGATTGATGGAAGAATAAGGTAGCTTGTCAAGGTAGCTATGGAAGGAGACTTGGAAGCTTGGATGGAACGAGAGGGAGAGGGCTGGAAAGAGGCTGGCGTAGGGGTGATGACTGATAAGGATGATGAGTCATGCAAGATGCATTAATTGCATGCTTTATCCTCTCATCTCAGCCATTAATCCTCTAATTGACTATTTGACCTATTTAATTTCTCTTTTCCTCCTTTCTCATATCAGTCACCTATATCATTTAACTACATAAAATTCTGATATCTAATTTATCATCATCCAATTAAATCCTTTCATCTTAACCTTTAATCATCATTATTTGACCATTCATTTAATTGGTCTTCTTTCTCCCATATAACACTTGTCTTTAATTACACTTAATTTTTTGATATTAATTCTTTTCTCATACCTCAATTATTCTTATAACATCAATTTAATTTCCTTGACTATTTGACTTTCCATTTCTTATTTCTTCCATACTTCATACATCATGCATACATCATTCATACCTCAATTACACATCAACTTCATATTCATTTAATCATATTAGATTGAAATACTTTACAAACATAGAGGAATACATGGAAATTGGGGATTTCACATCCTCCCCACCTTAGAGAATTTGGTCCTCCAAATTCAAATCAGGTTACATCTTAACCATTTTCGGATACTTCTCTTTCATCAAGCTATTTAGCTTCATGTATCTTTTTCCATGATGTGGTATTTTCAATAATCTTTAACTAATGGAATCATCATAGACTTCTATACCTTATCTTTTCTGTCCAAAATCCCAAATGGCTTTTTCACATGACTTATGTCTTTCTGAACTTCTAAGGTTTCATCTTTTATGACATAAGATGAATTCTGGATTATACTTTCGAAGTATTGACATATACAAACATTACGTATCCTCAATAACTCTGAAGGTAACATCAATTTATTGGTGATATCTCCAATTTGATCTAAGACTTCAATTGGATCAATATAACGAGGGCTCAACTTACCTCGTCGACCAATTCTTATAATTCCTTTGGATGGAGAACTTTCAATTTACTGAGTCTCCAACCAAAACATCAATTAGTCTTTATCAAGCATTTGTATAACCTTTTTGTCTATTCTGAGCTATCTTAAATCTTTGACCACTCACTTAATCTCTTTAGATGCTTGCTCGACTAAATCAAAAGCTAATAACTTTCATTCGCCTACTTCTTCCCACCAATTTGGAGATTGACACTTTTTATTCTTATAACATTTCATACAGTGTCATCTGGATACTTATATAATAGCTATTATCATAAGTAAACTCAGTCAATGGCAGATGGTCATCCCATGAGCATTTAAAATACATAGCACCAGCTCTTTACATATCCTCAAGCGTCTAAATCATGTGCTCGGACTACTCATCAACCTGCGGATGAAAAGCTGTGCAAAATTTTCAACTAAGATCCCATGGTTCCTTGCAAATCTCTTTAAAATGAGAAGTGAACCTGAAATCTCTACCATATGAAATGCTCATTGGAACTCTATGTAATCTAACAGTTCTTTCACCTACATTTTGTCAACTCACTAAGTGTATCTGCAGACTTCATGGGCAGGAAGTGGGCTGACTTAGCAGATCCGTTCATCAATTCTGGCTTAATCATTATACTAGCCATCATTCCAAATTTACTTTGAAGGCATAACATTTAGCTTAAGGCTTGTAAATTGCTCAAGTACATCATACTTTCTTATCATCATACAAACTATTATTACTTCATGCTTTCAGCCTAGAGCGTTTACCACCACAGTGGTTTTCCCTAGGTGATCTAATTTCACCTTCACAATCCTTTGAAAACTCGAGTCATCTCTTCTATCTTAATTAGAGTTATAGCCATAATTTATTCACAATGGCTATCCATAATTTCTTATTTTTGCTCTCTAAATACCCATATATTGATCACATTTTAAACTATTAGCATAGTTCTTTTAATTCATATCCAAAATATTTTCTTCCCATAGCATCAAACATGCCAATGAATGAATGTCCTCATTTCCCTATAGTACTCTAGGGATCAACCAGGAAAGATACTATAGTCGGCTAGGGATCCGGATGGAGTAAGGAAGGTACTTTGAAATACCTGTCTTGTTCCGAAACTTAGAAGTGACTATAGGGAATAATTACCATCGTTGAGACAATCCATCTCTCATATTAATTCATATTCTTTTCAGAGTAATGATTTCATAGAATAAAACATTTAAGTAAAGTCGACTAATAAAAGTCAATCATCATTCTTATTTAAACTCCTTTCACACATCACTATATATCATAAAACTTTATACCAAAGAGTACTTCAGAATTCCAACTATCATTTCTCATCAATTATTGTATTTCATTAAGTTCGGGACTTTTTTTTACTATCTCAACATCGTAAGCAAAAATCCTTCATATAACCATACATACCTTCTATTAACTTCATTTACAATGAGTCAGATAATACCACATACTTTTACATTAGACATCTTCAACATTTACATTATAATTACAGTAGTGGCTTTGTGTTGTGGTTGAGGGGTCTCCTCAGATTCCTCGGGTGTCCTCAAGTCCCTCTTGGGACAATCCCTGATCATATGTCCCTGTTCACCACATCTGAAACATGCGCCACTTGCCAACCGGCATGGCTGTGCTCTGTGGAACTTTCTGCAATGTTCACACCTTTGTCTTGTACTCTTAGGTGAGCTAACGGTACTACTAGCTGAATGTCGGGATCTCTCATCATTAATCTTGATCCCGGTAGCTCTCAGGGTCCCTATACCATAATCATCATAATACTCCCAATTTAATATATATTTGCATATAACCATTTAATTAAAACAATCATTATTTTCTTATACTTTACTTGCTTACCTATCGAAGCTCTGTCATATGGCTTACTTCTCCCAGATGGATATCTGTCACGGGAGGCTTTCCCTTTTGACTTCCGCTTCATCGGTCCTTTGCCTTTACTTTGGGCTCAGAAATCATCATAGTGAAACTCATAGTCCTGCTCACATAACTGAGCCTTACGGACTGTCTCATTATAAGTAGTGATACCCATAGTATACAACTTGGATTTGATAGGAGACTTCAGTCCTTCTATAAATCTGTATATCTTATATCCTTCACTCCTGATGGTCTCTCGGTCGAATCCACTTAGAGAAATAAACTTCGACTCATATTGATTAACTGACATTGTCCCTTGAGTCAATTTCAAAAATTCAATCTTCAACCTGGTCTGATCGGTGCGTGGGATGTACTTCTTAGTAAAAGCCTCAAAAAATCTATCCCACGTAACCTCAACATGTTGAGCCTCCAAAATGGCCCGAGTGGACTGCCACCAATACTCTGCATCATCCACTAACAGATACGCAGCCAAACCTACCTTTTCCTTTTCGGAACATAGCATATACTCGAAGGATCTAGTGATCGCCTTCACCCAATTCACTGCGGCTAACGTGTCCTTATCCCCCTTAAACTTAGGCGGATCCAGCTTCTTATATTCCTTAATTAAGGTCATACTGCAATAAGCTATGAGATTCCTCCTTTCAATAACTGGGACTGGTGGGGGTAACTTTGTCTGTACTGGTGGTGGTTGTACTATAGGAATAGCGAATGGTACACTTGTGACCACATTTGGAAAGTTCGCCATAAACTGCGTAAACATGGTGGTCATATTCGCCACATGCTTCTCCATCTTCGCTAACCTAGTGTTCAGGCTATGCGGTGGAGATGGAAAAGGAGACTGTGTTGGGGACTGTTCTACATAACCCCTTTCTCTTCCTTTCTCGACACCACTTCTACCTGAGCTCATTCTGTCGATAAATCACAAAGTTGAGCTATTTAATATAACTTCAAACAGTTATACATCGTATATGTATTCATACAAGTACAGTACAATTGGGGATATACTCTACTTATAACTCATCGACATTGACAAACCTCAATCTAATTGCTCTGATACCACTCTGTTACGTCCCCGTCACCATACATTTCCAATTCATCTCTTTCCATTTCCACTTAACTTGATTAGATTTACTTGTCAATGTCAATCATGCTTTTCTTTCTTAAGCTTAATATCTAACAGCTCAATATGAATAATTCAATTTCAACAAAACAGACTAATGATACATGTATATATGTATCATCCGTTTCCACAGGATCTCATACATCATCTTAACTTAAATCCCCCACATCTTATATACATTAATGTTAGTTGTCTTGTACCATAACTGAATTACAATTTACTTTGCATAATTACATAAGTATACCTTCTATACTACTTGGGAAGCGTCTCTCGAAGGTAAACTTTCAAGATCCACTCGTAGGCTCTTCTATCGAGAGCGAGAGATTACTTCAGATAGTCTGTATGAAAAATGTTCGTAAAAGGGTGAGTTTACGCTCAGTAAGAAAAATATGTAAAAGAGCGTACTATGCCTCTATATGCATTTTTCCTACTTGGCTCCATAATGTCATGTAAAGCATTATAAAGCATGCATCATAAACATCTTTCATGCATTATTTGCAACCATGCATATTTATTTCAAATGACATGGAAATCATACTTTGTATGCTTCTTTTAAAATATAGCATACATATAAAACATGCATCATCTTCTATCTTTAAAACATACTTTACATGCTTTTATAATATATCATGTTTCGTATACTTCTTCAAAACATACTTCATGTACTTCTTTCAAATATCATTTACATACATACATACATACTTCCTTTAAAACATCTTATACTTCTTGAAATCATAAATCATATACTTCTTTTTAAAACTTCTTATACAAGTACACCAAGTACTTTTGATTTCTTTATTATTTGAAATCGTATATACATATAGTTCTTAATAACATAAAAAACTATTTATACTTTTATGGAGTTATGCACTGCATCATCATCATCATCATCATCATGTGGCGTACCCCGTAGGGCCAGGAATCCTCCCTTAGCCGAACATGAAATATAACAGATTGGCCAACTGCGGGTGGCTACAGTTAACACTAGTCAGGTGTCCTTCTGTAGCGACTGAGGCCTGACTTATGGTTCCTCAGCCCATAACATACATTACATCATTTCAGGACTTGATCAGAGCCCCTACTATAAACATGAAAGTGCATAATCTCAAAACATACGCCATATAGCTTCTTGCCATGACATTTCATACTTTCTGAAAATAGGTGTAAAAAATCTCTTTTCAAAACAGGGCAGTCGACTGCTGTTTCATACTTTCATTTATCGAAATTATTTTCATTTAAAATTTCGATATTTTCATCTTTGAAAACATATAAGGGCAATCGATTGGTCCATATAGCAGTCGACTGGTTTTCAAACAGAATGCTTCTTAGCAAATAGCAGTCGACTGGTCATATAGCAGTCGACTGGTTTTCAAACAGAATGCATTTTAGCGAATAGCAGTCGACTGGTCCATATAGCAGTCGACTGGTTTGAAACAGAATGCATTTTTGGTAAATAGCAGTCGACTGGTTTGAAACAAAATGCTTACTGGGTAAATAGCAGTCGACTGGCTTACATAGCAGTCGACTAGTTTGAAACAGAATGCATTTTTGGCAAATAGCAGTCGACTGTCCCATATAGCAGTCGACTGGTTTGAAACAAAATGCTTACTGGGTAAATAGCAGTCGACTGGCTTACATAGCAGTCGACTGGTTTGAGTCGGTTTTCGAAAAATGACGTTTTGGTTGTCTCTAGGCAGTCAACTTCCCTTTATGGAAGTCGGCTGCCCCTAGCCTAATTGGTACTAGGAAACAAGTCCGAAAATGCATATTTTTCTGCACAAAATCAACTGATGCTTCTCTCCAAACCACATAAAAACATCATAAAACATGCGGACATAGCCGCCTTACGTCCGTTACATAAATTTCTTACCTTAATTCCTTCGGAAATGCGAAATCACTTGGCGCGTAACCCTAGCTTTTACTCCTTCAAATCTGAAATCATCATACCAAATCAAACCTTAAATTAAACGACATACACATATCATATCAACTCCATACAACTCCATATCATGAATGAAATTGCAAGAATCATCTTCTTCTCTTACCTTTACTAGAGATCAAAATCTCAAATGTTGAGATCTCCTTCAATACTTGGAATCAATCCACCAAACTTTGGATATCTCTTAGTGTAACTACAAGGATCGTTTTTCGTTCAACTAGCTAAAGAGATCGATGGAAGAATAAGGTAGCTTGTCAAGGTAGCTATGGAAGGAGACTTGGAAGCTTGGATGGAACGAGAGGGAGAGGGCTGGAAAGAGGCTGGCGTAGGGGTGATGACTGATAAGGATGATGAGTCATGCAAGATGCATTAATTGCATGCTTTATCCTCTCATCTCAGCCATTAATCCTCTAATTGACTATTTGACCTATTTAATTTCTCTTTTCCTCCTTTCTCATATCAGTCACCTATATCATTTAACTACATAAAATTCTGATATCTAATTTATCATCATCCAATTAAATCCTTTCATCTTAACCTTTAATCATCATTATTTGACCATTCATTTAATTGGTCTTCTTTCTCCCATATAACACTTGTCTTTAATTACACTTAATTTTCTGATATTAATTCTTTTCTCATACCTCAATTATTCTTATAACATCAATTTAATTTCCTTGACTATTTGACTTTCCATTTCTTATTTCTTCCATACTTCATACATCATGCATACATCATTCATACCTCAATTACACATCAACTTTATATTCATTTAATCATATTAGATTGAAATACTTTACAAACATAGAGGAATACATGGAAATTGGGGATTTCACATATACTGACCAATCTATCGAAGTGCTTACTGCTTTGCTAATTTGATAAATGGAATAGATTTTAATAGCTTATTTTGCTATTTAAAGTACTGTACTAATTAAGAGAGTACAATAAAACATGAAATGAGTTTTAAAGAAATAAGATGATTATTTAACTAATATTCTTTTCAAGGAATATACGAATATTAATTATTTTATTTAAATGCTTTATCTCATAAAAGCATTATTTTGAAAAGAATATGAAAAGGTTATGGAATGAAAAAGAAAAGGATTTATTAATTCAAAACGAAATGAAAATTTCTCTCTACAGTTGCTTCTAGGTTCCGAAACAAGTATGGTATTCTAAAATATCTACCTTTCTCCATCCGGATCCCTAGCCGACTGTAGTATCCTTCCTACATGCGAGCCTAGAGCCCATAGGAAAAATGAAAAAGATTTTCAACATATAGGAAGCTGAGTATCAAGTAAGGCATATAATTTCCTTACTGAGACGTGGTTTTGCTCACCCCTTAATTTTAAACATTTCAGGTTTTTGATGATTGTGAGATCAGTTGATTGTAGGTAACGGCTATACACCAAGGACAAAGCGACAGACTGACTGAATTATTTGAGGTATGATCATTTATTCTCTGTATTTAGACATGTCTACAATACTACTTATCTGATTAAATACGATATGGGATGTGTAAAATATAAACAATATTATGTAAAATCGTTTATTAGTTAGTACAAGTGAAGTATCACAGACAGCCCAACCGGTTAAGTTGTGTACAATAAGGTGAGAAATGTGGTCACGGGTCGTGACAGATTTAATGGTATTAGAGCAATGGTTGGCCTGATGTCTGTGGATACTTTTGGAAGGAAAAGAGTTAAACATCTCCTGTAGTGCTGTGTAGTCTGAATACATAGAGAAAATAAATGATTGCAAATTGAACTAAGTGTTTAGAAGGGAGTGAGCAATTTTGGAATAAGGAATGCTAAAAAGAGAAAATGGCTCGGGAATATTACCTGAAATAGTGATCTTATAATCTAAATGAAGGTCAGTTCGGTAAGAAACAGAAATGGACTCGTTGAGGGCCCCACTAGTACTTTTCTATCCGAACCGAACTGAGACCTGAAAGTGATGTTATAAAGGAGGGGAATGAAATATCATCATTAAATAGACTTTAAGATCACCGATTGAGGGTAATTTGAAGAGAGAGAAAATTTTTGGCCAAAAATGACCAAAATACCCCTGCCCCTAAAATTTTATAAGGAGTTAAAATAAACCAACAGAGGTTGGAATTGATTGATCTGATAGAGAAATTAATGATATAAAGCTGAATTACAGGCAAAATAATCCAATTGTGGATTTTAGTGAATTTTTCTGTCGAAATTGAACAAGATCTTAATGGCTGATATCAGTATGAGAAATGATACTATCAGCACATACATAATTAGATCATTGATTCAAAAGTACACTGAGGAGAAAGAAATAAATGTTGAAATGACCAAAATGCCCCTATGTTGGGCGATGTTCGGAACAATGATAAAACCGAGCTGAACTGGAATCCATTGGTAGTAATGGAATTATTAATGGCATAGAGGATGTCATATGAATATAACGATCCCTATTACTGATTTCACTAACACTTAGATTACGGACGCGAAAGAAATCCGTGAGGGGCTAAGTGCCACGTCTGTGTCACGGGGGCCATCTCTAGAACCCAGAGTAGACAGTACAGATGTGTACAGGCGGACGACAGACGGGTCGAGGCCTTATGTGATGCGATCCAAAGAGTGTAGTGGAATGTCATCAGATGTTTAGCCCGATTATTGACTGTAAGGGTCGAAAAATTAAGAGTGTATTGAACGAGATCGTTGAATACTATGAAAAGTGAAATGATTACAGGAATTGACTGATGAGGTGAATAGTACAGATAATGAAATACATACTAGTGTGGTTACTTATGGTTCTATACATTTTTACTACTTTGAGGTATCAAACAGATAATCTTATATAGAATTGACATATCTTGAAATATGTGCTACAGAATGAGGTACTGTGTGGAGTACTGTGAATTAGAGAATAATTATAAGAACAGTGAAGTGATAAAAAGAAGATCACAACTAACCTAAGTTCATCAGGACCCCTGAGACAGAACTGTGATGGGGACCCAATGATGGGCGACCTGTAGTGGATCATGTGTTGTGAGATACAGGCGAACAATATTATCGCCGACTCACTGGTAAGGGTAAACCTGGGGCGAAAGGATTGCTTAGGGGATGCTCGCCGACGGTCGATTCAAACGGGTGGGACTCTTACAAAAAGCTTAGTGATAACACGAGTGTAAGGAACTAGGTACGTAAGGGTGCCAAGGTTTGAACCTCGTGGATAATATACTCAAGGGAAATTAAGCCTGAATTCAGTAAATGCAAATGGTTTTAAAGTGAATAACTGAATTGAAACGGGTAGCTGTAAAGTGTGTTGAGAACCATTGTACTTGATACAGCTTACCAGAATGGGATTCGTAACGCTGTAAAGTATGACTAGATAATGAAATCAAGGTAGAGTATGTATCAAAATGATTTGCATATTGAATGTCTCTGCCTTGAGAATACACTGTGTAATGATGGGACACAAAGATGAAGGTCTAAAATGATAAGAGAAGTGCGGTTAAGGAAACTACTGGATGAGAATCCCGATAAATTCCAAAGTAACATAGATTGAGAAATCAGGTTAATGTTGACTCGATTGTGGATGATGAAATTCACATGTATCGATGTAAAGGATGGAAATACAAATGATATGATTTGAGGATGAATTAAAAGATGTATTAAAATTTTTATTATACACTAAAGTTCTTATGAAGAACAAATCAATATCTATATGGAAGTGATGCCTTAATTATGATTTAATCAGAGATGTATAAGTAGCTTATAAGAGCAATCTTTGTAAAAGGCGTCATCAGATGAAAAGTTGAAGAACGATGGTCACAAGATGATAAGAAATGTATGATTAAAGAAAGTATCAGATTTGATTTCCGATAGAACTTCCAGAGTTATATAAATTAGCGGAATCGAGATATGTTTGATATATAATATATATTATAAGTATAAAATATAAATTATAGTGTATAATATATAGTATATTATATACTAAAAAGGGAAAGAAAATAAACTAAAAATAGAAATGAAACAAAAAAAAAGAAGAGAAGACCAGAATCTAGATTCCCGAGTCTATCTCCGAAAGAAGCCGCCCCCGTCAGCGGTCACCGGAGAAGGAAAGGAGAAGAGGGAAGAGAAGCGTCGTCGCCAGCAAAGGAAAAGGAAGTCGACGCCAACGCTGGCGAAGCGAAGCGGAGAAAGAATCGAAGTGAAACGGAAGCAAAAGCCGGAAGGAAAAAAGGAAAATGGCCGACGGTGGTGCTGGCGAAATCGGTGGTTGCCATTGCAACCGAAGCTTCACCGGAGGAAGAGGAAGACGTGAGAAGCCACCGGAGGCGCAATGAATGGCAGAGGAGGGCCGGCGAAGAGAAAGGAGAATCCGAACCTATTCCGACTCGATCCGCCGCCGTGCCGCCGATCCAGGCCAAGCTGAGGCCACCGGCAAGTTCGTCTCGACGTCGGTCAGCTGAAGGACGCCCGAAACGTCGGAGAACCGGTCACCGGCGAGGAACCGGCGAGGAATGGTCTGAACCGGTCTGACTGGGAAAGGAAAAAGAAAAAGAAAAAGAAAAAGAAAAAGAAAAAGAAAAAGAAAAAGAAAAAGAAAAAGAAAAAGAAAAGAAAGAGAAAGAAAAGAAAAATAAAGAAAGAAAAAGAAAAAAAGAAAAAGGAGAATTTCAGGAATTCGGAGATTCCCGAAAATTCGACAACCCGAAAATTTACGAAAATTCGGTAAGAAATTTCCCGAAAATTTAATTTCAGAAAAATTAAATTAATTATGAAAAAATTCTAAAAATTAGAATTTTTATTTCCAGAAATTTATTTTCAGCAATCGGGATAAGGAATCGGGAGAAATGGAGTGCGGGCGCGATCGATAAGAGGAAGTCGCCGACCGGGAAAAGGTAAGGGATGCATGTGCAGCATTGTAAGGATATGCAGTCTGCATATTTTAATTTGAAATATTTTATGCAAATATTTTTTGAAAATTATTATGATGCATGATTGGCTGAAAATTTTGGGTTGAAGTACTGGTTGGAAATTTAAAACTGTATTTTCTCTGCAAGAGGTTAGTAAATCGGCAGCCGTTATGCTGCCGAAAATTTTAGAAAAACTTTATAAAATCATATTAAATGATTTTATTTCCGAAAATCGATATTAAATCATGAAACATGAGGAAATTACTAAATTTCATAAAACATGAATATAATGAGATGGAATTTTAAAATATTCATGTATTCGAGAATGGTGATAATGAAACCACCGAAAATTCTCGGAATAGATAAATTACACGTAATACGAGGTGAAAGATGAACTGAAATACAGTGAATATTTTAATTAATATTTTTATAAATATTCACAAAAAAATTTTAACCCTTATGGTTTTAAATTATAGAATTATATATTTATATAAATTACAGAAACGTTTATTTTATGATGAAAACTACGGTTTTGAGATTGGTTGGCATTCCTATCATGTTGATGCATGATATGTGATATGTTTAGTCCCGATCGACACCTGATCCATGATCCACCGAGGGTAATATAGATTATGGTCATAGATTTGACCGGTTTATTTCTTTACCCTCCGGGGTTTATAGTATGATATGATTGATGTCTATCTTAGACTCCATAAATGATAGGTGATATGTTAAAAAAAGGAAAGTGTGTTACATGATATGGAATATGTCAAACGGAAAATGTGATATATGATTGCATGACATGTGAAAAGAACATGTTTTATATGATATGAGAAGAAAATCAATTGATTTATAGCATCTTTACAAAATGCTCATTTCGGTACTGATTTTAGTGCTGTGAGATGATTTTCATAAGACATGTGATACGAACATGTAATATGTTTTCAAAAAGAAAGAAATGATAAATCTAATATTCTTACTATGGTCATAAATGGAATATTAGATTATAAGTACTACATGAGTTCTGATAAGATAGTGGAAAGTATATATGGCATAAAGGCCAACCCGAGTAAAGACTCGACCCTTGTACCGTGTGAGCCACCTCTAGAGAACTCAATGGACCTAAGTGCTACATAGATTCTTTGTGAACTATGGGGAGCCACCTCTAGAATCCTTTGAGAACTAAGTGCTACACGAGTTCCGATGTGTTAGTAAGAAGTTTCTGTACCGTGTGAGCCACCTCTAAAAGACTCAAGGGACCTAAGTGCTACATAGATTCTTAGTGAACTATGGGGAGCCACCTCTAGAATCCTTTGATCACTAAGTGCTACACGAGTTCCAATGTGTTAGTAAGAAGTTTCTGTACCGTGTGAGCCACCTCTAGAGAACTCAAGGGACCTAAATGCTACATAGATTCTTAGTGAACTATCGGGAGCCACCTCTAGAATCCTTTGAGCACTAAGTGGTACACGAGTTTCGATGTGTTAGTAAGAAGTTTCTGTACCGTGTGAGCCACCTCTAGAGAACTCAATGGACCTAAGTGCTACATAGATTCTTTGTGAACTATAGGGAGCCAACTCTAGAATCCTTTGAGAACTAAGTGCTACACGAGTTCCGATGTGTTAGTAAGAAGTCTGTGTCCTAAAAGCCAAACCGAGTGAAGACTCGATTTCTGTACCGTGGGAGCCACCTCTAGAATCCCAAGGGACCTACGTGCTACAAGGATACCAGTTGGACCATGGGAGCCACCTCTAGAATCTCGAAGGACCTACGTGCTACACGAGTTCCTCGATATGACACTTAACTCCATTACTAGTTAGGATGGATGTCGTAACTGAATCTGTGAATTGGGGCTTACGCCTAAAGTGATTAAGTAATTCGGTTATATTGGAACTGTTTTCAATGAATTAAGATATACGCTTAAAGTTTATGGATTTTCATTTTATGAATGGATTGATTTATTAACTTACATAGTAACCGCTTTATCAACGTGTATAGTGACCAATCTATCGAAGTGCTTACTGCTTTGTTACTTTGATAAATAGAATAGATTTTAATAGCTTATTTTGCTATTTAAAGTACTGTACTAATTAAGAGAGTACAATAAAACATGAAATGAGTTTTAAAGAAATAAGATGATTATTTAACTAATATTCTTTTCAAGGAATATACGAATATTAATTATTTTATTTAAATGCTTTATCTCATAAAAGCATTATTTTGAAAAGAATATGAAAAGGTTATGGAATGAAAAAGAAAAGGATTTATTAATTCAAAACGAAATGAAAATTTCTCTCTACAGTTGCTTCTAGGTTCCGGAACAAGTATGATATTCTAAAATACCTACCTTACTCCATCCGGATCACTAGCCGACTGTAATATCCTTCCTACATGCGAGCCTAGAGCCCATAGGAAAAATGAAAAAGATTTTCAGCATATAGGAAGCTGAGTATCAAGTGAGGCATATAATTCCCTTACTGAGCCGTGGTTTTGCTCACCCCTTAATTTTAAACATTTCAGGTTTTTGATGATTGTGAGATCAGTTGATTGTGGGTCATGACTGTACACCAAGGACAAAGCGACAGATCGACTGAATTATTTGAGGTATGATCATTTATTCTCTATATTTAGACATGTCTACAGTAATACTTATCTGATTAAATACGATAGGGGATGTGTATAATATAAACAATATTATGTAAAATCATTTATTAGTTAGTACAAGTGAAGTATCACAGACAGCCCAACCGGTTAAGTTGTGTACAATAAGGTGAGAAATGTGGTCACGAGTCGTAACAGATTTAATTGTATCTGAGCAATGGTTGGCCTGATGTCTGTGGATACTTTTGGAAGGAAAAGAGTTAAACATCCCCTGTAGTACTGTGTAGTCTGAATACATAGAGAAAATAAATGATTGCAAAATGAATTAAGTGTTTAGAAGGGAGTGAGCAATTTTGGAACAAGGAATGCTAAAAAGGGAAAACGGCTTGGGAATATTACCTGAAATAGTGATCTTATGATCTAAATGAAGGTTGGTTCGGTAAGGAACAGAAATGGACTCGGTGAGGGCCCCACCAGTACTTTTCTGTCCGAACCGAACTGAGACCTGAAAGTGATGTTATAAAGGAGGGGAATGAAATATCATCATTAAATAGACTTTAAGATCACCGATTGAGGGTAATTTGAAAAGAGAGAAAATTTTTGACCAAAAATGACCAAAATACCCCTGCCCCTAAAATTTTAAAAGGAGTTAAAATAAACCAACAGAGGTTGGAATTGATTGATCTGATAGAGAAATTAATGTTATAAAGCTGAATTACAAGCAAAATAATCCAATTATGGATTTTAGTGAATTTCTTTGTCGAAATTGAAATAGATCTTAATGGCTGATATCAGTATGAGAAATGATACTATCAGCACATACATAATGAGATCATTGATTCAAAAGTACATTGAGGAGAAAGAAATAAATGTCGAAATGACGAAAATGCCCCTATGTTGGCTGATGTTCGGAATAGTGATAAAACCGAGCTGAATTGGAATCCATTAGTAGTAATGGAATTATTAATGGCATAGAGGATGTCATATGAATATAACGATCCCTATTATTGATTCCACTAACACTTAGATTATGGACGCGAAAAAAATCTGTGAGGGGCTAAGTGCCACGTCTGTGTGACGGGGGCCATCTCTAGAACCCAGAGCGGACAGTACATATGTGTACAGGCGGACAGCGAACGTGCCGTGGCCTTATGTGATGCTATCCAAAGAGTGTAGTGGAATGTCATCAGATGTTTGGTTCGGTTATTGAATGTAAGGGTCGAAAAATTAAGAGTGTATTGAATGGGATCGTTGAATACTATGAAAAGTGAAATGATTACAGGAATTGACTGATGAGGTGAATAGTATAGATAATGAAATACATACTAGTGTGGTTACTTATGGTTCTATACATTTTTACTACTTTGAGGTATCAAACAGATAATCTTATATAGAATCGATATATCTTGAAATATGTGCTACAGAATGAGGTACTGTGTGGAGTACTGTGAATTAGAGAATAATTATAAGAACAGTGAAGTGATAAAAAGAAGATCACAGCTAACCTAAGTTCATCAGGACCCTTGAGACAGAACTGTGATGGGCGACCCAATGATGGGCGACCTGTAGTGGATCATGTGTTGTGAGATACAGGCGAACAATATTATCGCTGACTCACTAGTAAGGGTAAACCTGAGGCAAAAGGATTGCTTAGGGGATGCTCGCTGACGGTCGATTCAAACGGGCGGGACTCTTACAAGAAGCTTAGTGATAACACGAGTGCAAGGAACTAGGTACGTAAGGGTGCCAAGGTTCAAACCTCGTGGATAATATACTCAACAGAAATTAAGCCTGAATTCAGTAAATGGAAATGGTTTTAAAGTGAATAACTGAATTGAAACGGGTAGCTGTAAAGTGTGTTGAGAACCATTGTACTTGATACAACTTACCAGAATGAGATTCGTAATGCTGTAAAGTATGACTAGATAATGAAATCAAGGTAGAGTATGTATCAAATGATTTGAATATTGAATGTCTCTGCCTTGAGAATACACTGTGTAATGATGGGACACAAAGATAAAGGTCCAAAATGATAAGAGAAGTGCGGTTAAGGAAACTATTGGATGAGAATCCCGATAAAGTTCAAAGTAACATAGATTGAGAAATCAGGTTAATGTTGACTCGATTGTGGATGACAAAATTCACATTTATCGATGTAAAGGATGGAAATACAAATGATATGATTTGAGGATGAATTAAATGATGTATTAAAATTTTTATTATACACTAAAGTTCTTATGAAGAACAAATCAATATCTATATGGAAGTGATGCCTTAATTATGATTTAATTAGAGATGTATAAGGAGCTTATAAGAGCAATCTTTGTAAAAGGCGTCATCAGATGAAAAGTTGAAGAACGATGGTCATAAGATGATAAGAAATGTATGATTAAAGAAAGTATCAGATTTGATTTCCGATAGAACTTCTAGAGTTATATAAATTAGAGGAATCGAGATAACATTGACTCGATTTTGAATATGAAGTCAAATTCTAAGCTTATATCGGAGGATATAGAAAGAATCCGAAAAGCTTAACAAAAAAAAGTGTGAATAATGAAATTCATGTGTAAAAGTCTGGATGACGAAAATACAAAAAAAATTGAGAATAATGAAATTATCTGTATAAGTGTAAATGAGAGAAATACAAATGATATTAAGTTGTAGATAAATTAAAAAGGATGTATTGATTTCCTATCATTACTAAATAGTAAAGTTCTTATGAAGAACAAGTATTCATCTACATGAAAATAGACGCTTTATTGAGCTGATTAGGGATGTGTGAAGAGTTAATAAGACTAGCCTCAGTATAAAGAGTCCTTAGATAAAAGATTAAAGATTGGTGTCCATAAGATGATGATTTAAACTCGAAGTGAATTTTACGAGTTCCTATTGAAGTTACAAGGGTAATGAGTTGCCTTGTAAAGTATATAAGCCTAAAGAATGAGGCATCCTTACATGAGTAAATTGATGAAATACTGATAGAGTCTAAAGTATAAATGGAACATGAGCAGCATTGCGATATGATCCTTAAACTCTTAAAGGCTGTGGAATTGTGCTAAGATTAGCAACTAAGAAATTGGCTAGACAGTATCTTCTCTGGAGATATATAATCTTGAGACGACAGGATGACAGTGAACCTGTCTATGATATAAAGATAATGATTGAGATACGAAAGTAATGAGTCTAGCTAAATACTATTGCCAGCCTATAAAAGAGTGATGAGACTAGCTACTCTATAGAGGAGATCTAATTAAAGTCGGTAAATGGATAAGTGTAAAGAAAAAGATGGTATGCAAGATTTTAAAAGATCTTAGCAGTATAGTACCATACCAATTAAATATATATATACATATGTATATATATGTATATATATATATATATATATATATATATATGAAGAGATAAAAGTGGAAATATGAAAACGAAAATGAAAGAGGGATACGGAAATAAATTGCATGATGAGAAGGGAACATCAATATGAAATAGTTCCCGAAGGTAAGACTGAGGGTGATTTGTGTTGGTTATCACATAACTGTGGCAAGATGTAAAAATCAAGCCAACTTTGATAAGCACAATTAATGATACTCAAAGGAGTAAGATAAATGATATGTTTACTGGCAGTATATAAATAGGAAATGTTTGCACATATAACCACCTCGTCATGATAGAAATGGTGGAACTGTATAGATAATGTGATGACTAAATGGATGATTGGAGGATTCAATTGGAGAATCGAAATTATGAATAAGAGATGTAATGACCATACTACATGAAAAGAGACATGGAGAGAAAATGAGTGTCTCATGATTTATTACTGTAAGAGATGATTATTAGTAAAATTTGCAATGAGATGTAGCCTTGGTGGAATAAGTGTGAAAATGAATATTGTAGACAATAAAAAGTCCAAAAGAGAAATGATGATATGGACGTGATTAAAGACTGATGATCTAAATAGAATCACTTTCCATTATCAGACATCTAGATTCTCTAGTGCCTTAGTCGAAGTATAAGTGTTAAACGGTGTGAATGTGTATGTACAGTTCCAGTGAGCCTTACATGTGATGGGAGTCTTTGAGTTGTCATATGCTAATGAGAGATAGCAAAAGGCCTTAAGATCCCAAGTGTATTGATAGCACCGCTCCATACTGATATATATATATATATGAGCCTAAGATGTAAATGCTTCATGATATTGAGAGAGCGTGTGCATGAGATGTGAAAGCTACTGGGACAATTACATATAATTGATCGACACGAGTACATGATAGTACCAAATTATGTCGACTTGGCACTAAGTGAGAAGAATGGATGATGAACAGCATAGATCAACTGTAATTTGAAATATATTGTGTTTGACTCTTATATGAAAAGAGTAAAAGTGAATGACTCCCGATTTGAGAAATGAACTTACAGGAGCTTAGACATATATGATGAAAGACAACATGTAGTGGTCTAAAGTACTATTGATGTTGAAAGTGTACTGGCAGTATAACTTGGAGGATGACCTAGAGGTCAAAAGTCGTAAGTAAGTATACGGCATATACCACCTTTGGACTTAAGTTAAATTCAGAGGACCGAATTTCTTAAGGTGGGGAGGATGTGATAACCGTAAATTTTCCATTTATTGAAAATTATAAATATTGAAAATAAATATTGGAGAAATTAAATAAAAGGAAATAAATAAAAATTGCGAGAACGGGATATTGGTGAAAATCCCGAGAATTAAGGGAGTGAGAGAATTGGGAAATTGGTGTAAAGGAAAAAGAATTAAATTGAATAAATTAAAATCCAAATTAAATAAGGAAAATGAGAAATGAAAATAAAGTATGTTTATATAATTACAAATTTTATAAATGTATTTTATACAAATACGTATGTATTTAAAATATTATACAGTATATTTTAATATACATTGGTATATATATGGAAATATATACTATTTTATGAATTTAAATAATACACATGTATATAAACGTAATATTTTATGTGTATATATAATTATATAAATACATATAGAATAAAGGTAAATGTGGTTTTATATTAAAGTTTACATGTATAAATATTGTGTTATAACATCTATATAATTTGTATATGTAAATGTTATTTATTTTAAAGTATATAAATATACATATATATACTAGATATATATTTTGTATTATACAATATATATATATTTTATATTGTATTACATTATATATGAGATAATAAATGTATGATATATAATATATATTATAAGTATAAAATATAAATTATAGTGTATAATATATAGTATATTATATACTAAAAAGGGAAAGAAAATAAACTAAAAATAGAAATGAAACAAAAAAAAAGAAGAGAAGACCAGAATCGGGATTCCTTATTCTGTCTCCGGAAGAAGCCGCCCCCGTCAGCAGTCGCCGGAGAAGGAAAGAAGAAGAGGGAAGAGAAGCGTCGTCGCCGGCAAAGGAAGAGGAAGTCGACGCCGACGCCAACGCTGGCGAAGCGAAACGGAGAAAGAATCGAAGTGAAACGAAAGCAAAAGCCGGAAGGAAAAAAGGAAAATGGCCGACGGCGGTGTCGGCCAAAATGGTGGTTGCCACTGCAACCGAAGCTTCACCGGAGGAAGAGGAAGATGTGGGAAGCCACCGGAGGCGCAATGAACGGCGGAGGAGGGTCGGCAAAGAGGAAGGAGAAACCGAACCTATTTCGCCTCGATCCGCCGCCGTGCCGCCGATCTAGGCCAAGCTGAGGCCACCAGAAAGTTCGTCTCGACGCCGGTCAGCTGAAGGGTGCCTGAACCGTCGGAGAACCGGTCGCTGGCGAGGAATGGTCTGAACCAGTCTGACCGGAAAAAGAAAAAGAAAAAGAAAAAGAAAAAGAAAAGAAAGGGAAAGAAAAGAAAAATAAAGAAAGAAAAAGAAAAAAAGAAAAAGGAGAATTTCGGGAATTCGGAGATTCCCGAAAATTCGATAACTCGAAAATTTATGAAAATTCGGTAAGAAATTTCTTGAAAATTTAATTTCAGAAAAATTAAATAAATTATGAAAAAAATTCTAAAAATTAGAATTTTTATTTCCAGAAATTTATTTTCAGCAATCGGGATAAGGAATCGGGAGAAATGGAGTGCGGGCGCGATTGATAAGAGGAAGTCGCCGACCCGAAAAAGTTAAGGGATGCATGTGCAGCACTGTAAGGATATGCAGTCTGCATATTTTAATTTGAAATATTTTATGCAAATATTTTATGAAAATTATTATGATGCATGATTGGCTGAAAATTTTGGGTTGAAGTACTGGCTGGAAATTTAAAACTGTATTTTCTGTGCAAGAGATTAGTAAATCGGCAGCCGTTATGCTACCGAAAATTTTAGAAAAACTTTATAAAATCATATTAAATGATTTTATTTCCGAAAATCGATATTAAATCATGAAACATGAGGAAAGTACTAAATTTCATAAAACATGAATATAATGAGATGGAATTTTAAAATATTCATGTATTCGAGAATGGTGATAATGAAACCACTGAAAATTCTCGGAATAGATAAATTAGACGTAATACGAGGTGAAAGATGAAGTGAAATACAGTGAATATTTTTATTAATATTTTTATAAATATTCACTAAAGGATTTTAACCCTTATGATTTTAAATTATGGAATTATATATTTATATAAATTCCATAAAGGTTTATTTTATGATGAAATCTACGGTTTTGAGATTGGTTGGCATTCCTATCATGTTGATGCATGATATGTGATATGTTTAGTCCCAATTGACACCTGATCCGCGATCCACCGAGGGTAATATAGATTATGGTCATAGATTTGATCGGTTTATTTCTTTACCCTCCGGGGTTTATAGTATGATAAGATTGACGTCTATCTTAGACTCCATAAATGATAGGTGATATGTTAAAAAAAGGAAAGTGTGTTACATGATATGGAATATGTCAAACAGAAAATGTGATATATGATTGCGTGACATGTGAAAAGAACATGTTTTATATGATATGAGAAGAAAATCAATTGATTTATAGCATTTTTACAAAATGCTCATTTCGGTACTGATTTTAGTACTGTGAGATGATTTTCGTAAGACATGTGATACGAACATGTAATATGTTTTCAAAAAGAAAGAAATGATAAATCTAATATTCTTACTATGGTCTTAAATGGAATATTTGATTATAAGTACTACATGAGTTCTGATAAGATAGTGGAAAGTATATATGGCATAAAGGCCAACCCGAGTAAAGACTCGACCCTTGTACTGTGTGAGCCTGTAACATCCCGTTACTATAATTTTCACGTATTTCCATACAACTTTATTGGTTGGGCTATCTGCGATGCCATTAACATTCGACAATGACCATAATAAATGATAAAAATTTATTTATCAAATACTGAATATGAAAATTTTTTTCATGATTTCTTACATCCAACATCCCCTATTGACTTATTTCACTAAAGTTGTACTGTATACTTATGTCTGAAATGTAAAAGAGAAGGGATTGTACCTATCATGTTTAACATCCATCTTGGAGCTACTTCTCTAGCTCCGTGTCTTTTATCTGTGGAGTTAAAACAAAGGGGTGAGCGATTCATACGCTTAGTAAAGGAACATATGCTGCTTTATAAAACAAAACTATATACCACAAACTATTTATTTTCCCAAAAATCATATCAAATAGGAAAACAGTGGATATAGTAAGCAACACTCCCAATACACCATTCAAATCGATTACTCAACAGTTTATAACATCATGTAATTTAAATAAAAATTAGGATTTCACAAATCCTCTCATTAAACAGAAATCAACAAGTTGAGACTAGGCATCACCCTATGAATAAATCATGTTATCATCGTTCCCCCTCCCCCTTGCGAGAACGGAATTTGCCGCTATTGGGGTGCACCTGTAGGCCATGGCCCCTCACGGCTATCTCAGATCTATGACCATAATCTATAGGTGGTCCTCGGGTCCACTTGCCAAGTGACCTCGAGACCGCTGATGACTTGGCGGGTCCATCAGCCCTGTGACGCCCTGAGGTGCACCCATTGGTCCATTGACCGAGCCACCGCCCCAGGTAGGTCACGCAACTACATGAATAATAATGCATGAATTTAGGGCCTAAAGTCTCAAAATCACTTTCATATCTCATGAAAACCTTTATGGAACTATCTCACCCATATTTTCATTTTCTCAAAATGATTTGATTTTCCAAAAAGGTTTAGGCTTTCTGTTTACAAAACACCTTGAAAACATTCCAAAATCTCAACGTCCTAAACCTGCTCGCCCATGGTCAGCTCGCCCAACATGGCTCGCCCATGGCAGCTCGTCCAATGTGGAGAACTTATGTTCGCCCGCCTAACTTTGCTTTTAAAATCTGAAAGCAAAACTGGCTCGCCCTCAGTGGCTCGCCCATTAGTCAATTTGCCCAAAAGGATTTATATTTTCCATTTTCAAAATATTAAAATGGCTCATTTTTCCTTAAGAAAACACCATCAAAATTTATTTGCCATGGACAGCTCGCCAGTCCGGCTCGCCCATGGTCAAATTCGAAAGGGGTGAACAAGTGTTCGCCCGTCAATTCTTACTTTTAAAAACAACAAACATAACCGGCTCGCCCTTCATGGCTCGCCCATAACTCTGTCAACAAAAGAGGTCGCCCGCCCCAAAATGTCATAAAAGGGTTCGCCCATTAATGGCTCGCCCGCCTTATACTAAAACAGTTCGCCTAACAAAACAACGTATGGCGGCTTTGTAGCTCGCCCAACAAAACAACATATGGCGGCTTTGTAGCTCGCCTAAGATCAAAACACTTTATCAACCAATGCATGTCAGAAAACAAAACAATTTCTAATATTTTCTTTACATTTTTACTCCACAGGACATGCATTTTCATCACATACTACTTCCCTTACCTGGTTTAACGAAGCCTTGCTTCGCCCTGCTTCCTGTTCGCCAATAGCCATTCCCAATTATCGGTTGCAAATAAATATAAATTCTATTAATATTTTCATACACCTTGGTCAGATTGAGATATATCAAATAACTACTTGCCCAACAGAGCCATAACTAGCTCGCCCGACCGAGCTCGCCATTTCACCAAATGGCTTACACGTGTGAGCTCGCCCGCCATTACTCGCCAAACATTTTGTTAGCTCGCCCTAACATTCAAGTCGCCCACATTTCTACTCGCCCAATGCCTTATGCATGTGAGTTCACCACACGTGGCCTTCTACTCAGAGGTAAGCTCGCCCATAAATTCACTATCGTTGGGCGGCCTCGCCCATTTGAACAAACTTTATACTTGGCGAGTACTTATTTCCTATTCGCCTCATTGGCGATTACTAACTTTCAACATGGGCGATCACCATAGTCACCATTCTCGTCACTTATTCCATTATTTTCCTTGTTTCCATATTCTCTAAAGATCTAACTAAAACAAAGCTGTATTCTATGTTTATCATGTTGTAAACATATAAATCTATCATTGAATATTAAGAGCACCTCAGAAATATGAAACTCACCTCAACCAACTGCACTTCCAGAACAGCTTGCTTTCCATCTCATGTTGGCCTTCCTTTGCTTATTCCTTTAACTCATCACACTAAGGAGGAAAGGTTTGCAAGTAGTTTTATGTGTTTAGCCAACCTAAAAGTGAAGTTCTGTAAATCGAGCATTGTAGAGATGTAAGGAACAAAACCTTGGAGGAGGATAATTTTCGGGAAGAAGATGGAGTTTGGCTAAGCCCGTCTTTCTCAATTGTTTCTCCTTATATAGCCATGCTATCCAATCAGAACCCCTCACTTGGCCCTATTCCATCTTCTTTCATTTAATTCACGTCTTTCATGCATTTAACGCATGAAGAAAAGCTGCAGCACAAGTGGCGTGAAAGTCCTCCTTCCACACACCTTTTTCTCCTGCTATTGACTTTGTTTTACTCCTCAACCAATAAGGATAATTCCTTTATTGACTTTAGCATTCTCTCTATTAATTGTCTTCACCTGTGGGGCATCTAAAGTCAATTTTTGCTGCACGGTTTTGATTTATTATTTCATTCTGTCCGTGCTAATTTCAGTTCGCCTAGTCAACTTGAGGCCTCAGCTCGCCAACACTTATTTCTTGGGCGATCACAAATCCACACCCATTCGGGCGATCACCCCCAAACAACATGCTGGCGAACTCATGTATTCGCCCATACATTATTTCACCGAAATTGCTCCATTCTCATCTCATGATAAGGAGCTTTTCACCCAAGTGGAAATCAATATCCTTTATTTATTTAATTTCCATTATCACTTTTATGAAATTAGACTCTACAGTAGTGTAGAATTAGGTCTTGCAGAGCCACCTCTAGAGAACTCAATGGACCTAAGTGCTACATAGATTCTTTGTGAACTATGGGGAGCCACCTCTAGAATCCTTTGAGAACTAAGTGCTACACGAGTTTCGATGTGTTAGTAAGAAGTTTCTATACCGTGTGAGCCACCTCTAGAAGACTCAAGGGACCTAAGTGCTACATAGATTCTTAGTGAACTATGGGGAGCCACCTCTAGAATCCTTTGAGCACTAAGTGCTACACGAGTTCCGATGTGTTAGTAAGAAGTTTCTGTACCGTGTGAGCCACCTCTAGAGAACTCAAGAGACCTAAGTGCTACATAGATTCTTAGTGAACTATGGGGAGCCACCTCTAGAATCATTTGAGCACTAAGTGCTACACGAGTTCCGATGTGTTAGTAAGAAGTTTTTGTACCGTGTGAGCCACCTCTAGAGAACTCAATGGACTTAAGTGCTACATAGATTCTTTGTGAACTATGAGGAGCCATCGCTAGAATCCTTTGAGAACTAAGTGCTACACGAGTTCCGATGTGTTAGTAAGAAGTCTGTGTCCTAAAGTTCAAACCGAGTGAAGACTCGATTTCTGTACCGTGGGAGCCACCTCGAGAATCCCAAGGGACCTACGTGCTACACGGATACCAGTTGGACTGTGGGAGCCACCTCTAGAATCCCGAAGGACCTACGTGCTACACGAGTTCCTCGATATGACACTTAACTCCATTACTAGTTAGGATGGATGTCGTAACTGAATCAGTGAATTGGGGCTTACGCCTAAAGTGATTAAGTAATTCGGTTATATTGGAATTGTTTTCAATGAATTAAGCTATACGCTTAAAGTTTATGGATTTTCATTTTATGAATGGATTGATTTATTAACTTACATAGTAACTGCTTTATCAACGTGTATAGTGACCAATCTATCGAAGTGCTTACTGCTTTGCTAATTTGATAAATGGAATAGATTTTAATAGCTTATTTTGCTATTTAAAGTACTGTACTAATTAAGAGAGTACAATAAAACATGAAATGAGTTTTAAAGAATAAGATGATTATTTAACTAATATTCTTTTCAAGGAATACATGAATATTAATTATTTTATTTAAATGCTTTATCTCATAAAAGTATTATTTTGAAAAGAATATGAAAAGGTTATGGAATGAAAAAGAAAAGGATTTATTAATTCAAAACAAAATGAAAATTTCTCTCTACAGTTGCTTCTAGGTTCCGGAACAAGTATGATATTCTAAAATACCTACCTTACTCCATCCGGATCCCTAGCCGACTGTAGTATCCTTCCTACATGCGAGCCTAGAGCCCATAGGAAAAATGAAAAATATTTTCAGCATATAGGAAGCTGAGTATCAAGTGAGGCATATAATTTCCTTACTGAGCCGTGGTTTTGCTCACCCTTAATTTTAAATATTTCAGGTTTTTGATGATTGTGAGATCAGTTGATTGTGGGTCATGGCTGTACACCAAGGACAAAGTGACAGACCGACTGAATTATTTGAAGTATGATCATTTATTCTCTGTATTTAGACATGTCTACAGTACTGCTTATCTGATTAAATACAATAGGGGATGTGTATAATATAAACAATATTATGTAAAATAGTTTATCAGTTAGTACAAGTGAAGTATCACAGACAGCCAACCGGTTAAGTTGTGTATAATAAGGTGAGAAATGTGGTCACAAGTCGTGACAGTATTAAATATAATATTGTATGTATATATAACTGTATATATATATATTTGAGAAATGTAAATATTTATTTACATTAAAGTTTGAAAATATATATTGTAAATACAATATATATTGTATTATAACATTTATATATATAAATATATATAAAGGTTCTTTTAATTTTTAAGTATATAAATATACATATATATCTATATACTAGATAGATATTTTGAAATATATAATATATATCATTATATATAATATATACATATATTACAATACTATATATATAAATTAATATTATTATATGTATAATATATATAGTATAAGTATAAAATATATATTATTATATTATGATTATATATATTATATAAATATAATATATGTATATATATATGTATATAATTTAATTAGAAAATAAAAATAAAGAAAAAAAGGAAAATAGGAGAGGGGAGATCGAGAAGCTTCCCGATTTTTGTCCCACGATGCCAACCGACGGTGTTGGCGGTGAGAAAGAGAAGGGGGCTGAGGAACGACGTCGCTGGCGAGCCAAAGGTTGGAAGAGGAGGTGATCGGCGACGGAAAACGACAGAAACAGAAACGGAAACGAAGGAAAACCGGCGAAAAATCGAAGAGAAGAGAGGAGGAAACGACGGTGCCGGCCAGTCTTGGCACCGCCACAGCCACCCCAACCTCGACGGAGGTGAGGGGAAGAAGAAGGGAGCCATCGGTGAGGCCAACGACGATGGAGGAAGGCTGAACGGAGGAAGAGAGAAACCAAGGCAAAACCGAGCAGATCCGCCGCCATGCCGTCGATCCAGACTGAACGGAGGCCAAATCCAGCTTCGCCGTGGTGCCGACCAACTGAGGGGCCACCGAACTGCTAGAAAATTGACCACCGGAGAAGAACTGGCATGAGGGGAGGTGACCAGTTCGGCTAGGAAGAAAGAAAAGAAAAAGAAAAAGAAAAGAAAAAGAAAAAGGAAAAAGAAAAAGAAAAAGAAAAGAAAAGAAAAGAAAAGAAAAGAAAAGAGAAAAAGAAAGAAGAAAGAGGAAAAGAAAAGGAATTCCGGGAATTTGGAAAATTCTCGAGAAATCAAAAATTACGAAAAATCCCGAGAATTACGGAAATCGGTAAGAAATTTTGGAAAATGTTAAATTATTTAAATAATTTATTTATTTAAATAATTATGAAAAAATTCTAAATTTTAGAATTTTAATTTCTAGAAAATTCTCTCGATAACCGAGCCAATGGAATCGAGCGAGGTGAACATGGGTGGGGCCTTCGAGAGGCAGTCGTCGACCCGAGACAAGTAAGGAAGACATGTGCAGCCTGTAAGGATATTTGGCACGCATGTTTTAAATTATGCATTTAATTTTTAAATGCTATTGATAATGATTGGTTAGAAAATTGTGGTGATTTACTGGTTGAGATTTAAATTGTATTTTCTGTGTAAGAGGCTAGCCAATCGGCAGCCGTTATAATGCTGAAAATTATTGGAAAAAATTACCAAAAATCATAATAAATGATTTTTCATTACGAGAAACGATTTCCAACTACGAAAATCGAGAAATCGATTAATTTTCATAAAACATGAATATACTGATAATTAATTTTAAAATATTCATGTTTTTGAAAATGGTGAAAAATGAAATCACCTAAATTTATCCCGATAGGTGATATTTCACGTGAAACGAGGTGAAAAATGAAAAGGACCAAAGTGAATATTTTAATAATATTTCTCCAAATATTCACTTGATTTTATAAATAACCTTTATGGGTTCAATTGTGAAAATAAGTGTTTATAGAAAATTCCATAAAGGTAATTAAAGGTGGAAAACAGTGTTTTGAGACTAAAAGGTCTTCGCATGTGTTTACAGAGAAAACACGGGATGGGAGTGTTGATTTGGAAAATAAATATTTTAATTTTCCATAAATCATAAAAATAATTGATTTGAATCCTGATAACTTTGAAAATCATGTTTTCGATAGAAAGCACAGAAAAACGTGCGTATATGTTTTACGATGAAAAAGGACGGTTATGACCTTTTATATTTTACAATGATTATTTTATAAACTGTTTTCACCGTATGAAAAATGTGATTTATACTGTTCTATAATATTTAGAACATTTTCGGGAATGATTATTCCAGTATGAATATTTTATAAATTGTTATTCGTAAGATGAAAATATTTTCCTTACGAATATTTATGGATTGATTGAACTTATATTCAATCAAATTGATTTCATAAATGGGGTTTATATCACGTGTTTACTGTTTTGAGACTGTTAGGCCCCATATCATGCTCATGTGTCATGTGTTAGTGCTGATAGATACTGATCCTATTATCAGCGTCCCAGTGGACACCTGATCAGTGCACACTGTGGACCCCATAGACTATGGCCATAGATCTCATGTGTTTCCCCTATTTGGGATGATATTATAGCATAGCATATTTAGGGTGTTGCCTAGTCTCCATGATACTGTACTGATGATTGTACTTTTCACTGAACTTTTTGCTGGTACTAAATTATTTATAACTACTGAGCTTTTGATATATTACGTGTTGAACTAAATATTATACGGTGTTTTACAAGTGTGGAAATGAGTATTTATGAAAGGAATATTAATTCCTTATTTATTTACTTAAGTGTTTTATCACGTGAATATTTAATGTTTTACTGGGATTTGAATATTAAAAGAAAACGATTACTCTCTACAGTTGCTTCTAGATTCTGGGACAAGACAGGTATTCTAAAATACCTGCCTTACTCCATCCGGATCCCTAGCCGATTGTAGTATCCTTCCTACATGTGAGCCTAGAGCCTTTAGGAAGATTTAAAAGAAAGTGAAAAATTATTTTCAGCATATAGGTAGCTGAATATCAAGTGTTGCATATAACTTTCTTACTAAGCCGTGGTTTGCTCACTCCCCAATTTTAACATTTCAGATTTTCGGTGACCGTGAGATCTGTCATCTGAGGATTTCGAGCTGCGCATTTGGAGACATTGCGACAACTTGATTTATAATATGAGGTATGATCATTTATTTTCTGTATTTAGACTTACTTTCAGTACTACTTTCTTAAGAATTAAGATAGGGGATGTAATTGATATTACTAATTTTATAATTAATAGTTAAATGAATATGAAAAGTAAAGTATCACAGACAGCCCAACCGTATAAGTTGTATAGAAAAACGTGAAAAATATGGTCACAGGCTGTGACAAACCTGAAATGTTAATATTAAGGGGTGAACAAACCACGACTCAGTAAGGGAATTATATGCCTCACTTGGTATTCAGCTATCTATATGCTGAAAAACTTTTTCATTTTTCCTATTGGGCTCTAAGCACACATGTAGGAAGGAAACTATAGTTGGCTAGGGATCCGGATGGAATAAGGTAGGTATTTTGAAATACCTATCTTGTCCCGAAACCTAGAAGCAACTGTAGGGAGGAATTTTATTTCATTTGAAATAAAATATCCTTTTCCTTTTTATGCCATATCATTTTCATATACTTTTTAAAATAATGCTTTTATGAAATAAAGCATTTAAATAAAATAACTAATATTCATATATTCTTTGAAAAGAATATTAGTTAAATCATCATCATTCTCATTTAAACTCATTTCATATTTTACTGTACAATCATAATTAGTATAGTACTTTAAATAGTAAAATAAGCTATTAATTCCTTTTTGTATAACATATACATCATTTAAATCTAATATTCAATTTATAAATTAAAAATAGGAATATTAGATTTATTTTCCTCTTTTTTCCTTTTTTGAAAACATATTACATATTCATATCACATATCATATGAAAAAAACCATTTCGTAGTACTAAAAACAGTACCGAAATGAGCATTTTATAAAAATGGTATAAATCACTTTCATTTAATTTATCACATAGCATGTAAAACATTTTCATTTCACATATCACATATCATATAAAACATTTTCATATATGGACACTAAGGCACGCCTAGCCCGTCCACTGGGTCGTTACTCATATCATGCTATAGACCCCGAAGGGTATAAAATAATCATGTCATGTGATAACCGTAAATTTTTCAATTATTGGAAATTAATATTAAAGCAAATAAATAAATAAAATTATGAGAACGGGATATTAGTGAAAATCCTGAGAATTGAGAAAGGAACGGATTAAGAAAATGGTGTGAAGGAAAATTAAATCGAAAATAAGTATAAGATGAGAAATTATGGAAAATAATAAAGAAAGGAAATTTAAATTTTGAATTATGGAAAACTGAAGAATGGAAGAAATTTAATTTGGATAAATAGAAATCCAAATTAAATAAGAAAATGAGGAAGAAAAAATATATATATATACATTGTAAATACAATATATATAGTATTATTTCATTTATATCAAAATATATAAATGTAATTTAAGTTACGAGTATGTAGATATATATATATTAAATATATATGTGTTAATATATAATATATATATCTATAAAATATTATATAGTATGTACTATATAATATAATATATAACAAAAATATAATAAAAAAACAAAAAAAACAAAAAAAAAGAAACAGAAGGAAACATCGGGAAACCTCCTGATGCTCCCTCGAGTGGCACCGGCCACTGTCGCCGGAGAAGGAAGAGAGGACGTTGGCCGGCGAGCCAAGGAAAGGAGGAGATGACCGGTGACGGAAGACAACGAAAACAGAAATGGAAACGAAGGAAAAACCGGCGGAGAAAATCGAAGGAGAGGAAGAAGAGAAATTGACGGTGCCGGCCGATTTGGCCACCGTCACCTTCACTCAAACCTCGACGGAGGTGAGAGGAAGGAAAAGGGAGCCACCGGTGAGGCCAACGACGGCGGAGGAAGGCTGACAGGGGAGGAGAAGCCGTGCCGCCGATCCAGGCCGAGCTGAGGCCATCGGCAAGTTCGTCTCAACCCCGGCCAGCTGAGCAGCCGCCGAACCGTTAGAGAACCGGCTGTCGGCAAGGAACTTGCTAGGAAGGAAGCTAAACTGGTCTGACGGGAAAGGAAGAGGAAAAAGGAAAAGAAAAAGAAAAGAAAAAGGAAAAAGAAAAGAAAAAGAAAAAGAAAAAGAAAATAAAGAGAAAGGAAAGAAAAGAGAAAAAGGAAGAAAAGAGGAAAAGAAGAAAAAGATAGGAAAAAAGGAGAATTTCGGAAATTATGGGAAATCTCAAGAATTCAAAAACCCGGGAATTACGGGAATCGGTAAGAAATCCCGGAAAGTGATAAATTATTTAAATAATTTATTTATTTAAATAATTATGAAAAAATTCTAAATTTTAGAATTTTAATTCCAGAAAATTCCCTCGATGACCGAGCTGATGGAATCGGGTGAGGTGAACACGAGCGCGACCTTCGAGAGTCAATCGCCTACTCGAAACAGGTAAGGGATGCATGTGTAGCACTGTAAGGATATTCAGTCTGCATGTTTTAATTACGAAATATTTTATGAAAATATTTTATGAAATGATTATGATGAATGATTGGTTGGAATTTAAATGAAGTACTGGCTGGAAATTATAAACTGTATTTTCCGTGCAGGAGGCTAGCCAATCGGTAACCGTTATATTGCCGAAAAATTATCGAAAATTTCTAGAAAATTTATAAAATCATATTAAATGATTTTATTTCACAAGAAACGATTTCCAACCACGAAAATCGAGAAAATGATTATTTTTCATAAAAATGAATATAACGAAATTCATTTTAAAATATTCATGTTTTTGAAATTGGTGATAATGAGATCACCGAAAATTCTCTCGATATATGAATTATATGTGATATGAAATGGAAAATGAAAAAGGGATAAAGAGAATATTTTATAAAAGTTTTCTAAATATTCTCTCGATATATGAATTATACGTGATATGAAATGAAAGATGAAAAATGGATAAAGTGAATATTTTATAAATATTTTCTTAAATATTCATTTGATTTATTATATAACCTTTATGGTTTTAATTATGAAATTATATATTTTTATAAATTCCATAAAGGTTTATTGATGATGAAAAATACGGTTTTGAGACTAGATGGCATCTTATCATGTTGATATGTGATATGTGATATGTAAAATGTAATATGTGATATGTAGTCCCGGCTGACACCTGATTAGTGATCCGCCGAGGACAATTATAGACTATGGCCATAGATCTGACATGATGATTTTATACCCTTCGGGGTCTATAGCATGATATGAGTAATGACCCAGTGGACGGGCTGGGCGTGCGTGCCTAAGTCTCCATATATGAAAATGTTTTATATGATATATGATATGTGAAATGTCAATGTTTTACATGATATGTGATACGTGAAATGAAAATGTTTCATATGATATGTGATACGTAAAATGAAAGTGATTTACAACATTTTACATAATGCTTATTTCAGTATTGATTTTAGTACTACGAGATGATCTTCATATGACATGTGATATGAATATGTAATATGTTTTCAAAAGGGAAAAGGAGTTTATAAGTCTAATATTCTTACTATGATTTTTAATTGAATATTAGACTATATGTGACATGAATATGTGATATGTTTTCCAAAAAGGAAAGAGAAGGAAAAATAAATCTAATATTCTTATTTTGAAATTTAAACTGAATATTAGATTTAAATAATATATATGTTATACGAAAAGGATTTAATAGCTGATTTTGCTATTTAAAGTACTGTACTAATTATGGTTGTACACTAAAACATGAAATGAGTTTTAAATGAGAATGATGAGAATTTAACTAATATTCTTTTCAAAGAATATATGAATATTAGTTACTTTATTTAAATGCTTTATTTTATAAAAGCATTATTTTGAAAAGAATATGAGAATGTTATGGAATAAAAAGGTAAAAAGGATTAAAATTCCAAACGAAAAGAAAATTATTCTCTACAGTTGCTTCTAGGTTCCGGGACAAGATAGGTATTTCAAAATACCTACCCTACTCCATCCGGATCTCTAGCCGACTGTAGTATCCTTCTTACATGCGAGCTTAGAGCCCCATAGGAAAAAAAAAGATTTTCAGCATATAGGAAGCTGAATATCAAGTATGCATATAATTCCCTTATTGAGCCGTGGTTTGCTCACCCCTTAATTTTAACATTTCAGGTTTTCGAACATTGAGATTCTAACACTTAAAGGATTTCGGCTGCGCATTTGGGGACGATGCGACAGCTTGACTTATGACATGAGGTATGATCATTTATTTTTCGTATTTAGACATTTTCACAGTACTATTTTCTTATGAAGTAAGATAGGGGATGTATTTCATATTATAATTTAATATGAAATTGTTAATATGTAAAAGAAAAGTAAAGTATCGCAGACAGCCCAACCATATAAGATGTATAGAATAAGGTGAAAAATAAGGTCACGGGCTGTGACATGTCAGATCTATGGCCATAGTTTATAATTGTCCTCGGCAGATCACTGATCAGGTGTCGACCGGGACTACATATCACATATCACATGTTACATATCACATATCACATATCACGTATCACATGTCGGCATGATAGAGGGGCCAACTAGTCTCAAAACCATGTTTTTCTCATAAAATAACCTTTATGGAATATATAAAATATATAATTTCATAATTTAAAACCATAAAGGTTAAAAATCATTTAGTGAATATTTCAGAAATATTTATAAAAATACTCATAAAAATATTCACTGTATTTCTTTTCATTTTTCGGCTTGTATTTCGTGTAATTTACCTTTCATGAGAATTTTCAGTGATTTCATTATTACCATTCTCGAAAACATGAATATTTTAAAATTAAATTTCATTATATTCATATTTTATGAAAAATAATGATTTTCTTGTTTTTCGTGATTGAATATCGGTTTTCGTGAAATAAAATCATTTAATATGATTTTATGAAATTTTCTAAAAATTTTCGACAGCATAATAACTGCCGATTGACTAGCCTCCTGCACGGAAAATACATTTTATAATTCCAGCCAGTACATCATCACAAATTTCCAACCAAAGAATCTTCACAATATTTTCATAAAATATTTCATAATTAAAAACATGTAGACTGAATATCCTTACAATGCTGCACATGTATCCCTTACCTGTCTGAGGAATACGCGTTTCTCGATCGTGCCACTTGTAAATCGTAACTCCCGACTGCAAAATAATTTCACCAATAATTCATTCCCTTTGATTTACTTTTCCTTACTTAATAAATTATGGAAATTCAATAAATCATAAAATTTCCAAATTCCTTCCATCAATTAAAGATTTATTTTCATATCATAAAATTCACATGATCAACTTGTAAAGTATACTTGATCAAGTATATCTTCATGCCCCAAAACTCATTCTTTTCCAAATTCACTCTCACAAATAATTCTATTATCCTTCTATTTATTTTGCTTTAACTATATATAGCATATTAAGTTACCATATTATTTCTTATTCATAATCCATCAATTCCATATTTCAAGTTATGGAATGTATTACAATTGATCTCAAAATCAATACATTCTTCTCCCACTTTTAACTTTACAATCATTCTTAATTTATCATAATATAAATCTTTAGATTTACCATTTCATTAAAAATTGCATTTATATTTTTCTTCTATGACTATCTAGTCACTTATCTTATTTTCTTTCTTTTTTTTTCTTTCTTTTTTGTTTCACGTTTTACTGCCGCTTCACTTTTCCTTCTTCACGTTTTCTTCTTTCTCTTATATTTCCAATTATTCTTTCTCATTTGTTATCATATGGTTACTCTTATATCCTTTAGTATTTTCATTAAACAATCTACAATTCATAACAGCACCTTTATTAACGTGGAACCATGCTATAACAAAACATATTCATCATTCACGCTACCATCATTTTTCTGCTTCTTTTTTGTAAGCTGAAATTCAGCTCACCTTCATGGTTCCTTCTCCTATATTTCCTTCCATGGCCAGCAGCCTCTAATTCCACATTCTCATGAGTTTCATCCTTCAACCAACTCTATGTTCAAAAAATTGCTCTACTTACTTAGGACTTACATGAAGCATTTTCAATTCATCAAAGTATCCCCTCCATCATTCAACCTATACCTAGGCAGAATAACACCATCATCATGCCATTTTCCCCTGTTCTGAAACATTACCACCATACCCGATTGCTTCCTATATGTTTTTATTTCAATAAAGACCACAAGCATCATCTACTCAATCAACACAACCCTACACAATAAATAAAATTGCATGAAACGTTGGCTGTCAATTACCTGTGCAGGAACCGATTTTGTCCAGCAAACAGAGCAGCCATTTTTGGTGGTTGTAGGCTGAGATATGTGGATGATTATGAAGCTCTTAAGGTAAAGAACAATTATTATTAAGGAGCTTAAGTGAACAGGTGAAGAAAAGAAGGGGTTCATCTTGGCTGACCGGAAGACAATTTAGGTGAAAATGGGAGAAACAGAAAAGACGCAGCGGCAGCAGTAGAACGGGGAAGAAGTCTGAAGAAAGTGGTAGAAGTTTATGTGTTGTTCTCCGTTTATTGGTGTATAATTATATTTTAAATTAATAAAATCTGATCCAATATTAGAAGGTCCAAAATACCCACTAAAGCTCATTTATTTACTAAATGTGCCACTGCACACTGTATAATCGGTTCCAGCCCATTTTTCTAATTGCTTTACTGCACTTATAACCAACTTTAAAAATTCACTAAGATCAATCCAAAATGTATAAAAATATGAGCCATATATCGTTGGAAAGGTCTTCGAGTTAACTTTCCAACGCAATTTGAATCACCTAAATTGGAGTTCCCTATCAAAACTTATGTCTGACTCTTTATTGATTGCTCAATTCTAAACTTGCTACAAATGACGAGAATGTAAGAATTTATTGTCAGAAATATATAATGAATTAAAATATGAGCCTTATATGGATAAAAAAGATATTTAAATTAGCTTTCTTATGGATTTTGAATCACCTTAATCGGAGTTTCCTACCAACCGCTGTGGGCGAATCTTTACAGATAGGTCGATTGAGTCGGTTGGTAGAATCTACTTCTCATGGGGGTAATTTTACAAAATTTCTGGTATTGATACTTAAGGAACTAGAATAAGAGGCCTATATGCTTGGAAAGATACTTAAGTTAGCTTTCCAAAGAATTTTACGGTTTATCAATTTGATACTCCGATCAAAATTAATCGAAACACTATCAATTGGTCATTCAAGCCTCAAGATATTTTTATCATCACAATTTTCAATCTTTAATTCAACATCCAAAAATATATTTTCTCAGTCATATCATCATCTGAGCACCGAAATCTAAGTGGGGCCCACATAGCCTTTTATTTAATATTTGTAAAAATGTACAAAATAATTTATTTATTAATTAAAATTTATATGTCCATACATGTACAGTACAATAAAATCGGATCTTACAGATTGGTAATCAAAAGATATATAGTGAACTTACACTGATACCGAATGGAAACTGAACAGTAAGGAATGTTTAAATGAGAATGAGAGTATCGAAAAGAAAAAAGTTAGTTCGCAATTTCACGTTTCCGGACGTGACATTTTCTTGTAGGAGAGTTAAGATAGGTAGTACTGTAATGCTGCCGAAATTTCCTGAAAATGACTTAAACCCTTAAAATCATTATTTGACATAGGTTTCGTGATTAGAAGTGACATTAAAATGTGTTTTGATTAAGTTTTCCTTAAGGTCACAAGTGTATCTAGAATTTGTAACTTAGTTTTTGAAGGGATTTTTATTAATTTTCACTTTTTTCAAGATGCACTCATGTTTCATATCATTGTTATACATAAATAAAGTATTTTGAACCTTGGTTATTGAATTGAGAATATTTGGTGATTTTTTATACTTTAATTATAATTATTTCTGATTTGACCAGTTTATGAACTAACTGAAGATATAAATTTCTGAATTAATTTCTGTTATCGATTCTCAAATGGTTTATGAAATGTATCATCTATAGTTTTAAATGACTAACTTAATGCATGTCTTAGATTGACTGACTCTATATTACTAACAGTTCTAACTGTCTGATTGAAGTTAATGTATTGAATGTCTGACTTGAGTAAATGTTGGGAATATTGTGAACTAACCGATAGGAGTTTTACTGAAAGTTTCGTTTATTTATCAAAAGCTAATGCCTTAAATATTTTGAATTATTTGACTCTATTATACCAGAATTGTCTTCTTTTCAATTGAAAATACGTTTTGATTAATTACTATTAGAAGTGAAATGTTTTCTAACGGGTTTCTATAATGCTTTATTGAAAGTTATGAAATGTTTTGCATTTAATTGAACAAAATGTACTGATTTTTGAACTTTATTTTGAAATGAAACTTGATTCCCGAACGATTATGCTATGATTGTATTATTGATTTATATTTTAGAAAATGAAATTCTTGGGATGGCAAATCCCTAGCCAATCCAGGCATTCTCAAGAACGATTTTATGGTTTTCATGGGAATCTTGTAGATGTTTTGAGATTGTAGCACCCCATAGTTGCCTTCGGGTAATCATGCACTAGACTGTATGATTTATGACTGACTATTGTTTTTGATTGACCCTGATCTAGTTATCAGCGTCTCATATGTCACTTAATCAGTGCACATTGAGGACACCACATGACTATGGCCATATGTCTTATTATTATTGATTACTAAATCTGTGTAATTCTATTGGGTGTTGTCATGTCTCCATTGCTTTCGATTTATTTAAATCTATATAATTTCTGAAGTTTTCATATTTGAATTTTGATTTTTAAAATGAATATGATTTATTTGGATTTTTGAATAATTTCTGAACCTTTGATATCTGAACTTTAGAATTTGAAAAATGGTTTGATACTGTTAGTACGAGTGTTATTTGAACTTTGAAATCTGCATGTTTTCTGGCTAGTTTAAGATTATATGAATGTCAATTGAATATTTAGAGTCTGCATAGTTTCTGACTGATTTAAGATATTTGCATTGTATGGTTTTGAAATGAAATTGTAAAAGTTAAACTGTTATGACTCTAGTTTTGAATTGGAAGAATTTCTTCTCTAATATATTTCGTAATCTCCTTTATAGTCAAAATGTTAGGAAAAAGGTTATTATACTATTTACTGACTAATTTCTGATTTGTTACTAAATTATTATTGAATCGTTTTATTGAATGACTATAGAAAACGTTTACTGACTATCTGAACTATTTATCGAACTGATTCACTGACTGTTTACCAAGTGTTTACTGAACTATTTCTGAATGGTTTTTTGTGTGGTCGATTTTTGAATAGTTTTCTGTGCAATTGATTTCTGAATGGATTTTTTATGTGATCAATTTTAGAACAATTTTTTTGAACATGTAATTTCTGATCAATTTTCTAAACGGTTTTCTGGATATGTGATTTTCTGATTGATTTTTTAACGATTTTCTGAGCATGTGATTTTCTGATCGATTTTCTGAACTAGGTTCTGAGTGAGTGATTTATTGTCCGATTTATTGAACTATATATTGGGTTGATTTCTAAACTGTTTATAAAAGGATTTACTAAACAGTGAACTGAATGAGTTTCGAATATTTTACGGAACCGTTTGATAACAATTCTTTACTGTTGAGTATTGTCACTAAAGATTTTGAAAGGTTTGATATTAAGTTAATGCGTATGAATTATTCTCTATACAATTTTAATAAATCTCCTATAATTGGATTTGGGGATCGAGACAAGTGAGGCGCTCTAAGGCACCCTTCTATTCTAAGCCTGGTACTCCTAATCGATTATAACATCCTTTCAGATAGTGTGCCCATACACTGTTTTTAATACCGATTGCATATTCTTGAAATATGCATATAGGTATGCATAGTATCGGTTCTTTTATATATATATATATTTATTACTGGGTGTAAGCTCACCCCCTTCCACCTTATTGATTTATTTGTAGAAATGGTCGATTGTTAAGAGAAGATTCTGAGCAAGTGCTTACGAGGTTTCGATATTATACCTTGTAGGTATGATATTTAGGCACTTATTGTATAGTACTTTAGTGTGTAAAGGGATGTAAACAGTAAACGAAAGGAATCTGAGTGTCAATTATAGTTTTTGTTATTGGGTATTTGTATAGAAGATAAATGTGTACTGTAATTAAGTGTACTAGGACCAATTTGAACAATTGAATATTGAGTTAGCTAAGTGAGTTTAGCGTAATATCAAAGTGAGGACATCGAGCATAGCCCAACGAACTATGTGAAATTTGAAAAAGTTAGTTTTGATTTTCGATAATCGGAGCATGATAGTGTACGCCATTGTTATGGAGTCTATTGACACTTCATCTAATGTCATTAAGAGTAAGATCTCTATTTTTGACTTAGATGCATTTGTATTAATTGATCCAGGTTCTACGCATTCTTTTATATCTCCAATGTTTGCTATCAAAATACTGGCAGAGCTTGAGCCTTTAGGGCATCTGTTACAGATCAATACCCCCTATAGAGAATCTCAAATGATTGATATAGTGTACCGTAACTAGAGGTGGCAAATGGGCGGGTCGGATCAGGTTTGGGTTGGATCATTTTGGATCGGATCATTTCGGGTTAAGAAAAAATCAGATCATTTCGGATTCGGATCATTTCGGGTTCGGATAAGGTCGGGTTTGGGTCAAGGAAAAATCGGTCTATTTCAGATTTGGATCATTTCGGGTTCGGATAAGGTCGGGTTTGGGTTGTTGACTTTTTTAGTGAATTCGGGTTGGTCGGATTTGGATTCGGGTCTATTTGACAGATTTATTGGATTAAGCTTTGGTCATCTTGATGTAATTTATCTGATATAAAAATCAACTAAAACCATATTTCTAAGAACTACAAAACTCATGAATATAAAATTGTCTTCTTACATGACCTATAGTACAATTGGGATTGAAATAATCAAAATATTTAATAATCTGTATGATAGTTTTCTTTATAATATATTTACCAATATTCATAAATTAATTATGTTTTTTTCATTTTATTTTTATTATCTACAATAATTAATAACTTTTGAATCAAAGTATTTAATAATCCATACTAAATATTATAAAACAATACTATATATCCCTTTAATTTAGTTTGATTTTTTATAGAATAATTAGAGACATTAGTGTAGATGATACAGCTTCTGTACTCTATTATAGATTAACCATTAAATAATTATACATTATGTTCAAATGAATGCAATATAGAAGCGAATATTTAAATTAAATTATATTAAAAAAATATATAACACTCATATTATTGAAAAAAATTATATTTTTACTATATTAAAATACTTTGATATTTAATTTTAACATTTAAATATTTATTAATAATATTAAATTTAAGTTTGAATATTTTCAGGTTTGGGTAAATTTGGATTCGAATCAATTTGGATTTGGGTCAATTTGGGTTCGGATCAATTTGGGTTCGGATCAATTCGGGTCGGATCAATTCGGGTTTGGGTTAATCTAAATTCGGATGAATTTGGGTTCGGATAAATTTGGGTTCGGATCCGGTCGGGTTTGGATCAATGTAAATTCGGATAAATTTGGTTTCGGATCAATTCGGATTCGGATAGGGTTGGATTTGGATTGTTGACTTTTTTAGTCAAATCGGATCGGTCGGGTTTGGATTCGGGTTAATCGGGCGGATTTTTCGGGTTGGGTCAACTTTTGCCACCTCTAACAGTAACTGTAAATTAAGGGTAAGAGAGAAGGATATAATAGCTAACCTGATTGTGCTTAATATGTACAACTTTGATGTGATCTTGGGAATGGATTGGTTGCTACAAATCATGTTAGTTTAGATTGTTATACTAAGTATGTAACCTTCTCTTTTCCCGAAAACTACAATGTAAAGCTTTTTATTTAGAAATGAATGAGAATTATCTTTTTGAAAATTTGTTTAAGATTGAAATCTGAAAATTTATGTTGTTATTGAAGGGTTTATTGCTTATGTGGAAGACATAGAAAAGAAACGTACAAAGTTACAAGAGATTTCTATGGCCAAAGATTTCTCAAATGTGTTTCTGGACGAATTATCGGGACTTCCTCCTGATTGAGAGATAGAGTTAACCATTGATTTGGTGCCCAGTACTGAACTCATTTCCAAGCCTCCTTACCGAATGGCACTGTTAGAGTTTGATGAGCTCAAGGAGTTATTAGACAAGGGTTTTATTCGTCCTAATGTTTCTCTTTAGGGTGCATCAATTCTATTCGTCCGAAAGAAGGATAGTAGCCTACGACTTTGCATTGATTATCGGTTGCTCAATAAGGCTACTATCAAGAATAAGTATCCTCTTCCCAGAATAGATACTTGTTTGACTAGCTTAGGGGTGCACAGGTATTCTTTAAAATTGGTTTGAGGTTGGGATATCATCAGTTGAAAATTTGGGAAGGAGATGTCCCTAAAATCGCATTCAGAACTCGGTATGGCCATTATGAGTTTTTGCTTATGCCATTTGGACTAACTAATGCCCTGGTAGCTTTCATAAATCTGATGAATGAGGTATTTAAGCCGTATCTGGAAAAGTTTGTCATCATTTTCATTAATGACATCCTTGTGTATTCTAAGTTTCGGGAAGAGCATGAGTAACATCTTTATATTGTTTTACAAATCCTCAAAGATTGAAAGCTGTATGCTAAGTTGAGTAAGTGTGAATTCTAGCTAGATTAGATTTCATTTTTGGGACCCGTGGTATCTAAAGACAGGGTGTCAGTTAATCTGTCTAAGATAGAGGCTATAGTACAGTAGGAAAGGCCGTAATTAGTAACTAAGATTCAGAGTTTTTTTAGGTCTAGCCGGATATTATTATTGATTTGTTGAGGGTTTTTCTAGATTGGCTGCTGGTTTGATGTGCCTCACACGCAAAGATGTAAAGTTTGAATAAACTGATGCAAGTGAGCGTAGTTTTTTTGGAATTGAAGCGAAAATTGACCGTAGCACCAATCCTCACCATTCCTAATGGTTTAAGGGGTTTTCCTGTGTATAGTGACGCCTCCTCATTAGGTTTGGGTTGTGTGCTTATGTAGAAAGGGAAAGTGGTCACTTATGGTTCTCATTAGCTAAAGGATCATAAGAAGAACTATTCCACTCATGACTTGGAATTGCCTGGCATGGTGTTTGCTTTAAAGATATGGTGGCATTACTTATATAGTGAGAAGTTCCAGGTATATACTGATCATAAAAGTCTCAAGTATCTATTCTTGTAGTGTGAATTGAATATGAGGCAGCATAGAAGGATGGAGTTGCTGAAGGATTATGATTGCAAGATATTGTACCACTTAGGGAAAGCAAATGTGGTGGCAGATGCCTTGAGTAGAAAACATTTGGGTCTGGTCTCTTGTATGATGGTTCAAGAATATGATCTGTTAGAACAATTTGCAAGCCTCAATCTAAGTGTCACTCTTTTTGAGAGAAACGGTTTGACTGCTAGTCTTCAAATTGAGCCTAATTTGATGGATCAGATTAGAAGTACTCAAAAGGAGGATGCTAATTGTATTGAAATTGCCAGTCAAATACAGTTGACTGTTCAGTCAGAGTATGAGAGTACATATGGTATTCTCGAGGACAAACAGTTGAGAGAGTTGATTCTGACAGAGGCGCATCCCTCGAAGTACACTTTACATCCAGGTAGTAATAAGATGTATTATAATATTCATAAATTGTATTGGTGGCCTAAGATGTAGTGAGACATTGCTGAGTTTGTTGCAAGGTGTCTCACTTTCCAGTAGGTAAAGGTAGAGAGCATCAAAACTTGTAGGATTGCTTCGGTCTTTACTAATACCAATGTGAAAATAGGAGTATATCACTATGGATTTCATCATGGATTTATTGAGGACTAGAAGGAACCATGATGTGATCTGGGTTATTGTTGATAGAGTGACGAAATCAGCCCACTTCCTTACCATAAAATCTACTGATTCCCTGAGCGCCTTAGCCGATCTATATGTCAGAGAAATTGTTAGATTGCATAGAGTTCTAGTAAACATTACTTCTGATAGAGATCCTCGATTCACCTCTTATTTCTGGGAGCATTTTTAGGAAACCATGGTATCTCGACTGAATTTTAGCACTGCTTTTAATCCGTAGGCTGATAGTCAGTCCGAGTGGATGATTCAGACGCTCGAGGATATGTTGAGAGCTTGTGTACTAGACTTTAAAAGCTTCTGGGATGATCATTTACCCTAGGTAGAGTTTGCCTATAATAATAGTTATCACTTTAGTATTGGCATGGCACCTTATGAAGTTCTATATGGCAGGAGATGCCGTTCCCCTATTAGTTGGGAAGAAGTGGGTGATTGAAAGTTTTAGCTCCTAATCTTGTTGAGCAGGCTTTCAAGAATGTCTGAATTATTTGTGATAGATTGAAAACTACTTAAAGTCAGCAAAAGAGTTATGTAGATACTAGGTACCGACATTTGGAGTTCTTACTGGGAGATTCAGTGTTTTTGAAAGTTTCACAGTCCAAGGGCATCATGAGATTCGGGAAGAAAGGGAAATTAAGTCCTTGCGAGATTAGGCCTTTTGAGATCTTAGACCGAGTAGGAGATGTGGCTTATTGATTGGCTTTACCACTAGAGTTATCCGAGGTACAAAACATCTTCCACGTATCTATGTTACAGAAGTGTCATCCAGATTTGTCCCATGTTATTCAATACGAGCCTTTGAAGATTAGGGAAGATGTGAGTTATGTTGAGAAACCAGTTCGGATCTTAGATCGAAAGGAGAAAGTTTATGACGATTCCTTTGGTTAAGGTTCTTTGTAGTACCACTCATCAAAAGAAGCTACTTGGGAATTAGAGAGCCTAATGAAAGAAAAGTATCTAGAGCTATTTAATTGATAGGTGTAATTAAATTTGGAGGACCAAATTTCCTAAGATGGGTAGGATATGAGATTCACATTTTCTAGTACCTTTATATACTGTTAAGGAAGTTAGGAGAATAAGATATGGCATAATTGTTTAAATGCTTTATGCCTTATAGGTATAAAGGAGAACTGGATTGTGGGCTCTACTGGACTTCTACAATTTCGATGAGGACGAAATTAGATAGTATGGACATTTAGAGCTAAATATGGAGATGGTAAGAATCTGCACCTCAAACTCATCTGTTTATGCATATTTCGAAAAGCGTGCAAGAATTTTGAAAATGAATGTTAAGTCCATTGTGAGACCTATTTCTATTGTACTGTATAGGATATTTTGTAATTATTTAATTAGTGAAATATAATATATTTTGTGAATTTAAGTGAATTTGTAATGTGGGCTACACTTTAATATTTATGGTTTTGATGGATTCAAGACTGATAATATAGTGCACTGTGGGTGAAATAAATATAATATAATTATTTTGAGATATAAAAATAATTTTTATATTATTTGGAATTATTTCGTGAATTTTGGAAAACAAATTAGAAAATGACAGTTACATCCCAATGGCATTTTCGTAAATTACACCCAAACTAAAATGAGTTGGGACAAAGTAAAAATATCATGATATTTTACATGAAAAGGAGAATAATCTAGTGTCAAGAGATTGATTGAAACGGTGGTTAAATCAAAAAATTTCGTTAGCGGTCCACTAAGGGAAAATCGTAATTTCTCATTATCGGTGCATTGCACGTCAACGAAACCACTTCCAATCATCAAGACACATCAAATATGATTATTTGGTGCTGGAATCTGAAATTTTGGAGTCCAATTACATGGTTTTTACGATTACGGAAGTTAAGGGGGAAATTATCCAAATTTTATATAACTAGGGGCAAAATGGTAATTTGCCACTTCTAGAAACATCTTTGCAATTCAGCAAAGATGATACATGGCCACCTCACTCATCTTCAACCTTCACCCATCATCCACCATTAGAGAAAAGGAAAGAAATAGAAAGAAAAGTCAACAAAACACACTAAAGCTTGACTTTCTCACCAAAATTACTTTTAGAAAAATTATCTACACACTCTTCTCTTCCATTGACACCAATATCTCATCAAATAAAGAAGAAAACAAAGAGAAAAGTGAGCCAAGAGGTAAGAATTTCCATGATTTAATGTTTCATTGAATTTTAAAGATTCATTTTGACTAAAACAAAGGTGTAGATTTTAAATGTACGATTGGATTTAATTTTTGTTGACTAAATAAAAATTTACCATTATAGGAGGGTTCGATGTGCATGGGAACATATGGAAACCATGTAATTCCTTGCAAGAAAATGGTAGAAATTGACTTAGTGAACATGGATTTAAAGGTTAGGAATGTTAGATTGTTGAAATTGGATGAAAATCACTAAGGGAGGTTTTGGCCAAGCCCTTTTGAGGTGGCATTGTGCTGCATTTTATGGTTTGAATATGCTAAATGACTGTAGAAATTAAGAGAAGAAGATTGGTGAAATCGGATTTGAAATCGAAGCTAAAATGGAAAAGTTAAGTTTTACTACCGGTTTAATTTACACTGGTTAGGCATATACAGTATCCTTTGTGGCTGCATTTGTCATAATGTATTAAGTTTTAGAAAAACCTAGTAGCTAGACACAAAATCTATGAAGTCACCACCAGCCATTCTACCTAGGTGTGATTGGTCACCTATTGAAACTATGGATAAGGATTGGTCTACATCTCAAATTTAGAGTTCGAGAGTACAGTTACGCATGATGAAGGATTAGCACCCTCACAATGCCTATCCTAAATGGTACCACCAAACTTTAGGTTATCTCAAATTTGCCTTAGTTAATCTTAAGTTTAATAATTAAATATTGGAAAATATTTCTAAGCATCCTCCATTAAGCTGGTGTGACAACTTAAAAAATCTTCCTCACCTCAAGAGTATTCAGGTAGTACTATGTGACTTGCTTGAAGAGGTTTCGTCGTCGGATTCATTTTAATGTTTTATGAAAAATTCTAATTTCGACTCCTATCTAATTCATTCTTGCTATCTTATCATTTTTATTATTTCTATTGTTTTCTATTATTTTATTAATGCTTAATTTTATTAATTTATCTTATTAGAGAATGAGTATGAATTATTTTTCCCAAAAATTCATTTTAGATCTCCCATTAAGCTGGTCAAATCTTGAAAGAAATTGTTTGACCTAAAGATTCCAAAGTATTACTTAAGCATAATATCTTTTGGAATCTTATCCTCAGAATAATCAATAATCAATACTCAATCTCAATAATTATTATTAACTATTATCATCCTATTTTATCATTTATTATTATTATTATTATTATTATTGTTATTATTATTATTATTATTTCTTTATATTTTAGCTTTGTAACTAATTATTTTAATTTTAGTTTTATAATACGTCTTATTTTATTTTTATACTAAATATAAGCTATTAGTTATCGAAAACCCTCTTTAGACCATCCATTAAGCTGGTGAGGCCTTGAGAGAACTTTCTAACTTAGAAATTTTCAAGAAAATTACTTAAGCGTAATTCTCTCGATATTTCATCATTGGAGTAATTCATATTCATATTCATTATTATTTTAATATCTAATTTTAGTTATTTTATTTGTTTCCTCTCTTATTTTGTTATGAACCATTAATATTTTTTTTTAATTTTGTAACAAATTGTTTTTATTGTAATTTTATAATAAATTTATTTTTTGAAATGAATATACATTATTTGTTATTGAAAATTCTATTTAGACCCTCCATTAAACCGGCGAGGCCTTGGATAGAATTTTCTCACATAGAAATTTTCAAGAAAATTTCTTAAGCGTAATTCTCTTGATATTTCATCATAAAAAAAAAATTAAATTACTCTCATATTATTAGATAATTTAATTTAAACCTATATCTAAATTTATGTATACAAACTATGATTAGCCATGTCATTTTAATAATTGCTTTTTTTTATAAATCTAAATGTAGCAAAAGTTATATTTTATTCTATTTTATAAATACCTAAACGTAAGAATTAAAAGAATTATTTATTATTACAAATTATTTAAGTCAATTTGTCAACTAATTAATTTCAATCTTACCTAAAGCATTAAAGACTTAATCAAATAGCCTAACAAGAATAATAAAATAATGCATAAAACAAAAACGAAAATAGCGTACCAAAAGAATACAAATTTCAAAACTTGCCTTTCCTGCTCACGTGCACGAGGAACTTTGGCTTTCTCTTCACCCGAACTCAGCAACCAACGTAAACAGAGTAAGCAAAGCTAGCATTGGTAAGGCATAGGCGATAGGATGGTGCAGGTAACCTTGGACAAGACAAGTACTTCTTTCTCGTTTCTTTTTTATTGTTGCCCGTGTATTATTTCTTTTCCCTTTGTTCTTAATCAAATTTTGGCAACAAAGTATTATGCTGGAATGTTCTTCACTCAGCAGGGGTGACGATGGCAGCGACAAGCAACAGTGGTGACGATGAAGCGAGGCGGCATTAAATGGAAAGGAGCAGCGGAAGCGTGGAAACAATGGCTCGGTGAAGATGCAGTGGTGACACGATGAAGATGATAGGCAGGGTCAATAGCTTGAAGGCGGTGAAGATGAATACAGTGGCTGTGTAATGGGGTCTAAAATGCCAAGAATGTGGCGTCCAGGAACAGTAAAGTCTCTCCCCTTGATTTATAGCCTTAAAATCAATTAATGTTGATAAAGCTTAATCAAAACAAATCCGATTCTGATGTAATTCGTAATCTTGGTTTTGATTATTTCCTTTCTACAAGCAATTTGATTTTCTTCCAATTTTCTTCTTTGATTTGCTTTCCATATTTCAATTTCAATTTCCTTTTTCACAAGATTTTAATAATCATTCAATTTTTCAATATTTTCTTTCCAAAACAAAATTCCAATTGAATCTCATTTTAATTTTCCTGATTTTTTATTGACTTCCAAAGTTTCCAAATTTCCATTCCTTTCCAAAATTCACATTTAAAGACTAGTCAACATTTTATGACCAAATATATCTACACAAGATAAATATAATTTGAGATAAGTATTTTAAAAGCTCAAATTAACTCCCAAAATCAAATTTTGAAATGCAATTGTTCGAGAATTAATATTAAATTGAAATTTACTCTTACCAAAAATGTGCCCGGACAAAAATGGTGTCTACAACATTTAGTGAAAGTTAATAGCTTAAAAATAAGAGGAAAAGTAATGAAAAATTTTGGTAAAATTGTTTTGTAGCCAGGATTGACGGATTATGATCGCTGCTACTGAAAGAGTCGGTACTACCGAAACTCCTCTTCCATGGCAAAATTTTATCTAGTCAATATTATGGTAAACTAACTTCATTAATCTTTTTCTATTCCTTAACTTAAACTAAAACACCCCTTTAGATTTAATCAAACAATAGAAGATGATATCCCCTTGCTCCAACCGAACCTTCTCTAGGCTCTCTTCTCTTTATTTATTTAGTTTCATCCCATCTCTTAAACATGCCATTCATGCTATGACAAATAAACATCATCATAAAGATCAACAAATCATCAAAATCCTCTTACCTTTATTCAACCGAACCAACACTACTCCAAACAAAACAATTTCTGGTTCATGTCAACCCCCTTTTTCCTTGGTTCTTAGATGGTTTTAAGGTAGAGGAAAGGTGTATGGAGAAGGTGTGATAACCGTAAATTTTTCATTTATTGGAAATAAATATTGGAGAAAATAAATATTGAAAATGAATAAATAAATAAAATTTTGAGAACGGGATATTAGTGAAAATCCTGAGAATTGAAGAAGTGGTAAATCGAGAAATACGAGTGAAGGAAAATAAAATTGGAATTATGGAAAATAAGGAAAGGAGGAAATTTAATTTGGATAAATGGAAATCCAAATTAAATAAGAAAATAAGAAATAAAAGAGAAATATATTTATATAATTATAAATTATATAAATGTATTTTTATGTAAATACATATGTATTGAAATACTATGTAGTATATATTAATATACCAAGGTATATATAGATATATATACTATTGTACAAAATAAAATAATACATATGTATTCAAGTAAAGTATCTTATGTATATGTAGATATATACATAAATGAGAAATGTAAATACTAATTTACATTAAAGTTTAAAAATATATTTGTAAATACAATATATATTGTAGTATAACATATATATAAATATATATATGTAAAGGTTATTTAAATTAAAAATATATAAATATACATATATATACTACTAGATATATATTTTGTAATATAAATATATATTTTATATATACTATATATTGTACTATATTATATATGAAACAATACATATAATATATAGTGTATATTATATGTATAAACTATAGTATATTATATACTAAAAAGGGAAATAAAATCTAAACCAAAAAGGGAAAGAAAAACAGAAGGAAGGATCGGGAAAACCCGACCTTCCCAGCTAGAGGAGCCGACGGTGGCGGAGCTACCACCGCCGGCGAAGGAAAAGAGGAGAGGGGACGTCACCGGTCGACGAGGAAGGACGAGGGTCACAGGCGACGGCCCAAAAAAGAACAGAAAAAGAGAAATTGAAACAGAAACCGACGGAAAAATCGGGAAGAAAAGAGAAAGGGGATCTTGCGGTGCCGGCCAAACCAGCTGCCGCCACTGCAGCCACACCATCGCTGGAGGAAGAGGAAGACGTAGGAGGCCATCGGTGAGGCGGAGAATGACGGAGGAAGGCCGACGGAGGAGGAGAAGAAACCGAGGCAAAACCGAGTAGATCCGCCGCCGTGTCGTCGATTCGGGATGAACGGAGGCCAGATCCGGCTTCACCGTCATGCCGGCCAGCTGCTGAGTCGTTGAACCGCTGGAGAACCGGTCACCAGTGAAGAACTGGCGGTGAGGAGAGGTGACCGGTCCGGCTGGGAAGAAAGGAAAAAGAAAAAGAAAGAAGAAAGAAAAAGAAGAAAGAGGAAAAGAAAAGGAATTCCGAGAATTTGGAAAATTCCCGAAAATTCGAAAATCTGGAAAATCCCGAGCACTCGGTAAGGATTTCGGAAATTAATTCCGAATAATTAATTTGAATAAATTATGGAAAAATTCTAATTTTTAGAATTTTAATTTCCAAAAAATTTCCTCGATAATCGAGCCGATGGAATTGGGCGAGGTGAACACGGACGCGACCTTTGAGAGGTAGTCGCCGACCCGAGACAGGTAAGGGAGACATGTGTAGCCTGTAAGGATATTGGGCACATGCTTTAAATTATGCATTTAAGTTTTATAAATGCTATTGATAATGATTGGTTGGAAAATTGTGGTGATTTATCGGTTGAGATTTAAATTGTATTTTCCGTGCAGAAGGCTAGCCAATCGGCAGCCGTTATACTGCTGAAAATTATTGAAAAAATTATCGAAAATCATAATAAATGATTTTTATCATGAGAAACGATTTCTAACACGAAAATCGAGAAATCGATTAGTTTTTATAAAACATGAATTTATTGATAATTTTAAAATATTCATGTTTTTGAAAAGGGTGAAAAAGGAAATCACCTAAATTTATTTCGATAGGTGATATTTCACGTGAAACGAGGTGTAAAATGAAAAGGACCAAAGTGAATATTTTACTAATCTTTCTTCAAATATTCACTTGATTTTATAAATAACCTTTATGGGTTCAATGGTGAGAACAAGTGTTTATAGAAAATTTCATAAAGGTAATTAAAGGTGAAAAACAGTGTTTTGAGACTAAAAGGTCTTCGCATGTGTTTACATAGAAAACACGGGATGAGAGTGGTGATTTGGAAAATAAATATTTTAATTTTTCATAAATCCTAAAAATAATTGATTTGAATCCCGATAACTTTGAAAATCATGTTTTTCATCAAAAAGCACGGAAAAGTGTGCGTATATGTTTTACGGTGAAAAAGGACAGTTATGACCTTTTATGTTTTACAGTGACTATTTTATAAACTGTTTTTACCGTATGGAAAATATGATTTATAATGTTCTATAATGTTTAGAATATTTTCGGGAATGATGACCCCAGTATGAATATTTTATAAATGTTATTCATAAGATGAAAATATTTTCCTTATGAATATTTGTGGATTGATTAAACTTATATTTAGTGAAAGTGATTTCATAAATGGGGTCTATATCACGTGTTTACTGTTTTGAGACTGTTAGGCCCCATATCATGCTCACGTGTCACGTGTTAGTGCTGATAGATACTGATCCTATTATCAGCGTCCCAGTGGACACCTGATCAGTGCACACTGAGGACCCCATAAACTATGGCCATAGATCTCGTGTGTTTCCCCTATTAGGGATGATATTATTATAGCATGATATATTTAGGGTGTTGCCTAGTCTCCATGATACTGTACTGATGATTGTACTTTACACTGAACTTTTGCTGGTACTAAATTATCTACAGCTACTGAGCTTTTGATATATCACGTGTTAAACTAAATATTTTACGGTGTTTTACAAGTGTGGAAAAGAGTATTTGTGAAAGGAACATGAATTCCTTATTTATTTACTTAAGTGTTTTATCAGGTGAATATTTAATGTTTTATTGGGATTTGAATATCAAAAGAAAACGATTACTCTCTACAGTTGCTTCTAGGTTCCGAGACAAGCCAGGTATTCTAAAATGCCTGCCTTTCTCCATTCGGATCCCTAGCCGACTGTAGTATCCTTCCTACATGTGAGCCTAGAGCCTTTAGGAAGATTTAAAGGAAGTGAAAAAAATTATTTTCAGCATATAGATAGCTGAATATCAAGTGTTGCATATAACTCTCTTACTGAGCCGTGGTTTGCTCACCCCTTAATATTAACATTTCAGATTTTCGAGGACTAAGAGATATGACTTCTGAGGATTTCGAGCTGTGCATTTGTAGACACTGCGACAGCTTAATTTATAATATGAGGTATGATCATTTATTTTCTGTATTTAGACTTACTTTCAGTACTACTTTCTTGAGAATCAAAATAGGGGATGTAATTGATAATATACATTTTATATTTAATAGTTAAATGAATATGAAAATTTAAGTATCACAGACAGCCCAACCGGATAAGTTGTATATTTTACGTGAAAAAATGTGGTCATGGGATGTGACAGAAGGTTAAATGATTAAATAGCAAGAGGATGAAATTTTGCTAAGTAATTCATAGAAGAAACGGGAGAAAATAGAGCAAAATGTGCAGCAAAACAGAAAAGTCAAAAAGCTGCAGATTAAGTCGGCAAAGAAGAAGAAATTTGTTGAAGTTTTGATCCAATTATTCTTCTTTATATTCATGTTACCCAATAAGGGTTTGCCACTTAGCTACTTATCTCATTTCTTTCATCATTCCATGTCTTGTAGTGCATTAAAACATGAAGAAAACTGTAGCAAAAAGGAACCGCTAGAGATTTATTTTTTTGCACGTTCTTTGACTTATTTTACCTCTCTTGTTGTATACTTCAGGCAATAGAAATTAACCATATTTCTAAGTAATAAAATCCCCTCCATCTAATTATCATTTGTCCACATTTTATACTATAAAAAACTGCATTTCAATTTGCTTTTGATTGGATCCAGCTGTGCAACCCAACGACAACAAGGAAAGGCGATGAAGGCTGCATTTTCAGTTTTTTTTTTTACTTAATTCCCCTCCTTTATATGTACTCTATCCAATGACAATTTACCATATGTCCAAAAATAAAATTCCCCTCTCTTAAAGAAGTCATTTGTATTTTATGCCATCACAATAGCATTTAAATTTCCAAATTTTCAAATTTATTTCTTTCTGTTTTCTATGCTTCCACTTCATCATTTAATATTTATTTCACTTCTTATACACCATATCATAATTCATAAGTCCAGTAAATCCAAAATCCAAAGTGGAAATCCACATTCAATATTTATTTAATTTCACTAAATAATTTATTTCCACTGTTAAAGATTTACACAAAAATATGGTGTACAGTATTATAAAATTGGGTCTCACATCAACTCTTGAAAATTGCGCTCACACGCATTTGTCCACTTGAACTTAACATCCTTACGTGTGAGAAGTGTTAGTGGAGTAGCCAATCTTAAAAACCCCTCAACAAACCGACGGTTGTAACCGGCTAGACCTAAAAACTCTGTATCTCTGTCACCATCTTTGGTCTCTCCCACTGCACAACGGCTTCTATCTTAGACGGATCAACAGACACCCCGTCTTTAGATGCAACATGCCCTAGAAATGTGATATGATCTAGCCAGAACTCACACTAAACTTGGCATAAAGCTTCCGGTCCCTGAGGGTCTGTAGGACGATGTAGAGATGCTGCTTATAGTCCTCTGATGACTTGGAAAATACCAAAATATCATCAATAAACACTATAACGAACTTATCCTTGAACACTTCATTCATCAGATTCATAAAAGCTGTAGGAGCATTAGTTAATCCAAAAGGTATTACCAAGAACTCATAATGACCATACCGAGTCTTGAATGTCATCTTAGGGACATCAGCTTCTTGAATATTCAATTGATGATACCCTGATCGAAGATTTATCTTGGAAAACACCTGTGTACCCTTGAGTTGATCAAACAGATCATCAATCCTGGGCAAGGGATATTTATTCTTGATGGTAACCCTGTTAAGCAGCTGGTAATCTATGCACAATTGTAGGCTACCATCCTTCTTCTGGATAAATAGAACTGGTGTACCCTACGGAGACACATTGGAGAGGATGAAGCCCTTATCCAATAAGTCCTAGAGCTGCTTCTTAAGCTCTTCCAACTCCACTAATGCCATCCGATATGGGGGCATAGAAATAGGCTCCGTATCATGTACCAAGTCAATGGTAAACTCGATCTCCCAATCCGATGGTAACCTTCACAAATCATCCGAAAACACATCAGGAAATCTCTAACCATAGGAATCTTGTGTAGCTTTGGATGATTCCTTTCTACGTCCTTAACAAAAGCAATAAATCCTTCAAATACACCAACATAACACTCAAACAATTTAGTAATAAATATTTTACTTTCATTACTTATCTAATAACTTTACAGTATAACATTCAGGATGAGAGAAGGTGATAAACTTAGTGTAACAGTCTAGACTAACATAGTTTACACCTAACCAATCCATTCCTAGGATTATATCAAAATCATACATATTTAACAAAATTAGGTTAGCTGTCATTTCCTTCTCTCCTACTATCATTTTATAGTTCCTATATATAACATTAGTCACCTATGATTCTTTAAAAGGGGTATTAATATGTAAGGTATACCTTAAGAGTTCAAGTTCTACAAGTATTTTACTAGCACAAGTAGGTGACACAAAAGAGTGTTACTAAAATATCAAAAATATAAATCTTACCCTTAATAACATCTATAGATGTGTCAGCAGCCCCCTAGTCCAGTGCGTACACCCTACCATGTGTCACAGCCTTCTTACCCTTCTTGTTACTGTCGCTCACCTAAGCTGTGAGGGTGTCACATTCTCTTACTCACTTGGCACTGGTGCTGCTGGAGGTGGAACTGCAATAGGAACAGTAGATGCAGCTGCCTCTCCAACATCGGGCAGTCCCTAACCAAATGCCCTATCTGTCCACAATGAAAACAGGCCCTAATAAGCAGATAGTAGGGCTAAGTACCATGCGACCTCTCACAATGAGTACACCTAGTCGTTGTACTCCTTTAAGTAGCGCTGGGGCTGGTAGTAGGCGCAATAGAAGCTGTGAGACCCGATTTTATTACACTGTACACTATACTTGTGAATTATTGATAGTGAAATTTAATTATTTAATGGAATTTAAATAAAGATGGAATGAATTTCCATTCTTAATTTGGAATTTTTGGATTCATGAATTGTAGTATAGTGTATAAAGTTGAAACAAATATGGAAAGATGAATTAAAGAGCATAGAATATGAGAAGAAAAAGAATCAGAAAAATTATACATGGAAGAGTTATTCCATGGCATAAAATATCAACAAAATTATTAATAAGAGAAAAGAAAATTTTATATTATATGTGATGTATTTTTGATGTATGGAATATACAAAGAAAAAGAGGAACAAACTTAAATCATGTAGCCAAAAGGAGGTAGTTTCCATGCCATTTACGTGGTTGCTGCATGTACACGGTTTCCTATTGATTGTGATGCAATTTTGGTGGAAACAAATTTGATAAATAATATTAGATGAAGGGGAGTTATTAAGTGGATGTATAGTGAAATTTTATTGGCTGATTTATTGACTGAAATATGCCAAAGAAAAGTCAAGAAAGAGCAGCCAAAATGGACTGCAGTACGCCACTTATGCTGCTATTTTCTTCATGTTGCACGGCTGGAAAACAATTCAAAGGAAAGGAAAGCAAGTTCTGTGGTATAAAATATACCATAAAAGAAAAAGGCAATTAATTTTAACATGTGAGCCAATATTATTGGCTGAAGTAAACAAAGAAAAGAGACAAAACAAGTCAAAAAGAAAGAAACAAAACCGTGTAGCAAAGTGGTCATCCACGCCACTTTTGCTGCTATTGTACCATCCATTTCAGCCATTTACTGTACTCAACTATTTTCGTACTGTTTACTGAATTGTATATCGTACCATTATTGAACTGTTTTATTGTTACTGAAAAGATTACTGTTACCGAACTGTTACTAAGAGTGTTTTACTGAACTGTTAATGTTTTTGTGATAACCGCAAATTTTCCAATTATTGGAAATTACTATTTAAGAAAATAGATAAGAGGAAATAAATAAATTAAAGTAAATAAATAAAATTTATTTACGAGATGGAATATCGTGAAATTTCGAAAATTAAGGAAGTGAGGAAATTGAGGAATTTAAAATTGGATAAATTGGAAATAAGGATATGATTGAAATTATGGAAAATAATAAAGAAAGAAATTTAATTTGGATAAATGAAAATCCAAATTAAATAAGAAACGAAAATAGGTGTAAATAAATTGGATATTAAGGAAATCCAAAATTTAGTAAAATAAAAATACGTATAAAAATATATTTATATAATTAGATTATATAAATATATTTGCAAATATTTTTATGTAAATAAATGTGTGTGTATATATATATACATAAATATGAAATATAGTATATATTATAAATTGAATATATACTATTTTATATTAAATAAATAAATGTATATATTTTTATATATACAATTATGTATATAAATAAAATATATACGAAATATATATTAACTCAAATTAAAATTATATATATGTATTTTGTGTAGAAAATATATATATATATATATATGTATGTGTGTTCTATTATGTTTGTATATATATTATATGGATATAATATAGTAGATTATATTAAAAAAAAAAGGAAGCAAATAACAGAAACGGGAAATACCCGATTTCCCGTTTCTGTGTTAACAACACAGAATCGTCGCCCCGTGAACGGCCGCCGGAGAGGGAAGAAGAAGAGGAGGTGAAGCCGCCGACGACGTGAGGAAAGGAGGTGGTGACGAGAGAAGGAAACAGAAAACTGAAAACGGAAAATCGAAGGAAGGAAATCCGGCGGAACTGAGAGGAGAAAAGGAAAAGAGATGCGGTGGTGCCGGTCGATCCGGGCACCGCCACCGCCACCAACGCCACCGGCGAGGACCAACGAAGGCGAAGGAGGCCACCGGCGGTGAAGGAAACGGCGGAGGAAGGAAAAAAGAGAGGAGGAAGGGGTCGAAACCCACGGACCCAGATCCGGCGCCGTCGCCGGTGATGGGAAGAAACAGACACCAGATTCGACGTGCCCGCCACTCCGGCAAGCTCTGGGAGGCCCGAACCGGCGGTGATGCCGGCGGGATGAAGCTGAACCGGCGGTGATGAGGCGGACCGGGTTGAACCGGTCCGAACCGGTTCAGACCAAAAAAAGGGGAAAAGAAAAAGAAAGAAAAGAAAAGAAAAAGAAAGAAAAAGAGGAAAAAGGAAGAAAAAGAGGAAAAAGGGAGAAGTTTGGGAAATCGGAAGATTCCCGGGAATTCAGCAACCCGGAAATTTATGGAAATTCGGTAAGAAATTTCCGAAAATTAATTTTAATTAAAATTTAATAAATTATGAAAAATTCTAAAAATTTAGAATTTGAATTCCAGAAATTATTCTCGACGATCGAGATGAGGAATCGGGAGATATGGAGTACGGCCGCGACCGATAAGAGGAAGTCATCGACCCAGAAAAGGTAAGGGATGCATGTGCAGCACTGTAGAGATATTCAGTCTGCATGTTTTAATTTCGAAATATTTTATGGAAGTATTTTATGAAATTATTATGATGAATGATTGGTTGGAAATTTGGAATGAAGTACTAGGTGGATTTTAAACTGTATTTTTCGTGCAGGAGGCTAGCCAATCGGCAACCGTTATACTGCCGAAAAATTATCGAAAATTATTGAAAAATTCTAGAAAATTTATAAAATCATAATAAATGATTTTATTTCATAAGAAACGATTTTCAACAACGAAAATCGAGAAAAATGATTATTTTTCATAAAACATGAATATAACGAAATGATTTTAAAATATTCATGTTTTCAAGAATGGTGATAATGAAATCACCGAAAATCCTCTTCGAGAATGGTGATAATGAAATAATCGAAAATTCTCTCAATATGTAAATTACACGTAATACGAGACGAAAAATGAAAAGAAGTAAAGTGAATATTTTTATGAATAAATTCATATATATTTCTTAAATATTCACTAAATGGTTTTATAACCTTTATGGTTTTAAATGATGAAATTATATATTTTTATAAATTCCATAAAGGTTTTCAGATGATGAAAAATATGGTTTTGAGACTAGTTGGCCCTCTATCATGCCAACATGTGATATGTAATATGTGATATGTGACATGTAATATGTGATATGTGATACGTAATCCCGGCCGACACCTGATCAGTGATCCGCCGAGGACAATTATAGACTATGGCCATAGATCTGACATGATTATTTATACCCTTCGGGGTCTATAGCATGATATGAGTGACGACCCAATGGACGGGCTGGGCGTGTGTGCCTAAGTCTCCATATATGAAAATGTTTTATATGATATGTGATATGTGAAATGTAAATGTTTTACATGATATGTGAAATGTTAATGAAAGAGATTTACAGCATTTTACAGAATGCTTATTTCAGTACTGATTTTAGTACTACGAGATGATTTCATATGATATGTGATATGAATATGTAATATGTTTTCAAAAGGAAAAAGAGGTTATAAGTCTAATATTCTTACTATGATTTTAAATTGAATATTAGACTATATGTGACATGAATATGTAATATGTTTTCCAAAAAGGAAAGAGGAGGAAAATAAATCTAATATTCTTATTTTAATTTTTAAATTGAATATTAGATTTAAATGATATATATATGATATACGAAAAGGATTTAATAGCGGATTTTGCTATTTAAAGTACTGTACTAATTATGGTTGTACAGTAAAATATGAATTGAGTTTTAAATGAGAATGATGAGAATTTAACTAATATTCTTTTCAAGAAAATATGAATATTAGTTATTTTATTTAAATGCTTTATTTCATAAAAGCATTATTTTGAAAAAGAATATGAAAATGTTACGGAGTAAAAAGGAAAGGATTTGAATTTCAAAACAAGAAAGAATATTATTCTCTACAGTTGCTTCTAGGTTCCGGGACAAGCTAGGTACTTCAAAATACCTATCTTACTCCATCTGGATCCCTAGCCGACTGTAGTATCCTTCCTACATGTGTGCCTAGAGCCCATAGGAAAAATGAAAAAGTTTTTCAGCATATAGATAGCTGAGTATCAAGTGAGGCATATAATTCCCTTACTGAGCCGTGGTTTGCTCACCCCTTAATTTTAACATTTCAGGTTTTCGAAGATAGAGATTCTAACACTTAAAGGATTTCGGCTGTGCATTTTGGGACGATGCGACAGCTCGACTTATGAAATGAGGTATGATCATTTATTTTCTGTATTTAGACATATTCACAGTACTACTTTCTTATGAAATAAGATAGGGGATGTAATTCATGTTATCATTTAATATGAAATTGTCTATATGAAAAAGGAAAAGTAAAGTATCGCAGACAGCCCAACCATATAAGATGTATAGAATAAGGTGAAAAATAGGGTCACGGGCTGTGGCAGATTTAATGGTATCAGAGCACGATTGGCCTGATGTCTGTCGATACTTTGGAAAGGAAAATGTGTTGAAAAGGTTAACATCCTCTGTAGTACTGTGCAGTTTGAATACATAGAGAAAATAAATGATTATGAATTGAATTAAGTGTTTAGAAGGGAGTGAGCAATTATGAAATAAGGAATGCTAAAAAGGGAAAACGGCTCAGGAATGTTAACTGAAATGGTGATCTTATAATCTAAATGAAGGTCAGTTCGTAAGGAACGGAAATGGACTCGGTGAGGGCCCCACCAGTACTTTTCTATCCCGATCGAACTGAGACCTGAAAGTGATGATATTAAGGAGGGGAATGAAGTATCATCACTAAATAGACATTAAGATCATCGATTAAAGGTATTTTGAGGAGAGAGAAAATTTTTGGCCAAAAATGACCAAAATACCCCTACCCTCAAAATTTTGCCGGGAGTCAAAATAGATCACAAGAAGTTGGAATTGATCGATTTGACAGAGAAATTGATGATGTAAAGCTGCATTTCAGGCAAAATAATCCAATTATGGATTCTATTGGATTTCTCTGTTGAAATCGAAAAAGATTTTAAACTGCTGATAGTGGTATGAGAAAGGGATATTATCAACACATAGATAATAAGATTACTGATTTAAATGTATATTGAGGAGAAAGAAATAAATGTGAAAATGACAAAAATGCCCCTATGTGGGATTATGGTTTGAATAGTGATAAAATCAAGTCGATTTTGAATATATTAATAGTAATAGAGTTATTGAGGGTATAAAGGACATAATATGAGTATAACGATCCCGATTATAAATTTCACTACATTTAGTGTGCTGGTACGACCCAAATGGTTATAGGGAAGTCGCAGGATGAGCGACTTAGTATTGATTTTATGGGTCTAAATTAAAAAGTGTATTAATGGGATATCATTACGGGATCGTTGAATATGATGAAAAATAATATGATTATTGGAGATGACTGAGAAAGAGATCAGTATGGAGGATGAAATCCATAACAGTACGGTTAATCCTGGTTCTATACATTTATACTGTTTCTGAAGTATCAAATGGATATTTATAGAATCGAAATATTTTGAAATATGTTTTACGGAATGATGTAATATATGGAGTATATGGAATTGGAGAATATGCATAAGGACAGTAAGTGAAGATAAGAAACGAGGATGATAACATCTAACCTAAATTATTAAATGATAATGCTTTTAAAATGAATTACAGATATAATAAATCGGTTAGCTGTAAAAGGTGTCAATTAACGATTACACTTAATCCAGCATATAAATTAAGATGATCGATATGCTGTGAAGTATGACTAAATAAATGAATCAAGATGGAATATATGTTAAAATGATATAAATATTAAATGTCTCTGCTTTGAGGTTATTAGTGGAAATGATGGGACATAGAGGTGAATGTCCAAAATGATGAGAGATGAATGATTAAAGAAAGCATCGGATGAGATTCCTGATGAATTTTCAGAGTTATATAGATTGGAGAAATCGAACTAACGTTGACTCGATTTTAAATATGAAATTTATTCTTAAGCTTATATTGGAGAATATAGAAGAATCCGAAAAGCTTAAGAAAATAACTCTAAAAAAAAAATAGTGAATAATGAAATTCAGTTGTATACAGTTAAATGATGGAAATACAGATGATGTGATTGAGGATGAATTAAATGGTGAATTTAATTCCTATTATGAAATAAAGTTCTTATGAAGAACAAATAATCATTTTTATGAAATTGATGCCTTAAATTGATTTAATCGGAGAGGTATAAGGAGTTCAGAAGACAAATCTCTATAAAAAGGCATCATCAGATGAAAAGTTGAAGACTAATGGTCATAAGATGATAATGATTTGAACTCGATAAAATTATCACGAGTTCCTATTGAGGTTTACCAGGTTAATGAAATTCCTTATGAAACATATAAGCCTAATGAATGAGGCGAACATATATAAGGATAAAACAATGATATATCGATATAGTCTAAGACACAAATGGATAATGAGCAGCATAGTGGTATAACCTCACAGACTCTTAAAGACTGAAATCTATATGTTAAGATTGGCAAATAGAAGATGGGCTAGATAGTATCTCTGTCTAAGATATATGATCTCTAATGACAGAATAACAGTGGATCTGTCTATGAAGAAGAGATAATGATTGAGATACGAAATGTACGAGGTCTAGCTAAATACTATTGCCAGTCTATAGGAGAGTTTATTGGGTTAGCTGCTCTAAAGATGTGACTTAAAATTTAATAAGTTTAAGTCAGTGAATGAATAAGTATGAAGATAATATGTAAAAGGTTAAAAGATTTTATTAGTGGAATATTTTACCACTGATGAAAAGTGATCGAAATGATGATGAAGGAAAAACAAGAATATGTAATAAAAGGATAAGTACATGATGGTTAGGGAACACGAATATGAAGTAGCTCCCAATTTTAAAACTAAAAGTGATTTTTGTGGTTATCACATGATTATGGTTAGATGTAAGATTCAAGCCAAACTCGATAGAGGAAAAGTAATTATACTCCAAGGAGTAAGAAAGTGATTTACATTTTACTGCCAGTTATGTAAATGGAACAAAAAGGATATATATATACCTTGAAATGATGGAAATAATGGATTTATATGGATAAAGAGATGATTAAATTGATAATTATAGATTCGATGGTGAAGTCAAATAATGAGAAGCTTAAATTATAATTTGATTATACCATTATGGAATCTAAATTATCAAAAGAGTATAATTTCAGGTATATTCAAAAATTAAAGTGATAATGAATATACCATAAGAATAAAAGATATAATGATGAGATTACATGAAAAGACGATATGGAGAGAAAATGATTATCTCTTGATGAAATTATGGTAAAAGATGGTGAATGATAAAGTCTGCAAATGAATTGCAGCAATTGGATGAAATTAATATGAAATGAAAATTGTGGATAAGGAAGAATCTAAAAGAGATATGATAATGTGACAGTGATTATAGACTGATAGTCTAATGAAATCACTTTTCCATTATCAAACTCTTAGATTCTTTAGTGCCATAGTCGAAATATAATTATAAAAAATGATGAGAATGTATGTGAAGTTCCAGTGAGCTCTATATGTGATGGGAATCTCTGAGTAGCTATATGTGATGGGAAATAGCAAAAGGCTCTGAGATTCCAAACCTATTGATAGCACCGCTCCATACATGATATAGATGTTTGAGCGTAATACGGAAACGCTCGATAATATGTTGAGAGAGCGGATGCATGAGATGTGAAAGCTACTGGAACAATTACATACCATGGAATAAAATCGGTAAATGATAATTATCGAAATGTATCGACTTGGCACTAAATAAGAAAGATGAATGATGAGCAGTATGAATCATGTGATATGAAAAGAAGTGGAAATGGATAACTCCCAACTGATAAGAAATTTAAGGGAGTATAAATATATGATGAGAAATGATATATAGTGGTATAAAAGCGATTATGATGTTAAAGGTATACTGGCAGTATAATTTGAAAGATGACTTAAAGGTCAAGAATGATAAGTATCCAGGATGCTACCTCCTTATGAATTAAGTTAAATTCGGAGGACCGAATTTCTTAAGGTGGGGAGAATGTGATAACCGCAAATTTTCCAATTATTGGAAATTACTATTTAAGAAAATAGATAAGAGGAAATAAATAAATTAAAGTAAATAAATAAAATTTATTTACGAGATGGAATATCGTGAAATTTCGAAAATTAAGGAAGTGAGGAAATTGAGGAATTTAAAATTGGATAAATTGGAAATAAGGATATGATTGAAATTATGGAAAATAATAAAGAAAGAAATTTAATTTGGATAAATGAAAATCCAAATTAAATAAGAAACGAAAATAGGTGTAAATAAATTGGATATTAAGGAAATCCAAAATTTAGTAAAATAAAAATACGTATAAAAATATATTTATATAATTAGATTATATAAATATATTTGCAAATATTTTTATGTAAATAAATGTGTGTGTATATATATATACATATATATGAAATATAGTATATATTATAAATTGAATATATACTATTTTATATTAAATAAATAAATGTATATATTTTTATATATACAATTATGTATATAAATAAAATATATATGAAATATATATATTAACTCAAATTAAAATTATATATATGTATTTTGTGTGGAAAATATATATATATATATATATATATATATATGTATGTGTGTTCTATTATGTTTGTATATATATTATATGGATATAATATAGTAGATTATATTAAAAAAAAAAAGGAAGCAAATAACAGAAACGGGAAATACCCGATTTCCCGTTTCTGTGTTAACAACACAGAATCGTCGCCCCGTGAACGGCCGCCGGAGAGGGAAGAAGAAGAGGAGTTGAAGCCGCCGACGACGTGAGGAAAGGAGGTGGTGACGAGAGAAGGAAACAGAAAACTGAAAACGGAAAATCGAAGGAAGGAAATCCGGCGGAACTGAGAGGAGAAAAGGAAAAGAGATGCGGCGGTGCCGGCCGATCCGGGCACCGCCACCGCCACCAACGCCACCGGCGAGGACCAACGAAGGCGAAGGAGGCCACCGGCGGTGAAGGAAACGGCGGAGGAAGGAGAAAAGAGAGGAGGAAGGGGTCGAAACCCACGGACCCAGATCCGGCGCCGTCGCCGGTGATGGGAAGAAACAGACACCAGATTCGACGTGCCCGCCACTCCGGCAAGCTCTGGGAGGCCCGAACCGGCGGTGATGCCGGCGGGATGAAGCCGAACCGGCGGTGATGAGGCGGACCGGGTTGAACCGGTCCGAACCGGTTCAGACCAAAAAAAGGGGAAAAGAAAAAGAAAGAAAAGAAAAGAAAAAGAAAGAAAAAGAGGAAAAAGGAAGAAAAAGAGGAAAAAGGGAGAAGTTTGGGAAATCGGAAGATTCCCGGGAATTCAGCAACCCGGAAATTTATGGAAATTCGATAAGAAATTTTCGAAAATTAATTTTAATTAAAATTTAATAAATTATGAAAAATTCTAAAAATTTAGAATTTGAATTCCAGAAATTATTCTCGACGATCGAGATGAGGAATCGGGAGATATGGAGTACGGGCGCGACCGATAAGAAGAAGTCATCGACCCGGAAAAGGTAAGGGATGCATGTGCAGCACTGTAGAGATATTCAGTCTGCATGTTTTAATTTCGAAATATTTTATGGAAGTATTTTATGAAATTATTATGATGAATGATTGGTTGGAAATTTGGAATGAAGTACTAGGTGGATTTTAAACTGTATTTTTCGTGCAGGAGGCTAGCCAATCGGCAGCCGTTATACTGCCGAAAAATTATCGAAAATTATTGAAAAATTCTAGAAAATTTATAAAATCATAATAAATGATTTTATTTCATAAGAAACGATTTTCAACAACGAAAATCGAGAAAAATGATTATTTTTCATAAAACATGAATATAACGAAATGATTTTAAAGTATTCATGTTTTCAAGAATGGTGATAATGAAATCACCGAAAATCCTCTTCGAGAATGGTGATAATGAAATCATCGAAAATTCTCTCAATATGTAAATTACACGTAATACGAGACGAAAAATGAAAAGAAGTAAAGTGAATATTTTTATGAATAAATTCATATATATTTCTTAAATATTCACTAAATGGTTTTATAACTTTTATGGTTTTAAATGATGAAATTATATATTTTTATAAATTCCATAAAGGTTTTCAGATGATGAAAAATATGGTTTTGAGACTAGTTGGCCCTCTATCATGCCGACATGTGATATGTAATATGTGATATGTGACATGTAATATGTGATATGTAATCCCGGCCGACACCTGATCAGTGATCCGCCGAGGACAATTATAGACTATGGCCATAGATCTGACATGATTATTTATACCCTTCGGGGTCTATAGCATGATATGAGTGACGACCCAGTGGACGGGCTGGGCGTGTGTGCCTAAGTCTCCATATATGAAAATGTTTTATATGATATGTGATATGTGAAATGCAAATGTTTTACATGATATGTGAAATGTTAATGAAAGAGATTTACAGCATTTTACAGAATGCTTATTTCAGTACTGATTTTAGTACTACGAGATGATTTCATATGATATGTGATATGAATATGTAATATGTTTTCAAAAGGAAAAAGAGGTTATAAGTCTAATATTCTTACTATGATTTTAAATTGAATATTAGACTATATGTGACATGAATATGTAATATGTTTTCCAAAAAGGAAAGAGGAGGAAAATAAATCTAATATTCTTATTTTAATTTTTAAATTGAATATTAGATTTAAATGATATATATGATATACGAAAAGGATTTAATAGCGGATTTTGCTATTTAAAGTACTGTACTAATTATGGTTGTACAGTAAAATATAAATTGAGTTTTAAATGAGAATGATGAGAATTTAACTAATATTCTTTTCAAGAAAATATGAATATTAGTTATTTTATTTAAATGCTTTATTTCATAAAAGCATTATTTTGAAAAAGAATATGAAAATGTTACGGAATAAAAAGGAAAGGATTTGAATTTCAAAACAAGAAAGAATATTATTCTCTACAGTTGCTTCTAGGTTCCGGGACAAGCTAGGTATTTCAAAATACCTATCTTACTCCATCTGGATCCCTAGCCGACTATAGTATCCTTCCTACATGTGTGCCTGAGCCCATAGGAAAAATGAAAAAGTTTTTCAGCATATAGATAGCTGAGTATCAAGTGAGGCATATAATTCCCTTACTGAGCCGTGGTTTGCTCACCCCTTAATTTTAACATTTCAGGTTTTCGAAGATAGAGATTCTAACACTTAAAGGATTTCGGCTGTGCATTTGGGGACGATGCGACAGCTCGACTTATGAAATGAGGTATGATCATTTATTTTCTGTATTTAGACATATTCACAGTACTACTTTCTTATGAAATAAGATAGGGGATGTAATTCATGTTATCATTTAATATGAAATTGTCTATATGAAAAAGGAAAAGTAAAGTATCGCAGATAGTCCAACCATATAAGATGTATAGAATAAGGTGAAAAATAGGGTCACGGGCTGTGACAGTTTTGAAATAAACATTTTTATTGACCTTAAACTTATTAAGGTTTACTAAACTGCTCACTTTACTGTGATGTTTACTGAATTGAAATTGAACTGTTATTGTTTACCGAAAATTGCTACGGTATACTGAACTCTCACAACTGAATGTGTTTCCCAAAATAATTCTTAAAGTGAAACTATTCACTAAACTGGTTACTGTTTTTATCGAAGTGTTTACTGTGTTAAAGCTTATTTCCACTGTTTTTCGTACTATCATAGTACTGTCACTGAGTTGTTTTTATACTACTACTGTTTAATTAAACTGTTTATTGTACCGTTTCTACTATTGTTACTGTAAGTGTTTTCAAGTGTTTATTGAAGTGTCTAATTAAATGGTTTTATTACCATTTATTTATGGAAGTTTTATTACCATTTATTTATATCAACAATCTATAAACTACTCCCTATAATCGCTCTGAGTTTCTGGGACAAGATAACTATTTCAAAATACCTTCCATGCGCTATCTAGATTACCTGGCCGACTATAGTATCCTTTCGATTACTGTGCCTAGTAAATTGCTAGGATAATAAACGTTTTTTAGCATATAGATTTCGTTATATCAGTCTTGCATACGATTTCTTTACTGAGCACGTTTCGCTCACCCCTTTATTTTTTACTCAACAGGATAGTATGAGTGATTAAGAGATATACATTCTGGAGATATCAGTTGTGTTTTGGGTTACCCAAAACTGCATTTTGTCAATCTGGGAGGTATTTTGTATTTTCTTTTATACATTCAGATATATTATACAGTACTACTTAAATTGTAAAATAGGAATATGGGATGTAAATTGTAAGGAAATAATGTGAAATTACATATTCTAAATTTATAAAATTATTTGGAGTTTACTGTATTCCATTGTTATTGTACAAGTGTTAAAGGCATTGTAGACAGCCTAACCAAAATTTATGTGTAAAAATGTGTGATTTACTATATGGTTGGACTATTACAGTATTCTTTCATGACATCTCGTTATTCCATCCGTGAAAGTATTGTGTCAATTTCAATCATGGGAAATTATGCACTATATATTGTATAAATATATATTATATATTAATAATAAATATTTACACATAAAAATATATATTTTCATGTACTTTAAATTAAATAACATTTATATAAATATTCATATAAATGTAATAATTCCATATATATATTGTATTTACAATATATATACATTCAAACTTTAATGTAATTTAATATTTATATTTTCTCTGTGAAATCCCTAATTTTCATGTAATTCCTCCATGTTTGTCAAGTAATTCAATCTAATATGATTAAATGAATGAGAAGTATAATGTATGAATGATGTATGCATGATGTATGGAATATGGAAGAACTAAGAAAGAAGTGAAAGTCAATTAGTCAAAAGATTTAATGTTAATATTAGAAAATAATGAGAATATGAGACAAGAAAGAAAATCAGATTTTTATTAGTTAATTAAATACATGTGGCTTATGCATGAATGGAAGAAGGAGAAGAGGGATTTAATGGGTCAAATGGTCAAAAGGTCTAGGAGTTAGGGCTGACATGATGAAGAGATGAGGAAGCATTAAATGTTGCATGACTCATCATCCCCATCAGCTATCAACCACTCCAGCTCTCTCCCTCTCGTTCCGTCCAATCTTCCAAGTTTCCATTCCTAATTTCCTTGACAAACCATCCCATCCTTCCATCGATCCAACTAGTTTGTTGAACAAGAATCGATCCTTGTCATTAGACTAAGAGATATCCAAAGTTTGGTGGATTGAATCCAAGTATTAGAGGAGATCTCAAAGTTTGAGATTTTGGTCTCTAGCAAAGGTAAGAGAAGAAGATGATTTAGTCAATTTGGTTCACGATATGGAGTTGTATTGAGTTAGTATAACATGTGTATGATAAAGTTTTAAAGGTTTGATTTGGTATGATGATTTCAGATTTGAAGAAGTGAAAGCTAGGGTTACGCGCCAAGTGATTTCGCATTCCTGGAGGAATCAAGGTAAGAAATTTATGTAACGGACGTAAGGCGGCTATGTCCGCATGTTTTATGAAATGTGTATGTGGTTTGGAAAGAAACACCAGCTGATTTCATGAAGGAAAAATGACATTTTCGGACTTGTCTCATAGTACCAATTAGGCTAGGGGCAGCCGACTGCCATAAAGGGAAGTCGACTGCCTAGAGAAAACCAAAACGTCGTTTTCTCGAAAACCGACTCAAACCAGTCGACTGCTATGTAAGCCAGTCGACTGCTATTTACCCAGATGCATTCTGTTTCAAACCAGTCGACTGCTATTTGCTAAAATGCATTCTGTTTGAAAACCAGTTGACTGTTATATGGACTAGTAGACTGCTATTTGCTAAAATGCATTCTGTTTGAAAACCAGTCGACTGCTATATGGACCAGTCGACTGCTATATGGACCAGTCGACTGCCCCCATGTATTTTTCGAAATGAAGTTATGAGGCAGCAGCCGACCGCCCTGTGAGGCCAGTCGACCGCCATGTATGAAACGAGCTTTCAAAGCTTAATTGATTTAAACACAAAAGTGTTTTCTGAAAAAGTATATTATAAATGTTTTAAGACTACGGACTGCGTGATGATTATGCATTTCTGATGGCTGAGTGACTCTGATCAAGTCCTCAGTAATATGTATGTTGAGCGAGGAACCTTAGTCAGGTCCTCATTCCCACATGTGACACCCGACTAGTGTTCACTGTGGATTACTAAAGGCAGGAGAGAATCCCTGACCTATACGGAGTGCACTACTGTACTAATGCATGATTAGAGTCATATAAATGGGAATGAACGGTTTATATGACGATTCAATCGCTTAAATATTGTACATAGTCTCCATCCTATTTCAAAGGATATATGATGTATGTTTAAAAGCAAGTTTATAAAGTAAGATGTTTTAAAAGAAGAAGTATGATGCATGTTTTATATGTATGCTATATTTTAAAAGAAGCATACAAAGTATGATTGCCATGTTATTTGAAATAAATATGCATGGTTGCAAACAATGCATGAAAGATGTTTATGATGCATGTTTTATAATGCTTTAAATGACATTGTAGAGCCAAGTAGGAAAAATGCATATAGAGGCATAGTACGCTCTTTTACATATTTTTCTTACTGAGCGTAAACTCACCCCTTTACGACCATTTTTCCTACAAATTACCTGAAGTGAGCCTCGCTCCGATTAGAGGAGCTTGTTTTGGAAAGATTGCAGTGTACCTTCTCGATACGCTTCCCAATTATCATAGAAGGTATACTTATATGTTCATATATATAGTAAATTGTAATTCAGCTACGGTACAGTACAAGTAGCAATTATGTATATAGGATGTCTGGGGATGTAAGATAAGATGATGTATGAGATCCTGTGGAAATGGAATGATATTTATATATATCATTTTTATGCTTATGGAAATTGAATAAAATTTTATGAGCTATCAGATAATTAGCTTAAGAATAAAGGAAGAATGACATTGGATGAACTAAATCTAAATAAAGATAAGTGATAAGATGAAGTGACGGGGACGTCACAAAGAGTGGTATCAGAGCAGTTTAGATTGAGGTTTGTCAGTGTCAAGAAGTTAGAAATAGAATATATCCCCAATTGTACTGTACTTGTTTGAATACAAATGCATAGTATAACTGTTTATGGTTATACTAAAAAGCTTAATGATGACTATATTTACAGTATGAGCTCACGAAGAAGAGGTACAAGTAGAAGAAGAGGACGACGTCGCACTGAAGAGCCCCCAGTTCCGTCTCCTCAACCATCTTCACCGCATAGCCCGAATACTCGGCTAGCTAAAATGGAGAACATGGCCACGATGTTCACCCAGTTTATGTCTAATTTCCCGAATGTGGCCACAAGTACCCCAGCAGCGACACTTGCTACCCCTCCTTCTGAAGTAACCCCACCAGCCCCAACTACGAAAAGGTGGGATTCTAGAGCCTATTGTAGTGTGGCCCTAATAAAAGAATTTAAGAAGTTGGATCCGCCCAAGTTTAAGGGGGAAAGGGATCTGCTGACCGCAGAGAACTGGATGAAAGCGGTCTTGAAATCCTTCGAGTACATGCCCTGCTCCGAAAGGGAGAAAGTAGGCTTGGCTGCCTATCTAATGATAGATGATGCTAAATATTGGTGGCAAGCCACTCGGACCGTGCTAGAGGCCCGATATGATGAGGTCACGTGGGACAGATTTGTGGAAGCTTTCAATGAGCAATACATCCTACGCACGGATCAGAATAGACTAAAGATCGAGTTCCTAAGCTTGACTCAAGGTACGATGACGGTGAATCAGTATGAATCTAAGTTCACCACCTTGAGTAGATTTGATCCAAAGGTCCGAAGAGACGAAGGGCATAAAATCTACAGGTTCATCGAGAGATTGAAGTCCCCGATTAGATCTAAGCTGTATCCGATGGATATCGCTACCTATGAAGAAGCTATCCGTAAGGCTCAGTTGTGTGAGTAGGACTATGATCTACGTCATGCTGACTTTTGAGCCAAGGGTAAAGGCAAAGAACCGATGAAGCGGAAGTCGGATGAGAAAGCTCAGAGTGATAGGTATCCACATCGGAGAAATAAAAGATCTGAAGGAGTTTCTATAGGTAAGTAAAGTATAGAAAGATGATCTTTAAATTAATTAAATGGTTATATGGAATTATATTGCAATTCGAGTTATGATGATGATGATAATGATATAGGTACTCCTAAAGCTATTGGGATCAAGATAAGTGATGAGCGATCCCGAAATCCAGCTGGAAGTATCGCTAGCTCACCGAAAAGTACGATACAAAGATGTGAGCAATGCGGGAAGTTTCACGGATCACAGTCATGTCACTTGGCGAGTGGTGCTTGCTTTAGATGTGGGGAGAAAGGGCACATGATTAGAGACTACCCTCAGAGAGACCAAAGAATACCCGAGGAATCTGATAAGACCACTAAACCGCAACCTAAGGCCACTGCTGCCGAGAAAGGAAAGAAAGCTGTGACTCAAGGATGAGTGTTTGCCATTGACGAAGAGTCTGCCGATGCCTCGTCCAAAGTAATTAAAGGTAAAAATTACCTATTTGATATAAGTGTTACTCCATTATTTGATTCAGGCTCCACGCATTCATTTATGTCACCTAAGATTGCTATGAAAATGCCTGTTGAGCCTGAGACTTTAGAACACTTATTAAAGATAAGCAAACCCCTTAAGGAATCACAAATGACCGAGTTAGTGTATAGAAACTGCAAGCTACGGGTAGGAGAAAGAGAATCAATAGCTGACCTAATCCTACTAAATATGTATGGATTTGATGTTATTTTGGGTATGGATTGGTTAGCTAATAATCATGTTATATTAGACTGTCATGCAAAGAGTGTAACCTTCTCTTTACCCCTTAGATATGTTGTAAGTTTTGCAAATAATTAACATGAGAGCATGTTTGATTTTGATATGTTTGCAAATGAAAGTAATGAATAATATGTATGGTGATGTGAAGGATTTATTGCTTATGTGGAGGACGTAGATCAGAAACGTCCCGGACTCAAGGATATTCCTGTAGTCCAAGATTTCCCCGAGGTATTTCCAGATGATCTTCCAGGACTTCCACCGGATAGGGAAGTGGAGTTTATGATTGATTTGGTGCCGGGGACTGAGCCCATCTCAAGAGCTCCCTACCGGATGGCTTTGTTAGAATTAGAAAAGTTGAAGAAACAGCTTCAGGAGTTGCTAGACAAGGGATTCATACGACCCAGCATTTCCCCTTGGGGTGCTCCTGTGCTTTTTGTCAAGAAGAAGGACGGTAGTATGAGGTTGTGCATCAACTACCGGTGGTTGAACAAAGTGACGATTAAGAATAAGTATCCTCTTCCCAGAATAGACGACCTCTTTGATCAGTTAAAGGGTGCACAAGTCTTTTCTAAGATAGACTTGAGGACGAGATATCATCAGTTGAAGATTCGAGATGAAGATATCCCTAAGACTGCATTCAGGACACGGTATGGTCACTATGAGTTCTTAGTGATGCCGTTTGGTCTGACCAATGCACCTGCAGCCTTCATGAATCTGATGAATGACGTGTTTAAGCAGTGCTTAGACCAGTTTGTCATTGTCTTCATCGATGACATATTGGTGTACTCGAGGTCATGGGAAGAGCATGAGCAGCATTTGAAGATAGTTTTGCAAACCCTCAAGGATAGAGGACTGTATGCCAAGCTAAGTAAGTGTGAATTTTGGTTGAATCAAATCTCCTTTTTAGGTCATGTTATCAATAAAGATGGGGTCTCGATTGATCCATCAAAGATAAAAACGGTGGTTCAATGGGAAAGACCGAAGACTGTGACGGAGATTAGGAGTTTCTTAGGTTTAGCTGGCTACTATAGAAGATTTGTAGAGGGTTTCTCGAAACTAGCTGCTCCATTAACGCGTTTGACACACAAAGAAGTGAAGTATGAGTGGAATGAAGCCTGTGAGTGTAGTTTCCAATAGTTGAAGCGCAGGCTAACGACTGCACCGATCCTTACCATCCCTAGTGGTTCAGGAGGATTTGCAGTGTATAGTGATGCCTCAGGGCAAGGTTTGGGATGTGTGTTAATACAGCATGGTAAGGTAGTAGCATATGGTTCTAGACAGTTAAAGGACCATGAGAAGAACTACCCCACTCATGATTTGGAGTTGGCTGCAGTAGTGTTTGCCCTGAAGATATGGAGGCATTACCTGTATGGGGAGAGATTTCAGATTTTTACAGATCACAAAAGTCTGAAATACTTGTTTTCTCAAAAGGAGTTGAATATGAGGCAAAGAAGATGGCTCGAGCTTCTAAAGGACTATGATTGTGAGATTTTGTACCACCTAGGGAAAGCTAATATGGTGGCGGATGCTCTGAGCCGGAAGCATGTAAGTATGATAGCCTATATGATGATCAAAGAACACGAACTGATTGAACAGTTTGTAAGCCTCAACCTTAATGTTATGCCTAATGAGCAATTGGGAATGATGGCTAACTTGAGGATTAAGCCAGATTTGATGGATAAAATCCGAAGTGCTCAAAAGGAAGATGATAGATGCATTGAAGCTATGAATCATATACAGTCAGGTATGACCTCAGAATTTGATATTAGTAGTGATGGAATTTTGAGGTTTAAGAGACGTATATGTGTTCCACGTGATGATGAATTGAAGAAGTTGATCTTGACTGAAGCACATGCCACTAAATACACATTGCATCCAGGAAGTACAAAGATGTATCATAATCTTCGCAAGGTGTATTGGTGGAATGGCATGAAGAGAGACATAGCTGATTTTGTGGCGAAATGTCTCACATGTCAACAGGTTAAGGTAGAGCACCAAAAGCCCGCAGGATTACTGCATCCTCTGCCTATACCTACTTGGAAGTGGGAACACATTACGATGGACTTTATTATGGGATTGCCCAGAACCAAGAGGAATCATGACGGTATTTGGGTGATCGTAGATAGATTGACAAAGTCAGCTCACTTTCTGCCTATGAAGTCAACAGATACACTCAATGCTTTAGCAGATATGTATGTAAGAGATGTTGTAAGACTACACGGTGTTCCAGTGAGCATCACTTCTGATAGAGATTCTAGGTTTACTTCCCATTTCTGGGAGCATTTTCAAGAAGCCATGGGATCTAAGCTGAATTTCAGCACAGCTTTTCATCCACAGACTGATGGACAGTCCAAGCGCACGATTCAGACGCTCGAGGATATGTTGAGAGCTTGTGCTATGGACTTTAAAGGCTCCTGGGATGACCATCTGCCATTGGCTGAGTTTGCATATAATAATAGTTATCATGCAAGCATCGGGATGGCACCATATGAAGCTTTGTATGGAAGAAGGTGTCGATCTCCGATTGGGTGGGAAGAAGTGGGCGAATGTAAGTTATTAGCTCCAGATCTAGTTGAGCAAGCCTCTGAAGATGTTAAGTTGATTTGTCAGAGGCTTAAGACAGCTCAAAGTAGACAAAAGAGCTATGCAGATGCTCGACGGAGGCCACTTGAGTTCATGGTTGGAGATTATGTATTTCTGAAAGTTTCTCTATCCAAAGGAATTATGAGATTTGGCCGATGAGGTAAATTAAGTCCTCGCTACATTGGTCCATTTGAAGTCTTAGATCGAGTAGGTGATGTTGCCTATAGATTGGCATTGCCTACGGAGCTATCGGGAGTGCATAATGTGTTTCATGTATCGATGCTTCGGAAGTATAATCCGGATCCATCTCATGTCATTGAGTATGAACCCTTAGAGATAAGGGAAGATATGAGCTATGTAGAGAAGCCAATACGGATTTTGGACAGAAAAGACAAAGCATTGAGATCTAAGACGATTCCACCAGTGAAAGTTCTCTGGCAACACCATACGATGGAAGAAGCTACATAGGAGCTAGAGAGCTTAATGAAAGAAAGATATCCAGAATTGTTTACTTGATAAGCTAAGCCAAATTTGGAGGACCAAATTTTCTAAGGTGAGGAGGATGTGAAATCCCTAATTTTCATGTAATTCCTCCATGTTTGTCAAGTAATTCAATCTAATATGATTAAATGAATGAGAAGTATAATGTATGAATGATGTATGCATGATATATGGAATATGAAAGAACTAAGAAATAAGTGAAAGTCAATTAGTCAAAAGATTTAATGTTAATATCAGAAAATAATGAGAATATGAGACAAGAAACAAAATCATATTTTTATTGGTTAATTAAATACATGTGGCTTATGCATGAATGGAAGAAGGAGAAGAGGGATTTAATGGGTCAAATGGTCAAATGGTCTAGGAGTTATGGCTGACATGATGAAGAGATGAGGAAGCATTAAATGTTGCATGACTCATCATCCCCATCAGCTATCAACCACGCCAGCCCTCTCCCTCTCGTTCCATCCAATCTTCCAAGTTTCCATTCCCAATTTCCTTGACAAACCATCCTATCCTTCCATCGATCCAACTAGTTTGTTGAACAAGAATCGATCCTTGTCATTAGACTAAGAGATATCCAAAGTTTGGTGGATTGAATTCAAGTATTAGAGGAGATCTCAAAGTTTGAGATTTTAGTCTCTAGCAAAGGTAAGAGAAGAAGATGATTTAGTCAATTTGGTTCATGATATGGAGTTGTATTGAGTTAGTATAACATGTGTATGATAAAGTTTTAAAGGTTTGATTTGGTATGATGATTTCAGATTTGAAGAAGTGAAAGCTAGGGTTACACGCCCAGTGATTTCACGTTCCCGAAGGAATCAAGGTAAGAAATTTATGTAACAGACGTAAGGCGGCTATGTCCGCATGTTTTATGAAATGTGTATGTGGTTTGGAAAGAAACACCAGCTGATTTCATGCAGGAAAAATGACATTTTCGGACTTGTCTCCTAGTACCAATTAGGCTAGGGGCAACCGACTGCCATAAAGGGAAGTCGACTGCCTACCGTTTTCTCGAAAACCGACTCAAACCAGTCGACTGCTATGTAAGCCAGTCGACTGCTATTTACCCAGATGCATTCTGTTTCAAACCAGTCGAATGCTATATGGACCAGTCGACTGCTATTTGCTAAAATGCATTCTATTTGAAAACCAGTCGACTGCTATATGGACCAGTCGACTGCTATTTGCTAAAATGCATTCTGTTTGAAAACCAGTTGACTGCTATATGGACCAGTCGACTGCTATTTGCTAAAATGCATTTTGTTTCAAAACCAGTCGACTGCTATATGGACCAGTCGACTGCCCCCATGTATTTTCCGAAATGAAGTTATGAGGCAGCAGCCGACCGCCATGTGAGGCCAGTCGACTACCATGTATGAAACGAGCTTTCAAAGCTTAATTGATTTAAACACAAAAGTGTTTTCTGAAAAAGTATATTATAAATGTTTTGAGACTATGGACTGCGTGATGATTATGCATTTCTGATGGCTGAGTGACTCTGATCAAGTCCTCAGTAATATGTATGTTGAGCGAGGAACCCTAGTCAGGTCCTCAATCCCACATGTGACACCCGACTAGTGTTCACTGTGGATTACGAAAGGCAGGAGAGAATCCCTGACCTATACGGAGTGCACTACTGTACTAATGCATGATTAGAGTCATATAAATGGGAATGAACGGTTTATATGACGATTCAATCGCTTAAATATTGTACATAGTCTCCATCCTATTTCAAAGAATATATGATGTATGTTTAAAAGCAAGTTTATGAAGTAAGATGTTTTAAAAGAAGAAGTATGATGCATGTTTTATATGTATGCTATATTTTAAAAGAAGCATACAAAGTATGATTGCCATGTTATTTGAAATAAATATGCATGGTTGCAAACAATGCATGAAAGATATTTATGATGCATGTTTTATAATGCTTTACATGACATTGTAGAGCCAAGTAGGAAAAATGCATATAGAGGCATAGTACGCTCTTTTATATATTTTTCTTACTGAGCGTAAACTCACCCCTTTACGACCATTTTTCCTATAGATTACTTGAAGTGAGCCTCGCTCCGATTAGAGGAGCTTGTTTTGGAAAGATTGCAGTGTACCTTCTCGATACGCTTCCCAATTATCATAGAAGGTATACTTATATGTTCATATATATATAGTAAATTGTAATTCAGCTATGGTACAGTACAAGTAGCAATTATGTATATAGAATGTCTGGGGATGTAAGATAAGATGATGTATGAGATCCTGTGGAAATGGAATGATATTTATATATATATCATTTTTATGCTTATGGAAATTGAATAAAATTTTATGAGCTATCAGATAATTAGCTTGAGAATAAAGGAAGAATGACACTGGATGAACTAAATCTAAATAAAGATAAGTGATAAGATGAAATGACGGGGACATCACATTCTCAAATATGTATATACTTATATATACATAAAATGTCATACTTGAATATATATGTATTATTTAAGTTTATCAAATATTATATATACTTATATATACCAATGTGTATTTAATATATACTATATACCATACGGTATTTCAATACATATGTATTTACATTAAAATACATTTATATAATTTTAAATTATATAAACATATTTTATTTTCCTTCACACGAATTTCTCGATCCTTCACTTCCTCAATTCTCGAGATTTTCACCATTATCCCGTTCTCATAATTTTATTTATTTATTTATTTCCAATATTTATTTGCTCCAATATTTATTTCCTATATTTATAATTTCCAATAAATGAAAAATTTATAGTTATCACATCCTCCCCACCTTAAGAAATTCGGTCCTCCGAATTTAACTTAAGTCCAAAGGTGGTACATGTCGTATACTTACGACTTCTGACCTCTAGATCGTCTTCCAAGTAATACTACCAGTACACTTTCTGCATTCAAGATTACTTTAGACCACTACCTGCTGTCTTTCATCACATATATGTCTATACTCCCGTAAGTTCATTTCTCAAATCGAGAGTTATTCATTTATACTCTTTTCACATAAGAGTCCACACAGTATTTTTCATGTCACAACTGTTCTATGCTGTTCATCATCCATTTTTCTCACTTAGTGCCAAGTCGATATAGTTTAAAACTATCAATTACACATGTTAGTCAGTTATATATAATTGTCCCAGTAGCTTATACATCTCATGCATCTGCTTTCTCAAGTATCTTCAAGCATTTCAATATTACGCTAAGATATTTACATCAGTACGGAGCGATGCTATCAATACACTTGGGATCTCAAAGCCTTTTGCTATTTCTCATTAAGCATATGGCATCTCAGAGACTCTCATCACATGTAATGCTCACTGGAACTGTACATATACATCTCCACTGTTTCTCACTCATACTGCGACTAAGGCACTAGAGAATCTAAGAATCTGATAATGGAAAGTGATTCTATTTAGATCATCAGTCTTTAATCACTTCTATATCATCATTTCTCTTTTGGACTCTTTATTGTCCACAATATTCATTTTATCAAAGCGATATCTCACTTGCAGACTTTATTTTGGATTATCTCTTACAATCACAAATCATGAGACAATCATATTCTTTTCATGTAGTATGGTCTTTAAATCTCTTTTCATAATTTAGATTCCATAATTGAATCCTCAATTTATATATTTAATCACCACATCATCTATATACTTCCACCGTTTCTATCATGTTACGATGGTTATATGTATAATCATTTTTCATTATACTGGCAGTAAAATAACACGTGTCATTAATTTTACTCCTTTGAGTAAAATTACTTTCACTATCAAATCTGGCCTGATTTTTTTCATCTTGCCACAGTTATGTGATAACCAACACAAATCAGTTTCAGTCTTACCTTCGAAAACTGTTTCATATTAATGTTCCCTTCTCATCATGCAACTTATTTCTTGATTCCACTTTCATTTTTGTTTTCATATTCCCACTTTTATCTCTTTATATTTTTACTCTCATCCTTTTAGTTGGTTTTCTCGATTGGTATGGTACTATACTGCTAAGATCTTTTAAAATCTTGCATACCATCTTTTCTTTACACTTATCCATTTACCGACTTTAACTTCTTTCTTTAATTACATCACATTAGTAGAGCAGCTAGTCTCATCACTCTTTTATAGATTGGCATTAGTATCTAGCTAGACTTATTATTTTCGTATCTCGATCATTTGCTTTATTATAGACAGATTCACTGTCACTCTGTCATCTCGAGATCATATATCTCAGGAGGAGATACTATCTAGCCAAATCTCTTAGTTACCAATCTTAACATAATTCCACAGTCTTTAAAAGTGTAAGGGTTATACCACAATACTGCTCATTTTCCATTTATACTTTAGACTCTATCAATATTTCATCAATTTACTCATGTATGGATGCCTCATTCTTTAGGCTTATATACCTCACAAGGCAAACATTAACTTTGTAACCTCAATAGGAACTCGTAATTCACTCCGAGTTCTAATCATCATCTTATGGACATCAATCTCCCATTTTTTTATCTAAGGACGTTTTATACCGAGGCTAGTCTTATAAACTCCTGATGCATATCGAATCAGATCCATAAAGCGTATATTTCATCATGTAGATGAATATTTGTTCTTCACAAAACTTTATTACATAGTAACCATTTACTATATCATGTCAATTCATCTACTTATTAAAGTCATTTGTGCTTCTCTCACTTACACCTATACAGATAAGTTTCTTATCCTCAATTTACGTTATCTGTATTTCCCTCAATCACACCTTATACACGTGCATTTCATTATTCTCACATTTTTCAGAGTGGATTTCTTAAGCTTTCGGATTTTCTTAAGTTCTCCGATATAAGCTTAAAATCAGATTTCATATTCAAAATCGAGTCAATGTTATCTCGATTCCTCCAATTTATATAACTCTGGAAGTTCTATCGAAAATCAAATCTGATACTTTCTTTAATCACACATTTCTTATTAATTTGGACATTTCATCCTCATATCCTATCATTTACACTGTGTATTCTCAAGGCAGAGACATTTACTATTCGATTCATTTCGACTCATACTCTACCTTGATTTCATTGTTTACTCATACTTTACAGCCTTACAAATCTCATTCCAATAAGTTGTAGTAAGTACAACAGTTATCAACACATGTTACAGCTAACCAATTTATTATCACTGTAATTTACTTTGGAATCAAGTTCAATTAATAAATTCAGGTTTAACTCCCTTGAGCATATTATCCACGAGGTTTGAACCTGTCACCCTTATGTACCTAGTTCCTTACACTCGTGTTATCATTAAGCTCCTTGTAAGAGTCCCGCCCGTTCGAATCGACCGTCGGTGAGCATCCCCTAGGCAATCCTTTCGCCCCAAGTTTACCCTTACTAGTGAGTCGGCGATAATATTGTTCGCCCGCATCTCACAACACATGATCCACTACGGGTCGACTATCATTGGGTCCCCCATCACAATTCTGTCTCAAGGGTCCTTAAGAACTTAGGTTAGCTGTCATCTTCTTTTTATCACTTTACTGTTCTTATATATATTCAACAATTCACAGTACTCCATACAGTACATTAATTTGCAAGGCATATCTCAAATGCTCCGGTTCTATAATTAATTATTCTTTTAATACTTTAGAATTAGTATAAATATATAGAACCTCAGTCAACAGTACTGTTATGGATTTCATTATCTGTACTATTCACCTTCTCAGTCATTTTCTATAATTATTTCGCTTCTCATAATATTCAACGATCCCGTAATAATTATCCGAGTTGATACACTCATAATTCAGGCCCTTACAGTCAATATTCGGGCCAATCATCTGTTGACATTCCACTACACTTTTATCGGATTGCATCATATAAGGCCTCGGCCCGTCCACCGTCCGCCTTTACATATGTGTACTGTCTTCTTTGAGAATGCCCAGCCCGTTCACTAGGTCATTCACAGTCACGTCCGTAATCTAAGTGTAAGTGAAAATCAGTACTAGGGATTGTTATATTCATATGACATCCTCTATGCCATTTATAACTCCATTACTATCAATGGATTCCAATTCAGCTCGATTTTATCACTGTTCTGAACATCGCCCAACATAGGGGCATTTTTGTCATTTCGACATTTATTTCTTTCTACTCAATATACTTTTGAATCAATGATCTCATTATCTATGTGCTGATAGTATCATTTCTCATACTAATATCAGCCATTAAGATCTTGTTCAATTTCGACAGAGAAATTCACTAAAACCCATAATTGGATTATTCTGCTTGTAATTCAGCTTTACATCATCAATTTCTCTGTCAAATCACTCAATTCCAACTTCTATTGGTCTATTCTGACTCCCGGTAAAATTTTGGAGGCAGGGGTATTTTGATCATTTTTGGCCAAAAATTTTCTCTCCCTTTAAATTACCCTCAGTCGGTGATCTTAAAGTCTATTTAATGATGATATGTCATTCCCCTCCTTCATACCATCATTTTCAGGTCTCAATTTGATTCGAACCGTAAAGTACTGGTAGGGCCCTCACCGAGTCCTTTCGATTCCTTACCGAACAGGCCTTCATTTAGATTATAAGAATCACCAATTTTTTTTGTAATTTCTGAGCCTATTATTTCTTTAACATTCTCAATTTATACTTTCTCACTCCCTTTAATTTATTTTTCTCAATTTACAATCATTTATTTTCTTTATGTATTCAGACGACACGATACTACCGGGGATGTTTAACACTTTTCCTTCCAAAGTATTTACAGACATCAAGCCAACCATGCTCTGATACCATTAAATCTATAACGCCCCGTTACCACATTATCACCTTATTTTACACAATTTATCCGGTTGGGCTGTTTGTGATACTTCACTTTACACTTGATGTTAAACAATTTAATAAAATATTGTTAACATTATACACATCCCCTATCTTAATTACAAATATGTAGTACTGTAGACATGTCTAAATACAGAAAATAAATGATCGTACCTGATATATCTTAGTCGATCTGTCACATTGTCCATTATGTGCAGCCGTAATCCACAAATATTGGATCTCACCATCATCAAAACCTGAAATGTTAAAATTGGGGAGTGAGCAAATCACGGCTCAGTAAAAGAATTATGTCACACTTGAGATTCAGCTATCTATATGCTGAAAATAATTTTTTTCATTTTCTTTAAAATCTTCCTAGCTGGCTCTAGGCACACATGTAGGAAGGATACTATAGTCGGCTAGGGATACAGATAGAGTAAGGCAGGTATTTTAAAATACCTGACTTGTTTCGGAACCTAGAAGCAACTGTAGAGAGTACTAATTTCGTTGTTTTCAAAACGATAAAATTTTCGTTTTTCCACAGAGTAAACCACTTATTTCTTTTCACTTCAGTATACTTTAAAACATGTGGCAGTTTAGTAATAAAAATAGTGGTTTACTTCTCTTCTCTTCTCTTCAGTACAGTAAAAACAGTACAATATAGTGATTTGTAAATATCCAATCATTGGATAATTACTTCTTCGATTATTTCTATCTTAGAAATAATTCTTATGTTATTCTTTTAGAATAAACATTTATTTCTCTTTTCAAATTAGTAACCACATCGTATAGTTCAGTAAAACAGTATATTCAGTATTCAATAAAACAGTATCTCAATATGGTTCAATCAGTAACAGTAAGCAGTAGCTACATATTCAGTAAATAGTATACGGTAGCTTTCAGTTCAGTAAACGGTAAATGGTAGCTTTTCTTCAATAAAACAGTAATCAGTGGCTACCATTTCAGTAAACAGTACAGTTCAGTAAACAATGTTTTGGTACAGTTTTTTCATCAATAACAGTAAACAGTAAACAGTAGTTCAGAACAGTAAACAGTACAATACAGTACAATAAATAGGATTCTGTAAATCCTTTCAGTAAACAGTAACAGTAAGTGAGGCTAGGCATCACCTTACAATTAAATCATGTTATCATAGTCCAATAATTGACCAGTAATCATCATCCCGGAAGGGACACAGTAAGAATATAACAGTGAGATCTATGGCCATGATCTATATGGTGTCCTCGATGTACACTTGCCAGGTGACATCCAGGACGCTGATGACTGGCAGGTCTATCAGCCATGTGACAGTAACAGTAGAAGTGTGATGCATGAAACTCGGGGCCTAAGTCTCAAAACAGTATAAACAGTACCATAGCCTTTATGGATTTTAAATACAATAAATCGAAATATTTCATGAATATCCATAAGGCTCACATGTAATAAAATCATCACCTTTATGAAATTTATAATTTAAATAATATTTCTTAAAATATTTCATAAAGGTATAAATCATGTTTTCCTCACGGTGAAACAATTTGCAAAATCATCAATGTAACATATAAAAGGGCAAAACTGTCCTTTCTCCACCGTAAAACATGTATGCACGCTTTTCCGTGCTTTCACTTGAAAACATGGTTTTTCAATAATTTATGAAAAATAAAATATTTATTTTTCCAAATTCATAAATATCGTAACCATGTTTCTTTCTAAAAACACGTGTAGGGACATTTAGTCTCGAAATCATAGTTTTCCATCATTTCTTAACCTTTATGGAATTTATATAATTATTTATCTCACAATTAAAACCATAAAGGTTTTATATTAAATCAAGTGAATATTTAAGAATATTTATAAAAATATTCACTTCGGTCTCTTTTTCATTTTCATCTCGTTTCACGTGAAATATCACCTACTAGTGAATTTTCGGTGATTTCCTTTTCACCATACTCGAAAACATGAATATTTTAAAATTAAATATCACTATATTCATGTTTTATGAAATTTACTTGATTTCTCAATTTTCGTACCTGAAAATCGTTTCACGTGAAATCAAATCATTTATTATGGTTTTCGGTGATTTTCGGTAAATTTCAGTAATTTTTCGATAATTTTTCGGCAGTATAACGGTTGCCGATTTGGCTAGCCTCCTGCACGAAAAATATAGTTTATATTTCTCAACTGGTATTTCACCACAATTTAAAATCGATAAATCACCACAAATTTCAAAACCAATCATTATAAATTGCATTTATAAATTAAATGCATAATTTAAAACATGTGGTCGAATATCCTTACAGGCGGCACATGTCTCCCTTACCTGTTTCGGGTCGGCGACTGCTTCTCGAAGGTCGCACCCGTGTTCACCTCGTTCGATTCTATCAGCTCGGTCATCGGTCTCTTTTTCATTTTCATCTCGTTTCACGTGAAATATCATCTACCGGTGAATTTTCGGTGATTTCCTTTTCACCATACTCGAAAACATGAATATTTTAAAATTAAATATCACTACATTCATGTTTTATGAAATTTACTTGATTTCTCGATTTTCGTACCTGAAAATCGTTTCACGTGAAATCAAATCATTTATTATGGTTTTCGGTGATTTTCGGTAAATTTCAGTAATTTTTCGATAATTTTTCGGCAGTATAACGGTTGCCGATTTGGCTAGCCTCCTGTACAAAAAATACAGTTTATATTTCTCAACCGGTATTTCACCACAATTTAAAATCGATAAATCACCACAAATTTCAAAACCAATCATTATAAATTGTATTTATAAATTAAATGCATAATTTAAAATATGTGGCCGAATATCCTTACAGGCGGCACATGTCTCCCTTACCTGTTTCGGGTCAGCGACTGCTTCTCGAAGGTCGCGCCCGTGTTCATCTCGTCCGATTCCGTTGGCTCGGTCATCGAAGGAATTTTCTGGAATTTAAATTCTAAAATATAGAATTTTTCCATAATTATTTAAATAAATAAATTATTTAAATAATTTAATACTTTTCGGGATTTCTTACTGATTCCCGTAATTCTCGGGATTTCCCGTAATTTCTGAATTCTCGAGAATTTTTCAAATTCTCGAAATTCCTTTTCTTTTCTCTTTCTTCTTTTTCTTCCTTCGTTCTTTTTCTCTTTTCTTTTCTTTTCTTTTTCCTTTTTCTTTTTCTTTTTCCTTTTTCTCTTTTTTCCCGACCAGACCGGTCTGCCTCCTTCCTCGTCGGTTCCACGCCGGCGGTCGGTTCTCCGGTGGTTCGGTGGGTCAACAGCTGGCCGGCGTTGAGACGAACTTGCCGATGGCCTCAGCTCGGCCTGGATCGACGGCACGGCGACGGATCTACTCGATTTACCTTTGGTTTCTTCTCCTCTTCCGTTGGCCTTCCTCTGCCGTTCCTCGCCTCACCGGTGGCTTCCCACGTCTTCTTCCTCCAGTGAAGCTTCGGTTCTAGTGGGGGTGACCGATTTGGTCAGCACCGCCACTTTCTCTTCCTTTTTTTCTTCCCGGCCTCCGCCGATTTTTCCTTCGATTTTCCTTCTTGTTTCCATCGTTTCTTTTTCTCTTCCGGTCGCCGGCTTCTTCTCCTCTCCTTGCCGGCGCCGTCTTCCTCCATCTCTCTCTTTCTTTCTCCGGTGAAGGGCCGGTCTCCTTTCAGGGAGACAGAATCATGAGTCTTCCCGATTCTGTTTGTTTTCTCTTTTTTTTATTTTATTTTAATTATAATTATATTTATAATTATATTATAAATATAATTATATTATTTTATTATATAGTGTAACGGTCTGAGTGTACATTTTTACACTTTATTTACTCATAATTTATACTCTTTTACCGGTTGGGCTATCCGTGATGTTTACAGTAAAATAATAAATATTGTACTAAATAGTACTTCCATTTATCGTACAATATTCCAAAACATGAATATTTCATTATTTCATATCAGAGTTACATTCCCAGTATTACATTCTGAATTTAAGTAGTACTGTACAAATTTTCTGAATATATAAAAGAAAATAATATACCTCCGATGTCTAGAGTCTGCTGTCTCGGGTAACCGAACTAGCAACCGAAACTTCGGATGGTATGTCTCTCAATCCAAATCAAAAACCTGTAGAGTGAAAATGAAGGGGTGAACGAAACACGTGCTCAGTAAAGGAGTTGTATGCTGCTCGATATAATGAATCTATATGCTGTAAAACGATATATTTCCTACAGGAGTACTAAGTACAAATAGGAAGGATACTATAGTCGGCCGGGAAGTCCAGAATAGAGTATGAAAGGTATTTTAAAATACCTATCTTGCTCCAGAAACCCGAAACGACTATAGGGAGTAATTCGAAATTCATATTTATAAAATAATATGATATTTCTTCCTCCATAAAGTAAAATTAGAAATAATCATTTATTTCCTTTCACATCAATACAGTTTCAAATCAGTAATTTCAGTAAACAGTATTCAGTAAACAGTGTACGATAAACAGTATTCAATAAACAATATTCAATAAACAATATTCAGTAACAGTAGGTTGAGACTAGGCATCACCCTAAATCATGTCATGCTATAATCATTCCCGAAGGAACCCAGTAACAGTAAACAATTTAGATTTATGGCCATAGTCTATGGGCGTCCTCGATGTACACTTGCCAGGTGACACCGGGACTGCTGATGACTTGGCAGGTCTATCAGCCACGTGAACAGTACAGTATAACAGTAAAGCATGAATCTCGGGGCCTAAAGTCTCAAAATTAAATTTATATCTCAAAATACCTTTAAGGAAACGCATTTATGAAATTAAATCATTTAAATAAATAATAATTCCAAAAAGATATTATTCTCATTTTCGTACACTTTAATTCAGTCAATAAATATTCATGCTAAAGTGAGAAACATATAAATATTCAATTTTGAATATTTAGTATAATATAACATAATTCAAATTCTCACTTAAATAAATAAATAAAACATGAATATTTAAATACTTCATATTTTCTCATAAATCCCATCTTATGGAAAAGTTATGGAATTTATCTTTAAAATTCTCATTTAAAACATTTACATATTTCTAAAATATTTATAATATTTTAGAATAGTCATTAGAAAGTTTCCGATAGCATAATAGCTACGGATTCTTAACATCTAGCATATAATTACAGTTATAAACCAGTCGAATTATCTCCAATTTATGCATGTTTTAAAATAATTCATTCTTCCATTAATTTCACAAAATTTAACTTGTTAAAACATGCATATCATCATATCCCTACAACTCACACACCTCCCCCTTACCAGTCTTATGTCGATGATCGTCCCGGTAATGCTAACCGAAATCCGTCCACTCGGGCTGTAAAATAATTTTATCAAAAATTATTAATAATTTTCTTCTTATTTTTAAACCACTAATATTCATATAATGTAGCCTCTAAATTCATAAAATAATTACAACCAATATAAATTATACCGGTATAAAACTCAATTTTCTTCATATCACTTCTTTTTTCAGTTTTAATTTCACCGAAAATTCTCTTTTAATTTCTACAGTTATTTTCTACTAATTTTCCAAATCTTCAACATACTTTCTTTACTTTTCAAGCCATGGCCGAACCTCTCATGGCCATTATTGTTGGCTTTTCAATCATGATTTCTATTTCCTCATTTTGCCATTTATTGTTTCCTTGTCTACGTGAACCTCATTTCTATTTCCTTGCATGAAGCTTAAATGCTTCTCTGTTTCTACTCTCAACCATAGGTTTCCTCTTTAGCTAAAGTCTCCTTTCAATCATTTAGATTCTTGGCTTCTTTTTTCCTTCTATCTAATTTTCCTTTAGTTATTTTATATCATCAAACTAAAATTTCAGCTCAATTTCCTTCTTGTTCTTCATCTATCTCAAGACATGAATTCATTCTATTTCCATGATTCAACAAGAATAAATCAAGAGCAAGGCTATAATCATGCTTTTCATAGTTAAAAACATAAGAATATGTCATGTAATATCAAGAAGCCATAAAGGTTATTGAGATTACCTTGATCAAATGAAGTATCCAAAACAGAATTTTATTTTTTGTTTTGTTTCTTGTCCTCGTAAATACTCTAGCTTGCTTTCTTGGTTGATTGTTCAATCTATTTAAAGGCCAAGTAAGCAAGGAAGGATGAACCTCATAACGGAATAATTTTCTGAACTTTTCTTAGTTGAACCGAAAAGAAATAGAACAAAAAATGAAACAGAGGATGGCTCTCGTAGATGACAATTTTCGGTGGTGAAGAAGATTTTTGCTGAGGCTTTCTTACTTCTTTACTCCTTCTTTCTATTCAAGACTACCAATACCACTTATACATTTAGCATCTTATCAGCTTTCTTCATCATTTCATGCATTAAATTCATTAAATGAACAAAAGAAAACTACAGCACGATATGGCGTAGAACTCTCCATTCTACACGTATAATACCACCTTTCTTTTATCTTATCTTTGTTTTCTTCTTCAACAGAAATGTCCAGCCCCTATAATATTAATTTTTTTCATGTTTCTTTTATAATTCTTTTACCAAGAGTTAATGGTTTTGGCAGCCTTTACAGCAGATACAAAAATTGAAATCAAAACACAAGTTGGCATGGACTTTGCATGGCCACACGGGTTGGTCATATTTGCTTCTACTTTTCTTTGTCGTATTTCAATTTATTTATTTTAATATATCAGCTATTGAATGCTTTATCTTTTCTACCACTTCCTACCGTAAACATCTAGTCCAATATTACAAAAAAAACTTGAAGATGGACGTGTAAAAAGGTAGCAATTCGGTGGACTCTCTAGACCGATTGTCTTAGTCTTACTTTCACTCTTTCTTTACTTTATGTTAACCAATGAAATTCTAAAGTAAATATTACTTTATTCTTAGACTTCATGTCCACTCGTTTATATCAAAAAATCCATATTTTTACCAATTTTTTTAAGGCTAACCGGATCAATCTTGCATAAAGAGGATGACATGAAGTCCACTTGTATAATCACCCTTCTTGACTTTTCTTTACACATCTCTTTCAAAGTTTCCACTAATAAGCTTCTAAGCCTTTGTTATATATATAAACTTGACTTTATTTTATATATATATATATATATATATATATATATATATATATATATACCATGCTTGAATTCCATTTCCTTTTAATTTTCTTCCAGCCGAATGCAATCCAAGTGCAAATTTTGTTGTTGGCGTGAATGGCACTTAGTTTCTCCTATTCTCTTTTACATTCCATCCAACAAAATAGCTTTGCATGAGTACACATTTAATTCATCTTTTCTTCATCTTTGATTGCTATTAAGCCAATAATTCCAACATTCAAATTTCCATTCTTAAAATTTTAGATTTTCATTCTACTTCAGATGCACCATATCGAAACTAAAAATTTCTATTTCCATAATATAAAATAAAGTCTCATCTTCAATCTTTATTTAATTCCATACTTTAATTTATTTCGGTTATCAATCATGTACAATATGTTGTACAACATATATATAAAAAATATCGGGTCTCACATTTCTCCCATCCTTAAGAAATTTGGTCCTCCAAATTTAACCCAGACCTATCACTGAAAGAGCTCTGGGTACTTCTCACGCATCAGGCTCTCTAACTCCCATGTAGCCTCCTCCTCGGTGTGATACTGCCAGAGCACCTTAACTAAAAGAATGGTCTTAGATCGTAATACCTTATCCTTCCTATCCAAGATCCGTATGGGTCTCTCAACATAACTCATATCCTCTCTAATCTCCAGTGGTTCATGTCGAATTACGTGAGAAGGATCCGGATAATACTTCTTCAACATCGAGACATGGAATACGTTATGCACTCCTGACAACTCTAGTGGTAATGCTAACTGATATGCCACATCTCCCACTCGATCTAAGATCTCAAAAGGCCCGATATATCGAGGACTCAACTTTTCTTTCTTCCTGAATCTCATAATACCCTTGGAGGGTGAGACCTTCAAAAATACATAATCACCCATTGAAAACTCTAGTGGTCGGCGTCTAGTATCTGCGTAACTCTTCTGCTGACTCTGAGCCATTCTCAATCTCTCACAAATCACCTGTACATCACGAGAAGCCTGTTCGACTAAATCAGGAGCTAATAGCTTACAGTCCCCTACTTCTTCCCATGCTATCGGGGATCTACATCGTCTGCCATATAAAGCCTCATAAGGTGCCATATCGATACTCGCATGGTAGCTATTATTGTATGCAAATTCTGCCAAGGGTAAATGATCATCCCAGGAGCCTCTAAAAATCCAGTACACACGCTCTCAACATATCCTCGAGCGTCTGTATCGTACGCTCGGACTGTCCATCAGTTTGAGGGTGGAAAGCGGTGCTAAAATTCAGCTGGGATCCCAGAGCTTCCTGAAATCTCTCCTAGAAATGAGACGTGAAGCGGGAGTCCTTATCAGATGTGATGCTCACTGGAACACCATGTAACCTCACAATCTCCGTGACATACAAATCGGCTAAGGCACTCACTGAATCAGTGGATCTCATGGCCAAGAAATGAGCAGACTTCGTCAACCTGTCTACTATCTCCCAAATAGCCTCATGTCCCTTCCGGGTCCGTGGTAATCCCATAATAAAATCCATGGTAGCATGCTCCCATTTCCACGTAGAAATTGATAATGGTCGAAGCATACCTGCCGACTTCTGATGCTCAATCTTAATCTGCTAACATGTCAGACATCTAGCACAAAATCAGCGATGTTTTTCTTCATCTTAGGCTACCAATATACTCTCCGGAGATTCTGGTACATCTTAGTACTACTCGGATGTAACGTATATGTAGAGGTATGGGCCTCTGATAAAATCAGATCTCTAATCTGCTGATCATCAGGAACACATATCCGACCTCTAAACCTCAGTATCCCATCAGTGCCAATCTCAAATCTGACTCAACTCCCATCTGAATTTGACTGACAACCCCGATGCAATAATCATCGCTCCTCTGAACTTCCCTAATCCTATCTATCAAATCCGGCTCTATACGAAAACTAGCCGTAAATCCATACTGATCAGAGGAAATAACTGTCAAGCTGAGGCTAGAAAACTGTTCTATCAAATCATGCTCCCTGATCATCATGTACGAAACCATGCCAGCCTGTTTACGGCTCAGTGCATCAGCCACTACATTCGCCTTACCCGGGTGATACATAATCTCGCAATCGTAGTCTTTTAGGAGCTCCATCCATCGTTGCTGCCTCATGTTCAACTCTCACTACGAGAATATGTACTTCAGACTCTTATGGTCTGTATACACCTGAAACTTCTCCCCATACAAATAATGCCGCCAAATCTTCAGTGCAAACACTACTGCGGCTAGCTCTAAATCATGTGTCGGGTAATTCCTCTCATGATCCTTCAATTGCCGAGAACCATAGGCAATAACTCGACCATGCTGCATGAGCACACATCCTAATCCTTGAGCGGACGCATCAGTATACACCACATTTCATAAACAATATTCACATACTTTTATTAATTTACAAATAATTTTACAATGTACTTTTCGGGCTGAGAGAAGGTAATGAACTTAGTAGTACAATCTAAACTGACATGATTTACAGCTAACCAGTCCATACCCAAAATGACATCAAAGTCGTACATATTCAATACAATTAGGTCAACTGTCATAACCTTCTCTCCTACCGTTATTTTACAATTTCTAGATACAGTATCGGTTAACTGTGATTCTCTAAAAGGAGTGTGTACTTGCAAAGTACATTGTAATAACTCCGGTTCTACTGGGACCCTGTTAGCACATGCAGGTGATAAGAACGAATGTGTAGAACCCGGATCAAATAAGGCAATCATTGGAATATCAAAAAGATAAATTTTACCTTTAATGACATCTGTTGAGGCGTCGGCAGTCTCCTGATCCAACGCGTACACCCATCCCTGTGTCACAGCCTGCTTCCCCTTCTCTGCGGCTGTCGCTCGCCTAGGCTGTGAGGGTGTTGCCTTCTCCGATCCACTTGGAGCTGCCGGTGCCTGAATCTGAGGTACCGTAGGAGGAACAGTGGAAGCAGTAGACTCCATAAACATCGGGCAATCTCTAACCATATGCCCTGTCTGTCCACACTGAAAACATGCATTAGACAGTAAGTAACAGGGGTGTGAACCATGCAACTTACCACAATGTCTACATCTGGTCGCAGGACTCCTCTGAGTAGAAATAAGGCCAGTAACAGGGGTAGAAGCTGCTGATCTAGTAAATCGGCCCTCTGTAATCTGTATGCTCGTAGGTCTAGTCCTCTTAGGCTGCTCCCTACTCTGTCTGTCCTCCAAAAAACCTCCTAAACTTACTTTTGCCTTCACTCTTACCCTTACTCCCAGCCTCTATATGATACTGCTCGAAATCCCTCTCACATAACTGAGCCCGTCGTACCACCTCATCATATGTCAAAATATCAAATGGGGCTAGCTTCACTCTGATGGAGGGTCTCAAACCAGCCTTAAATCTCTCTATTTTATGCCTCTCATTAACACTGGTCTGTGGATCAAATCGACTCAGAGTAGTGAACTTAGCCTCATACTCATCTACAGCCATACTACCCTAAACCAAAGCCATGAACTCTTGCTGCAACTTCTGCTGGGTAGTATCGGGAATGTATCTGCGCCTGAAAGCATCAACAAAAATATCCCAAGTAATCTCTGGATGATGGGAAAATAATACTGTCTGTGTGGCCTTCCACCAGTGCCCCGCATCATCTGTCAACTGGAACACTGCCAAACCTGTCCTCTCAGTCTCCGTACACCTCAAAATCCGAAATGACTTCTCTATAGCCAAAACCCACTGCTCTGCCGCCAACAGATCTCTAGCACCCTTAAACTTCGGTGGATCTAACTTCTTAAAAGACCGTACTAGAGCAACATCATAGTATGACTCTACATCTCGAGGCGGCTGAGCTAATGGCTGAGGTGCTAGTGGTGGAATAGGCCGAGGCTCGGGTATAACCGGTGCCTGCTGTGGTGGAGCTGGTGCTACTACAAGGGCTACAAGAGCTACTGCTCTCTCTCTCTCTGCCCTATCTACAGCTCTGTCAGCCTGATACATAGCCATAAAATCCATCAACATCCTCTCCATCCTATTCATCCAATCACCTGAACTCTCGGGCTGCTGAGGAGAAGTAGATCCTGGGGCAGGCTCCGGTGCTGGCTCAGGTATCTACGGCTCCGGAGTCTATGCCGCCCTACCTCTACCTCTACCTCTACCTGAGTAGGTCACCCTTCTTCCACTCATATCTGTACCACAAATCATGTATTTCACTTTCCGTTAGTATTTCTATTATACATTCAGATTATACAGTACTACTGAGAATGTTTACTATTCATGTTTTTATTTTAAACATCATCAAACATCAGACCAACCCTGCTCTGATACCATTAAAATTGTAACGGTCTGAGTGTACATTTTTACACTTTATTTACTCATAATTTATACTCTTTTACCGGTTGGGCTGTCCGTGATGTTTACAGTAAATAATAAATACTGTACTAAATAGTACTTCCAGTTATAGTACAATATTCCAAAACATGAATATTTCATTATTTCATATCAGAGTTACATTCCCAGTATTACATTCCGAATTTAAGTAGTACTGTACAAATTTTCTGAATATATAAAAGAAAATAATATACCTCCGATGTCTAGAGTCTGCTGTCTCGGGTAACCGAACTAGTAGCCGAAACTTCGGATGGTATGTCTCTCAATCCAAATCAAAAACCTGTAGAGTGAAAATGAAGGGGTGAGCGAACCACGTGCTCAGTAAAGGAGTTGTATGCTGCTCGATATAATGAATCTATATGCTGTAAAACGGTATATTTCCTATAGGAGTACTAAGTACAAATATGAAGGATACTATAATCGGCCGGGAAGTCCAGAATAGAGCATGAAAGGTATTTTAAAATACCTATCTTTCTCCAAAAACCCGAAACGACTATAGGGAGTAATTCGAAATTCATATTTATAAAATAATATGATATTTCTTCCTCCATAAAGTAAAATTAGAAATAATCATTTATTTCCTTTCACATCAATACAGTTTCAAATCAGTAATTTCAGTAAACAGTATTTAGTAAACAGTGTACGATACAGTATTCAATAAACAATATTTAGTAACAGTGGGTTGAGACTAGGCATCACCCTAAATCATGTCATGTTATAATCATTCCCGAAGGAACCCAGTAACAGTAAACAGTTTAGATCTATGGCCACAGTTTATGGGCGTCCTCGATGTACACTTGCCAGGTGACACCGGGACTGCTGATGACTTAGCGGGTCTATCAGCCACTTGAACAATACAATATAACAGTAAAGCATGAATCTCGGGGCCTAAAGTCTCAAAATTAAATTTATATCTCAAAATACCTTTAAGGAAACACATTTATGAAATTAAATCATTTAAATAAATAATAATTCCAAAAAGATATTATTCTCATTTTCGTACACTGTAATTCAGTCAATAAATATTCATGCTAAAGTGAGAAACATATAAATATTCAATTTTGAATATTTAGTATAATATAACAAAATTCAAATTCTCACTTAAATAAATAAATAAAACATGAATATTTAAATACTTCATATTTTCTCATAAATCCCATCTTATGGAAAAGTTATGGAATTTATCTTTAAAATTCTCATTTAAAACATTTACATATTTCTAAAATATTTATAATATTTTAGAATAGTTATTAGAAAGTTTTCGATAGCATAATAGCTACGGATTCTTAACCTCCTGCATATAATTACAGTTATAAACCAGTCGAATTATCTCCAATTTATGCATGTTTTAAAATAATTCATACTTCCATTAATTTCACAAAATTTAACTTGTTAAAACATGCATATCATCATATCCATACAACTCACACACTTCCCCCTTACCAGTTTCATGCCGACGATCGTCCCTGTAATGCTAACCGAAATCCATCCACTCGGGCTGTAAAATAATTTTATCAAAAATTATTAATAATTTTCTTCTTATTTTTAAACCACTAATATTCATATAATGCAGCCTCTAAATTCATAAAATAATTACAACCAGTATAAATTATACCGGTATAAAACTCAATTTTCTTCATATCACTTCCTTTTTCGGTTTTAATTTCACCGAAAATTCTCTTTTAATTTCTACAGTTATTTTCTACTAATTTTCCAAATCTTCAACATACTTTCTTTACTTTTCAAGCCATGGCCGAACCTCTCATGGCCATTATTGTTGGCTTTTCAATCATGATTTCTATTTCCTCATTTTGCCATTTATTGTTTCCTTGTCTACGTGAACCTCATTTTTATTTCCTTGCATGAAGCTTAAATGCTTCTCTGTTTCTACTCTCAACCGTAGGTTTCCTCTTTAGCTAAAGTCTCCTTCAATCATTTAGATTCTAGGCTTCTTTTTTCCTTCTATCTAATTTTCCTTTAGTTATTTTATATCATCAAACTAAAATTTCAGCTCAATTTCCTTCTTGTTCTTCATCTATCTCAAGACATGAATTCATTCTATTTCCATGATTCAACAAGAATAAATCAAGAGCAAGGCTATAATCATGCTTTTCACACTTAAAAACATAAGAATATGTCATGTAATATCAAGAAGCCATAAAGGTTATTGAGATTACTTTGATCAAATGAAGTATCCAAAACAGAATTTTATTTTCTGTTTTGTTTCTTGTCCTCGTAAATACTCTAGCTTGCTTTCTTGGTTGATTGTTCAATCTATTTAAAGGCCAAGTAAGCAAGGAAGGATGAACCTCATAATGGAATAATTTTCTGAACTTTTCTTAGTTGAACCGAAAAGAAACAGAATAGAAAATGAAACAGAGGATGGCTCTCGTAGATGACAATTTTCGGTGGTGAAGAAGATTTTTGCTGAGGCTTTCTTACTTCTTTACTCCTTCTTTCTATTCAAGATTACCAATACCACTTATACACTTAGCATCTTATCAACTTTCTTCATCATTTCATGCATTAAATTCATTAAATGAACAAAAGAAAACTGCAGCACGATATGGCGTAGAACTCTCCATTCTACACGTCTCATACCACTTTTCTTTTATCTTATCTTTGTTTTCTTCTTCAGCAGAAACTTCCAGCCCCTATAATATTAATTTTTTTCATGTTTTTTTTTTTAATTCTTTTACCAAGAGCTAATGGTTTTGGCAGCCTTTACAGCAGATACAAAAATTGAAATCAAAACACACGTTGGCGTGGACTTTGCATGGCCACACAGGTTGGTCATATTTGCTTCTACTTTTCTTTGCCGTATTTCAATTTATTTATTTTAATATATCAGCTATTGAATGCCTTATCTTTTCTACCACTTCCTACCGTAAACATCTAGTCCAATATTACAAAAAAAAATCTGAAGATGGACGTGTAAAAAGGCAGCAATTCGGTGGACTCTCTAGACCGATTGTCTTAGTCTTACTTTCACTCTTTCTTTACTTTATGTTAACCAATGAAATTCTAAAGTAAATATTACTTTATTCTTAGACTTCATATCCACTTGTTTATATAAAAAAATCCATATTTTTACCAATTTTTTTAAGGCTAACCGGATCAGTCTTGCATAAAGAGGATGACGTGAAGTCCACTTGTATAATCACCCTTCTTGACTTTTCTTTACACATCTCTTTCAAAGTTTCCACCAATAAGCTTCTAAGCCTTTGTTATATATATAAACTTGACTTATATATATATATATATATATATATATATATATATATATATATATATATATATACACATACACACACACCATGCTTGAATTCCATTTCCTTTTAATTTTCTTCCAGCCGAATGCAATCCAAGTGCAGATTTTGTTGTTGGCGTGAATGGCACTTAGTTTCTCCTCTTCTCTTTTACATTCCATCTAACAAAATAGCTTTGCATGAGTACACATTTAATTCATCTTTTCTTCATATCTTTGATTGCTATTAAGCTAATAATTCCAACAATCAAATTTCCATTCTTAAAATTTTAGATTTTCATTCTACTTCAGATGCACCATATCGAAACTAAAAATTTCTATTTCCATAATATAAATAAGTCTCATCTTCAATCTTTATTTAATTCCATATTTTAATTTATTTCGGTTATCAATCATGTACAATATGTTGTACAACATATATATAAAAAATACCGGGTCTCACATATAGTGCCTTGTACTATATATTATATAAATATATATTATATATTAATAATATATATTTACACATAAAAATATATATTTTCATGTACTTTAAATTAAATAACATTTATATAAATATTCATATAAATGTAATAATTCCATATATATATATATATTGTATTTACAATATATATACATTCAAACTTTAATGTAATTTAATATTCACATTTTCTCAAATATGTATATACTTATATATACATAAAATGTCATACTTGAATACATATGTATTATTTAAATTTATCAAATAGTGTATATACTTATATATACCAATGTATATTTAATATATACTATATACCATACGGTATTTAAACACATATGTATTTACATCAAAATACATTTATATAATTTGTAATTATATAAACATATTTTATTTTCCTTCACACGAATTTTTCGATCCTTCTCTTCCTCAAATCTCGGGATTTTCAGCAATATCCCGTTCTCATAATTTTATTTATTTATTTATTTCCAATATTTATTTGCTCCAATATTTATAATTTCCAATAAATGAAAAATTTACGGTTATCACAAGTTTAAATACTCAACTGTTTCAAATCAGATTTAAATCTACAAATCAGTTCTAGTGCAGTTTTAACTCCATAAAACAATCTCAATAGTTATTAAACCCAAAAATAGTTTATATCAATTATTAGATCTAGAAACAGTAGTCAATTTAGTTATTAATTCCAGAAACAGTTCCAAGTAGTTTCAAATCCATAAACAGTTTTCAGAACAATTCAAATGCCTAACGGTTCAATCACAGCAAAGTCAAATCATTTAATACTTTCTTCCACAATCACTTTATGTGCGCTACAAATATAAGTTGTTTAAATAAATCAGTAGTAGCTTTTCATGGAAAACATTTTAAGTTGCGTAAGAAAGTTTCTTTCATAAGACAATCTAGTTGGAATGATCATGATACTGTCCTACGTTTCTTTTATATATGTCCCTTACCTCAATCACCATGCCAATAGCAATTTCTTAGCATCGATTCGATAAGTAAAGATATGTTTACCTATGCTCGACTCTAACCCAACTTGCTTTAGAGCTGCAGAAACCAATTCAAATGCAGTCAAATGTGAGTACTCCTTTTACAAAATCTTTAGAGTACTTAATAACGATTTTAATTTCCTAATAAAACGACATTTTCGCTCTACTTCTTACTAGAGTCGAAATTGTTTCTAGCGCTTAAATAATTCTTTTTGGTCTCTTTTCAATTTTGACAAACCGATACTTCAAATATTATTTTCTAACTCATTTAAAATTATTATATTATTATTTCAATCTCAATTTAATAGTACACTTCACCTTGCTTAGTGCATTTAGTGCATTTTTTGGTGTTCGGAACATTTTCTTTGGTTTCAACTACCCTGATATTATTCTTTATTCTTAATATCACTCATCATAGCACTTTAATCAATTAAAGCACACTAACTCCATAGAATTCCTGCTGGTTGAGCCCCTTTAAAAATTTTCCTTTTTAATTTCTTCAAAGGTCAAGATCATATATAAGTTTAAAATCATGCTCATCACTTCCTATCTCATCTTTAATCCAATTTATTCAAACTTTACACACTTAAACCCATTTGGCTGAACATCGTTCACAATCTTAGGAATGTTTTTACAACTTCTTAACACTAGATTCATGCCTAGAAAAATAAAAAATAAAACATATATTGGATTTAAAGAAAACAGAAGTTTCTAGCCTTAACTCACCTCTGCACGGTCAACTTTCAGCTTAGTTTTCACCCACCAATGCAAGTTGGCTTTGTATTCAACTAAAAATATTGTTGCAATCGATACTATTATTGCTTATAAAAGACCTATAGAACTAGTCAATGGAGGACCACTAGGAAATGATTTGCTTTATGTCTCCATTGATGTAGCTTTGAATGGTGATGTATGCTACTCCTACAAAATAAATAATGACGTGTAACAAGTGAGGGAGTGGGTCCATTTGATTCTAAATGGGGCCTAAGTTTGAAATTTAATTGTTGTTGAAGAATTTAGTTTTATTTTTTTTTTATCTATAGATTAATAATCAAGTTGATGTTTGAATTAAAACTAGGATTTTTAGTTGTTGCCTACTGGTGATGAAATGTATGGGAAATACATGTTTATTACTTTTGCACATTATTTATAATCAAAACAGTTGATTGTTATGAAAATCTTATTTGAACAATTAATGCCATTGTTATCATTTGTTTAATGATATAAAGTGGATGAAATTTTATTTTTTACAAGGTGAGATATTGTTAAAGTTGTAAGAAGATTTATTTATTCATTATTTATATTATTAAATCTTTTGTTATTGTTTACCTAATAAAACTTCAACATTGATTGGTTAAGTTTGAAATTAAATTGATGTTGAAGTATTTTGCTTTTTTATCTACAAACTCATAATCAAGTTGATCGATGTTTAAATTAAATCTAGCTAGTATTTTTGGTTGTTGTCAGTAGGTGATGAAGTGTAAGGCAGAATACATGTCTATTACTTTTGCGTATTCTATATCTGTACTCAAAACAGTTCACAGTTACGAAAATACGATATTTAATCTATTAATGATATTGTTATCATTTGTTTAATGACTTATGTTAGATGAAAACTTATTTCTACTTATTAACTAGTAATATTTTATTTTATTTTTGGATGTTATAATTTGTGTATGAAATTAAACAATTCAAAATAGACTACAATTTTCCAAATTTGATATAGCCATATTTTGATAAAACGTAGTATTATTTAGAAAAAAAATACAAAATGCAAATTTTTTTAAAAAACAAAAATAATTTATTTAATTAAAAAGGCTGCGGTTAAAATTTTGAAACGTAGTTTTTCTTTATAAGAAAAGACTAGGATTTTAAATTGAAAAACTTAGCCTAATTTATAAAATAAAGAATTACGGTTTTCTGTTTTCGGAGTTTAATGCTAATAATATTCAATAATAACAACCATAGTCTAATATCATATGTTGGACTACATTCAAAGAATCTATAATCTATGATACATAAGAAAAGACTAAGCTTGAACAAACTTAGGTTGAAAAAATTTAGTCTTTTAACATATACTAAAATTTTTATACGTTGTCCATGAGCTTTTTCTAGTCGTACTAGGTCAACTAATTTTCAAAATTCCAATTCTATAATTATATCATTCAATTATCATGTCAAGTATTGAATTTCATTTTCAATTAATACAAATTCTATTTAAAGTCGATTTCACGTATAATTAGACCATTTTAACCCGTGTACAATTATACTAAATATATATTTGTGTGTGTTCATGTGTGTGCTTCTGCGCACGCTATTCCAGTTACATACCACTAGAAAATCTAAATCTCACAACAAACAATAACCATTCCTTAACCACTCAACAAAGAAGTTCATTTTATAAATAAAAATAGTATATACTATTTACAGAAGGTTTTATTTTTGAACAGCAAAAAGAAAAAAAAGATGTAATACATATATAGCAGGTAGCACTACATATAGTTTCTTTATGAAAAATGCTGTCTGCCTTCAACATGAAAGAGCAAGCTTCAACAACACCACGGCAAGGGAGTGGGGTGAGCATTTGGTGGCACATCTCTTTCTGTCCTCTAATGCAATTACAAACCCATAAGGCCAATGCAAGGGCACATCATAAACATGCATGGAAAAAATTAAAGAGGTTGAAGATCCTTACTTTCTTTGGCAAAGTGGCAGAACACCAGCAGTGGCCCGGTGACAAAAGGTTATCTATTTGGATCTTAAAAGCATGTGAAAAAAAAAAATAGAGGACAATTAAGTGTACCATTTACTTAAACTTCTTTAAGTCTCTAGACATATTTTTCTTTTCCATTTCCCATTTCCCATGTTCTTCTAAGATCCTAACTGAGGATAAATAATTTACCAGAAATTAAGCTTAAAGGGTCCATTAATGAAGACCTAATACCTCTTCTTTTTTTTTTTTGCATTTATGCATAGAAGCATGTTAATATTTGCCACCCATGTCGAGGGAATTGATGTCAATTTCACCGAAGCCACCCAATCCGAAGCTCTGATGATCATCTCCGATATTTTGGTAGTCCAACAACCATGGAAAAGAGGTTTCCTCGGATGAGGAGAACCCAAGTTCACTATATTCTTCCCTGGAATCAGGGCTAGGGAAGTTGCATGAGCATAACAGGTCATCGAGAAGCGCCTCTGACCAAATTAAGTTTATCAAAGGATCATCATCACTGCCAGACTCTGATGATGACTTGGATTCATCGGTCGAGGAATTCTCGGTTGGAGGGCTAAATTCATCGGTAGTAGAAGAGACGAGGCCACAATTGTTTGGCAACTCTAGTTGATTAAGATCAAGAATTGGGTGATCATTTGTTTGACAGGCTGCCTCTTGTGGGGCGTCTTGTTTCTGTAGAGGCTCATGTGTAACAGGATCAATTCCCATTTTAATAAGCTTTTTCTTGATATGGGTGTTCCAGTGATTCTTGATTTCGTTATCAGTTCTTCCGGGCAATCTTGCTGCAATTTTGGACCACCTAAAGAAAATGAAAGTGTAAACATCATGTTGATAATAAAAAAACTGACAGTTCTAAACTGTTGCCCCTGCACATATAGTACCAAGACACAAGCATTTTTTATTTTATACACTTCTTTGTACCCACTATATTATTTATTTAGCTTTGCTTTATTAGAGTCATGATTTTCTTTCTGTAACTACTAGGAATAGAACTACCTTTGTTATTTTCAACCAAGAAACCCAGATGATAATAATAACAATAATAATAACAAAAAAAAGTCTTACAAGTGTCTTGAATTAATCCTTTGATTGTAGCCAAAGAATCCTTAAAAAGAAGAAAGAAAGGAAATAAATCATTCTATTTTGAGTTAAGCTTTGGATGGTATCCAGTTATCAACCACACTCTTCTGAAACATTTTCTTATCATTCCATTCCATTACAGAGGAAGAACAGCAGAGGAAGAAAAGGGAAACTTTTCTGAAAAATGAAGTTTTATTTCATTTTCCCCCTTTGTGTGAATTTCTTTGCAACATTTCAGTCGACGGTGCACTGCAAAAATCCAATCATTATTAGCTATAAGACCCCAGTAAAGTAGTTTTAAATTTGATTTGAAAGTCAAGGTTGAAATAATTTCGATAAGAAACAGCCCGTCTTAACCTCTCATAAACTATTTAAAGTAATGTTCTTGTCTTAAAAATAATAAAAATAAGGAAATAGAAATTAAAAATGATGCATTTTTCTAATCATATATAAAAGCATACAAGCTAAATACTTATAATGACCAATTGATCACTAAGAAAATTGTAATTTAAGAGGAAATTAAGTACCTATTGCCAAGACGGGCATGCAGTTCAATAACAAGCTGCTCTTCGTCGTCATTGAGGAGCCCTCGTTTCAAGTCCGGCCGGAGGTAATTGGTCCAGCGGAGTCGACAACTCTTGCCGCAGCGGCGGAGGCCGGCGAGCTTGGGGACCGCGCGCCAGCAGCATTGGCCGTGAGTGAGAATAAAATTGACCAATTTTTTGTCTTCCTCAGCTGTCCATGGCCCCTTCTTCACGCCTAGCTTGTCACAACAAGGCTGCCTACCCATCACCTTGAGCCGCTACTTCTAGTTCTTGATGCGCCAATTAACTCAAACAATGCCAAAAGCCTCACTCACCCGTCTCTGTATATATAGTAATGAATTTCACCTTCTTTTGGTAAATCGTAGGTTAATTTAAGAGGTGTCAGCAGCCTCACGTTTTTCTTGTGCGCGTGTACGTCACTGCCCCGAGAATCAAAGACTAATTAAATTACTATGACCTTTCTTTAGATTTTGGCAAACGACATTGATACTTATTGGTAGGTCTTCTATGAAAATGAAGATTAGAAATAACGGGTTAACAATAGCTTTGCTTTATTTGTCTATTTTACATCGCATTTGAAAACCAATACAAGTCTAAAAATCTAATTGAAATTCTAAACCTTTTAAGTAAATATCGAACAGGGATAGGCACATAATGTTTAATTTATATTCTAAGGTGTCCCACTTTACATTTTTCCGTGAATCAATGGAGGAGGATGAGGTAGGAAAACTCATGGAATAAGTAAAAAATTAGGTGTGTTAGGCCACTTTAATTACTTTTATATTTTAAAGAAATAGTGTTAAGCTGTGTTATTAATTCAAGTTTTTTTTTTGTGATTTTATATTTAAGTTGCATCTTTTTATTTATTATCAATTGATTTTAAGTTTAATGCTTGGAATATATAAACAGGCCATGTAATAAATGTGAGAATATGAATTTGGAAAAGATTTAGGATGTTAGAGGTCACCTTTATTTTAATGGTGTTAGTCTAAGTTATACTGATTGAAGTTTTTATGGAAAAACTAAGAAAAAAGCATCATCTACATCTATAAATAAAGAAACAAAACCAGGAACTGATGAAAGCTTCTAGTCATTTGATGAATTTGTAAAAATGGTACAAGATGCACAAGATTGTTGTTCAGATGATCCTAAAAAACTTGATCATGTGTCTGAAGATGTAAGGAAGCAATTGTATCCTAGTTGTGAGAAATTTACGAGGTTATTTTCTTTGGTCAAATTGTATAACTTAAAAGAAAGACATGGGAGGAGCAATCAAGTTTCTCATATTTACTTTGCCTGCTAGTAGAGATGTTTCTAGAAGGTAGTTAGTTTCCTTCATCAATGTACAAGGCTAAGAATATGTCGTCTTCACTAGGAATAGATTATGAAAAGTTTCATGCATGTCCTAATAATTGCATACATTATAGGAAGGAGTATGAGGATGCAGATAGATGCCCCCACATGTAATGAATCAAGATGGAAGGTGAATGAAAATGTAAATGTAAAGAAATGATGTGTGCCTGCCAAAGTTTGATGGTATTTCCCTCCCAAACAAAAATTTTGTAGAATATTTGGTACGAAACAAATAGCTAAAGCTTTAAAACGACATGAAAACGAGAGATCAAATGGACTTCTACATTATCTGGTAGATACACTATCATGAAAATTAGTAGATTATCATGACCTACTTTTCTAGCTGATCCAAGAATCATTTACTAGTTGTTTCAACTAATGGGATAATGCCAAATAAAATTCTTAGTAGTACTTATAGTTGTTGACTAGTCATAATAGTAATATATAATCTCCTACCATAGTTATGTATGAAAAGGAAGTTTATAACATTAGCTTTATTGATATTAGGCCCTAATCAACTTGGGAATAATATCGATATTTACTTGGCACCACTGGTGAATGATTTGAAGCTATTGTGGGATGACGGTGTTGAAATCAATGATGCATAATGTCCAAAGACATTCACTTTAAAGTTATGTTGCTTGGACAATTAATGATTTCCTTGCATATGGTGACTTGTGTGGTTGTGTTGTCAAATGTTATTATGCTTATCCAATCTATGGGGAACAAACTCATTCAAAAAGCCTAAAACATAGTAGGAAAATGTCATTTACAAGCCATAGAAGATTCATGCCAATGTATCATCATTATATGAAGTAAAAAAATGACATTTAATGGTAAGGAAGTGGGAGAATTATTTATATTGTACTGTACAAGTGTAAATGATTATTTATTTATGTATATTTTTGTTAAATTATAAGTAAATAGTAATGTGGGCCCCACTTGAAATTTAATGCTAGATGCATGAATGACTGAAGAAACAGTGTATGGAAGGTGTAATAATTATATTATGGAAATTTTAAGACCCAAAATACCTTATTTGCATTATTTTGGGAAGTGTGACAAATAAACTAGAAACTGACAGTAACATCCCGAGGGTATTTTCGTAAATTGTACCCAAACTAAAATGAATTTGGCCGAAAAAAATACCATGATATTCTACATGAAAATGAGTTTAAGATAGTATCAATAGATTTATCGAATCAATGGTTAAATAAAAAATTTCACTTGCGGTCCGTTAGGGGTAAATTCATAATTAAACGTAATAGGTGTACCGCGTGTCGATGAAACCACCATAATTTATCAAAATACATCCAATAAGAGTATTTGGTGATGGAATCCAAAATTTTGAAGTGCAATTATATAGTTATTACGACTACGGAAGCTTAAGTGCGAAATTATTTGAAATTTTCATAACCAAGGGCATTTTGGTAATTTTGCCTATTTCTAGAAAATCTTTATTCTTCTTCTAAAGGAGTGCTGGCCACTATTCATCATCTCCCTCAAAGCCTCCCACGCCACCATAAGAAGAAGAAAAGAAAAAGAAAAGAAAAGCTTACATAAATTGCAACCTAGCCATTTTCACATCAAAGTGTCTTCTACAAAATTATTCTAGTCACTCTCCTCTATCAAACTATACCCATAGTTTATCAAACAAGTGACAAAACAAGGAGATAGAAGAGCTTGAAGTTTCGATCAAGGTATGGTCTTCACTATCCATGGTGTTTCATTTAATTCTAATGGTGTAGGAAGACTAAGTTAAGCAAGCTAAACATGTTGGTAGCATTGGTTTTGATCAAATTAAACTAAATAAAAATTTTCCATTAAAGGGGGTTTCGGCTCAGCTTAGTACTTCATGGATTCATAGTGTTTCATGCATGAAATGGATGCCAAATTGATGATTGAGCATGGTAGAACAAGTATATGGATTTAAATTGTTGAAAAACAATAAGATGTGCATGATGGTAGCTTCGGCCAAGCTAAAGGGAGAGGGATTCATGGTTGCATTTGATGGTTTTGAGGTGCCATTAGACTGTAGAAATTACAAGGAGTCCACTGGTGCGATTTGATTCGAAATCCGACTTAAAACGGAGAAGTTGTGTTTTAGCACTATTAGAAAATATACTGCACAAATATTTGCAGTGTACAATGTGGCTGCAAATAGACATGAAAAGTAGCTTAAAAAAAGTATTAAGTGAGCTAATATTTTTGGTAAAATTATCTGCAGCCTGAGAGTAATGAAATACATGTGGTGCAATCAAGAAGGTCGACTATATCAGACAGGTAAGGGATGCGTGTGTAGACTGTAGGGATATTTTGAATGCATGTTTTCAATGCAAATAATTTTATGAGAATATTTGGAAATGAATTGCCATTAGAAACTATGAAAACTGTGATTTTGGTTGGTATTATACTGTGTTGAAAGTGTAAGGGGCTAGGATATTCGTAGCTGTTATGCCGCTAAAATTTCCTTAAAAATTTTCTAAAAATGTCATGAAATATTTTAATGCATTATTGATTTATTTCCCTAGCCTTGAAAATGAGATATTTAATACTTTTCATAAAACATGAATATACCAAAAAATATTATTTAAATATTCATGTTACCGAATTTAATGAAAGTAAAGCTACCAAAAATTTCTCCTAAATGTTTTACAGTGTAAGAAGTGGTTTATAAAGGGAAATGTTGAGAAGTGAATATTTTATAAATTATTTTCAGTAAATATTCACTATATGATAAATAAAACCTTTACGTACTGACCGAAGGTTTTACTTATTTTATTAATTTCCATAAAGGTGATACGACTGTGTGAATATTGTTTTGAGACTGATAGGCCCCATATCATGCTGATATGTGATATGTAAAGTTGTTGATACTGATCCTATCTTCAGTGTCCCGGTTGACACCTGATCAGTGTACGATTGAGGACAATTATAGACTATGGTCATAGATCTCATATGATGATTATTATACCCTATAAGAGATTATAGCATGATAAATTTTGGGTGATGCCTGGTCTCCACTATTTATATATGATATTAAATTATTTTAATTAAATGATGACATTAAATGATAAGTGATTATTCATATGTTTTCAAAGAAATGGTGATGATTTCTAAACAGTTTACTATACTAAACTGAGTATGATACTGTTTACGAAATTTCATTAATATATTTGAAATGTGTTCAAATGGAAATTGTGATTTATTAATCTAATATTCTTTTTATGATTTAATATGAATATTAGATTATTTGATTAAATGTTTTAATTTATAAAAGTATTGATTTGAAATTTATTATGAAATGTTATGGAAAAGTGTTTTATTTCAATAATCAATACTTACTCCCTATAGTCGCTTCTAGGTTCCCCGATAAGATAGGTATTTCAAAATACCTTCCTTACTCAATTTGGATCCCTAGCCGACTATAGTATCGTTCCTTTACGGTCCTTAGTGCACCTATAGGAAAATAAAGGATTTTATTGCATATAGTTTTCGTGATAGTTTTGCATACAATTTCTTTACTGAGCCGTGGTTTGCTCACTCTTTTATTTTCACCATCCACAAAGTACTTCCAGTGACTGCGTTATATACTATCCGAGGATTTCGGCTACGTTTTGAGTACCCTGAGGCGACTAGTGTAGATCTTAGAGGTATAATTATTTACTTTATATGTTCAGACTTATTTTACAGTACTACTTTGTTGTATTATAAACAGGAGATGTATATGATAAAAATACTGATATGTAAATGTTCTTATTTAATTTTAAATTACGGTTACAAAATGTTTACTGTGTAAAGAAAATGGGAAATAAAGACATCGCAGACAGCTCAACCCTTGTGATATGTGTGAAAAATGGTGAAATACTGTATATACGAACTATGACAGGAAGAGTTAATAATGGCTCCTGACCATTATGTCGGGAATAAATTTTGTTGAAACTTAAGGAGAAGAAGTTTACCATGCAAAAAATGAAGAGGGTTTCAAAGAAAGACTCTAGGAATGCATTAGCAATTATTTGCAAGAATTGGTTGATATTCTTTAACCTTGAATATTGGAAGAGCTTATACATTCGACATTGTTTAGATGTTATCCATATTGAGAAGAATTATTGTAAGAGTATCATCGACACACTCCTTGACATCTCTAAGAAGACAAAGGATGGATTGTCAACTCGATTGGATCTTATGGATATGGACATTAGGAAGAAGTATGTGAATACAAAATTTAATGGGAACAAGACATATTTGCATGTTGCAAGTTATACATTAACATGAGATTAGAAGAAAAGTGTTTGCAGATCTCTTTTAATATCAAGGTGCTTAACAGATTTTCTTCCAATTCCAAACACCTCATGTCAATTTAGGATTTGAAAGTCCAAAATTTACAGTCTCATGATTGACATATTTTAATGCAACAACTACTTCCTGTTGCAATACATGGAGTTCTATCCAAGCATGTTAGATATGCTATCACAAGATTTTGTTTGTTCTTCATTGCCATATTTAACAAAGTTGTTGATGTGTTCAAGTTAGATAAGATACAAAGCAATATTTTAACTACGTTGTGTTTGTGGAAAAATATTTTCCCCCTTCGTTCTTTGAACTCATAATCCATCTAACATTTCACCCGTTTGAGAGATCTAACTTTGCGGACCAATTTTCCCTTGATGGATGTACCTGTTTGAAATATACATGAAAATGTTAAAAAGGAATGTTCAGAATCATAATAGGCCAGATTGTAAAGTGCTAAATTGCAAAGAAAATTGTAGAATTTTACATATAATGTTTGTCAGATGTAAATGAAGTATGCATTAGTCCCCTTGAACAGGCCTATTTGGTTGGGAGGCCATTATTAGGTGGTAAAGTTGTGAAGGTCAACTATGATGTTCTAAAGCAAGCATATCTTTCTGTCTTGAGGAATACCGAAGAAATAGTCTTGTATAGACTAATCTTTAAACTCCTTTAATTAATTTCTTATTTATAAATGTTGATATCAATAAACCAAACTTATTTCACATGTACCATAAATTGCATTTAGAGATGTTAAAGGCCAACAATCCTAAAGAAGTAAGAAGAAAAAAGTGGTAGTGAGATGAACATAATTTCACCTTTATTAGTTGGTTCTAACAAAGAGTATATAAGACATAATTTATACGATTAGTTTAGGGCATGAAATGCATTTACAATTAGTTTGTTACGTATTTATTGCACATCTTCTTCACAATGTATAAATTCCTAATGAGCAAGGTGTAGCAGAGCAAGAAAACTTGCTATCTTAGGGGCCTAGTTTAGGAGTTACAAAGTATCATCGATATGTGATAAATTTGGTTAGTTTTTACACCAAGGAATGTGACAGTAATCAGTGTGTGTAAAATAACAGAGTGAGTTTGGTTGAAAATAGAATGCAAATTTCAACTGCTTGTCACGGCCTGAGGGTTGTGACGTACACTTGTGAACTTACACTTATTCAACGTTACAAATTTACGAACTAAATTTTTTTTTCTTTAATGGTTTTTGTTCAATGTTTGTGTATCCACTAAACTAATTTCACTTATCTTTTTCATTATAGATCATATCTAATTCTTATCACAATTCTAATTAGAAAATGCTTGAAAATGCCCCCCATATTAAGAGATTTTCTTAGATAACCTGTCATAACCAGTTAATTTTCTTTCAACCAATTCTCAATATCAATGATCATAATCATTCATCATATACATTCAATATCAAATAACACTACTATCCACAACTAATCTTCAAACAGTAATCATATCCAGGATCGCATATGATAATCACATTAACTCATACAATAATCTATAACGATCCTAAGTTACATCCTAATACACTGCAATAAATTGTATTATGTACTACATAGTGTCTGTACATGTAAACAAAAAGATATGTGGTTTCATATAACTCAAAAAGTACAAATATGGGGCTTGAAGGACTATGGCTGGTACAAAGGCTAGGTATTGTCCTTAACAGCCCACACAATCCTCCACTATTGGAGCCTAGCTTAGATGGTCTGCAAGAGTGAAAAAGAAAAGGTAAGTAAAAACATGGCTCAGTAAGTAGCTTAAGTAAATGGATGCTAGGCTCATTTTGATCTACATGCACGTGTATGCATGAACAAAAACAAAGTGACATGTATGCATGATACTATGTCCAGATATAAGATATTATCTATTCCAACTCACACTTTATGGTCAAGGTTGTATGTGGTATCAGTTAAAAGGATACCTTAGGCATCTCATTTGCTCGAACCTCAACACAATGACTAAACACTTATCATAACACTATAATGCAAACTATATATATAACAATGCAATGATCAAATGTGCTTTGTTTAAAACAAACTTCTTATACACTTAGTTCGAAATAGATTTCTTATACACATAGTTCAAAACACACAATCTTACAAAAATAGATAATCGATAGAGTTAGCTATAAATCTTTAAATCATTGAAAACTAATACTGATATTAAAACAGATAGCACATAGAGTTTAGGTAAGAATCCCTAATCACTGATATAGATAATGATATCCATCCTAGCTAGTGATGGAGAAAGTGTTGCAAGCAATACAAAATCTATGGCCATAGAACACTACTCTAGTTTCACTGACCAGTCTAAAACTGAAACCTGTCTACTGTATGGTCAAGACAAGTATCATTTGCCTAGAGCATAGGGTTTGGTAGGTGCACTCACTGCTAATGATTGTTTAAAGCACAAAACTTGATAGATGAGTAATAGAACCTAGAGCAAGCTCGATAGGCTCAGGGTGACGCGAGGGTCAATGGGTCTACCTGTACTAGAAAACAAAGCTAAAAATAGTGTACTACCCAAAATCTTAGAATACACAAAACTAATTACTTATCAAAACTTCACTTAGCAAAGTGAAATGTGTCATCAAAATTCAAAGGTACTCGTGTAGCATGTAAGTCTCTTGAAATTTTAGAGGTGGCTCCCACTGTTCGGGATTTGACAACATTGTTTGCTATGCCCACTTGGAGCATGGTTTTCAAAAATCAAATCAAAACAGTTTTGAGTTTTCAAATATGCATAAATGCCATTTGTTAGATAGTCAACTCAAAACCATGATTTTCAAGGTAAAACATAATATGAGTTATTTTATGCATAAAAGTAGCTTGAACTAAACATGCTATGCATGTAATCACATATGCATTAATGGAATGACACTACACACTTTGCATGGCTACCTAGTGTATTCTAATGCAGGCCATGCTCAGATACACATAACTTACACACGTGAACAAACATGGTGTCACAACCCGTGACCCTATTTTTCACCTTTTTTTATACATCTTATTTGGTTGGGCTGTCTGCGATACTTTACTTTTCTTTTACATATAAATAATTTCATATTAAATTATAATATGAATTACATCCCCTATCTTAATTCATAAGGAAGTAGTACTGTAGATAAATCTAAATACAGAAAATAAATGATCATACCTTATTAAATAAATCAAGCTGTCGTATCGTCCCCAAATGCACAACCGAAGTGTCACGACCCGTGACCACATTTTTCATCTTCTTATACACAACTTAGCCGGTTGGGCTGTCTGCGATACTTCACTTGTACTGACTGTTAAACAATTTTACATAATATTGTTTCTATTATACACATCCCCTATCGTAATAAATCAGATAAGTAGTACTGTTGACGTGTCTAAATACAGAGAATAAATGATCATACCTCAAATAATCAATCGATCTGACACATTGTCCTTCGTGTACAGCCAGGATCCACAATCCACTGAACTCACATTCAGTAAAACCTAAAATGTTGAAAATTAAGGGGTGAGCAAAACCACGGCTCAGTAAGAGAATTATATGCCTCACTTGATACTCAGCTTCCTATATGCTGAAAATCTTTTTCTTTTTTTTCCTATGGGCTCTAGGCTCGCATGTAGGAAGGATACTACAGTCGGCTAGGGATCCGATTAGAATAAGGTAGGTATTTTAGAATAGTATACTTGTTCCGGAACCTAGAAGCAACTGTAGAGAGAGATTTTTCATTTCATTTTGAATTAATAAATCCTTCTTTTTTTTCCTTTTATCCCAAAATCTTTTCGTATTCTTTTCAGAATGATGCTTTCACGAAATAAAGGATTTAAATAAAATAACTAATATTTATATATTCTTTGAAAAGAATATTAGCTAAATCATCATCATTTTCTTTTCTTTAAAACTCATTTCGTATGTACCCAGACGTCTTAAACTTATTCTTGCTTTCATTGCTTCCTTAAGTTCACCAAGCATCATTCTTTTTATTAGTATGATTAAGTGTGAAAGAAACGAACTTATTGTAAGGACCGGGAGTGCCTGGATCTCTGTTAACCAGGGATTTACCACCCCAGTGCCTTACTCATCCGATATATCACACACATCATATGTCATATGCACAAGATCTATTTCATCCTTTGACATTTGTCGAATTCACGAATCACAATCACTTACTTATCGTCACAATATCCTACGATTTCTCATACTAACACTTCGGAACTCGTGTAGCACTTAGTTCCCGAAGGACTCTAAAGGTGGCTCCTACGGTACAGAATTTCTTACTTACTCATCAGAACCCGTGTAGCACTTAGTTCCCGAAGGACTCTAGAGGTGGCTCCCACGGTTCAATCATCGAGTCTCTGCTCGGTTTGGCCTTTACTAAAACATCAGAACACGTGTAGCACTTAGTTCCCAAAGGACTCTAGAGGTGGCTCCCACGGTTCAATCGTCGAGTCTCTGCTCGGTCTGGCCTTTACTAAAACATCAGAACACGTGTAGCACTTAGTTCCCGAAGGACTCTAGAGGTGGCTCCCACGGTTCAATCGTCGAGTCTCTGCTCGGTCTGGCCTTTACTAAAACATCAGAACACGTGTAGCACTTAGTTCCCGAAGGACTCTAGAGGTGGCTCCCACGGTTCAATCATCGAGTCTCTGCTCGGTCTGGCCTTTACTAAAACATCAGAACACGTGTAGCACTTAGTTCTCGAAGGACTCTATAGGTGGCTCCCACGGTTCAATCATCGTGTATCGCCTTCCCTTTTTAACATGTCACCTATCATTTATGGAGTCTAAGATAGACGTTAATCTTGTCGTACTATAAACCCCAGAGGGTAAAGGACTAAACCGATCAAATCTATGATCATAATCTATATTGTCCCCGGTGGATCACGGATCAGGTGTCGACCAGGACTAAACATGTCACATATCATGCATCAGCATGATAAGAATACCAACCAGTCTCAAAACCGTATTTTTCATCATAAAATACACCTTTATGGAATTTATATAAATATATAATTCCATGATTTAAAACCATAAGGGTTATAATCCTTTAGTGAATATTTATAAGAATATTCATAAAAATATTCACTATATTTCACTTCATCTTTCGTCTCGTAATTCATGTAATTTATCTATTTCGAGAATTTTCGGTGATTTCATTATCACCATCCTCGAATACATGAATATTCTAAGGTTCCATTTCATTATATTCATATTTTATGAAATTTAGAAACTTCTTCATGTTTCGTGATTTACTATCGAAATTCGGAAATAAAATCATTTAATATGATTTTATAAAGTTTTTTTTTAAATTTTCGGCAGCATAACAGCTGCCGATTTACTAACCTCCTGTACGGAAAATACAGTTTAAAATCTTTCAGCTAGTACTTCTTCCCAAATTATTTTCAGCAAATCATGCATCATAATAATTTTCATAAAATAATTGCATAAAATATTTCAATTAAATTATGCAAACTGAGTATCCTTACAGTGCTGCACATGCATCCCTTACCTTTTTCCGGGTCGGCGACTTTCGCTTATCGATCACGCTCGCACTCCATTTCTCCCGATTCCTTATCCCGATTGCTGAAAATAATTTCTGGAATTAAAATTCTAATTTTTAGAATTTTTTCATAATTTATTTAATTTTTCTGAAAATTAAATCTCCGAAAAATTTCTTACCGAATTTTCGTAAATCCCGGGTTGTCGAATTTCCGAGAATTTTCCAAATTTCCGAAATTCTCCTTTTCCTCTTTTTCTTCCTTTTTCCTCTTTTTCTTTTCTTTCTTTCTTTTCTTTTTTTTTCTTTTTCTTTTTCCTTTTTCTTTTCTTTTTCTTTTCTTTTTTCTTCTTCCTTTCCCGGTCAGACCGGTCCAATTCCTTTCCTCTCCGGTTCCTCGCCGGCGGCCGGTTCTCCGGTGGTTCAGGAGTCCCTCAGTTGGCCGGCTGCACGACGAACTTGCCGGTGCCCTCCGTTTGCCCTGGATCGGCGGCACGGCGGCGGATCGAGGTGGTTTTGCCTCGGTTCTTCTTCCTCTTCACCGGTGTTCCTCCGCCGTCCATTGCGTCTCCGGTGGCCTCCATCAGCTTCCTCTTCCTCCGGTGAAGCTTTGGTGGTGGTGGCAGCCACCGATTCGGCCGGCACCGCCGTCGGCCATTTTCCTTTTCTCTTCCAGCGTTTGCTTCTGTTTTCCGTCGAATCTGTTTCTGTCTCTTCACGCCGCCGGCAGCGTCTTCCTTTTCTCTGGCCGGTGGCGTCTCGCCTTCGTTTTCCCCTCGCCGGCAGTGGCAGCTCCTCCACCGACGATCCGCCTGGGGAAGGATCGGGCCCTTCCCGATTTTGCCTTTCTTTTGTTTTCTGTTTTGTTTCCTTTTTGGTTTATTCCCCTTCCATATTTAGCATATAATATACTATATATTATACAATGAATTTTTATACATGTAATATATATTATATGTTATACATACATTATTTCATACATAATGCAATACAATATATATCATATAACATACATATATTGTATCTTACAAATTATATGTCTAGTATATATATATGTGTGTGTGTGTGTGTGTGTGTGTGTGTATTTACATACTTAAGATTAAATAACATTAATATAAATATTTATATAAGTGTAATAATTTCACACACACACACACACACACATATATATATATATATATACACATCGTATTTACAATATATATACGTTCAAATATTAACTAATTTAATATTTATATTTTCTCAAATAGGTATATACTTATATATATACGTACAAGTTTGTAAATAATGCATATGTACTATTTAAATTTATCAAATAGTATATATATTTATATATACCAACATATATTTAATATATACTATATAGTATTTTAAATACATATGTATTTGTATAATATACATTTATAAATTTTATAATTATTTAAACATACTTTATTTTATTTATTTTATTTTTTCATTTTCCTTAATAAATTTGGATTTTAATTTATCCAAATTAATTCTTTTTCCTCTCTCTATTATTTTTAATTTCACTTCCAATTTAGTTTCCTTTATACGAATTTTCGGATTCTTTCACTTCTTTGATTCTCGAGATTTTCACCAATATCCCGTTCTCGCAAATTTTATTTATTTCCTCTTATTTAATTTCTTCGATATTTATTTTCAATATTTATAATTTCCAATAAATGAAAAAATTTACGGTTATCACACGAAGTCCTTTAGATGTCAAACTCTTAGTCCTCGAAAACCTGAAATGCTAAAATTAAGGGGTGAGCAAACCACAGCTTAGTAAGGGAATTATATGCCTCACTTGATATTCAGCTATCTATATGTTGAAAAACTTTTTCATTTTTCCTATGGGCTTTAGGCTCGCATGTAGGAAGGATACTACAGTCGGCTAGGGATTCGAATGGAGTAAGGTAGGTATTTTGAAATACTTATCTTGTCCCAAAACCTAGAAGCAATTGTAGAGAGTAATAAATTTCTTTTCGTTTGAAATTTAAATCCTTTTTCCTTTTTATTCCATATCATTTCCATATTCTTTTTAAAATAATGCTTTTATGAAGTAAAGCATTTAAATAAAGTAACTAATATTCATATATTCTTTGAAAAAAAATATTAGTTAAATCATCATCATTCTCATTTAAAATTCATTTCATATTTTATTGTACAATCATAATTAGTACAGTACTTTAAATAGCAAAATAAGCTATTTAATCATTCTCAAAGAAAATATACATCATTTAAATCTAATATTCAATTTAAAATTAAAATAAGAATATTAGATTTATTTTCCTCCTCTTTCCTTTTTGGAAAACATATCACATATTCATGTCACATATAGTCTAATATTCAATTTAAAATCATAGTAAGAATATTAGACTTATAAACCCTTTTTTCTTTTGAAAACATATTACATGTTCATATCACATGTCATATGAAAATCATCTCGTAATACTAAAATCAGTACTGAAATAAGCAATATGTAAAATGTTGTAAATCACTTTCATTTACTTATCACATATCATGTAAAACATTTTCATTTCACGTATCACATATCATATAAAACATTTTCATATATGGAGACTGAGGCACGCCCAGCCTGTCCACTAGGTCGTTACTCATATCATGCTATAGACCCCGAAAGGTATAAAATAATCATGTCAGATCTATGACCATAGTCTATAATTGTCCTCAACGGATCACTGATCAGGTGTCGACCGGGACTACATATCACATATCACATGTCAGCATGATAAGGTTGCCCACTAGTCTCAAAACAGTATTTTTCATCATCAGTAAACCTTTATGGAATTTATAAAAATATAAAATTTCATACTTTAAAACCATAAAGGTTATAAAACCATTTAGTGAATATTTAAGAAATATATATAAAAATATTCACTTTATTTCTTTTCATTTTTTCATCTCGTATTACGTGTAATTTACGTATCAAGAGAATTTTCGGTGATTTCATTATCACCATTCTTGAAAACATGAATATTTTAAACTCACTTTCATTTTATTCATGTTTTTATGAAAAATATTTATTTTCTCGATTTTCATAGTTGAAAATCATTTTTCGTGAAATAAAATCATTTATTATGATTTTATGAAATTTTTGATAATTTTTCGGCAGTATAACGGCTACCGATTGGCTAGCCTCATGCACGAAAAATACAGTTTATAATTCCAGCCAGTACATCATCACAAATTTTCAACCACAGAATCATCACAATATTTTCATAAAATATTTCATAATTAAAAGCATGCAGACTGAATATCCTTATAGTGCCGCACATGTATCCCTTACCTTTTTTCAGGTCGGCAACTTCCTCGTTATCGGTCGCACCCGTACTCCATCTCTTTCGATTCCTCATCTTGGTCGTCGAGAATAATTTCTAGAAATTAAAATTCTAAATTTTAGAATTTTTTCCATAATTTATTAAAATTTACTGGAAATTAATTTCTGAAAATTTCTTACCGAATTTTCGTAAATTCTCGAGTTTTCGAATTCCCAAGAATTCTCGAATTCCCAAAAATTCCTTTTTCCTCTCTTTTTCTTCTTTTCCCTTTTTTCTTTCTTCCTTTTCCTTTTTCTTTTTCTTTTTCTTTTCTTTTTCTTTTCCCTTTTTCTTTTTCTTTTTCTTTTCTTTTTCTTTTCCCTTTTTCTTTTCTTTTTTCTTCCTTTTTCTTTTCTTTTCCCGGTCAGACCGATTCAGACCGATTAGCTTCCTTCCTCACCAGTTCCTCGCCAGCGGCCGGTTCTCCAGCGGTTCGACAACTCCTCAGCTGGCCGACACCACGGTGAACTTGCTGGTGGCCTCCGTTTGGTCTAGATCGGCGGCTCGACCGCAGATCGAGTCGATTTTGGTTCGACCTCTTTTCCATCTTCGCTGGCCCTCCTCCGCCATTCTCCGCCTCTCCGGTGGCCTCCTACCCTTTCGTCTTCCTTCGACGATGCTTCGGTTGCAGTGGCGGTGGCCGAATCGGCTGCCATCGCCACTTTCCCTTTTCTTTTTCCTTCTCAGCTTCCGCCAGGTTCTGCCTCTTTTCCGTTCGTTTCGCTTCATCTTTCCGTCACCGGATCACCTTCCTCACGTCGCCGGCAGCTTCGCTCCTCTTCTTCTTCCTTCGGTCTGGCGACCGATGGTGGTCGACTGCCCTTTCTCCACTTGCTTCGACAGAAATGAGATCCCATATTCCCATTTCTGTTTCCTTTTTTTATTATATTATTTATAAATAATTCTTTTATATAATTATATACATATATAACTACAATATTCATATAATTACAATTGTAAAATTATATCTATAATTATTATATTAGATATATATCTTTACACTTTAACTTTAAAATAATATATATTTCATATATATATACATATGTAATTATATAAAACATATATAATATATTTAAAAATATATTTATAGAATATAATTATATAAATATATAATTACTCACATTTGTATTTCTTATAATTTGGATTTCTTCATATCCAAATTATATTTCTCCTTTTCATTTATTATTTAATTTGGATTTCCATTTATCCAAATTAAATTCCTCAAATTTATCCAAATTAATTTTCTCAACTTCTTCACTTCATCAATTTCGGGAATTTCAACAATATTCCTATCTCGTAAATAAATTTTTATTTATTTATTTAACTTCAATATTTGCTTTAGAAATTTAATTACAAATATTTAATATCAAAATATTAAAATTCGCGGTTATCTCACATGGTTCACATAATCATGTAAACATATACACATTTTACTTCACTCAACATATAAGCTTGGCTAGCCACAACACACAAGGCAGAAACAAGACTTTCATCCTAGCACGAGCACTATCCAATAGCGCATTTCAAGCAAATCTCATATCTTACCTTTACTTACCTCAGTAGCCAAACCAATAGCGTTTGCATAACTTAATCTGAAAATTAGCTTAATTATTAACATTAAGTTAAACATATCCTATGAGATGATACTAACATTATTTACTTAAACCACTTACCTTAAGCTTAGCAAGTATCTTCCTTAAGACTCCAAATCGAAGCTCAATCTTCCATACCAGTCCAAGTTACTACTAACCATTTCAATCATATATCCATATCATACTTACATGCTAACATGTATATCTTAAAACCAAAATTAATCATGTTCATTTCTACACGAAGAATTAACTCTTCATTATTATGCTATTGACATACACACATATACATATATGTATATATAATTATACATCAACTCATCCTCATCATACCCATGATATATACATATATATATATGTATATATAAAAATATACATTAACCTTAAACCAAGTAAAATATCCCGTACCCTTTAAAATATCCTTGCTAGCCGAAATAGACATTTGTTTCCTTCAAGCCTTTTTCTTTCTTATTGTTGTGACACTTTAAAACAGCTACTAAACACCAAATCATGGTACATTTTCGTCATTCATCACCTCACATTAATATATTTATATATATATATATATATTACATATATATAAGCTTAACCAAAGAAAATGAACCTTACCCTTGAACATTCCAAAACCAAGCCTTAACCTTGTTCAGCCTTCACCTTGCTACTATCACACTTATATAAACATCAAAAATAACTCCCAAGCAACCTCAAACGTCCATCAACCATGACTTGTTGCTTCCCTTAAAATAGCTAGGTGGGTATTATTTTCAAATCAAAGCTTAGTTATTGTTTTCACACCTCCTTAATAGCACCCTTTTGATTTTTGCTTACATCTTTCCCTTGTCATTGTTTGCTTTGCATTTAGAAAAAGAAAACCAGTAGCCTTTGCTGCTGTTAAATGTAGAACCAAAAAGTTAACGCCAGCAACTCCTTGCTTGTTGGTCAATTCTACACCAAGAGAAACCCTTGCTTCCAAATTGTTTGTGTCTTCCATCAAAGGCTCTTTGTTCAACCTTTCCTTTTTCTTCTTCACTTTACTCCCCTGTTCCTGATAGCTTCAACCTTCACTCTCAGTTTTCGTCGTTTCTTCCTTATTGCCTCTCCTGTTTTGCCTCAAAGAAAACCTTCTTGTTTGTGACAATTTCATTTTTTAGAACTTAGTGAGTAAATCTATTTAATTAAATTCTTATAATTTAATATGGACTACTTAAGGGGCATGATAATTTATTTAACTAAACGATAATTAAATTTTAGAATTTAATTAAATTGAAAGGGGTGATTTAAAATTAAAGATATATATATATATATGAAGAAAAAAGTATATATAAGTACGATTATATTTGTATGAATAAATGTGTGTATATATATAGATACACACAATAAAGATTATACATAAAAAATGAAAAATGAAATGACAACAATAATGAATAATAATATATATTATTATGATTATATAGAATAATTATATATTAGATATATATAATGTGAATATTATATATATATTAAATAATAATGTTTAAAATTTATTATGAATAAATAAATTTAATAAAAAAAGAAAATAATGGGAAGCTTGTTGTGATTTTGAAGTCCGCAAAGATAGACTTCAAGAAACGAGAAAAAAAAAGAAAAGGGGGTAGATCGGAGCAAGACTGACTAAGAGAGGGAAGTTGCTAGTGATGGAGAGAGAGAAAAGGAGAACCGTAGGCCAAAAAAGAGAGAAGAACTGGTGGCGAGTGACAGAGAAACAATTGGAAAGGAAGGGAAAGTGACAAGAGAAAAATAATCAGAAAAAAAAGGATAGATCTAGCCCGATTAGAGAGGAGTAATTGATTGTGAAAGAGAGGCAACATCGCTGGTGAGGAGTAATAATAGTGAGTCGCATTGGTGGTTGGTGACGAGGAAAAAAAAAGAAAAGGCAAAGAAAAGAGGTTCTGAGGCTGCCGGCAGTAATGGCCAAGAAGGGAAAGAGAAGAGGGAACGTTATTGCACCTGCAATCGCAGTGGGTCGAAGCCGATGAGGCCTAGATCCATGAAGAAAGTGGCTAAACCGGTCTGAACTAGTTCAACAAAAAACAAAAGAAAAAAGAAATAGAATATAGAAAAGGAAGAAGGAAGGTTAAAATGAAATTTATTTTACTTTTATTAAGTTATTAATTTGTTAAGTGATTATGTGAAATTTTCTAAGTGTGGATATAGGTTGTTTGAAATTGTAGAGAATATACAAGTGGTGATTGAGCTAGATTGAGCATGAGGGAGACTAAATCGCTAGCCTTAAAGTGTTGGGTAAGATATTTATATAAGAGAGAGGTAGTATTACATTGTGTAATTTAGACGATAATCTACTGAATATATGACTATGTGGAATGCTAAAGGAAAATTATTTAAGCGAGTAGTATTGATTTAGTAAATATGTATAATTGTGTGATGTTAGAATATGGTGGAATTTAATCACAATCCTGTTAGTGTAATTGAAAATGATGCAGAAATATGGATATGATTATGACTGAATGTTGAGAATAAATAATGGAATATTCCAAAATATTTGGATAATTGTATGATATTTATTTATTGATTGAGGTGTGTAGGAGGTGCATATTTAAATATGAGATGAGTTATAAATGGACATGATGATTGATCAGCTATAATACTTGAATTGAGATGGAGTATAGGTTTTAGAGATTGTGAAATTTTTTTTATACCTTGATGGATTGAAATAAGTTGAAATGAGAATTGTAGCTATGTTTATTGTATAGAATAGGTGTGATTTTATACACACACACACACACACACACACACACACACACACATGAATATATATGACTAATGTATGGTCTTGATCTTCGTAGTAGTAGTGAGGATATGAAAAATAGAAATAAAAATATGAGTATACATGAATGGAAAGCCTTTATGAATGAAATTATGTATGAACTTGCCATGGGATGAACTTAATTTTTTGTAAGAATCTTGATAATTAAAGAGCATGATGAGATGACTTTTGTGGAAATAGAGAAATGTCGGAAGCACTATTATATCGATATATATATATATATATATATGAATGTAAAATAGGCTATGGTGAACTCTTTGATAAATTAGCATGTATAACCATGTGATGAATTGAATAATGAATTTAAAGTAATGCATTGATTGTGGATTTAAAGAAATATACTGTTGTGGATTTAATGGAATTTAATTGCTTTGAGATGTATCGGGATTTATATTAGGTTCTACATGCATGAGGTCTTAATTATAGAAATGTTATGCTGTCAAAATTTTTATAAAGGATTGATTTGAAAAGTAATTTTTTGGGGAAATAATTATGATTTTTGGAAAGAATGATTGAATGATAGGTTAGAAATGATTTCAATATATTAATTGAACGTACTGATTTGATTTACGCGATTGAACAAGTTTTGAAAATTAAAGATTTAAATGATAAAAGTTATTGTGGTCTTATAGTGATATTAGAAAAGCATGATAGCTTAAGTGAAAATCTTGGAAATCGAAACGATAGTAGTAAAGGCACAATGGTCTACATGACATTGTGAATATGCAATGATTTTTGTAATGACATGATAACCTTATAGTTTGTGGGATTTTGATGTCTTAAAGAATAATCTAATTATGTTATAATGATTTGAGAAAACAATAAATGATATGTGAAATAAGGAGAAAGAGAAGGCATGCTTATGGTACTTTGTGAACTGGATGAGAAATATATATATATATATATATATATATTATGTGAAATAAAGAGAAAGAGAAGGTATGCTTATGGTACTTTGTGAACTGGATGAGAAAAATATATATATATATATATATACACATATACACTTGTGTGATGGTATATATATATATATATATATATATATATATATATATATTTATTCATTTATTACATAAAGCTATTTGCCAATGAGGGCACAATAACCATGTCGTGCATGTGGAAACGAAATGAAGAAACGATATGATAATCATTGAAACATTGGGATGTCCATAAGATAGCTTTGTATTGTAATGAGATGTGGTATCCTTGACATTGCATTTTAGAATTTATGTGTATGCATAAGCAAAAAGCATGTATTTCATGTTTTGAATATTTAGATATGAAACATTGTTTTGAACATGCATATGTTAGAACTTCAAACCATTTGATCAATTTTTGGAAAAGAAAGCATTGGACTTAATGTATTTGCCAAAATAGGTCTTTAAGCAAAGCAGAATTTAGATTTCTTGATTTTTGAAACTTTCAAATTTTAGTATATGTGAAGTGTTTCAAAATTCGACTTCAAAACTTTTGAAATTCAAATTTTAGATTACGGCTAATACTTTAAGTCAATAAAGTACTATGGGCACTTGCTTCACAATTATCATAGACAAGTCTTAGTCGCACCTAATCAATGCAATTGAGATTTTCGAATCTATGGCCATAGATAGCTCCTTAGTCTAGGGACTGCAGTGTGATTAGATAAAGCTTTATCGATGAGTTCGATAGGATTAGACCACAACTCTTTCTAAATTCGATTTTGAATATATGTTTATTTGAATTGTGTTTGAACAACACGAAAGACTTGTTTTTGAACTTGATCTCGTATGCTTTGTGAAAGGCTTGAGTGATGCTAAAGCCTTATTATTAGAACGTGATCAAGTATGATTTACCATTAGTTTCAGATTTGTGTTTTAAGCCCTGTTGTACCATTGATTTTGAACTCAAGACAATAATTCGAGTAATGTTTTGAAACCTTGAATTTCTAACTCAAGACAACAATCCAAGTATTATTTTGAAACTTTGATTTCAAACTCGAGACAATAGTCTGAGTATTGTTTTGAACCATTGATTTTGAACTTGAGACAATAGTCTGAGTATTGTTTTGAAACCTTAAATTTTGAACTCAAGACAACAATTCGAGTATTATTTCAAAACTTTGATTTCTAACTCAAGATAATAGTTTGAGTATTGTTTTGAACCTTTGATTTCAAACTCTGGATGATAGTCTGAGCATTGTTTTGAAACATTTGAATAAGCATGTACTTTTGAATCGAAATTTGAACTGTGAATTTTTTACAGTATACGTGACGTGCATGAGACTGTACATATTTCAAACTATACATGTGATAACCATGAATTTCCTGAAATTTAATATTAATTATATGGAAAATTAAATTTTAAATGCAAATAGATAAATTAAAGTAAATAAATAAATTATTTACAAGACGGAATACAGTTGAGAAATTATATGGAGGAATTTAAATTGGATATAATAAGATCCAAATTAAATAAGAAATAAAATGTTTATTGAGAAGTTTATTTTGGATATTAAGAGATCCAAAATTAGAGAAATAAAAATGAATATATTGATATATTTATATAATTATATTATATAAATATATTTTTTCATAAATACATATATAAAATATATGTATATGATATATATATATTGATATATATTATATGTTGATATATATTATTTTATACTATTACATAAGTATATATGTATATTATTATATATTTTTATATATAAATATATTTATGTATATGTATGAAATATGAATATTATTTCATATTAAAGAGTATTTTGGTCATTTTTGCCAAAAATTGACTGATTTGACAGAGTTAGAATTGACTGATTTGACAGAGTATATGATGGTGTAAGACTGTATTACAAGCAAAATGATCTAATTATAGATCTTATTGGATTTCTCTGTCGAAATCGAACAAGATCTTAAACTGTTGATATCAGTATGAGAAAGGATACCATCAGCACATAGATAATAAGATCCTTGGTTTAAATGTATACTGAGGAGAAAGAAATAAACATTGAAATGACGAAAACGCCCCTATGTTGGACTATGTTTTAAACAATGATAAAACCAAATTGATCTTGAATCCATTGATAGTAATGGAGTTATTAATGGCATAGAGGATGTAATATGAATATAACGATCCTTATTATTGATTCCACTTACACTTAGATTACGAACGCGAATTGTGAGTGACTTAATGAACGGGCTGGGCCTCACGACAAAACCTTGAAGGGGCTAGTGGGCTCACCAAAGAGGACAGTACAGATGTGTAAAGGCGGACGGCGAACGAGCCGAGGCCTTACATGATGCGATCTCATAAGTGTATAATGGAATGTAGTAAGATGATTGGCCCGGTTATTGATTGTAAAGGGCCTGAATTAAGAGTGTATTGACGAGATCTTTATTACGAGATCTTTGGATATGATAAAAAAGTGAAATGAATTACTAAAGATGACTGAGAAAGTGATTAGTACATTTGATGAATCCTAATTAGTACGATTAATTCTAGTTCTATACATTCGTACTGTTTCTGAAGTATAAAACAAATATTTATAGAATCGGAATATTCTGAAATAAATTTTTAAGAATAATGTACTATATGGAACATTGTAAAGTTGGAGAATATGTATAGGAACAGTAAAATGACTGTAAGAGACGAGGAAGATGACAACTAACCTGAGTTTATTAAATGAAAATGATTTTAAAATGAGTCGCAATAATAAATCGGTTAGTTGTAAAATGTGTTGATAACTGTTGTACTGGATACAGCTTACTAGATTGAGATTCATAATGCTGTGAAGTATGAGTAGATAATGAAATTAAGGTGAAGAATAATTCAAAATGATTTGAATATTAAATGGTTCTGCCTTGAAAATATACAATGAAAATGACAGGACATAAGGATGAATTGTTTAAAATGGTACAAGTAAAGTGATTAAAAATTATCGGATGTTATTCCCGATAAATTTTCAGAGTATATAGATTTGAGAAATCGGGTTAATATTAACTCGATTGGTTATATGAAATCTAATTATAAGCTTATATCGAAGAACATAGAAAAAGTCTGAAAGCTTAAGAAAAACAATTCTGAAAAATGTGTGAATAATGAAATTCACTTATACAGGTGTAATTGATGGAAATACAAATAATGTAAATTGAGAATGATGAAGTTATTTGTATAAGGGTAAATGAGAGAAACACAGATGACCTTGATGTGTAGATGAATTAAAATGATGTATTAAATTCTTATTATTAATAAAGTACTTGTGGAGAACAAATATTCATCTATATGAAAATGGACGCTTTAATGATTTAATTAGAGATGTATGAGAAGTTCATACAAGTAATCTCTGTGTAAAGCACCATCAAATGAAAAATTGGAGACTGATGTCCATAAGATAATGATCAGAACTCGACATGAATTTTACGAGTTCCTATTGAGGTTTACAATATTAATGAATACCAAGTGAGGTATATAAGCCTAATGAAAGAGGCATCCATACAAGTATAAAGTGATGAGGTATCAAAATAGTTAAAGATATAAATGGAACATGAGCAGCATTGGTATATAACCCTTTAGACTCCCAAAGACTGTGAATATATGTTAAGATTAGCAAATACGAGATTTGGCTAGACAATGTCTCTTTCTGAGAGTTAGATAATCTCAAATGACAGAGCGACATGGATCTGTCTCTGATTGAAAGATAATGATTGAGATACAAAAGTTACGGGGTTTAGCTTGAAACTATTGCCAGTCTATGGCAGAGCTTATGGGTTAGTTGCTTTATAGATGTGACTGATAATTAAAGAAGTTAAAGTTAATGAATGAATAAGTGTAAAGACGGTAATTAAAATGTTAAAAGAGTTTAACAGTTGAGTACTGTTGGATTATGCCCTTAGAACCATTCATTAGATGATTGACTTTGGCATTTTTTTATGTATCATGACATTTTATTTATTATAGTTCATTATTATATTTGTCTTATAACTGCGTAATGTAATCTTATATGATAATGTCCTTAGAATAGTAATAACACACTATTCTTAAAATATCCCTAGTCAAGTATTATTGTGAACAAGGATAACAATGATACGATAAGACTAGTATGTGGTTGACTGATGACCATTGTCATGGATATAGGATATCAAGTCATCACATAGGTACATGTTATAGAACTATGTACTAGATCGACCCTCCATTAGAACGCTACATGGATTGTTATATGAGTGTTATAAGCGATTCTCATAGTGATGATGGTGTATGTGATCCTTTGACTTGAGATCATTAGAGATCCCAACATAGAGAATTACATACTTTAATACTGCTAGATGTCATTCGTAACAGGATGGAATATAAATGTAGTAATTGGGTATGCCTTGATCTATGTAGAGGGATGTTGAGTGATCAAGATAGGATTTATCCCTCTTATATAACAAGAGTGATGTCTTGGGCCCTTTGATAGAGTGAGACTAAGAAATGCATGGCCGTGCTCGAATAAGTCAATATGAGATATTGATTTTATTTGATTAATTAGTTTACTCAGGAATCAAGAAACGCTGATTAGACTATACAAGTGTGACACATTCCATGACTTGTGTCTAATCAAAACATCAAAGGATAAAGGGATTAGACTACACGGTAACATCTATCACGAGTAAGGTTATGTCGAGTCATTGACATTCTCGTTACATGGGTAGCAATGATGTGTTGCTAGATACTGCTCATTGCCTGTGACAATTTTGTCATTGCCATTGTTTTGAGAACCTATTGGGTCGCACACTAAGAACGGATCAATGAGGAGCTTAATTAATCCTATTCTGAATTGGATTAAGGATATAACTAATCCTATTCTGAATTGGATTAAGGATATAACTAATCCTATTCTAAGTAGGATTAGAGTTCTATTTGACAGTAAATTTTAGGGTAAAATTTGCTGCCTATAAAAGGATGTTTTCTTTTAATCGAAGCTAGCAATTCGATTATAAAAAAAATAAAAACGCTCTTTAAGGCTTTTGATCGTGAGACGTTCAAGAGTCGTGAGATTCGTTCGTGTAGATACCATAGAGGCAGGAACGAAAAGTTGTTGCTTGTGACTTGACCAACGACAGAAAATCAGAGAAAACGTTAGGTAAAATCTCGAAAACCTAATCAGGCAACTCTCCGAATCAATCCTGGTGGAGGCCGAATGATTTAAATTCCACTGCGTGTTTGTTTCGGTTTCCTTTAAGTAATATACCACTGAAGAAAAGCCAACTGAAATGATGAGAATGAAAAGATGAAAATGTAATAAGAAGATAAGTACATGATGATGAGAGACCACGAATATGAAGAGGTTCCCAATTTTAAGACTAAAAGTGGCCTCTTTTGAGTATCACGTGATTATGGCTAGATGAAAGATCAAGCCAAACTTGAAAGATGAAATTTAAACAATACTCAAAGGAGTAAATGAATGTTTTACATTTTTACTGCCAGTAATGTAAATGGAAAAATGATATATACATATACCCATACCTTAAAATTGTGAAATGGTATGGATAACATGGTGACAAGATTGATGATTTTATTTGTCACATATGGAATCTAAATTAAGAAAAGATTTCATGCTTAGGTATATTCTAAAACCTAAGTGATATCGAGTATACCAAAAGAATAGGAGATGTAGTAAGAATACTACATGGAAAAGAGATAATTAACAGTAAAGTATGCAATGAGATGCAGCCTTGATGAAATAAATGTGAAAATGAATATTGGGAATAATAATGAAGAGTCTAGAAGAAATATGATGTTATGGAAGTGATTATAGACTGATTGTCTAATGTTAGTCACTTATCCATTTTCAGACTTCTAAATTTCTCTAATGCCATAGTCGAGGTATGAGTATGAAACGATGAGAAAGTATGTGAAGTTCCAGGGAGCATTACATGAGATGGGAATCTCTGAGTTGCCATATGCTTATGAGAAATATAAAAAGTCTTTGAGATTTACAAGTTTACTGATAGCACCGCTCCGTACTAATGTAAATATCTGAGCATAGTATGGAAACGCTCGAAGATATGTTGAGAGAGCGTGTGCATGAGATTTGAAAGCTACTGGGACAATTACATACTATTGATTAAATCGGTAAACAACAGTTAACAAACTACGTCGACTTGGCATCAAATGAGGAAACGAATGATGAACAATATAAATCACATATTGTATGAGAAAGACTGGAAATGAATAACTCTCAAATTGATAAAGAAATTCTTAGGGAGTATAAATATATGATGAAAAATGATATGTAATGATATAAGAGGTGATTCCGATGTGAAGTTATACTGGCAGTATTACTTAAAAGATGATTGAGAGGACAAGAATGATAAGTATACATGATGCTACCACCTTTTAATTTAAGTTAAATTCGAAAGACCAAATTTCTTAAGGTGGGGAGAATGTGATAACCGTGAATTTCCTGAAATTTAATATTAATTATATGGAAAATTAAATTTTAAATGCAAATAGATAAATTAAAGTAAATAAATAAATTATTTACAAGACGGAATACGTTTGAGAAATTATATGGAGGAATTTAAATTGGATGTAATAAGATCCAAATTAAATAAGAAATAAAAATGTTTATTGAGAAGTTTATTTTGGTTATTAAGAGATCCAAAATTAAAGAAATAAAAATGAATATATTGATATCTTTATATAATTATATTATATAAATATATTTTTTCATAAATACATATATAAAATATATGTATATGATATATATTGATATATATTATATGTTGATATATATATATATGTATATATTATTTTATACTATTACATAAGTATATATGTATATTATTATATATTTATATATATAAATATATTTATGTATATGTATGAAATATGAATATTATTTCATATTAAAGAGTATAAAATATAATATATATACATATATATATATCTTAGTACAAAATATGTATTTAAATACATATAATTTAAATTGTATATTAGTATATAATTATAATTATTTATATAATAATAATAATAATAATAATAATTATAAAAAAAACTGAAAGGGATCGGGATATAACCCGATCTCGTTTCTTTTCTGTTACAAACAGAGAAGAAACACCCCCAACAGCCTACCACTGTTGGCGGTGAGAAGAGAGAGGAGGGGGGAAACGAGGACATCGTCGACAAGAGAGGAAGAGAGAAAGTTGGTCGGCGACGGAAAAAGGAAAAATTGAAGGAGAAATTGGCGGAAGCCGAGAAGAAAAAAAAAGGGAAAAATAGGAAAGTGGCAGTGCCGGCCAATTCGGCCACCGCCACTATAACCACACCATCAGCGGAGGAAAAGGAAAAGGTAGGAGGCTACCGATGAGAAGAAAAACGACGGAGGAAGGAGGAATAAAATGGAGAAAGGCCAAACCCATTCCGGCCAGATCTACCACCATGCCGCCGATTTGGGTTGAACGGAGACCAGCCACAGCTTCGCCGTGATGTTCACCAGCTGTAGGAAGGCCGAACGTTAGGGAACTGGCCACCGGAGAAGAACCGATGATGAAGGGCTGAAAACAGTTTGAACTGAAAAGGAAGAAAAAGAAAAAGAAAAGAAAAGAAAAAGGAAGAAAGAAAACGAAAAGGAAAAGAGTAAAAGAAGGAGAAAAGGAAGAAAAAGAAGGAAAGAGAAAATTTTCGAAAATTCTCGGTAGGAATTTACGAGAAATTTATAATTATTAATTTATTTAAAAATTATGAAAAAATTCTAAATTTTAGAATTTTAATTCCAGAAATCATTCTCGGTGAACAAGATGATGGAATCGGAAGAGATGGATTACGAGTGCGACCTTTGAGAGGAAATCGTCCACTCGGAAAAGGTAAGGGAGGCATGTGTAGCCTGTAAGGATATTCAGTATGCATGTTTTAAATATGCATTATTTTATGAAATATTGTGGAAATTAGTTGGTTGGAAAATTGTGGAGATCTATCAGCTGTGAATTATAAACTGTCTTTTCTGTGCAGGCAGGCTAGTCAATCGGTACTTGTTATGCTGCCGAAAAATCTTAGAAAATTACGAAAAATCGTAATAAATGATTTTATTTCACAAGAAATGATTTTCAACCACGAAAATCGAGAAATTGATTATTTTTTATAAAACATGAATATATTGAATTCTATTTTTAAAATATTCATGTTTTCGATATTAATGATAATGTGATCACCGAAATTCTCCCGATAGGTGAACTACACATGATAGGAAATGGAAAATGAAAAAATACAAAGTGAATATTTTATTAATATTTCTTTAAATATTCACTTAATTTCTTATATAATCTTTATGGTTTTAATTATAGAAATAATTATTGTTATAATTTCCATAAAGGTTAATTAAAGATGAAAAACAGTATTTTGAGATTAGAAGGTCTCTACATGTGTTCATAGAGGAAAACATGGTGACGGGATTGTTGGATTTAGAAAATAAATATTTTATTTTTCCATAAATCATAAAAATAATTGATTCGAATTCCGATAACTTTGAAAACCATGTTTTGGATAGAAAGCACTGAAAAGTGTGCATATATGTTTTACGGTGAAAAAGAAACAGTCATGAGATTTTTTTTACAATGTGATTAATTAATTAACTATTTTCATTGTATGGAAAATATGATTTATGCCTTTATGAAATATTTTGAAAATTTTTATTTATTTTATTTATTTCATAAAGGTGAGGATATATATATGTGAGCCTTATGGATAATTATGAAATATTTCAAATTACTGTGTTTAAAATCCATAAAGGCTATGGTACGGTTTTATACTGTTTTGAAACTTAGGCCTCGAGTTTCATGCATCATACTATTACTGTTACTGTCACATGGCTGATTGACCAGCTAGTCATCAGCGTCCCGGATTGTCACTTAGCAAGTGTACATCGAGGACATATTATAGATCATGGCCATAGATTTCAGTACTGATACTGTGTCCCTTAGTGGACGAAGATAGCATGATTTAATTGTAGGGTGATGCCTAGTCTCACTTACTGATTATTGTTTACTGAAAGGATTTACTAAATCCTGTTTACTGTACTATATTGTTTACTGTAATGAACTATTATACTGTTTACTGAGCAAAATCGTACCAAAACACTGTTTTACTGAACTGTACTGTTACTGTTGACTGTTTACTGAAATGGTAGCCACTGATTACTGTTTTACTAAATTGAGAGCTACCATTTACTGTTTACCGAACTAAAAACTACCATATACTGTTTACTGAATTGGTAGCTACTATTTACTGTTTACTAACTAAACCGTATCAAGATACTGTTTTAATGATCTGCAAGATACTGTTTTACCGAATGGTATTGTACTGAATATTACTGTTTTACTGAACTGTAAGATACAGTTACTGAACTAAAGAGAAATTAATGCTTATTCAAAAAGAATAACATGAAAATTATTTCTAAGATAGAAATAATTGCAGAATTGTTTATCCAATGATTTGGATATTTACAAACCACTATACTGTCACGTATTTTAAACTGTACGAAAGGGATATAATAAAATGGTTTATACCATTTTTATAATTATGAGAAAAGAGAAGGAAATTGTGTTAAAATAAAACATTTTATAAAGTACTCTTTACAGTTGCTTTTAGGTTCTGGGACAAGACAGGTATTTCAAAATACCTGCCTTACTCCATCCGGATCCCTAGCCGACTGTAGTATCCTTCCTACATGTGAGCCTAGAACACTTCTAGGAAAATTTAAGGAAAGTGAAAAAGTTTTTCAGCATATAGGTAGTTGAATATCAAGAGTTGCATATAACTCTCTTACTGAGCTGTGGTTTGCTTACCCCTTAATTTTAACATTTCAGATTTTCGAGGACTGAGAATCTAACATATGAGGATTTCGACTGCGCATTTAGAGACACTGCGACAACTCTAATTAATCACGAAAGGTACGATCATTTTTTTCGTATTTAGACTTATCTACAGTACTACTTTTTTGTAAATTAAGATAGGGGATGTAAATGATAATTACTTTTTAAATGTAACAGTTTAATGAATATGAAAAGTCAAGTATCACAGACAGCCCAACCATCAAAATTATGTAAAAATATGTGTATTACTGGGTTACTAGACTGTAACAATACATGTGAAATGATTTTAGACTATGCATACTTTTATACATGATTGTATACTGTGCTTGACATGATTTGAACAGTAAGCTAGCACGTGATTTTATACCGAAAGCCACAAATTTGAAACTGCATAAAAGGTTTGAAAATATCATGCGCATGCGGTATTAGATTGATATTGAGTTAGATGATTGATATTGAATAAAATGATTGTTATTGTGGATTGATATGGATAGGTAATAAGTATATTATTTAACATTTTATTGACAAATGCGAGGAATAGGGATAACGAGGTATTTCAAAAGTACTCTTCCATTCATACCCCAAAACCCTAGCACACTTAGGTTCTCTAGATCATGATATCGATATTAAGTACAATGTCTATGACTGGAATATATTATAAGGATTTATATTTGCAGGTTTCATGCATTGCATTTAGGACAATATGATTCTACTTCTGCACTTGTATGAGTATCTTACTAAGTCGTGGTTTACTCACTCTTTTCTAACAACCTCGTAGATCATACTAGCTAGACTCCACACTCGAAGTTTTTATGCGAGGCCTTGAGGATGGTATCTACTAGCAATATTTGTCTAAGTCTTCCGAACATTGTTTTTGTTCCTTTTGAGGTATACGAGACTTATGTATCATTTTAGATATCATGTATGACATTTTAAGTACACAGTACATGCTTATTGAAAATATTTTGGGATGTAACTTAGGGTCACTCTAGATTATTATAGACTAGTATGATTATCGAGTGTGATCTGGGATATACTTGTGGTATGATAACTATAAACTTTATGGAATGTGAATATGTTAATTGATAATTCTGAGAATATGTATAACGCATTATAATATAAACTATGGATTGTGGAGTTGAAATATGATATTGAAAATATATATATTTGTAGGTTAATCAACAAGGGAAAATTGATTATATATAAGTGGAGGTTTTCGATCTTTTTCTTTTGCTAGGTTAATCTTGAAATTAAAATATTGAAAAAGTAATTTGATTTGCTTTGGGAATTAATAACTTTAGTATTGATAAGTTAAATCGAATTGAAAAAGGTGATAATTGTTTAGTGGTGACACTAACACCAAATACAAACCTTAAATTGAAAAAGAAAAATTTAATTTGTAAATTTAGGTAAATGGAATAAGTGTTAGTATTAAGTGTACGTCATGGCTTTTGGATCGGGACATTGTCAGCCTAATTCTTGCTAAGATTCACTACCCCTTCACTCCTCTCTCGACTTAAACACAGTATTCAGTTGTTTACACTGAGAGAACAAGCTGTTGGAATGCTACATGAAACACTTACATTAGTGGGGGTATGTGAAGACAAATGGGCGTCTTCAAGAAGCCAATTTGGGATATAATTATAATATATATATAAAATATATTATATAATATGTAATATATACATTAAACATAGGCATATAGTTGTATTGTTATATGTTTTATTTGTTTTTTTTTGTGTGTGTGTGTGTATATATATATATATATATATATATGTATGTATGTGTTAATAATATAATGTATATTTTGTTATGTGCAACATTTGTTTTATTTCCTTAGTTTTAGTTAATCACATTTACTAACACACACACACACACACATATATATATATATATATATATCTTGTATGTTGAAATCGCTTTGGAATTATATTTTCAATTGATTCCTTAGTCTCCTTTAATTAAATCATGTTAATAATAACTATTTATCTAATATGGATAAATGACAGCTTATAATTTAATTGAAATACTATACATTCAGTATAGTATTAAAATTAACCATAAAATTTTAATATAACTAAATTAATTTAATTTATGTAACTAAAATCAATTCATCATTAAAGTGTCATTTACTAAGTCTTAATTAAGTGTTTTAAGGTTTGACCACATTTTAAGGATTGACCAAGTAATTCTTACCTTAGGGGTTTGTGTCGAGAGGCTTGGTCATTTGCTTGTCTGCTTGTTCAAGTCCTTACGCCATTTTTTAACTTATTATTATTATTATTGGACTACTGAATGTTTATCGATAATAAATTAAATAATTAAATTAATTAAGGTTGAGAAAATATCGGTTATCATACTGTTAAAGACAATAACCTTATATTGGGGATCTGTCCTTTGATAAAATCATTAATGAGATATAAGAGATAGATTATAATGTTCTTACTGTTGTAGTCTTTAAATGTACTGGGTAAATAGCAATATTATAAATCAAGATGAATTAAGTTTCGCCCTAGTTGATCTCTCAAGAATTGGATATAAATCTGACTTTCTTCATTTTGACTGATCATGCAAAACAAGTGTTTTATGTTGAATATCCAAGTGATGCGCAATGGTTAGTTGTTGCCTCTATAAAAAGGTTAAGAATTAATTTAATGATGACATCGAAGACATTGTGATTGAACATCATTCCATTACAAAATCGCTATCAACAATTGATCTATTTGATTTTGATAATGAATAGGAGTCTAATTATATGAGGGATGATTGTGAAGGAACTTGGGTTTAGAGTTTCCATTTTAAAGTTTTTGTCAGCTCATGTTATGTGTTGTTGATTGTTTTGTATAAAATTACAACATTAATTTTGTGTCAGTTAATTCAAATAATTTTATTTTTAATGGGATATGACATTTATATATTTTTACAAGAAGTGTCTTTTGTTTCCTAAATAGTAGACTAATATCATATACTTTAACTTTGTTAAACAAAATCATATACAATAAATACTAAAGACTACGACTTTGAGAAACAACATAGTCTAATTTACTCACAGAGGCTACATTTTAAGATGTTGTGAGAACCACACTTTCCCCATACCCAATATAAGTTAAAAAGTGTAAAAATCAAAGCGAGAGTTGATTGCTAAGATTTTTAAATAAAAGATTTGTTCAATAAAGAGCGGGGAAGAACTCAAGGTGGGCCCCATAAGGATTTTTACTATCTAGATCGAAATGAGATCTTAAAGTAATGATATTTGAAGTGAAATGCTGAGATAGTAAGAATTTGCATCTCAAAATTCCCACATTTGCGTATGTTTTGAAAAGAGTGCAACAATTTCAAAATAACGATTACGCCCATAGGCCGGAGAAACTTTCAAAAATAACGATCAATCTAAATTGATTTATGACTAACTAACAGTTATAGGTAAATCCTTGTGTGAAGAAGTCTCATGCTATTCCAACTCTAGATTGAATCACACGAAAACGTTGAAAATTACACGAATAAGTAATCAAGTGTATTTTGGTAATTGCACTAATTCAACAGTCAAACCTTGATAAAGGTCAATGTTTTGACTAAATTATGTCAAATAGTTATAATTGGCATTAAAATAGAAATAGTTTGAAATTATATTGAATATTTAATCGAATATTAAAGTAGTTGGGACGTAACGAAAATTTTTTAATTATTAAAAGGTGAAATGGTAATTTGGCTTAACAAATATTATTTAATCACAAAAAATCTCATGTTCTTCATATTATGTTCGCCACCTTTTTTAAAGGAGAGAGAAAGCTTGGTTTTAGAGAGAGAAAGTCATAAACCTTAGTGTACAAGTCCTAAATTGAAAAACACCTTATATGGAAGTTGTTCTACTCGATGATCTCTACCATATTCCTTGAAATGAACCATGGGAATGCTTATTTGATGGGTGATATCTTCCCTTGAAGTTTTGACCAAGAGAAAGAGGTGACAGAAAGCTTAAACTTTTGTGTTTTAATGGCTTATTGCTATGCGTTTAAGGTGTTTAAGCATGTATTTAAGCTTAAATTGGAGCAAAACCCAAGGAATATACCCCTTGTAGTTTCAACCAACATAGATTTATAGTGTAATCATCGTGAATTTGATAGATTAATGGTCCTAGAACACTATATAAATTAATACAAGATACCTGGTGAAGTCAGAACTGAAAAAGGAGCTGTTTTGACTATACTTACAGTTTGGCATCTAGTATGAAGTAGACTGGATTTGCTGTTGTATTAGAAAATATGGAAGAGCTTAGAGTCTAGAATATTCTTTGTAAAAAGAATATTGAAATTTGACATTGTTTTGCAACTTCGAAGTAAGTAGCGTTAAGGAAAACAATAAGCGATTATTTGCTTGCTTAGTTACAATTGCTTACGGGAGTTGATAGTATACTGCACTATGATTGGAATAGGTAAGGGACATATATATAAGACATAGGGATACTATGACTGCATTGATATGATTGATTGATTGAAATTCTGCATGATTGAACTATGAAACTTTATAGAGTTCGATTGCTTGAACTGAGTGATTTGAAACTAATTGATTGAACCGAATGATTTGAACTGATTGCCTGAACAAAGTGATAGATATTGTGATTGATTGACATTGAGAAATTGGAATCGAGGCTTTTAAACTATGTTTTAAGTACATGAGGGTTAGGATAAATAGTACCATTATGCTACCAAAATTTCGTAAAACAATCTTAAAAACCTTAAACTGTTAATAAAGAACTTTGTCATTGATTTTATAGAATTATGGACTGATTGAAGGTACATTTAATTTAACATTGTTAAATGTGAAGTGTTTTCCAACTGGGTACTGTAATATACTATTGAAAATTTTAAACGTCTGACTGAAATAAATGTTTTAAATCATTTTAGATTGACTAACTTTGTTTTACTGAAAATTCTAACTGTTTAACTAAAGTTAATGTTTTTAGTGTCAAACTGAAGTAAATGTTTTGAAAGTTTTGAATTAACTGGTATGGCTTTACTGAAAGCGTCTATTTTTTTACTAACGTTAATGATTTAAATGTTTTGAATTTAATTGAACGTTTTGAATAAAATGTTTTGATTTTCGAACTGTCATCATCATCATCATCAGAGCTTTTATCCCAAGAGATTAGGGTAGGCTATATAAACCAATATCTGAATTCATGTTAGATTGTCCATATGTATTCTCCTCCTCCATAGATTCCTATCTAAGGCCATTTGCTCATCTAACTCTAAAACCTCCATATCTTTTCAAACTACTTCCTTCCAAGTCTTTTTCCGTCTTCCTCTAGTCTTAACCCTTATCTCAACATCCATAGCCTCTATTCTCCTAACCGGAGCATCTACAAGTCTACGTCTTACGTGTCCAAACCAACATAAATGATTTTCACACATCTTATCTTTGATAGGTACCACTCCAACAATCTTACGAATATCTTCATTTCTCATTCTATCCTTTCTTGTATATCCACTTATCCACCACAACATTCGCATTTATGTTACATTCATCTTTTGCGTATGTAGCCTCTTAGTCACCCAACTTTCACTACCATATAATAATGTTGGTCTAACAATTGTCTTATAAAACTTGCATTTCAACCATATAGAAATTCCTTTATCGCACAACACACCTATAGCACTTCTCCACTTACTCCATCCAGCTTGGATCCTATAGGTCACATCACCATTAATCTCTCCATCCATCTATACTATCGATCCCAGATATCAAAAATGGTCCTACTTAGGTATCGCCACCTCATCTAATGTCACTACATTATGCTCTTCCACTCGGTTAGAACTGAATTTACACTCCATGTATTCAGTCTTCACTCTGCTTAGTTTAAATCCTTTTGATTCCAACGTTTGTCTCCATAATTCCAACTTTGCATTGATCTCCGCTCTAGTTTTCGCACATAGGACAATATCATCTGCAAACATCATACACCAAGGCATCTTATCCTGGATGGATTTTGTCAGTTCGTCCATAACTACCACAAACAAGAATGGACTCAACATTGACCCTTGGTGTAATCCCACTGTGATAGAAAACTCACTTGTTTGCTCTCCACCTGTCCTCAATTGTGTCCTTACATCTCCATACATGTCCTTAATTAATTCAATATATTTCAAAGGAACTATTTTCTTCATTAAGGACCACCATAGTTCCTCCATAGACACTTTATCATATGCTTTCTCCAAATATATAAAGACCATACGGAGATCTTTACCCAGTACTTGAGAGCGCTCTATAAGTTGTTTGAGCAAATATATTGCCTCCATAATTGATCGACCCAGTATAAAACCAAATTGATTCTCCAATATCTCTACATTCTTTCTTAATCTCTGTTCTATCACTCTCTCCCATACTTTCATCGTGTGACTCATCAATTTTATGCCTCGATAGTTGGCGCAACTTTGAATATCTCCCTTGTTCTTATATAGAGGTATCTGGACACTCTTCCTCCATTCCTCCGACATTTTGTTAGTGCACCAAATCTTATTAAACAGATTTGTCAACCACCTAACTCCTACATCTCCAAGGCATTTGCAAACTTCAATTGGAATGTCATCAAGTCTAACAGCTTTTCCATTCTTTATCATCTTTAGTGCCTCTTTTACCTCTATCTATTTGATTCTACGTATAAAGCACCGATTTAACCTTGAGAGGCGCGGAGATATTATCCAAAACTTTATTTTGTCCATCATCATATAATTTATGAAACGCCATTTGTCCTTAATGTCATTGTCTTTAACGAGAGTTCTTTGATGCTTATCCTCAATACATTTCACAACTCCTAGGTCGTGACTCCTCCTTTCTCCTGCTCATGCCAATTTGTATATCTTTTTCTCTCCTTCCTTTGTGTTTAACTCGTTGTAAATCTCTTTTGCAACCTTCATCTTAGCTTCTGCCATAGCTTAATTTGCCTCCTTTTTAGCTAACTTATATTCTATAAAACTCTCTTTTGTATTATTCTTCTTTAAAGTCTTGTAACATTCTTGCTTAGTCTTTATAGCGTCTTTTACTGCTGCAATCTACTATGTTGTGTCTTTTCCAGTTGACACTCTTCCGTTTGATACTCCTAATGTCTCTTTGCCCACCTGCTGAATGCATTTTTCCATCTTATTCCACATTACATTTGGGTTCTTTTTTGTTGTTCAATACTCTTTTTGAATCCAACTATCTCTACATGTTGTATGATAATCTTCTTTTAGCTTTCACCATCGAATCCTTTCAATTCCATTTTGTTGGTTCCTTCGATGTCGTGTATGACAGTCTATGTTGCGTGGTAACACTCTCACCTGGGATAACCATACAATCTAAACATCTATGTCTATTCCTACTCTTAGTTAAAAAAAAATCTATCTAACTTGCTCTTAATCCACTTCTAAAGGTTATAAGATGATAATCTCTCTTCCTAAACAATGTGTTTACTAGGATTAGGTCATAAGATAAAGCAAAATCTAAGATAGCATCCCTACCTCATTTCTTACACCATAACTAAAACCCCCATGTATGCTTTCAAAACCCTCTCTACTTGTACCTACATGTCCATTAAAGTCGTTGCCAATAAAAAGTTTTTCTCCTAAAGGCACTTCTTGTACTAATCTAAATCCTCCCAAAACTGTCATTTACTAACCTCATCAAGTCCTAACTGGGGTGTATACATGCTAATGACATTCAACACCTTTTCTCTAAGAACTAGCTTAACCAAAATAATACATCCCCTTATCTCCTAATCTGTACAACATCCTTATGGTACTCTTTACGTATAATGATACCTACTCCATTTTGGTCTCTATCTTTCCTTGTGTACCCAAGCATGTATTGCCAAGGTGCTATCTCCCTAGCCTTTTCCCCAACCCATTTGGTCTCTTGAAGACACAAGATGTTGACCCTCTCCTACTCATAACCTCACAAACCTTAACTAACTTACCACTAAGGATACCTATATTCCAATATCCTAACCTAAGCTTATGGTTATGGTTATGGTTATGGACTAACTTCTTTACCACCCCCGTCCATTATGGTGTGTGAACGTTTGCCTATTTAACACCACATCTAGGCGTCGATGTGGTACGTTGCTTCCGGGCGACGGCCTAGCAACCCTTGCCCACTTTTCACTACACCCGGGCTCTGATGCAATGCGTCGCTGAGTAGGGGACGCCCCAACGATATTCTGATATTGATTTTTGAACTGTATGATTTTAAAATGAAACTTGGTTCTCAAAAATTTATATTTTGATTTCTGAGGTGGCAAATCCTTAGCTAATCTAGGCACTCTAAGGCCTTGATAATTGAATGTGCATTTATATTACTGTAGTATGCTTTGAAAATATAAAGTATGATTTTATAGCTTTCATGGGAACCGAGTAAATGTTTGAAACTGTTGGCTCCTGTATCATGCTTATTGTCTACACTGTACTATCTTGTTTGCTGTTAGACCTTAAGCAAGTCTACAGCCACCTCTGTATCGCTTACTCAGTGGTATTGTGGGGTATAATGTTAGCTGTTGACCATGAGTAAGTCTTCAGTGGTCCTCAAGATTGTCATTAGCTTTGTGACATTGGATGGACATCACTATGATTGTTTATTGAATTGTTTACTATTTACTAAGTTGTTTACTGAACTAATTTTTGAATTGTTTATTAAATTGTCACAATATTGTTTTACTGAATTGTTTCCTAAACTATATAGAACCATTTATTGAATTGTTTATTGAACTAATTTTTGAACTATTTTAGTACTGTATACTGAACTGTTTATTGATTATTCTAAACTGTTTTCTAAACCGTTACTGACTGTCTAATGAATTGTCTACTGAATTGTTATTGAACAGTTTACTATCTATTTATTGAATTGATCACAGAATTGTTTATTGAGTCTTTACCAAACGTTTACTGATTGCCTGAATTGCTTATTAAACCGTTTATCGGTTTCCTATTGAATTGTTTTACTGAATTGTTTACTAACTGCATACTGAATTATTTTACTAAATTGCTTACTGAAATGTTTCCTAACTGTCTGAATTGTTTACTGAATCGTCTACTAACTCTTTACCGATCTGTTTACCGAATTGTTCACTGATAACTTTTTGAAATGTTTACTGAGTGATTTATTAAAATTAATTTCTATACTATTTATTGAATCGTTTAAGAGCTGATTTACTGAACTAATTATTAAACTGTTTATTGAATCATTTACTGATTGGCTTACTAAAATAACCATTGTATTGTTTATTAAACTGTTTACTAAATGATTTATCAAAAGTTTCACTAAACTATTTACCGAATGATTTACTAAACGTTTTACTGAACTGATTACTGAATGAGTTACTAAACGTTTTACTGAGTAAATTACTGAGTTTTTTTATTGAAGTGTTTATTGAATGATTTACTGACTGTCTTATTAAACTATTTATTGAGTGCTTATTGAATGTATACACGTATATATCATTGTTTTCTGCCAATATTAAATTATAAATGACTTGATAACGACTATTTACTGTATAGTATTGCCACTGAAGGATTGAAATGTTTTAATATTGAGTTGATACGCACAAATTCCTTCTCTGTAATGTTTTCATAAATTTCCCATTGTCGGACTTAGGGACTAGGATAAGTGAGGTGCTCTAAAGCATCTTTTCGTAGTCAACCTGTTACTCCTAACTGATTATAGTACCCTTTCTGATAGAGTGCCCAAACACTGTTTTGATACTGACTGGAAGTTATGAACATGTTTTCGATAAAAGCATATAGGTATGCATAGTATTAGTTCTTTTATATATATTTCTTGCTGAGAGCAAGCTCACCCCCTTCTACCTTACAAGTATAATTGTATGGTTGCTTTATTGTATTAAGACATTTATTATACAGTACTTTAGTGTGTAAAGGGATGTAAACATAAAGAATCTGATGTCAAAGGTAGTAGTTGATATTAGATATTTGTGCAGTTGAGATGGGATTGTAAATACAAGTTCTTCATATTGTAACTGACTGTACTGGGACCAATTTGAGTAGTTAGACATTATTTTAGCTAAGTAAATTTTAGCTTATTGTATGAGTTCGGACACTGAGCACTGAGCACAGTCCAACCGATTGAGTGAAAAAGAAAAAAGTTGTTTTCGATTTCGAAAATCAAAGCGTGACAGATGTAGCGTAGTCTAAAATCATAATAAATATTTCTAAAAAATAGAACAGAGATATCATTAACTACAACAAATTTGACAATTTGTGACGATTTTTGAATGACGCATAATCTTTCGTTACAGAAAGCATATCATATGTGACGAATATTATAATTTATCATGATTCTCTATAGCTTTGATATTTTATATGACACTATATAAACTCGTCACTTGATGGCGTCACTAAATATTTGGTACCAAATTTTAATGCCAAATATATTTGGTGGAAAATTTTTTTTTTATGCTTTTTAAGCTTTTTGTGACATTTGTGTTTCATCATAAAGTGAACAAGTAAATTGTGACTAATTTTTTAAGTGATGCATAACTTTTTGGCATATAAGAATAAGTTTTAATATTATTTCAATTGAGGAGATATTAATAGTATTGAATAAATATTTTAAAAAATTTTAAAATTTTAATAAATATCAATAAAGTTAAATACAAAATTGTTGAATATACATTAAGGTTTTATATGGTAACCATCATTTTTTAATATTTTTTAAATATTGTTTTGCACATATATTATAGCCAACTTAGCAAACTGAAGTTTCAGTCTTATTAAACCTTCGCCCTTATGTATTGTTTATTCCTTTCAAAATTGAAAATTTTCAAAAACTCTTACAAACCTCTTTCGATGTCAAGATAACCATTTTAAACAGTTTTATCTGTTGGTTATCAAAATTCCCTTTTTTGATTTATTGGTTTAATTTATACTATTTTTTAGTTTTAGGGTTTGATAAAAAATATTAGTTTGTTTACTTTGTCCATTTTTTGTAGATTATTTGAAGAAGATGTTTACTTGTAGATCATTAGGTGCTTTGCCAAGTAACCTCATCTGGTTTTTGTTGTCGAGAAAATCTTCATGTTTCCTCTCTAGGTTTTTATCAAAACCCCAATTTTTGTTTTCTAGGTTTAATTTATGCTATTTTTTAGTTGTAAAGTTTAATAAAAATATACTTTTATTTACTTTGTCACCTTTTTGTAGATTATTTGAAGAATATTTTCATTTACAAGTCATTTGGTACTTGCTTGCAAACCTAATATGGTTCTTATGTCGAGAAAACCCTTCCAAATTGTTTTCTCATTAGGTTTGTATCAAAACTCTATCTGATTTCTAGTGTTTAACTTTTTCTATTTTTAGTTTTAGGGTTTAATAAAAAAATTATTTTAAACACTTTTTCATTTGCTTTGTAGATTATTTCAAAAATATTTTCGATTGGTTGTTATCTTATAAACTAGTATGGTGGTACCAGCCAAACTATTATTTTAGAGGTTAGGTTTCGTTCTCTAACTTTATTTCCTTTTCATATGCTATGTTTATGTGATTTTACTATATTGTTCTGATATAATAAGTTCGAAAATTTTTTCTTAATTGTTTCTGAACTTCTTTTTTCTTTTTTATAACTTTGCACATTTATATATCTATAAATATATATATATATATATATATAAATATATATTGTGTTAAAACGATGCAAGCTAGGATATTAATAGTTGCTCACCTCAATTATTTGCAGGAGTTCTTGACCATTAGAGGTTCAAGCTAGATTTCTAGCTAAGATGTTAAAAGACGCCGACTAACCTATCAATCCAAGCATGTATAAAGCCAATTTTCATGCCCAATCCCTTAAACGATTCTCCTCCTGGTCCTAAGTCAGAAAACCTGTGGTCAGAGGTTGTAAGCTTAACAACTCTAATGGTGTCATTAATGATCTCAGAAATAACTCACAAAACCAATTAAGAGAGTTCTACTATAGATTTGGTTGCTGGTAATGAAATTTAAGGTGAATATTGAAGTGTTATATCCAAGTCTTGAAGAAAATTGTTGTTTGTTGTGATTTTTGTAATAGCATTAGTTTACGATAACATAATCTATTAATATAATATATCAAATTATTTTTATATAAATCAAAATTGATATAATATATCATTTATTTAAGAAATACAATTATAAATGGTTTTTTGCAAAACAAAAACACATTATTTAATTAAAATAACCACGGTTATAATTTTGAAATGTTGTCTATCCTTATAAAAATCATGTTTTTAAATTGAAAAACGTAGTTTAACTAATAAAAGAAATGACTATAGTTTTTTGTTAATTGTAGTTTAATAATTGATAATATTCAAGATAATAACCGTAGTCTAATATCATATATTAGATTGCACTCAAAGATACCATTGCCTATGATAAATGAGAAAAGACTACGTTAGAATAGGTTATGATTAGAAAAATGTAGTCTTTGTTATGACTATGATTTTTAAACGTAGTATGTGAGCTTTTTTTTTCTAGTAGCGATCCTTGATAAAAATTATCTTAATTTAATATTTTAAAAATAATTCCTATTTTTATTATAACAAATTTTTTATTTTCCTTCACAAAATTTTTATTTTTTAATTTAAAAGGGTTAAATTTTATTTTTTATATGTTTTGAGTAAATGAGAACTTTTTGTATTGAAGATTATACTAAATATCCCAACACTTTTGATAACATTTAGAATAGTTTTTTATCTAGGTATTTCTTAGGAATCGTTGCTTTCAACATTCATAAAATCCCATAATAAAAGATTCACAGTCATTCTTGTAATTAGGATAGATACATATGAAGCAAACCATGTTCTGAGAACTGCTATTTCTTTGCATATTAAGTTAATACTTATTGAACTGTATTTGATAATCGAATCATAACCTTGTGGTTTCTAGTGTACTGAGGCGAACTCTCGTATGAGTAGGAATGCGGGTCCCATAGGAGTGCACACCCACTCAGATATCTCCAAATCATCATATATTGATAATATATGGTCTCAGTAAGAGATTTGAACTTGTTTACTTAATATTACGACTTATCTCATAATTTATGCAACAAATCAAAAAATGACCATTTTGTTCATAGGTTACTAGACCAAGTGCTCAAAAGGAACACTGTAAATTAACTATAGGGGTCCAAATGAGTAATGCCAAACCCTCAAGGTGTTATGTCAGGCCCCATATCAAAAATTATAAAGATAAAACCAAAAAAGACCAAAATAAGTAAAATCGGGTAAAAACCTTGTAGAAACTATACATGGCTTGCTATTCATGGTCAAATTCAACTTTTTCATCTTCATGCATGGGACATGCATGGATATAAAGTGTTTCATTCCTAACAAAATGTGTGCACCAATACGATTAAAGATAAATGTATAATTAAGTGATAAAGTAGAAATTAAGAGATATACATCATGCAAAGGCTTATGATATAAGCTTCCCATTATGTTTACTTTATTATCATGCATCTAAGTGGCTAAAATGAACCTAAGGAAAAATCGGCACCCCATTAAAAACCCTAGGAAATCATAGCTTAGGGAGAAAAATGAGAGAAAAAGAAGAAAACAAGATAAAGTGATGAAACCGTGAAACCCGAAGGCAAAATCAAGATAATTCAAGTGATTTTACCTTCCTTTTGTGTTATTCTAACTTCTTTTCATCTCCTTATCCTTCCTTTATCCTTATTTCTTAAGGTTTTGCATGTAACTACATGGTATAAAGGTGTGAGAAAACTCATGGAAAAAACATTGATCTCTACGATAGGCATAGGTCCTTATTTACATAAGTGTATCTCATTGTTGCGTCTTTCGAGGCACAACTGTATTTATTTGTATTAGAGCCAGATTTTTCTAGTTGAGTTAGTATAGAAAGGTCTGACGTAGTATTTTCATCCTAATCACATCCCATAGTATCACATTTGTTTGAATATAAAATGCGAGTTAAAGTGATACTATTCAAATGCAAGCAACTTTTCTTTATAGGATAGTGAAATTTACCAAGAGGATGAGGGAGATCTAGATGGGGGAGACCAAATCCACCACATGTCCTCCATCTCCAACTCATTCACCTCATCATCAGCCAGATAGTTATAACACTCACACACGTTTAGCTCCACTAGAAAAAAATTCACTAACATTATTCCAAGATTATAGAATCTGACTACACTTATCACTCAATTGTTGGGTAACGCACCACCACCACCAGTCCAATGGCCATTTTCCCCTAACCATCACCTTTACCTCACAGGATGACTAAGTATTGATTTCTCGATTTTCGGTGCAGTGAGGCAAACTTCTATGCAGGGAGGTATGTAGGCCCCATGAAGTGCACAACCATCCACATATATCTAAATCATCATCTAATGATGATATCTAACCTCTGGTTAGTCATCCTAACTCATTTGATTACAATTTTAGTCTTTTTCGAAAAAAAAGTGCAATAAGCTGAGAAATGACAGTTTTGTCTATAGGTTAAATTGGATCGAAATTAGCTAAATCAAGGACCTATAGTTTCGACCACCTATGGTTTAAGGTGTAATTATGCTTGGTTTAAGGGGATTTTGTTGTACAATGTGTAAATCATGTAGATAAGCATGTGTAAGGTGTTAAATTGCATTAAAAATGAATGGCGTATTTGTGAGAACCTTTTTTTTTAAAAATATATTGAATTTATTTATGGCCAAATAATTTAAATTGGTCAAAAATAGTAAATTATTAATTTTAATGCAAAAGGTAAACTTTCGTACAGGCGAGTCCGTGGGCCCAACAAAAGTGTGCACCCATCGAGATACACTCAAATCATCATAAATTGACTATATTTAGCCTTGGATAAGCCATTTTAAATTAAATTAATTTAATTGAAGTCAATTTTGGCTTATCTCAGAAAAAAATGGGCTTAATTGGGCAAAAAGGGTAAAATTGTAATTTAGCATGTAAAGTGTCGATTTAACACATTAAAAATATTTGAAGTAAATATTTTATCCCGTGAAGTCATAAATTCATGATGCCCTACTTGGTTTTATGAATTAGAAGAAAATGAGAAAAATTAAGTGTAAAAGAAATGACCTAAAGAGGCCTTATTAATGACATTCTATAAATAAGTGGAACTTGTGTTAAGGCAAACCAAATCAGGCTTTTCCAAACCATGACTTTCATCCTTTCTTTATGGAAAATTGATTCTTCCTCCTGCTTCCCATGTTCTTTATGTTTTCTCTTAAATTCACCATGCAAAATCCGAAATTGAAAGAAAAAAAAAAGAGAAAACTAGTCGGTGTCGCTCCTTCCTAATGTTAAAATAGACCTCCTTTTCCCTTCATCACACTGGTTTCATGAACTTTAAAGTGGAGAACCAAAAATGGGTATAGGCTTAATTTTGTTAGATTTGTAAATAATGAATTGGTTGTTTGGTTTGATTCTTTAATATGTTAATCATAGACTTATTCTAAGTATTGTATTTATGGTTTCAATTTAAAGAAAACACGAGGATTAGGAAAACTAGGGATTTCGGCCAACTTGAGGAATTTAGGGATTTCATAGTGTATGTGATATTTGCATGAAATTGAAGCTTAAATTGAGTTTAATGATGATATTAGAAGCTAATTGTAGCTTCAATTTCAATCGGTTGCATGAAATTTGCAAAAATTAGAATTTCACCTTCTAGTGAAATTTGAAATTTTGTATAATTGATTTAAATTGAATGAAATTGAATCTAAATTATTGTTAATTGATATAAATAAAGGTTAATTGTAGCTTTAATTTGATTGCATGGCATGGAATTGCCAAGAATTGAATTTTACCACTTTTTTTTATGAAATTAGGGATTTTTGGAGTTAGGCTTCAAATTTTGTAATTGATGTCAAATTACATTTAATTAAAGCTTAATTAATGAAATTGAAATGATTGGAGATTTAATTAAAGAAAATCGGATTTAAAAACCAATATGTGTTTATGATATTGATATGGCTCCTTAGTGTTTGATGTGTAATTATGCTTAAATCATTATGAGAATTAACTAAGAAATACATTTTGAAGGTTTAAGCATGATTTTAATAGAAAATGGAAATTAATTTGGAATAAATCACACTAAGGAGCAGTCAACCAATTGGGACTTTAACTGAAAACATTGCCCAATTGGTAATAAAACTTAGCTATAAGGTATAATTATGCTAGATAAGTATAAATTGAGTGTTAAATTTAATTAAAATCAATTGGTCAAGGTAAAGGGCATGAAGAAATCCACGCCCCTTAGCCTTGGTTAATTGGTATGTTAGTGTTATTGTAGTGCATAATTTATCGGTATAACTCGTATTGAATGAAACTTGGTAAGTGTTCCTAATTAGAGACTTAAAGTCTTAGATACCTAAAGGTATCCTATGTGAACTATTAAGTATTGAAGTATAAGTTTAAATGTGAAGCGTAACATAGTGTCTACTATGTTCTAGCAGTGATTTGACACCTAGCTGAGGTGCGATGACTTCGGTGTACGAGATTGATTGTATGGTTTTTGCTTGAGCAAAGGTAAGTTAACTATGCAAGTTGCACGTAGCTTCATACTGGTAAGCTGTCTTGCACAAGATGCAAGGAAGCATCTTACACTGTATGTGTAAACATGAGAACATTGAAGTTACCATTATTGAACATTATATGAATATTAAGCATTGACATGGTTAGTATGAGGCATATGAAGCAAATGAAGTAATGTGTTGGGTGACTTAGTATTAAATGAAATAGTGAGTTGTAACATACCTGCTTAGATTAGAACATGTAATTGTAATGTAGGCCTAAGCTTGTGTGTAGCCGTAATTGAAGCAAGGAGGTATTAAGTGATGAGATAACATATATGAAATATGAGAAAGAAGTTTATGTATTGAGATATGTGATTTAAATTTGAAATGAACTATTATTGGGGATATTACTGCTTTTCCCTTGCATGGTAGGTATGACAATATTGCAACCCACGCCTAACGAAGTGAATTTTAGATTTCACTATCATAATTGAAGAAGTTAAATATATCGAACAATGTATGTTTGCATGGGAGGATTCATGCATAGCATGGTATAAGGGAGATTTAAAGCTTGCATGGCATAACCTTTCCCGTTTTAAAAGCTTAAATCTCAAGTGAACAATAGTTTGAAATTTATTAAACTTTGGCCATAATATGCCTTTATTGAACATACTGCTAATGTGCATATGTAATTGTTTCCTGGATAGAGCACATAATTGCTTTATAACTCCATATTAACAGATTTCCATCAATTATGAAAATTATTGATACTACTATTTGAAAGAATTGAACTATGAAAGTTAAGGCCCTACTAATAGGTAATAATAGTAAGCCATAACTATACTAATACGCCCCTTACTAACGGGGAACAATAATAGTTAGCATAAACCCTGCTATTGGGTTATAATATTTAGCATACCAACCCTTGCCAATAGGGAAGAATAGTTAGCATATGAAACCCTTATTATCGGGTTATAATATATAACATATGTACTCTTGTTATCGGGTTAGAATAGATAACACACGAGACCCTTTTTATAGGGTTATAATAGATAAGATAAGTACCCATGTTATTAGGTTAGAATAGATAACATACGAGACCCTTGTTGTTGGGTTATAATAAATTACTAACGGGCTATAATAGTTAGTATACTGTGCCTTGCTAACGGGTTATAATAGTTAGTATATTATACCTTGCTAATAGGTTATAATGGTTAGTATATTGTGCATTGCAAACCAGTATAATAGTTAGTGTACTATACCTAGCTGACACACAATAATAGTTAGCATATTGTAACCTGATGACAGATTATAATAGTTGGCATATATATAAGGCTATGTTGACGGGTTATGGTAGTAAGTGTACTTATAAGGCCCTTGTTGACGGGTTATAGTAGTTAGTATACTTACGACACCTTTGATGATGAGTTATTGTAAGACCCTTACACTTGTCTCAATGGTAACATGAGTGTAAGGCTCTTACAAGAAAACGCGAGTTTTCTTGTAAGAGCCTTGCCTGTCTCACCAGGCCGTCGGTGAGCATCCCCTAAGCTTCCTCCACACGCCTCAAGTTTACTCTTGCATCACCAAGGCCTCGCCCGTTCTAGTGGGCCGTCGACAAGCATCCCCTAGGCTTCCTCATTGCGCCAGGTTTGCCTTGACAACGTGAGTTGAGCGGTCGCCCATCATACACCATTCACGTATTGTCCGCTTTGGCGGTCGCCAACCTCACGGCTTTGTCCCAAGGCTCCTGAAGAACTCAGGATTAATGCCTTGAGCACATTTGTTGAGGCTCGAACCCTAGCACCCTTAAGTACTCGAGCCTTACACTCATATTACCATTGAGACACTATTACCATTGCCGCCCCTGGGAACCCCGCAGTCAGGGTCATAATTCTTTTCAAATATGCCTCATTAATAAAACTAAAAGTTGAAATTGCATTACACTTGTTTGTATAACACGATGGTTGTTGTTTGAGCATGGTGCATAGTTATAGCCCTAGCCCAATATGATTGTATTTTGGTGGTTGTAAATTTTAATAAATACGACATGCGTGTTGTGCCTTGTTCTTGAAATTCTAGTTGTACATTCTTTTCTCATCTTACTCCCCTCGAATGTAACTCGAGGTTTCTCTTAAACTATGTAATTGTAATATAGTATAGGGTTAGAATTTAGCTAAGTATGAGTTGATGGTGATCAACACTAATGGAGCTGACAACCATGCAAATGATGACCAAAGAGGCACTTGGAGAAGATGCTATTACCCTTAGGTTAACCCTTAGGGTTTCTCATTGGCTTGGGAAATCCATTTAGTTTGGGCTATAACTATGTCACGTTTATTTTATTGCTTAATTGCATGACATGCATGGTTTATTTTGTATGTTTATGATATGAAAATCATATGATAATTTTAGAAAAGTAAAATTGGTGAGATCTTATTCAATAAATTAAGAAAAATCCCTCAAATTAAATTAAGTCAATAATAGATGCCTACCAATGAATAGCACTTGTCAAGGCTAGAATCAATTTTGTTATGTTTGCCAAAGCAAAATATCATATCTATCTTAGTAAGACGCGATGGGATAATAGTGATATCCAAAGGCTATAAATTGGGTTGACTTCATTAGATTTCATCAACAGGATTGGGAATTTAGAGGCATAAAGTTGGGCTTCCATTCATGAGATGAATTAGAACAAGTGTTGTTCACCCAACTATCCGAGAGTTACATGAGATGTAATTGGTAAGTGTTGCCTACCTAAATAGCCAAATCTTGGGCGATTAGCTAAAGCTAACTCTAGATAAGGTGAAATATGGATCTTGGCCCACTAGAGAAATTATGTGATAATTTTTTCGAATTAATAGTGAGGGTTGTTGATTCGATAAAAATAGTGGGAGCATCATTTAATAAATAAATATTTAATTAAATGAATGCATTCATGATACTTATATTTTGCATATTTTTGTTGTAGATTACCATGGCATCAAACACAAATAACACACTTTCACTGCGATCTGTCCTTGAGAAGGACAAGTTGAATGGGACAAACTTCCTGGATTGGTACAGGAACCTGAGGATAGTCCTCAAGCAAGAAAAGAAGTTGTATGTCCTTGAGATTCCCTTACTTGAGGAACCACCCGCTAATGCTCCAAAGGCAGAAAGTGATGCTTATAAGAAGCATCAAGATGATGCATTGGATGTTAGTTGCCTTATGCTTGCCTCCATGAATCCTGAGCTTCAAAAGCAACATGAGGAAATGGATGCGTTCGATATGATCGAGCATCTCTAGCAACTCTATGAAGAGGAAGCTAGGCAAGAAAGGTACAATGTCTCTAAGGCATTGTTTCAGTGTAGGATGGCAGAGGGGACTCCCGTTGGTACTCATGTGCTCAAGATGATTGGGTACATTGAAAACCTTGAAAGATTGGGATTTCCTTTGGGCCAAGAGTTGGCCACTGATGTGATTCTGCAATCATTGCCAGACAGCTACAGTCAGTTTGTTCTTAATTACAACATGAATGAAATTGACAAGACTCTGCCACAGTTACTTAGCATGTTGAAAACAGCTGAATCTAACATGAAAAAGGCCAAGCCCAAAGATGTCTTAATAGTTAAGAAAGCTAAGGGCAGGGCTAATGCAAAGGGCAAGAAAAAAGGTAATAAAGCCAATGGCAAGTTCAAGCCCAATGATACTGCACTGAAGCCTAAAGGTGGGGTTGCCAAAGAAGGGAAATGCTTCCATTGCGGTGAGACCGGACATTGGAAGAGGAACTGCAACAAATACCTGAAAGAGCTAAAGAAGAAGAGAGGCAGTGAGACTTCCACTTCAGGTATTTATGTTATAGAAGTTAATCTATCTACTTCTTCATCATGGGTATTAGATACTGGATGTGGTTCTCACATTTGTGTAAATGTGCAGGAACTCAAAAGGAGTAGATCATTGACTAAGGGCGAGGTCGACCTACGAGTGGGAAATGGAGCAAGGGTTGCTGCATTAGCTGTAGGAACTTATATTTTGACATTGCCTACAGGGCTTGTTTTAGAATTAGATGATTGTTATTATGTGCCTTCCATCACTAAAAACATTATTTCTATTTCTTGTTTGGACAAGAAGGGTTTTTCATTTATAATAAAGGACAACTGTTGCTCCATTTATTTAAATGATATCTTTTTTGGTAGTGCACAACTAATTAATGGTCTTTACATTCTAAATCTTGATATGCCTATTTATAACATAAATGCTAAAAGGATTAAATCTAATGATCAAAATCCAACATATCTCTGGCATTGTCGCTTAGGACACATAAATGAGAATCGCATTTCCAAACTCCATAAAGATGGAATTTTGGACTCATTTGATTTTGAATCGTTTGAGACATGTGAATCTTGTTTGATGGGTAAGATGACTAAAGCCCCTTTTAAAGGACATAGTGAACGGGCAAGTGATTTATTGGGCTTAGTACATACAGATGTATGTGGACCTTTAAACACACAGGCCAGAGGTGGGTTTATGTACTTTATTAGATATGGTTCGATCAATGATGAGTCATACAGATCTTCCAGAATCCTTTTGGGGACATGCATTAGAAACAGCTGCTTTTACACTGAACCATGTTCCATCTAAATCGGTTCCAAAGATACCATATGAGATATGGACTGGTAAACGTCCCAGTAAGTCTTTTATGAAGATTTGGGGTTGTGAGGCTTATGTAAGACTCAAGTCTCTAACAAACTTGCACCTAAATCTGATAAGTGCTATTTTGTGGGATATCCTAAACTAACTAAAGGATATTATTTTTACAATCCCGCTGAGCGCAAAGTGTTTGTAGCTCGAACAGGTGTCTTTCTAGAAAGAGAATTCATTTCTAGAAGAACTAGTGGGAGAAAAGTAGAACTTGAAGAAATTCAAGAGCTACAAGATAGCACACCCGATGTTGAGATGGAGCCTGAGCAAGCACCACAAGTTGTTGTTGAACCAGAACCACAAACTGTTGTGGAGCAACCGCCTGCTCAAGAGACACAAGCCTTGCGTAGATCAGTTAGAACACATCGTGAGCCACAGAGATATGGATTTCTAATGACTCAAAACGGTGATGTATTGCTCATGGACCAAGATGAGCCTACTACCTATTAAGAGGCTATTACAGGGCCAGACTTTGAGAAATGGCTTGAAGCCATGAGATCTGAGATGGAATCCATGTATGGCAACCAAGTTTGGACCTTGGTTGACTTACCCGAAAGGGTAAAACCTATAGGGTGTAAATGGGTTTTTAAGAAGAAAACCGACATGGAAGGAAATGTTCATACCTATAAAGGGCGATTGGTTGCTAAAGGTTTTAAACAAATTCATGGTATTGACTATGATGAAACTTTTTCACCAGTCGCGATGATCAAATCCATTAGGATCTTGCTTGCGATAGCTGCATACCATGATTATGAAATCTGGCAAATGGACGTCAAGACTGCTTTTCTTAATGGAAAGCTACTCGAGCATGTGTATGTGACGTCCCCGTCACTTCATCTTATCACTTAACTTTTTCCTTCTTTATTTAGATTGTAGTTCATCCAGTGTCATTCTTCCTTTATTCTTAAGCTAATTATCTGATAGCTCATAAAATTTTATTCAATTTCAATAAAACAGACTAATGATACATGTATATATGTACCATCCATTTCCATAGGATCTCATACATCATCTTAACTTAAATCCCCGACATCTTATATACATTAATGTTAGTTATACTGTACCATAACTGAATTACAATTTACTTTCTATAATTACATAAGTATACCTTCTATACTACTTGGGAAGCGTCTTTCGAAGGTAAACTTTCAAGATCCACTCGTAGGCTCTTCTATCGAGAGCGAGGGATTACTTCAGATAGTCTGTATAAAAATGTTCGTAAAAGGGTGAGTTTACGCTCAGTAAGAAAAATATGTAAAAGAGCGTACTATGCCTCTATATGCATTTTTCCTACTTGGCTCTATAATGTCATGTAAAGCATTATAAAGCATGCATCATAAACCTCTTTCATGCATTGTTTGCAACCATGCATATTTCTTTCAGATGGTGTAGGCAAACATACTTTCTTAAAAACATCATGCTTCAAATCATACTTTGTATGCTTCTTTTATAATATAGCATACATATAAACATGCACCATACTTCTTCTTCTTATACTTTCTTTAAAACATCATGCTTTATAACATACTTCAAAACATGATACTTCATAAACTTGCTTCTTTACTTTAAAACATACTTTACATGCTTTTATAACATAGCATGTTTCGTATACTTCTTCAAAACATATTTCAAATACTTCTTTGAAATATCATTTACATACATACATGCTTTTCTTAAAACATCTTATACTTTCTTTAAAACATACTTCATATACTTCTTTTAAAACTTCTTGTACAAGTAAACCAAGTACTTTCGATTTCTTTATTCTTAGAAATCGCATATACATATAGTTTTCGATAACATGAAAACTATTCATACTTTTGTGGAGTTATGCACTGCATCATCATCATCATCATAATCATGTGGCGTACCCCGTAGGGCCAGGAATTCTCCTTTAGCCAAACATGAAACATAAACAGATTGGCCAACTGCGGGTGGCTACAGTTAACACTAGTCAGGTGTCCCCTGTAGCAACTGAGGCCTGACTTATGGTCCTCAGCCCTTAACATACATCATTTCAGGACTTGATCAGAGCCCCTACTAGAAACATGAAAGTGCATAATCTCAAAACATATGCCATATAGCTTCTAGCCATGACATTTCATACTTTCTGAAAATAGGTTAGAAAGCCTCTTTTCAAAACAGGGCAGTCGACTGGCTTAATAGGGCAGTCGGCTGCTGCTTCATACTTTCATTTATCGAAATTATTTTCATTTAAAATTCTGATATTTTCATCTTTGAAAATACATGGGGGCAGTCGACTGGTCCATATAGCAGTCGACTGGTTTTCAAACAGAATGCTTCTTAGCAAATAGCAGTCGACTGGTCATATAGCAGTCGACTGTTTTTAAAACAGAATGCTTCTTCAACTTTAGCAGTCGACTGGTTCATATAGCAGTCAACTGGTTTTCAAACAGAATGCATTTTGGAAAATAGCAGTCGACTGGCCCATATAGCAGTCGACTGGTTTGAAACAGAATGCTTACTGGGTAAATAGCAGTCGACTGGCTTACATAGCAGTCGACTGGTTTGCATCGGTTTTCGAAAACGACGTTTTGGTTGTCTCTAGGCAGTCGACTTCCCTCTAAGGCAGTCGGCTGCCCCTAGCCTAATTGGTACTAGGAGACAAGTCCGAAAATGCACTTTTTTTCCTGCATAGAAACAGCTCATACTTCTCTCCAAAACATGTAAAACATCATAAAACATGCGGACATAGCCGCCTTACGTCCGTTACATAATTTCCTTACCTTGAATCCTTCGGGAACGCGAAATCACTTGGCGCGTCAACCCTAGCTTTTCACTCCTTCAAAGCTGTAATCATAAATCATATCAAACCTTAAATCAAACCACATACATATGCTATACTAACTCAAAACAACTTCATATCATGAACCAAATTGTAAAAATCATCTTCTTCTCTTACCTTCACTAGAGACCAAAACTTCAAATCTTGAGATCTCCTCCAATACTTGGAATTAATTCACCAAACTCCAGATATCATCTAGTCTAGTGATAAGGATCGTTTTTCGTCTAATAAGCTTAACGATTTGGTTACTAAACAAGAGTGTTTGTCAAGAGGAGTAGGAATGGAAGACTTGGAATTTCTGGAATGAACGAGAGGCAACGAGAGAGAGGGCTGGGATGGTTTGCTACCGTAGGGTGATGATGATGAGGATGGTGAGTCATGCAATCTTCATTAATTGCTTCTTATCCCCTTAGTTAATCTTAGCCTTTGACCCTTCCCTTGACTCTTGACCATTTGACCCATTAAATCCCTCTTCTTCCATTCTTCCATTCATGCATAAGCCACATATGTTTAATTAACCAATCAAAAATCTGATTTTGTTTCTTGTCTCATACTCTTAATATTTTTCTGATATCAACATTAAATCATTTGTCTTATTGACTATCACTTCCTTATTTCTTCCATACATCATGCATACATCACTCATACATTAAACTTCATATTCGTTAAATTATGAAAATCTGATATTAATTCTTTGCTCATACCTCCATTATTCTTATAACATCAATTTAATTTCCTTGACTATTTAATCTTTCATCTCATTACTTCTTCCATGTTCCATACATCCTTCATACTTCATAATTCTCATATCTACTTATTTTCATTTAAGCTAACATACTTTATAATTATGGAGGAATTTCCTGAAATTGGGGATTTCACATTCTTCCCACCTTAGAGAATTTGGTCCTCCAAATTCAAATCAGGTCATGTCTCAAATGGTTCCAGATACTCTTCCTTCATTAGGCTATTTAGCTTCATGTAGCTTCTTCCATAATGTGATATTGTCAATGATCTTTAACTAATGGAATCATCATAGACTTCTATACCGTATCTTTTCCGTCCAAAATCCCAAATGGCTTTTCTCACATGACTTATGTCTTTCTAAACTTCTAAGGTTTCACCTTTTATCACATAAGATGAATTCTGGATTATACTTTCGAAATATTGACACTTTCTATTCTTATAACATTTCATACAGTGTCATCTAGATACTTGTATAATAGCTATTTTCATAAAATAAACTCAGTCAATGGTAGATGGTCGTCCCATGAGCCTTTAAAATACATAGCACCAGCTCTTTACATATCCTTGAGCGTCTAAATCATGCGCTCGGACTGCTCATCAGTCTACGGATGAAAAGCTGTGCAAAATTTTCAACTGAGATCCCATGGTTCCTTGCTAATCTCCTTAAAGTGAGAATCGAACCTGAAATCTCTATCACATGAAACTGCTCATTGGAACTCCACTTAGTCTAATGACGTTCTTTCATCTACATTTCTGCCAAAGCACTAAGTGTGTTCATAGACTTCTTAGGTAGGAAGTGGGCTGACTTAGCAGATCCGTTCATCAATTCTGGCTTAATCATTATACTAGCCATCATTCCAACTTACTTTGAAGACATAACGTTTAACTTAAGACTTGTAAATTGCTCAAATACATCATACTTTCTTATCATCATACAAACCATTATTACTTCATGCTTCTGACTCATAGCATTTGCCATCACAATGGCTTTCTATAATTTCTTTCTTCTTGCTCTTTTAAATACCCATATATCGATCACATTTTGAACTATTAGCATAGTTCTTTTAATTCGTATCTAAAAATGTCCTCTTCTCATAGCATCAAACATACCTAATGAATGAACATCTTCATTCTCTTATGGCATTCTAGGGATCCAATAGGAAGGATACTATAGTCGGCTAGGTAACCGGGTAGAGTATGGAAGGTACTTTAGAGTACCTGTCGTGTTCCAGTCCCTAGATGCGACTATAGGGAATAATTACTATCGTTGAAACAATCCATCTCATATTAATTCATATTCTTTTCAGAGTAATGCTTTCATAGAATAAAACATTTAAGTAAAGTAGACTAATAAAAGTCAATCATCATTCTTATTTAAACTCCTTTCACACATCACTATATATCATAAAACTTTATACCAAAGAGTACTTCAGAATTCCAACTATCATTTCTCATCAATTATTGTATTTCATTAAGTTCGGAACTTTTCTTTACTATCTCAACATCGTAAGCAAAAATCCTTCATATAACCATACATACCTTCTATTAACTTTCTTTACAATTTAGTCAGATCATACAACATACTTTTGCATTAGACATCTTCAACATTTACATCATAGTTAACATGTGTCTTTCCCTTCTCTTCAGTAGTGGCCTTGTGTTGTAGTTGAGGGGTCTCCTCAGATTCCTCGAGTGGCCTCAAATCCCTCTTGGGACAATCCCGGATCATATGTCCCTGTTCACCACATCTGAAACATGCGCCACTTGCCAATCGGCATGGTTGTGATCCGTGGAACTTTCCGCAATGTTCACACCTTTGTCTTGTTCTCTTAGGTGAGCTAACGATACTACTAGCTGAATGTCGGGATCTCTCATCATTGATCTTAATCCCGGTAGTTCTCGGATTCCCTATCGAAGCTCTGTCATATGGCTTACTTTTCCTAGATGGATATCTGTCACGGGAGGCTTTCCCTTTTGACTTCCGCTTCATCGGATCTTTGCCTTTACTTTGGACTCGGAAATCATCATAGTGAAACTTATAGTCCTGCTCACATAACTGAGCCTTACGAACTGTCTCATTATAAGTAGTTATACCCAAGGTATACAACTTAGATTTGATAGGAGACTTCAGTCCTTCTATAAATCTATATATCTTATATCCTTCACTCCTGATGGTCTCTCGGTCGAATCCGCTTAGAGAAATAAACCTTGACTCATATTGATTAACTGACATTGTTCCTTGAGTCAATTTCAAAAATTCAATCTTTAATCTAATCTGATCGATGCGTGGGATGTACTGCTCAGTAAAGGCTTCTAAAAATTTATCCCACATAACCTCAACATGTTGGGCTTCCAAAAAGGCCTGAGTGGACTGCCACCAATACTTTGCATCATCCACTAACAGATACGCAGCCAAACCCACCTTTTCCTTTTCGGAACATGACATATATTCAAAGGATCTAGTGATCGCCTTCACCCAATTCACTGCGGCCAACGTGTCCTTATCCCCCTTAAACATAGGCGGATCCAGCTTCTTATATTCCTTAATTAAGGTCATACTGCAATAAGCTGTGAGATTCCTCCTTTCAATAACTGGGACTGGTGGGGGTAACTCTATCTGTACTGATGGTGGTGGTTGTACTATAGGAATAGTGAATGGTACACTTGTGACCACATTTGGAAAGTTCGCCATAAACTGCGTAAACATAGTGGTCATATTCTCCACATGCTTCTCCATCTTCGCTAACCTAGTGTTCGGGCTATGCGGTGGAGATGGTTGAGGAGACTGTGTTGGGGACTGTTCTACATAACCCCTTCCTCTTCCTTTCTCAACACCACTTCTACCTGAGCTCATTCTGTCGATAAAATCACAAAGATGAGCTATTTAGTATAACTTCAAACAGTTATACATCGTATATGCATTCAGACAAGTACAGTACACTTGGGGATATACTCTACTTCTAACTTATCGACACTGACAAACCTCAATCTAATTGCTCTGATACCACTCTGTGACGTCCCCGTCACTTCATCTTATCACTTAACTTTTTCCTTCTTTATTTAGATTGTAGTTCATCCAGTGTCATTCTTCCTTTATTCTTAAGCTAATTATCTGATAGCTCATAAAATTTTATTCAATTTCAATAAAACAGACTAATGATACATGTATATATGTACCATCCATTTCCACAGGATCTCATACATCATCTTAACTTAAATCCCCGACATCTTATATACATTAATGTTAGTTGTACTGTACCATAACTGAATTACAATTTACTTTATATAATTACATAAGTATACCTTCTATACTACTTGGGAAGCGTCTTTCGAAGGTAAACTTTCAAGATCCACTCGTAGGCTCTTCTATCGAGAGCGAGGGATTACTTCAGATAGTCTGTATAAAAATGTTCGTAAAAGGGTGAGTTTACGCTCAGTAAGAAAAATATGTAAAAGAGCGTACTATGCCTCTATATGCATTTTTCCTACTTGGCTCTATAATGTCATGTAAAGCATTATAAAGCATGCATCATAAACCTCTTTCATGCATTGTTTGCAACCATGCATATTTCTTTCAGATGGTGTAGGCAAACATACTTTCTTAAAAACATCATGCTTCAAATCATACTTTGTATGCTTCTTTTATAATATAGCATACATATAAACATGCACCATACTTCTTCTTCTTATACTTTCTTTAAAACATCATGCTTTATAACATACTTCAAAACATGATACTTCATAAACTTGCTTCTTTACTTTAAAACATACTTTACATGCTTTTATAACATAGCATGTTTCGTATACTTCTTCAAAACATATTTCAAATACTTCTTTGAAATGTCATTTACATACATACATGCTTTTCTTAAAACATCTTATACTTTCTTTAAAACATACTTCATATACTTCTTTTAAAACTTCTTGTACAAGTAAACCAAGTACTTTCGATTTCTTTATTCTTAGAAATCGCATATACATATAGTTTTCGATAACATGAAAACTATTCATACTTTTGTGGAGTTATGCACTGCATCATCATCATCATCATAATCATGTGGCGTACCCCGTAGGGCCAGGAATTCTCCTTTAGCCAAACATGAAACATAAACAGATTGGCCAACTGCGGGTGGCTACAGTTAACACTAGTCAGGTGTCCCCTGTAGCAACTGAGGCCTGACTTATGGTCCTCAGCCCTTAACATACATCATTTCAGGACTTGATCAGAGCCCCTACTAGAAACATGAAAGTGCATAATCTCAAAACATATGCCATATAGCTTCTAGCCATGACATTTCATACTTTCTGAAAATAGGTTAGAAAGCCTCTTTTCAAAACAGGGCAGTCGACTGGCTTAATAGGGCAGTCGGCTGCTGCTTCATACTTTCATTTATCGAAATTATTTTCATTTAAAATTCTGATATTTTCATCTTTGAAAATACATGGGGGCAGTCGACTGGTCCATATAGCAGTCGACTGGTTTTCAAACAGAATGCTTCTTAGCAAATAGCAGTCGACTGGTCATATAGCAGTCGACTGTTTTTAAAACAGAATGCTTCTTCAACTTTAGCAGTCGACTGGTCCATATAGCAGTCGACTGGTTTTCAAACAGAATGCATTTTGGAAAATAGCAGTCGACTGGCCCATATAGCAGTCGACTGGTTTGAAACAGAATGCTTACTGGGTAAATAGCAGTCGACTGGCTTACATAGCAGTCGACTGGTTTGCATCGGTTTTCGAAAACGACGTTTTGGTTGTCTCTAGGCAGTCGACTTCCCTCTAAGGCAGTCGGCTGCCCCTAGCCTAATTGGTACTAGGAGACAAGTCCGAAAATGCACTTTTTTTCCTGCATAGAAACAGCTCATACTTCTCTCCAAAACATGTAAAACATCATAAAACATGCGGACATAGCCGCCTTACGTCCGTTACATAATTTCCTTACCTTGAATCCTTCGGGAACGCGAAATCACTTGGCGCGTCAACCCTAGCTTTTCACTCCTTCAAAGCTGTAATCATAAATCATATCAAACCTTAAATCAAACTACATACATATGCTATACTAACTCAAAACAACTTCATATCATGAACCAAATTGTAAAAATCATCTTCTTCTCTTACCTTCACTAGAGACCAAAACTTCAAATCTTGAGATCTCCTCCAATACTTGGAATTAATTCACCAAACTCCAGATATCATCTAGTCTAGTGATAAGGATCGTTTTTCGTCTAATAAGCTTAACGATTTGGTTACTAAACAAGAGTGTTTGTCAAGAGGAGTAGGAATGGAAGACTTGGAATTTCTGGAATGAACGAGAGGCAACGAGAGAGAGGGCTGGGATGGTTTGCTGCCGTAGGGTGATGATGATGAGGATGGTGAGTCATGCAATCTTCATTAATTGCTTCTTATCCCCTTAGTTAATCTCAGCCTTTGACCCTTCCCTTGACTCTTGACCATTTGACCCATTAAATCCCTCTTCTTCCATTCTTCCATTCATGCATAAGCCACATATGTTTAATTAACCAATCAAAAATCTGATTTTGTTTCTTGTCTCATACTCTTAATATTTTTCTGATATCAACATTAAATCATTTGTCTTATTGACTATCACTTCCTTATTTCTTCCATACATCATGCATACATCACTCATACATTAAACTTCATATTCGTTAAATTATGAAAATCTGATATTAATTCTTTGCTCATACCTCCATTATTCTTATAACATCAATTTAATTTCCTTGACTATTTAATCTTTCATCTCATTACTTCTTCCATGTTCCATACATCCTTCATACTTCATAATTCTCATATCTACTTATTTTCATTTAAGCTAACATACTTTATAATTATGGAGGAATTTCCTGAAATTGGGGATTTCACAGTGTACATGACACAACCTGAGGGTTTTGTTGATCCAAAAAATGATGGAAAGGTTTGTAAGCTTCAAGGTTCTATTTATGGACTAAAGCAAGCTTCTCGAAGTTGGAATCTTCGTTTTGATGATGCAATCAAAGAGTTTGGTTTCATCAAGAACGAAGATGAATCTTGTGTCTACAAGAAGGTCAGTGGGAGCACTATTCTCTTCCTGGTGTTGTATGTAGATGACATACTACTCATTGGGAATGACATCCCTACCCTTCAGTCTGTAAAGACTTGGTTAGGGAATTGCTTTTCAATGAAGGACTTGGGTGAAGCTACCTATGTACTGGTTGTAAAGATCTATAGAGATAGATCAAGGAAATTAATTAGCCTAAATCAAAGTGCATACATAGATAAAGTGCTAAAGAGGTTTAGCATGCAGGATTCCAAGAAAGGATTCTTGCCTATGACACATGGCATTACTCTCTCAAAAGAACAGTGTCCTACAACACAAGAAGAGAGAGAACGTATGAGTAAAGTTCCATATGCATCTGCTATTGGATCCATTATGTATGCCATATTATGCACACGTCCCGATGTCTCGTATGCCTTGAGCATGACGAGTAGATATCAAGTTGATCCTAGTGAACGTCACTGGATCACTGTCAAGAATATTCTTAAGTACTTGAGAAAGACTAAGGATACATTCTTGATATATGGAGGTGAGGAAGAGCTCATTGTAACAGGTTACACTGAAGCTAGCTTCCAAACTAATAAAGATGACTATAGATCGCAGTCTGGTTATGTGTTTTGCCTTAATGGTGGTGCTGTGAGTTAGAAGAGTTCAAAGCAGGCGACAATGGCCGATTCTACAACAGAGGCTGAGTATATAGCTACCTCTGAAGCTACTAAGGAGGCTGTTTGGATCAGGAAGTTCATTACTGAGCTTAAAGTTGTTCCTAGCATTATAGATCCGATTGAGCTCTATTGTGACAACAATGGAGCCATCGAACAAGCTAAGGAACCTAGATCTCACCAACGATCCAAACATATACTACGTCGCTTCCATCTCATTTGAGATATCATCGAGAGAGGAGATGTGAGGATATGCAAAGTACCAACTGACGATAACATCGCCGACCCACTGACGAACCTTTGACGCAGCAGAGACATGATCGTCACACTAGGTCACTAGGTATTAGATACATGAGTGAATGGTCTTAGTGCAAGTGGGAGATTGTTGGATTATGCCCTTAGAACCATTCATTAGATGATTGACTTTGGCATTTTTATGTATCATGACATTTTTATTTATAGTTCATTATTATATTTGTCTTATAACTGCATAATGTAATCTTATATGATAATGTCCTTACAATAGTAATAACACACTATTCTTAAAATATCCCTAGTCAAGTATTATTGTGAACAAGGATAACAATGATACGATAAGACTAGTATGTGGTTGACTGATGACCATTGTCATGGATATAGGATATCAAGTCATCACATAGGTACATGTTAGAGAACTATGTACTGGATCGACCCTCCATGAGAATGCTACATGGATTGTTATATGAGTGTCATAAGCGATTCTCTTAGTGATGATGGTGTATGTGATCATTTGACTTGAGATCATCAAAGATCCCAACATAGAGAATTGCATACTTTAATGCTGCTAGATGTCATTCGTAACAGGATGGACTATAAAGGTAGTAATTAGGTATGCCTTGATCTATGTAGAGGGATGTTGAGTTATCAAGATAGGATTTATCCCTCTTATATAACAAGAGTGATGTCTTGGGCCCTTTGATAGAGTGAGACTAAAAATGCATGGCCGTGCTCGAATAAGTCAATATGAGATATTGATTTTATTTGTTTAATTAGTCTACTCAGGAATCAAGAAACGTTGATTAGACTATACAAGTGTGACACATTCCATGACTTGTGTCTAATCAAGACATCAAAGGATAAAGGGATTAGACTACACGGTAACATCTATCATGAGTAAGGTTATGTCGAGTCATTGACATTCTCGTTACATGGGTAGCAATGATGTGTTGCTAGATACCGCTCATTGCCTATGACAATTTTGTCATTGCCATTGTTTTGAGAACCTATTGGGTCGCACACTTAGAACGGATCAATGAGGAGCTTAATTAATCCTATTCTGAATTGGATTAAGGATATAACTAATCCTATTCTGAATTGGATTAAGGATATAACTAATCCTATTCTAAGTAGGATTAGAGTTCTGTTTGACAGTAAATTTTAGGGTAAAATTTACTGCCTATAAAAGGATGTTTTGTGTTTTCTAAAATAAAGCCACGCAAAAAAACAGAAAACAAAAATATTCTTTTAATCGAAGCTAACAATTCGGTTATAAGGAATCAAAAAACGCTCTTTAAGGCTTCTGATCGTGAGATGTTCAAGAGTCGTGAGATCCGTTTATGTGGATACCATAGAGGCAGGAACGAAAAGTTGTTGCTTGTGACTTGACCTACGACAAAAATCAGAGAAAACGTTAGGTAAAATTTCGAAACCCTAATCAGGCATCTCTCTGAATCGATCCTGGTGGAGGCCGAATGATTTAAATTCCGTTGCGGGTTTGTTTCGGTTTCCTTCACGGGGTCTATAACATGATACGACTTGGGTGATTGCCTCAGTTTTTACTATGATATGTGATATGTTAAGAAGGAATGTTTTATACTATACATGACATGTTAAAAAGGAAAGGTTTTATACTATATGTGACATGTTAAAAGAAAATATTTTATACAATATGGGAAAAATTCAAAAGGAATTCCAGTTCTGTTACATAGTTTTTATTATTATACTAAGTACAGTACTACATGATGATTTACAAAAAACATGTGATATGAACATGTGATATGTTTTCAAAAGGAAGAAGAGTTTATAAATCTAATATTCTTACTATGATTTTAAATTGAATATTAGATTATATGTGACATGAACATATGACATGTTTTCAAAAGGAAAGAGGAGTTTATAAATATAATATTCTTATTATAATTTTAAAAGGAATATTAGATTTAAATGATATAAATGTTATAAGGACATGATGTTAATAGCTTGTTTTGCTATTTAAAGTACTGTACTAAATATAATTTGTACAGTAAAATAAGAAATGAGTTCAATTAGAAGATGATGTTTTAAACTAATATTTTTCTAAAAGATAGATAAATATTAGTTATTTTATTTAAATGCTTTATTTCATAAAAGCATTATTTTGAAAGGAATATGAAAATGATATGGAATAAAAAGGAAAAGGATTTGAATCACACGAAATTGATTACTCCTTACAGTTGCTTCTAGGTTACGAGACAAGATAGGTATTTCAAAATACCTTCTGTACTCCATTCGGATCCCTAATCGACTGTAGTATCCATTCCTACATGAGCCTAGTATACTTATAGGAATACAAAAAAGGTTTTGAAAGCATATAGATATTTAGATATCAAGAGTTACATATAACTTCTTTACTGAGCCGTGGTTTACTCACCCCTTTAATTTTAACATTTCAGATTTTCAGTGACTATGAGATCTTGCATTCGAGGATCTAGGCTGTGCATCTAGATGATATGTGACTGCTCGATTTATTTTGGAGGTACAATTATTTAAATTTTATATGTTCAGATTTTTTTTTACAGTACTATAGCATTGTATTAATAAGGGGATGTAAGTATTGTTTACAAATAAAATTTGTAATTATTTAATTTCGTTAATTTATGAAATTATGAATATTGTATTTTCAATGAATTAAAGTGAAAAGAAAAGCATCGCAGACAACCCAACCATATAAGATGTATAAAAAAACGTAAAAATATGTAGTCACGGGCTGTGACAGATTTAATGGTATCAGAGTAAGGTTGACCTGATGTTTGTTGATGCTTTTGGAACAAAACGAGTCGAAAAATGTTAACATCCCCTGTAGTACTGTGTAGTCTGAATATATAAAGGAAATAAGTGACTGTAAATGGGAATAAATGTTTTAAACGGTGTGGAAATTTATGAACTAAGGATGGTAAAGAGGGATAATAGCCTTAGAAAATTTTCTTGAAATAGGTGATCTTATAGTCTTAAATGAAGATTTGTTCGGTAAGGAACATAAAGGAACTCGGTAAGGGTCTCACCAGGACTTTTCTGTCCATATCGAATTAAGACCTTACAATGATGATATAAGAGTGGAATGAGATATCGTCAGTAAATAGATCTTAAGATCACCTATTAAATGTATCTTGAAGAGAGAGAATTTAATGGTGAAATGAAAAATATGCCCCTATATGGAAATTACTGATAGTGATGGAGCTAATGATGACATAAAGAATGTAACACGTGTATAACGATCCCTATTACTAATCCCAACTATACTTAGATTAACGATCCCTATTACTAATCCCAACTATACTTAGATTACTGATACGACCCAAAATGTTTATAATGAAAAGTAGCAAAATGATTGGCCCTGTTATTGACTCTTAAAGGGCATGAATTGAAAAGTGTACTAACGGAGTAATAAGTAGGAGATTGTGGGATACTATTAAAAATTGTATAATTATTGAATATGACTGAGAAAGTGATCATTATATTTGATGAAATCTATATCAGTACTGTCAATTATGGTTCTATATATTCATTCTGTTTATGAAGTATCAAATAGATATTCATAGAACCAGAATATTTTGAAATATGCGTTACAGAATGGTGTACTGCCTGGAGTAATCTAAATTTGGAAAATATGTATAAGAACTGTAAAGTGATTGTAAGAGCAGCGAAAGATGACAGCTAACCTAAATTATTAAATGCAAATGATTTCAAAGTAAAGTATAGTAATGAATCGGTTAGCTGTGAAATGTGTTAGTTAAATTATTATAATTGGTACAGCGTTGCTAATTGTCTTAATTAGTATTCTATGAAGTATAAGTAAATAAGTAAATCAAGGTGGAGTATGTGTTAAAATGAAATGAATGAAGTGTCGGTGCCTTGAGAATATACAGTGGAATTTTAGGAGATAGAGATGAAATGTCCAAAACGGTACGAGATTTGTGATTAAAAAGTATCAGATGTTATTTTTGATAAATTTTCAGAGTAGTATAGATTTGGGAGATCGAGTTAACATGGACTCGATTAGTACTAAGGAATCTATTTCTAAGCTTATATCGGAGACTATAGAAGGAGTCCGAAAAGCTTAAGAGACAACTTTGGAAAAATTATGCATAATGAATATATATTTGTATAAAGGTAATTGATGGAAATACTGATGATGTTGATCTGTGGATGAATAAGTGTAAAAATAGTATTCAAAATGTTAAAAGATTTTAATAGTGGAGTATTATACCACTAAGGAAAAGTGATATAAGTGATTAGCGTGAAAAGATGAATATGTAATAAGAAGATAAGTTACATGATGATTAGGGAACACTAATATAAAGCAGTTCCCAAATCTAAGCCCAAAAGTGATGTCTCTTTGACTATCACGTGATTATGGCTAAATGAAAGATCGAGCCAAACTCGACAGATGAAATACAATGATACTCAAAGGAGTAAATAAATTATTTACATTATTTACTGCCAGTCGTGTGAATGGAAAAATTTTATATACATATATACACCCACCTCGAAATGGTGGAATTGTATTGATAATATGGTGATGACATTGATGATTTGATTAGCCACCTATGGAATCTAAATTATGAAAGGGTTACATTCTCATGTATATACTAAAACTTAAGTGATATTGAGTATACCATAAGAATAAAGGATGTAATGACAATATTGCGTTAAAAGAGATATTGAGAGAAAATGATTGCTAAGTGCTTCATTTACTGTAAGAGATTATTTATATAAAAGTCTGCAAGTGAGGTGCAACCTTGGCTAAATTTATGTGAAAATGAGTATTGTGGGATAATAAAGAATCCAAAAGAAATATGATGTTATGGAAGTGATTATAAATTGATTGATCAAATTGAATCACTTTCCATTACCAGGCTTGTGGATCTCTCTAGTGCCCTAGTCGAGATATGATTATGAAATGGTGAGAATGTATGTGAAGTTCCAGTGAGCGTTACATGTGATAGGAATCTCTGATTTGCCATATGCTTATGGGAAATAGCAAAAGGCTTTGGGATTCCAAATTTATTGATAGCACCGCTCCATACTGATATGAATATTAGAGCATAATATGTGAACGCTTAAAAATATATGGAGAGCGGGTGCACTAAAATTAAGAGCTACTGGGACAATTACATACTATTGATTAAATCATTTAAATGATAGTTACCAAACTATATCGACTCAGCACCAAATGAGAAAAATGGATGATAAATAGTGTGAATCATATGTTGTGTAAAAAAATGGAAATTGAAAACTCTTGATTTGATAAAGAAATTCTTTGAGAGTATAAATATATGGTGAAAGATGATATGTAGAGGTCTAAAAGTGATCCTAATTTTGAAAGTATGCTGGCAATATTATTTAAAAAATTTTCTGGATGTCAGGAATAATAAGTATACAGAACGGTACCACCTTTTTACTTAAGTGAAATTCGGAGGACTGAATTTTCTTAAGGTGGGGGGATGTGATAACCGAAAACTATTTTTGGTATTAATTATCCAAAAAATTTATTTTAATGCAAATAGATAAGCGAAAGTAAATAAATAAATTTATTTACAAAAATAGGAATATTGTTGGAATTTTTGAAATTGATGAAGTGATGAATTTGAGGAATTTAATTTGGATATTGAGAAATCCAAATTTAATAAGGAATGAAAATGTGTATATTCATATATTTATATATCTATATATATAAATATATTTTTATATAAGACATATGTATATTATTATACATTTATGTGTATATATATATAAATATATATGAAATATATATTATTTTAAATTAAAGTGTATAGATATATATAAATTATTAATACAAAAAAATATATATATCTATATATGAAAATATAGTATATTTATATATAAAAATATAATTATAATGTATTTATATATATTTATAAATATAAATATATATAAATAAATTTTAAAAAAAAGAAAAGAAAAAAGAAAACGGGATTGGGATACCCGACCCCGTTTCTTCTCCTCTGTTGTAATAGAGGAGAGAAGCCCAAGCAGCTAACCCTGTTGGCCGAGAGAAAAGAAGGAAGAGGAGGGAGAGAGAGGCGTTGCGGCGAGAAGAGGAAGAGAAGAAACGACTGGCGACGGCCCAAAGCAGAAAAGAAAAGAGAAACGAAGCGAAAACAGAAAGGAAAAGAGAAGAAAAGAGGAAAAAGGAAAGAGGCGATGCCGCCCGATTCGGACGCTGCCACTGCCACCTTCAACACCGGCGAGGGCAAACCAAGAGGAAAGGGGTAGCCGGCGGTGTAACAATCTGAGTGTACATTTTTACACAATATTTACTACTATTTTACATAGTTTTACCGGTTGGGCTATCTGCGATGCCTTTAACACTTGATCATTAACAATAATAAATGATAAACATTTATTTAATAAATTCGGAATATAAAATTTTTTTGCAATATTCCATACACTTTACATCCCCTGTTTCTATTTTACAATAATGTAGTACTGTATACAAGTGTCTGAAAATATAAGAGAAGTGACTGTACCTTTAAATTTCAATGCTCTTTGTCCTAGTGGGCTACTGCAGCTATATTTATCTAAGGAAACCATCAGATAATCCTCGTAATTAATATGGAAAATTTGAAAGTAAGGGGTGAGCGAACCACATGCTCAATAAAGAAGTCGTATGCAACTTGATATAATGAAATCTATATGCAGGAAAATATTTATTTTCCTAACAGCGTACTAAGCATAGTAAAGGAAGGATACTATAGTCAGCCGAGGAAATCCAGATGAAGCATGGAAGGTATTTTGAAATATCTGTCTTATCCCAAAAACCCAGAGCGACTATAGGGAGTAATTAATAAATTGTCTTAATAAAACATTTTAATACCCATTTCTCCATAATTATAAACAGGATAAACCATTTATTTTCCTTCCTTTCAATACAGTTCAAAACACGAGACAGTACAGTGAAAAAACAATATTTACAGTAAACAGTCTTTTCAGTGCAATAGCTTATAAATATCCAAATCACTGGATAACAGTTCAGTAGTTATTTCTATTTTAGAAATAATTTTGAAAGTATTCTTTCTCGATAATAGTAAATTTCCTTTCAGTTCAGTAAACAATATCCCGTACAATTCAGTTAAGTAAACATAATCAGTAGGTTTCAGTTCAATAAACTGTAATCAGTAGCTACTAGTTCAGTAAACAGTATTCAGTACAATTCAGTTCAGTAAACAGTAATCAGAAATCAGTAGCTACCAGTTTAGTAAACAGTATTTCTCAGTGCAATATAGTTCAATAAAACGGTATTTCGGTACGGTTCAGTTCAGGAAATAGTAATACACAGTGCAGTACAGTAAAACAGGATTCAGTAAATCCTTTCAGTAAACAGTAATGAGTAAGTTGAGACTAGGCATCACCTATATCATATCATGCTATCATCGTCTACTAAAGGACACAGTAATCATCCCCGAAAGGACACAGTAACAGTATATAGTTAGATCTATGGCCATAATCTATAAGTGGTCCTCGGTGTACACTTGCCAGGTGCCTCCAGGACCGCTGATGAATGGCGGGTCAATCAACCATGTGACAGTAACAGAATAACAGTAAAGCATGAATCTCGGGCCTAAAGTCTAAAAATCAATTTATTTCTCAAAAATACCTATAAGGAATAATTTGTAAATTTCATCATTTATATAAAGAATTATTTTCTAAAAAGGTATTTTATTCCCCATTTTCACATACAGTAGATCCATTAGTAAATATTTATGTATCAAGTGAGAAAATAAATAAATATTCAATTTGAATATTTAGTATCATATAAAATAAATCAAATTCTCACTTTAATAAAATATAAAACATGAATATTTAATTTTTCATAACTTTCTCATAATTTCCAATTTATGGAAAATTGGTGGGAATTTATTCAAAATTTCCTATTTAAATCATTTCATGCATCTAAAATATTTTATAATATTTTAGAATGTTTTAGGAAATTTTCCGACAGCATAACGACTACGGATTCTTAACCTCCTACACACAAATCGTACTATATAAACCAGCTTATCAACCACAATTTTGCATGTTTTCAAACCAAATCATGCATCCAATATTCTCATAAAATTTAGCTTAAGAAAACATGCAATTCATTTTATCACTACAACTCACACACTCCCCCCATACCAATCTTATGAAACCGATCGTCCCGGTTTCGCTAACCGAAATCCGTCAACTCGGGCTGCAAAATTATTTTATCAAAATTTATTAATATTTTTCCTTTTAATTTTAAGCCACTAGTATTCATAAAATGCATCCACTAAATGTTATAATATAAGCACAATCAGTATAATTTATAGTGCTGCTAAAGTTCAACTTCCTCATTTTAGTTCCTTTTTCGGTTCTAATTCTACCAATATTTTTCTTTCAATTTTATAGTTATTTTCTACCGTTAGTCCCAAAATTCAGCATATTTTCATGCTTAAATAAGGTCATAGCCGAAACCCTCATCATGGCCATTACCTTGACTTTTAATCTTTTCTTTAATTTCTTGTTTCCAATTGGTATATGCTTGTCCACATGAGCCTTTCCTTATAATTTTTCTGCATGAACCATAAAGGATTTCTATACTCTCATGCCAAACCGAAACCCTCTCTTCAATACTCAAATTTTGATTCTTAATCATCTCAAGTTTCCAAGCTTCCTATTTATTTTCTTCATGTTCCTTTAACCATTTCACATCATCTTCATACAATTTCCAGCCAATTTTCTTGCTTGTTCTCATCTATATTAAAACCCCATCTTATTCTAATTTCATGTTCTAATAAGGCTTAACTAAAAATAATACTAGAATCATGCTTCTCATGTTAAAGAATATAGAAATTCACCATTTGATATCAAGAAAACTATAGAATTATAGAAACTCACCTTAACCGAATTACACATCCCAAAACAGAATTGCTTTCTGCCTCATGTCAGCCCCTTTACTTGTTTCTTAGTTGGTTTTAAGGTAGATGTAAGGCCTATGGAGAAGGTTAGGTGATTAACTAACAAGGGAATGATGTTTTGCTAAGAAATTCATGGAAGAAATAAGTGAAAACCGAACACACATGCAGCAAATAGAATGCCCGTGGAGTAGCAGGGGAAATCGATGAGAAGATGTAAATTTTTGCTGAAGTTTTGTTCTCTTTAGTCTTCCATTTATTCAAGACATCCAATAGGAGTTTCACACCTTTTTACTTATCCATTTTCCTTCATCATTTTATGTCTTATTAAGCATTAAAATGGCCAGCAACTGCAGTAAAAAGGAACGGTTGAGGAGCTTGCTTGGCTGTTCGATTTTGACCAAGTTTTTCTCCTCTTTTTGAAAGCTTTAACCAATGAAAATTATTCACATGATAATTTCTAACTTCTCTTCCTTTTTATTTCACTTATTTTGCATTTTATTTTTCCTCTAGAAAATCTCCGGCCATGCAATTAAATGGCCAGCAAGGTGGCGTGAATCTTGGCTGATCGGTTTGAGTTGTCTTTAACTCATCTTTGCTTTATTTCAACCAATAAAATCTTCATACATAATAAACTTTAAATGCTCTTTCTTTAAGCATTATTTCAATTATATTTTATACTATAAAATTGTATTTTATCAGCCTTTAAATGGCTAAATAGAAATGGTACAATAGCGGCACAAAAGTGGCGTGGATGTCCACTTTGCTGCACCGTTTCTTGACTTTCATCTCTTCCTATTGTAGACTTCATCCAATGAATTCTTACCTCATGTAATTTTTTTTGACACTTCTTCCTTTTATATTATTTATATTGCAGCTTTATACTACAAAATTATGGTCGAAATCCTTTAAATTTCAGTTGGAATTCACGGTAGAAAATGCAAGGTACTTGCTGTCCCGTTTTAGCTGCACTTCCTTGACTTCTTTTTGGCCTCTTTGATATATAATTCAGCCAATGATTTTCCAGCCTTATATCTTATCAATAATCTCCTCTTTATCTCTATTATTTACCCCATTTTTATAGCACAAAAAGATCACAAAATTTTTTGCTTCCAACTGTGTCTCACCATGGGAGGAAAACTAGAGTGCTGTCAACAATTCTTTGGCTGCACGTTCTTGCTTTACTTTGGCCTCTCTTAAGGCATACTTTATCCAATCAAAATAATTCACATGATCAATAAATAATTTCTTTCTCTTATAAATATATTTATTAATATTTAATACCATGAAAATAATGCTTCCATTCTAAATTTTCTGATTTCACTTCCTTCCTTTATTCCATACTTGTATTCATCATTCAATATTTATTTCAACTTTTACACACCATATTATGAATTATAATTCCAAAATTCCATAATTTAAAGTAGAATTTCATATTTAATATTTATGTAATTCCACTAAATAATTTATTTCAGTTATCAATCATTTAAAATATGATGTACAACGTAATAAAATCGAGTCTCACATTTTCTCCCCACCTTAAGAAATTTGGTCCTCCAAATTTTACCTGGACCTATCATCGAAAAAATTTATGGATACTTCTCACATAATCTATGATCTTGAAAGGTTCAATGTATCGAGGACTCAGCTTTCCTTTCTTATCGAATCTCATTATGTCTTTAGGGGGTGAAGCCTTCAAAATACATTATCACTCGTACATCTCGGGAATCTACTCAACCTTCTAGGGAGCTAAGGACTTATGGTCTCCCACTTTTTCCCATACTATCGTGGATCGATATCGTCTGCCATATATAGTTTCGTAAGATGCCATGCCGATAGTCACTTGTTAGCTATTATTATAAGCAAAATTTGTCAGGGTAAATAATCATTCCAGGAGCCTCTAAAATCAAGTGCACACGCTCACAACATATCCTCAAGCGTCTGTATTGTACGCTCGAACTGTCCATCAATCTACAGATGAAATACTGTGCTAAAACTCATTGGGATCCCATAGCTTCCTGAAGTTTTTCTCAACAATGAGATGCGAAGCGGGACTCCCTGTCAGATGCAATGCTCGTTGGAACACCATATACTCTCACTATCTCCCTGACATATAATTCGGCTAAGGCAATAATTGGATCAATAGATTTCATAAACAAGAAATTAGGTAGACTTAGTTAATTTATCCACAATTATCCAGATAGCATCAAATCCTTTATGAGTTCTCTGAATTTCACTTAATTAAGGAACTACCACAAATATAGGTACTTTTCTTCCTTATATATAATTTCTAACTTTCAGTTAATCTCGTCTTTAGGATGAGACTGCCAGTATACTTTTACAAACCAAATTTCATTTTAATCACACATTTTCTCTTTCAAAATAAATTTTATACTCCCTGGAATTATTTATCATCTTTGAGAGTTAACAATTTTCACTTCTTTTCATACAGTAGATAATTTCACACTATTTATTACATATTATCTCATTTAGTGCCAAGTCGATAATAATTTATCAACAATCATTTAAACAATTTTAATCAATTGTATGTAATTATCCCAGTAGCTTTTACATCCGGTGTACCCGCTCTCAACATATCATTGAGCGTTTACATATTATGCTCGAATATTCATATCAGTACGAAGCGGTGCTATCAGTAAATTTGGAATCCCAAAGCCTTTTGCTATTTTCTATAAGCATATGGCAAATCAGAGATTCCCATCACGTGTAACGCTCACTGGAACTTCACATACATTCTCACCATTTCACAGATATATATCGACTAGGGCACTCAAGAGATCAAAAACCCTGATGATAAGAAGTGAATCAATTTGATAATTCCGTCTCTAACCACTTCTATAACATCATGGTTCTTTCATATTCTTTATTATTTCATAATAATAATTTCACAGTTTAGCTAAGACTGCACTTCACCTGCAGACTTTAATATTAATCATCAATGACCGTGAATGAGACATTGGGTAATCATTTTCCCTAACATCTCTTTTCATGTAATATCACTTAATTGGAGGATGTACCTGAGGATGTAATCTTTTCACAATCAAATTCTGTAATTGAATTTATCAAAGTACCAATTCTGTCTCCACATTACTTATGCACTTTCACAATTCCAATATATATATACATCCATTTACATAATTGGCAGTAATACTATGATAACCATAAAATTTTCATCTATTGGAAAATAAGGAATATTGGAGATTCGAATGAAGGAAGTTAAATTGGAAATAAGAATATTTGTGAATTCGAAAAATAATAAAGAAGAGAAATTTAATTTGGATAAATGAAAATCCAAATTAAATAAGAAAATGAGGAAGGAAATGTGAAATATATTTATATAATTATATATTATATAAATGTATTTTCATGCAAATACATATGTATTTAAATACCATATGGTATATAGTATATACTATATATACATGGGTATATATAAGTATATATACTATTTTATAAAGTTAAATAATACATATGTATTTCAGTATAATTTCTTATGTATATATAAAAATATATATGCATATAATTGAGAAATGTAAATATTGATTTACATTGAAGTTGAAAATATACATAAAGTTATTTAAATTTAAAACATATAAATATACATATATATATATACTAGACATATATTTTGTAATATACAATATATATTTTATATATAATATATATTGTATTATATTATATATGAAATAATATATGTATAATATGTAGTATATATTATATGTATAAAATATATTATATAGTATATAATATATAGTATATAGTATCTTATATACTAAATAAAAAAAACAAAAATAGAAAAGAAGAAAAACAGAAGGAAGAATCGGGGAAGAAACCCGATCCTCCTGAGCCAGAGAAGACGGTGGCGGAGCTGCCACCACCGTCAAGGGAAAAAGGACGGGACGTCGTCACCGGCGAAAGAGGAAAGGAAGGAAACCACCGGCGGCGGAAGAAAGGAAAGAAACGAGGAGAAACAGAGGAAAATCCGACGGAAACCGAGAAGAAAAAGGAAAAGAAGAACGGGTGGTGCCGGCCAAATCGGCCACCGCCACTGTCACCGAAGCATCGTCGGAGGAAGAGGAAGAGGTAAGAGGCCACAGTTGAGGCGAAAAACGGCGGAGGAAGGCCGACAGAGGAGGAGAAGAAACCGAGGGTAAACCGAGTAGATCCGCCGCCGTGCCGTCGATTTGTGATGAACGGAGGCCAGATCCAACTTCGCCGTGGTGCCGGCCAGCTGTGGAGCCACCGGACCGCCGGAGAACTGGCCATCGGAGGAGAACCGGCGGTGAACCAATCTGACCGATCTGACGGGTCCGGCCAGCAAAGGAGAAAAAGGAAAAAGAAAAAGAAAAAGAAAAGAAAAAGGAAAAAGAAAAAAAAGAAAAAAAAGAAAAAAAAGAAGGAAGAAAAAGAAGAAAGAGAAATAGGTATTCCGGGAATTCCTAAGAATTATGTGAATTGGTCAGAAATCTCGAAAAATGTTAATTTATTTAAATAATTTATTTATTTAAATAATTATAGAAAAATTCTAAATTTTAGAATTTAATTTCTAGAAAATTCCCTCGATGAACGAGCCGATGGAATCGGACGAGGTGAACACGGGCGCGACCTTCGAGAGGCAGTCGCCGACCCGAAACAGGTAAGGGAGACATGTGCCACCTGTAAGGATATTCGGCCACATGTTTTAAATTATGCATTTAATTTATAAATGCAATTGACAATGATTAGTTTTGAAATTTGTGGTGAAATACCCGTTGAGAAATATAAACTGTATTTTCCATGCAAGAGGTTAGCCAAATCGGCAGCCGTTATAGTGTCGAAAAATTATCGAATAATTACTAAAATTTACCGAAAATCACCGAAAATCATAATAAATGATTTGATTTCACGTGAAACGATTTTTGGGTACGAAAATCGAGAAATTAAGTAAATTTCATAAAACATGAATATAATGATAATTGATTTTAAAATATTCATGTTTTCGTGAATGGTAAAAAGGAAATCACCGAAATTTCATCCTGTAGGTGATATTTCACGTGAAACGAGAAGAAAATGAAAAAGAGAATGAAATGAATATTTTTATAAATATTCTTAAATATTCACTGGATTTCATATAAAATCCTTATAGTTTTAATTATGGAAATAATTAATTATGAAAATTCCATAAAGGTTAAGAAATGATGAACAACTATGTTTTCGAGACTAGAGGTCTCTACACGTGTTTTTAGAAGAAAACATGGTGATGAGAATTTAAAGTTAGAAAATAAATATTTTATTTTCATAAATTATAAAAATAATCTATTTGAATTCCGATAATTATAAAACCATGTTTTCGATTAAATGCACAGAAAAGCATACATATGTGTTTTATGGTGGAAAAAGGACAGTTTTGCCCTTCTATATTTTCAGTGATGATTTTGCAAACTATCTTCATCACAATTTATAAAGAAACGTTTGAAGCATGAATTTCGTTCCGAAATTAATTCCCATAGTCTTTTGATAATTAGCTAAATGAACCTTATGATTTCTATGCAAATTTTTCAATAATCTTTTTTGTATGAAAGTAAATAAGTATGTTTTCCAAAACAATGATCGGAGTGGCAAACCCCTGGCTAACTTAGACCCAGGCACGTCCGGTCCTTACTATTTTGTACCAAATGTTTGATTTAAGAAGTTACATAAGTAAGTAAGATTTGAGACTATGGCCTTCCTATAGTTTATGTTATTGCTTGTCATGCTTGCCACATTGTGCATGTTTCTATCCCTTGTGGCATATGTTTAGCCCACGTCGTGCATGTTCTCGCCCACATTGTGCATGTTTTCATCCCTTGTGGGTATGTTGGTCCTTTATGGTGCAATGTTCGTTGTACGACCCTGATCAGGTCTATAGCCTATACCATGGCCATAGGTATTCTGTTCCCTCTTCGGAGGATGATGTTCTGTTCCCTCTTCGGAGGATGAAGTAAGTGTCATGACCCGCATACTGGCTATATGATTCTACCTAGTCTCCATGAACTGTATGATAAGTTTTATTAATTATGATGTTAAGTTTCTAAAGTATGATGCGTGTTTGAAACAAGTATGAAATTTTGATATATGTATTAAAGAATTCATACAATGATTTAAAGTATGAAATGCATTATTATGGCATTTGTTTTCTGCATATATCGATACTATGACTATTTTAAATGCATTTCTTACGGGGTTTTAGTATGATACGGTTATTGATTTGAAAAGAGAAATAAATGTTTATTCTAAAAAAATAACATAAGAATTATTTCTACGATAGAGATAATCGAAGAAGTAATTATCCAATGATTGGATATTTACAAATCACTATACTGTACTGTTTTTACTGTATTGAAGAGAAGAGAAGTAAACTACTATTTTTATTACTGAACTGTCACGTGTTTTAAAATATATTGAAGTGAAAAGAAATAAGTGGTTTACTCTGTGGAAAAACGAAAATTATATCGTTTTAAAAAAACAACGAATTTAGTATTCTCTACAATTGCTTCTAGGTTCCGGAACAAGTATGGTATTCTAAAATACCTACCTTATTCTATCTGGATCCCTAGCCGACTACATTATCCTTCCTACATGTAAGCCTAGAGCCAGTTAGGAAGATTTTAAAGAAAATGAATAAAAAAATATTTTTAGCATATAGATAGCTGAATATCAAGTGTGACATATAACTCTCTTACTGAGTCATGGTTTGCTCACTCCCCAATATTAACATTTCAGGTTTTGATGATTGTGAGACCCGATACTTGTGGATTACGACTGCACATAATGGATAATGTGACAGACCGATTGAGATTTATGAGGTATGATCATTTATTTTCTGTATTTAGACATATGTACAGTACTACTTACTTATAGAGTGAGATAGGGGATGTATATAATCTTAATTATTATATGAAATTGTTTAACATTAAGTGTAAAGTGAAGTATCACAGACAGTCCAACCGGATAAGTTGCGTAAAATAAGATGAAAAATGTGGTAACTGGTCGTTACAAATACCGTTATTTATTTTCTCCTCTAAGTATACTAATTTTATCTGTTAAGTTTGGCTCGATCTTATATCTAGCCATAGCCACATAATAATCAGAGGAAATCACATTCAATCTTAGATTTGAGAACCATTTCATAACTCGTGTTCCCTTATCATAATATGGTTTATCTACTTAACGCATTTTCATCTTTTCACACTTATCACTTCAGTTACTTTCCCAAATGGTATAGTACTCTTCAGTTAAAACCTTTTAAAATTTTTAAATACTATAGTCACACATATTCATCCACTTCCATTTGATTTTCTAATATGTATGTATCATATTAGTGAAGCATCCAATGCCACAAACTTCTCAACCAATCATTTATTTTATTTGGTTTCCAGAAGTTGTGAAATTAATCAAGGGTACTGCTTATATTCTCCAAATAAATATACATATTCACATCCAGTGGTTTCATGCCATTATAATTTATCTGTATGTGATTGAAATATTTCATTCATTAAACTCACATACTTCACAAGATATTTCCTAAGTCTCTTAAGTACCACAAAGGATTCGTAAGAGTTATACCGAGTCCTTAATATTATCTTATAACCATATATCTCTAGGCTTTCATTTGTTGACACCCTGTCCAGAGATTGATCTTAGGAATTCCTTATACTCTCTCTAAGGAGATCATCAGTGTTTCCTCCGAACACATATATACAATAAATTCTTTATCCACCATTTTTCGGAGTAATTTCTTAAGCTTTTTAGACTCTTTTATGCTCTTTGGTAAGAGCTTAGAAATGGAATTCATATTGTGAATCATGTCAATGATCTCTCAAATCTATTCTACTTCAGAAATTTATTTGAAGTTACCTTCAGTAACTTTTAAATCATAACCTCATACCATCTTGGATGTTTCATCATTTACATCCTGTAATTTTACTTTAAAATCGTATTCAATTAATAACTCAGGTTAACTGTGATTCTCTTATAGTCACTTAACAGCTCTTATACACATTTCTTCATGTCTATATAGTATATCATTTTGTAAAGCATACCCAAAATATTCTGGTTCTATAAATATTTGATTTTTTTCTATAAGAAACAGAAGGAATATATAGAACCAAAATTAGTAACATTGGTATTGAATCATCAATACACAATTCGCCTTTTCAGTTACACTCAGTAAGTGTATCACTTTCATAATATCCATTAATCCCTAATCAAATACCTCATCTTTTCACGTTTAATTTAAGCCCTAAAGAATTCATAACAAGGCCGACTATTTCGCGACCCCCCATAATATACACTTCGGGTCACATTATTCATCAAAGTACAAGTAGGGCTCATAGTAGGGACCATTATACATGTAACATATTCTTTACCTCGTCAGTTACTTTATCACCACCAATTAGTTCCACTTCCATTTAGTCCACTATCATTAAAAGGGATTATTTCAATATAGGGGCATATTCGTCATTTTTCCATTTATTTCTCTCTCTTTAAGATACATTCAACAGGTGATCTTAAGATCTATTCACTGATGATATCTCATTCCAGTCCAATATCATCATTTAAGGGTCTTAGTTCGATTCGGACAAAGAAGTCCTGATGGGGCCCTCATCGAGTTCCTCTTTGTGCCTTACCGAACCGACCTGACATTAAGGTTATAAGATCACCTGTTTCATATCAAAGTCTCGGATTACAATCCCTTTTTGTAATCTTTGATTCGTAAACTTTCACCCCATTTTAAAAACTTAACATAATTTGCAGTCACTTGGTTTCTCTATCCATTCAGACTATACAGTACTACAGGGGATGTTAACCATTTTCAACACTTTCAACTCCAAAAGCATCAACATATATCAGGCCAACCTTGTTCTGATATCATTAAAACTATAACAATCTGAGTGTACATTTTTACACAATAATTACTAGTATTTTACATAGTTTTATCGGTTGAGCTGTTTGTGATGCCTTTAACACTTGATCATTAATAGTAATAAATGGTAAACATTTATTCAATAAATTCGGAATATAAATTTTTTTACAATATTCCATACACTTTACATCCCCTGTTTCTATTTTACAAAAATGTAGTACTGTATACAAGTGTCTGAAGATATAAGAGAAGTGACTGTACCTTTAAATTTCAATGCTCTTTGTCCCAGTGGGCTACTCGCAGCTATATTTATCCGAGGAAGCCATCAGATAATCCTCGTAATTAATCTGAAAAATTTGAAAGTAAGGGGTGAACGAACCACATACTTAATAAAGATATCGTATGCTACTTGATATAATGAAATCTATATGCAAAAAATAGTAATTTTCCTAACGATGTACTAAGCACAGTAAAGGAAGGATACTATAGCCGGCTGGGGAAATCCAAATGGAGCATAGAAGGTATTTTGGAATATCTGTCTTATCCCGGAAACCCAGAGCGACTATAGGGAGTAATTTATAAATTGTCTTAAAAAAACATTTTAATACCCATTTCTCCATAATTATAAATAGGATAAATCATTTATTTTCCTTCCTTTCAATACAATTCAAAACACGTGACAGTACAGTGGTAAAATAGTATTTAAAGTAAACAGTCTTTTCAGTACAATAGCTTATAAATATCCAAATCACTGGATAACTATTCAGTAATTATTTCTATTTCAGAAAAAATTTTCAAAGTATTCTTTCTCGATAACAGTAAATTTCCTTTCAGTTCAGTAAACAATATTTCGTACAATTCAGTTAAGTAAACAGTAATCAGTACGTTTCAATTCAGCAAACCGTAATCAAAAGCTATTAGTTCAGTAAATAGTATTCAGGACAATTTAGTTCAGTAAACAGTAATTAGTAGCAACCAGTTCAGTAAACAGTATTTTTTTAGTGCAAAACAGTTCAGTAAAACAGTATTTAGGTACGATTCAGTTCAGGAAACAGTAATTCACGATGCAGTACAATAAAATAGGATTCAGTAAATCCTTTCAGTAAACAGTAATCAGTAAGTTGAGACTAGGCATCACCCTACATCATATCATGCTATCATCATCCACTAAGGGACACAGTAATCATCTTCGAAGGGACACAGTAACAGTATACAGTTAGATCTATGGCCATAATCTATAGGTGGCTCTCGGTGTACACTTGCCAGGTGCCTCCGAGACCGCTGATGATTGGCGAGTCAATCAGCCACGTGACAGTAATAGTATAACAGTAAAGCATGAATCTCCGAGCCTAAAGTCATAAAATCAATTTATTTCTCAAAAATACCTTTAAGGAATAATTTGTAAATTTCATCATTTATTTAAAGAATTATTTTCCAAAAAGGTATTTTATTTCCCATTTTCACATACAGTAGATCCATCAGTAAATATTCATGTATCAAGTGAGAAAATAAATAAATATTCAATTCGAATATTTAATATCATATAAAATAAATCAAATTCTCACTTTAATAAAATATAAAACATGAATATTTAATTTTTCATAACTTTCTCATAATTTCCAATTTATGGAAAATTGGTGGGAATTATATTCAAAATTTCCCATTTAAATCATTTCATGCTTCTAAAATATTTTATAATATTTTAGAATGTTTTAGGAAATTTTCCGACAGCATAACAGCTACGGATTCCTAACCTCCTGCACACAAATCGCAATATATGAGCCAGCTTATCAACCACAATTTTGCATGTTTTCAAACCAAATCATGTACCAATATTCTCATAAAATTTAGCTTAAGAGAACATGCAATTCATTATATCGCTCAACTCACACACTCCCCCCTTACTAGTCTTATGAAACCGATCGTCCCGGTTTGGCTAACCAAAATCCGTCAACTCAGGCTGCAAAATAATTTTATCAAAAGTTATTAATATTTTTCTTTTTAATTTTAAACCACTTGTATTCATAAAATGCAGCCACTAATGTTATAATATAAGCACAATCAGTATAATTTATACTGGTGCTAAAGCTCAACTTTTTCATTTTAGTTCCTTTTTCTGTTCTAATTCTACCAATATTTTTCTTTCAATTTCTATAGTTATTTTCTACTGTTAGTCCCAAAATTCAACATTTTTTCATGCTTAAACAAGGTCATAACCGAAACCCTCATAATGGCCATTACCTTGGCTTTTAATCTTTTCTTTAATTTCTTGTTTCCAATTGGTATATGCTTGTCCACATGAGCCTTTCCTTATCATTTTTCTGCATGAACCATAAAGGATTTCTATTCTCTCATGCCAAACCGAAACCCTCTCTTTAATACTTAAATTTTGATTCTTAATCATCTCAAGTTTCCAAGCTTCCTATTTATTTTCTTCATGTTCCTTTAACCATTTCACATCATCTTCATACAATTTCCAGCCAATTTTCTTGCTTGTTCTCATCTATATTAAAACACCATCTTATTCTAATTTCATGTTCTAATGATGCTTAACTAAAAATAATACTAGAATCATGCTTCTCATGTTAAGGAACATAGAAATTCACCATTTGATATCAAGAAAACTATAGAATTATAGAAACTCACCTTAACCAAATTACACCTCCCAAAACAGAATTGTTTTTTGCCTCACGTCAGCCCCTTTGCTTGTTTCTTAGTTGGTTTTAAGGTAGATGTAAGGCCTATGGAGAAGGTTAGGTGATTAACTAACAAGGGAATGATGTTTTGCTAAGAAATTCATGGACGAAATAAGTGAAAACCAATTGTTCATAAAGAGTATGAAATATTCATGCAAAGAACATGACTTATGATCCTATACCAATTGTTTATAAATAATTTTGCAAGAAGTTCAAAATTGGTAATTAATGAAGCATGTTGTGTATAAATATCTACTAAGGTCTATGACTTACTCATTTCAATCCTATTAAGCACCTAAGTACATCAATTGTTCTCTTAAGTCCAACTAAGGTGCATGGCAATGCATCATGATTATGAGCTAGAATTAGATGACATATCATATGCATGAGCTCATAAATCATGTTCAAGCAAGAGTGTGCATAGAATCAAAACATATAGCAATTAACTTTAAATTCTAGCACACAAGAGTTTCATGCAAAAATATCCTAAGAGAATTCTTCTCTATTTGTCATTTCAAACTAAAGAGCATGAGAAGAATTGTCAATTTAAAGCTCATACCAATTGGCAATTTAGATTTGGCTTACCAATTATTGAAAATATAGTTGCCAATGATACTAATTGTTATTTCAATCTAAATACCAATTGTTACTAATGGTTGACTTAGGCATTTTGCATGAATCTAATATCTATGTGTAGTGTGTTCATGTCAGGAAAATAATCATTCTAAATATGCAAGAACACAATCACACATCATCAAATATGCATATGGATTAATTAAACATTAGCATACTATCATACAGTATTAATCCATATTCATATTCACAAAGTTATACCATATGGAGGATTCAAACAAACAAGGTATTCAAGCAAACACATTTTTCTCCATGGTTTCAAGCACAAAAATCCTATGCTCATTTTTCAATTCAAGTCCTTAACCAATTATGAGCAAGGAAAGATTCAAAATTACCATTTTAATCAATTAAGAGCCATATCCCTAGTTGTTATCATCATTTAACGTTCTAGAGGGTATATGCTATTTTAACTAAAATGGCTTCACTTAAGTGAATCAATATTATCAAGCTAAAATATATTTTATCATCAAAATCCATAAGCTATGAGTGAGGTTAAGCACATAATATCATGAAAACAACTATTCTCATCTCATAGGCATGATTATTGATTCAACTTAAGCAAACATGCATGTTCAACATCAAGACACTCAAGATTCACTGCATGTGTATCAATTGTTGGTGTTGTCATTAACGCTCAAGTTCTTTAATAATTTGGCCATAAAAAAATTTTAAGTACATGGATGATAAAGTTTCATGCATTTAACATTTAGGATCCATTTACCATCACAAATTATAGGCCAATGACCATTACCAATTGTTGAGTTTACATTTGAAATCAATCCACTAGATGTATAATTATCATGAAACCTCGTGTGGAATTGATAAGTCAAGCTAAGAGACATAATCCTATAAGCATGCTTGACTAAGATGAACAAAAAAGAACAAAGAATATTCATTATGCACAAGTTCATCAAAATCTCAAATATATCCATAAATTCTTGAAATATTTCTCAAAATTATGTTTAAGCATTCATTGAAAGTATATTTCAAGATTATTTCAAGATTTATGCAAGTTTTCAACAAGAAAAATGATTTTGCACTTGTGAGCTCAAAAAAATGATATTAATTGTTGAAAGTGATACCATTTGTTAGAAATAACACAAGTTGATGGAGTTGAGGCATGATATCAATAAAAATGATTTGTCATATTTTAAAGTTTATCAAAAAGGAGTTAAAATAATGAATTTTAAGTTGAGAAGAGAGAAAGTATCAAAACAATGAAAAGTTCTTCTCAATTTCGGTTGAAAAAGTGCAGAAAAGCCCTTTCTGGCTTGGGGAGATCGATCCCTTGAGGAGGGGGATCGATCCCTTAACTCCAGAATGCAGATTTCCTGCATTTTGCTCAAGAGGGATCGATCCTGCTGGTTGAGGGATCGATCCCTCATCTTGTTTCTATAGTTTTTGACAGAAAATCCAACCTTTAAGGTATCAAAACTTCGTTTTTGAGTATTTTAAGTCCAAGTAAAGGTTTAAACATTTGTAAAACATGATTTTGGACTTGTATGAATGAAAAACATGAATGAAAAACCATTTTACAAAACATTTTGCAATTTTGGAAGAATTTACACAATAAAATGCATTTTTGGCCTCAAAGGATGTCATTTTGAGAGTTAAGCACATTTTGACAAAACCAAAGCATTAGAAACCACAAATATGCCAAAACAAACTTGTTCACATAGATTTTAAGCATATATAACATAAGATCATCATACTTGTGAACATTATACCATGATTTCCAACATACAAGTTTTTCATTAATGCACATGACATGGCATTTTGCATATATGACATATTTGGCAATTTGAGGCAAGTAAATACATTATCAACACATAGAAGACTTGCTCAAAATGCAAAAATCCAATAATCATTTCAAAATCATAAATCATGCTTTTCATTCAATGCATCAAGTACTATTCATCAAATATTCAAAGATCATTGTCATGCCTTTTTATTCAATCATTCAACTCACAATGCATCCAGAATCATTAACCAAATTTCTCATCAAAGCACAAATAATCAAATAATAGTTTTAAGGAGTAAGGAATTAAGCTTACAAAACTCCTTTGCTTGAAAATGCTTTGCCTTGAATTGTTGAATCCACCTTAGGCCTTTCTTGAAGGATTGTTGTGACCTTGCCAAGGATGGATTTCCAAGCTCTTCCTCTTTCTCATTGGCATAAGCAATCTCCATGGGGGGGTGTAGAGCATTTGATCTCCATTGCTTCTTTGTATTCTCATGCTCTAACACTCCTACAACAAACAATTTAAGCATGTTTTGGTACCCAAATTTTCTTGGGTCCATGAGAGTTAGTGCAAATAATTATTGATCCTTTGGGGATCCATTTCAAGCTCAATTCATCATTATTCATAGCATGCTTTGGCACCCACATTTTTCTAACTACTCTTCCTCTAAATGTGGTTTTTCTATATGTGCATGCTTGTGAAGAGTGTCCTATTCTATTGCATAGTGAGCATGTAAGAGATAAATCATGCATAGTATTTTTGCTCACAAGGAAATTTTTTAGATGAGTTTCTTTTTGTATTGCATTATAACCTAACTCATCTTTATCAAAGAAAGCTCTTTGGGTCTCAACCATGTGATCTAGCTTTTGTTGACCCATATAAAACCTAGTAAATGAGTTATGCAAATTTGTATTCTTTTTATTTAACTCATTTATTTCTAAGTTGGCCTTTTCTAGTTTCTTCTCTTATTATAGCTTAACATTGGTCAAGGTTTCCTTTTCTTTTTTCAAATTAGCAATGATTTTCTTATATTTAGAATTCATGCATTGAAATTCATTTGCTAATTCATTAAAAGCATTTTGTAACTCATCAAATGTAAAATCATTATTTTCACTAGAACTAGAGCTAGCCTCATCGTCACTAATAGCCATAAAGCATGAGTAAGCTACCTCATCATCTATGTTTTCCTCATCGGAGCTATCACTATCGCTCCATGCAGCCACAAATGATTTCTTCTTAGGTTTCCTATCCTTTTCCTTCCTAAGTAAGGGGCAATCTAACTTAGTATGACCCGGTTCATTACACTCATAACACACTAAGGGGTCTTTTTCTCTTCTACTTGACTCTCCCCTATGATGTCTCCTATTTTGCTCTCTCTCATTCATTCTCATGAACCTATTGAATCTTTTGGCAAACATTGCCATTTCCTTTTCTTCCTCATTTCCACTCTCATCACTATCATCTTTAATGTCCTTATGAGTGGAAGACTTAAGTGCTACCCCTACTTTCTTTGAAGGCACTTCATTTCTTTTCATTTTCATTTCATATGTAAGTAAGGAGCCCATAAGCTCATCTAGAGACAAGGTATTTTGATCCTTAGACTCTTCTATTGCGGTTACCTTTGCCTCCCATGACTTAGGCAAGCTATTCAAAATTTTCTTTACCATTTCAACATTAGAATAAGCCTTGCCTAGAGCCTTAAGTCCATTAATTATATCATTAAACCTAGTGAACATTTCGCTAATGGACTCATTTTCTTTCATCCTAAATAGCTCATAATCATGTGTGAGCATTCCTACTTTGGTCTCTCTAACTTGATTTGTCCCTTCATGTGTGATGGCTAGTTTATCCCATATTTGTTTAGCATTCTCACATAAGGATATTCTATTATACTCATTGGGACCTAATGCACAAAAGAGGGTGCACATAGCCTTGGCATTCAATTGTGCCAATCTCATGTCATTGGTGTCCCACTCATCTTCACTCTTAGGGACATCTTTTTCATCTACTTTTTTATTGGGATTCTAGGGCCATTAACTATTACTTTCCACACTTCATAATCATTGGATTGCACAAATAACATCATCCTAATTTTCCAATAAGAGTAATTTTCACCATTGGAGAGTGGAGGTCTAACTAATGAGTGTCCCTCTTCTCCTAGGGGTGTGCCTACATTCAAGTGAGCCATTTATGATCGTTTTGCTCGATAGAGGTTAGTCTAAATCAATCTCGAGCCCAAGCTCTGATACCAATTGTTGGCTCTATAAGCTATACCGAGAGGGGGGTGAATATGTTTTTCACTAATCTTAGGTTCGTTTTTCGATTCTTCTAAATTCTTTAGCGTATTTGAGTGTTTTCTAAGTTCTCTAAGCTAGGCAATTATACAATATAAATTCAATATAATAAACACAAATATAATTGCAAATAACTAAAGAGAGTAAGGATAGGGAAATGTACGCAAGCGATTTATAGAGGTTCGGCAACCTTGCCTACGTCCTCTACCTTGAGACGCTCCCAAGGATTTTCTCCAAATCCACTATCTTGAATTTGTGATTACAATCCGTCTTTTTCTTAGGCTCAAGAGTAACCTCCCTCTTTTTCTAGGCTCAAGAGAAACCTCTTCTCCCTCTTTTTTAAGGCTCAAGAGAAACCTCCCTCTTTTTCTAAGGCTTAAGAGAAACCTCTCCTTTTACAAGTAATGAGTGAGTTTACAAGAAGTGTAATCAAAGAAGGCCTCTAAGTAGGCAAGTGATTACAATGTTTAAGCACAAGGAAAAAGCCTATACAAGATTTGTGCTACTCTATACAGAGAATATGAGAATGATGGAAGATAAAGACTTTGTAGCTCTTGATTTGTTGTTGAGGCTTGAGGAAAATGAAGAAGATGATGAATAAAATTTCTGAGCAGTTCCTCTTGCTTTCTTTAGCTTTTAAGCCTCTATTTATAGTCCCTTGGATGTATTCTAGCCGTTGGGTGGAGCCAAAACTTGAATATGACCGTTGTCTCACAAAAACTAGCCGTTACAGGCTATTTTCGGGCAAAGGGATCGATCCCTTTCCATAGGGGATCAATCCCAAGCTTCCAGGATGTTAAATCAGGGCTTGAGGATAATTCTGCCTTGAAGGGATCGATCCCTTCCCTTAGGGGATCGATCCCATGCCTTCAGAAAGCTATTTCTTGCACTTTTTGGGTTAGAAATGATGTGGTCTTTGATCCTAATTCAACCCAAAACATTTTGGCATCTTTGTGGGAGTTTTTCTTGACTTTCTCTGATGAAAACATGGTCAAAAAATTCATCAAGTGATTTTCTAAAATATTCAAAACATTTTATGAAGTATTAAGACCAGTAAAAATATGTAATTAAATCATGGTCTTAATGTTTGATATGATCACTTGAAAATGGAATGAGAAAATCATGTGTGATAACGCAAATTTACAATATGAATTATAACATTAAATCTTACTTAAGTTTTTGTCATTTCAAAATATATATGGCAATTTAAAGCTAACATATATGTATATAATTATATAAAGAAATAATTATATTATATATAAACAAAAAAATAATCAAAAATAAAATAGAAATTAAGACAGAAACGGGATCGGGACCCCGTTTCTGTCTCAAAACAAAGGAAAAACAGAGGATAGGAACTCGGAGAAGCCGGTTGACGCCGGTCGACCAAAGGAAGAAGAAGAAGACGTCTCCGGCAAGAGGAAGAAGAGGAAGAGGCGACCGGCAACGGGAAAAGACGGAAAGAAGAAGCAAAAAGCAGTGAAACAGAAGGGAAAAACTGGCGGAACCGAAAGGAGAAAAGGAAAAGAGATACGGCAGTGCCGGTCGGCCCAGGAACTGCCACCGCCACTCGAACCTTGGCGGAGGTGAGGGGAAGGTGAAGGAAGCCACCGGTGAGGCCAACGACGGCGGAGCAAGGGAGAATGAAGAAGGAGGAGAAACCGAGACCCACGCTGCCAGATCCATCACCGTGCCGTCGATCCTGCTCAAATGGAGGGCACCGGCGAGTTTGCCTTGACGTCGACCAGCTGAAGGGTGCCTAAACCGTCGGAGAACCGGCCGCCAATGAGGAACCGGCGAGGAAGGAGGCAGATCGGTCTGAACCTGTTTGACCAGAAAAAAAGAGGAAAAAGAAAAAGGAAAAAGAAAAAGAAAGAGAAAGAGAAAGAAAAGAAAAGAGAAAAAGGAAGAAAGAAAAGAGGAAAAGGAGAATTTCAAAAATTTGAAAGATTCCCGGGAAGTTGGCAACTCGAAAATTACGGAAATTCGGTAAGAATTCCGAAAAATGATTTCGAGTAAAAATTTAATAAATTATTTATGAAAATTCTAAAATTTAGAATTTTAATTTCCAGAAATTATTCTCGGCGATCGAGATGGAGTACGGGCACGACCGATAAGAGGAAGTCGCCGACCCAGAAAAGGTAAGGGATGCATGTGCAGCACTGTAAGGATATTCAGTTTGGATGATTTTAATTATAAAATATTTATGAAAATATTGCGATGAATGATTGGTTGGAAAATTGTGGTGAAGTATCGGTTGAAATTATAAAATGTATTTTCCGTGCAGGAGGTTAGCCAATCGGCAGCCGTTATACTGCCGAAAAATTATCGAAAATTATCGAAAATTTCTAGAAAATTTCATAAAATCATAATAAATGATTTTATTTCACGAGAAATGATTTTTCAACCACGAAAATCTAGAAAATGGATATTTTCATAAAAACATGAATAAAATGAAAGTGATTTTAAAATATTCATGTTTTCGAGAATGGTGATAATGAAATCACCGAAATTTCTCCTGATATGTAAATTACACGTAATACGAGATGGAAAATGAAAAGAAATAAAGTGAATATTTTTATATATATTTCTTAAATATTCACTAAATGATTTTATAACCTTTATGGTTTTAAATTATGAAATTATATATATTTTTATAAATTCCATAAAGGTTTATTGATGATGAAAAATACGGTTTTGAGACTAGATGGCATCCTATCATGCTGATATGTGAGATGTGATATGTAACATGTAATATGTGATATGTGATATGTAGTCCCGACCGACACCTGATCAGTGATCCACCGAGGACAATTATAGACTATGGTCATATATCTGACATGATTATTTTATACCCATCAGGGTCTATAGCATGATATGAGTAATGACCCAGTGGACGGGCTGGACGTGCGTGCCTAAGTCTCCATATATGAGAAATGCTTTATATGATATGTTATATGTTAAATGTAAACATTTTACATGATATGTGATAAGTTAAATGAAAGTGATTTACAGCATTTTACATAATGCTTATTTCAGTACTGATTTTAGTACTACGAGATGATCTTCATATGACATGTGATATGAACATGTAATATGTTTTCAAAAGGAAAAAGAGTTTATAAGTCTAGTATTCTTACTATGATTTTAAATTGAATATTAGACTATATGTGACATGAATATGTGATATGTTTTCCAAAAAGGAAAGAGGAGGAAAATAAATCTAATATTCTTATTTTAATTTTTAAATTGAATATAAGATTTAAATGATATATATGTTATACGAAAAGGATTTAATAGCTGATTTTGCTATTTAAAGTATTGTACTAATTATGGTTACAGTAAAACATGAAATAAGTTTTGAATGAGAATGATGAGAATTTAATTAATATTCTTTTCAAAGAATATATAAATATTAGTTACTTTATTTAAATGCTTTATTTTATAAAAGCATTATTTTGAAAAGAATATGAAAATGTTATGGAATAAAAAGGTAAAAAGGATTAAAATTCCAAACGAAAAGGAAATTATTCTCTACAATTGCTTCTAGGTTCCGGGACAAGATAGGTATTTCAAAATACCTACCTTACTCCATCCGAATCCCTAGCCGACTGTAGTATCCTTCCTACATGCGAGCCTAGAGCCCATAGGAAAAATGAAAAAGTTTTTCAGCATATAGATAGCTGAGTATCAAGTGAGGCATATAATTCCCTTACTGAGCCGTGGTTTGCTCACCCATTAATTTTAACATTTCAGGTTTTCGAAGACTGAGAGTCAGCACTTAAAGGATTTTCGACTGCGCATTTGGGGACGATGCGACAGGTCGATTTATTTAATAAGGAATGATCATCTATTTTCTGTATTTAAACGTATCGACAGTACTGCTTTCTTATGAAGTAAAATAGGGGATGTAATTCATATTATAAATTTAATATGTAATTGTTTATGTGTAAAAGAAAAGTAAAGTATCGCAGACAGCCCAACCAAATAAAATGTATAAAATAAGGTGAAAAAAATAGGGTCACGGGCTGTGACAAAAATTGTATTTTATCAGCCTTTAAATGGCTTAACAGAAACGGTACAATAGCAGCACAAAAGTGGTGTGGATGTCCACTTTGCTGCACCGTTTCTTGACTTTCTTCTCTTCCTATTGTAGACTTCATCCAATAAATTCTTACCTCGTGTAATTTTTGTTGGCTCTTCTTCCTTTTATATTATTTATATTGCAACTTTATACTACAAAATTATGGTTAAAATCCTTTAAATTTCAGCTGGAATTCATGGCAGAAAATGCAAGGTAGTTGCTGTCCCGTTTTGGTTGCACTTCCTTGACTTCTTTTTGGCCTCTTTGATATATAATTCAGCCAATGATTTTCCAACCTTATATCTTATCAATAATCTCCTCTTTATCTCTATTATTTATCCCATTTTTATAGCACAAAAACATCACAAAATTTTTTGCTTCTACTCGTGTCTCACCATGGGAGGAAAACTAGAGTGCAGTCCATAATTCTTTGGTTGCACGTTCTTGCTTTACTTTGGCCTCTCTTAAGGCATACTTCATCCAATCAAAATAATTGACATGATCAATAAATAATTTCTTTCTCTTATAAATATATTTATTGATATTTAATACCATGAAAATAATGCTTCTATTCTAAATTTTCTGATTTCACTTCCTTCCTTTATTCCATACTTGTATTCATCATTTAATATTTATTTCAACTTTCACACACCATATTATGAATCATAATTCCAAAATTCCATAATTTAAAGTGAACTTTCATATTCAATATTTATTTAATTACACTAAATAATTTATTTCAGTTATCAATCGTTTACAATATGATGTACAGTGTAATAAAATCAGGTCTCACAGGCGGTGAAGGGGGAAAAGGAAAAGGAGGGAAAAGAGGAGGAAAAGAGTCCAAAACCACCACTTCCAGATATGCCATCGCCATCACCGCTGATCTGGAAAAGGAGGCCAGACACAGCTTCGCCGCCACCCCAGCAAGCTTTGGAGGGGTTGAATCGACGGTGACGGAGGCCGATGGTGGCCGAACCAACGGGATGAAGTGAACCGGCTGAATTCAGCCGAACCGGTCTGAGCCAGTTCAGACCAAAAAAGAAAAGAAAAAGAAAAAAAAGGAAAAAGAAAAATAAGAAAAAGAAGGAAAAAGAAGAAGATGAAGTAAAGAAAATGGGTAGAAAAATTTATTAGAATTTTATTATTATTATTATTATTATTATTATTATTATTTATTGAATAATTTTATAAAATTCTAAATTGAGTATGAGATTGAATTTGTAGAAAATCATACTCGGTGATTAGAGATGATTGAATCGGGAGAAGAGGATTACACGCGTGACGTTAGTGAGAAGTCGCTAAAGCGGAACATGTAAGGGATGCATTTGTAGCCTGTAAGGATATCTAGATTGCATAAATTAAATATGCATGATTTTATGAAATGATTGGTGAATTTATTTGGTTGGAAATTGTGGAAATTGGCTGGCTGTGAAAATATAAATCTGTCTGTTTTATGCAGGGAGGCTAGTTAATAGGCAACCGTTATGTTGCCGAAAAATTTTAGAAAGTTATGTAAAATCATTAAAAATGATTTTCTTACATGAGAAATAATGTCCAACACCCGAAAATGAGGAAAATTATTATTTTTCTTAAAACATTAATATAACGAATTTGATTTTAAAATATTCATGTTATTGGAATTGGTGAAAATGAGATCACCTAAAATTTTCTTGATATATGAATTATATGTGATATGAAATGGAAAATGAAAAGGGATAAAGTGAATATTTTATAAATTTTTTCTTAAATATTCACTTGATTTATTATATAACCTTTATGGTTTTAATTATGAAATTATTTATTTTTATAAATTCTATAAAAGTATATTGACGATGAAAAACACTGTTTTAGACTAGTTGGCACCTTTATCATGCGGATATGTGATACGTGATATGTGACATGTGATATGTGATATGTTATCTCGGTCAACACCTGATCAGTGATCCACCGAGGACGATTATAGACTATAGCCATAAATCTGATATGTTTTATTTTCTACCCTCCGAGGTTTATAGCATGATATGACTTGGGTGATTGTCTCAGTCTCCACTATGATATGTGATATGTTAAAAAGGAATGTTTTATACTATACGTGACATGTTAAAAAGGAAAGGTTTTATACGATATGTGACATGTTAAAAGAAAATGTTTTATATAATATGGGAAAAATTCAAAAGGAATTCCAGTACTGTTACATAGTGTTTATTACTATACTGAGTACAATACTACATGATGATTTACAAAAGACATGTGATATGAACATGTGATATGTTTTTAAAAGGAAGCAGAGTTTATAAATCTAATATTCTTACTATGATTTTAAATTGAATATTAGATTATATGTGACATGAACATGTGACATGTTTTCAAAAGGAAAGAAGAGTTTATAAATCTAATATTCTTATTATAATTTTAAAATGAATATTAGATTTAAATGATATAAATGTTATAAGGAAATGATGTTAATAGCTTAATTTGCTATTTAAAGTGTTGTACCAAATATGATTTGTACAGTAAAATAGGAAATGAGTTTAATGAGAAGATGATGTTTTAAACTAATATTTTTCTAAAAGATAGATAAATATTAGTTATTTTATTTAAATGCTTTATTTCATAAAAGCATTATTTTGAAAGGAATATGAAAATGATATGGAATAAAAAGGAAAAGGATTTGAATCACACGAAATTGATTACTCCCTACAGTTGCTTCTAAGTTCCAAGACAAGATAGATATTTCAAAATACCTTCTGTACTCCATCCGGATCGCTAGCCGACTATAATATCCATTCCTATATGAGCCTAATATACTTATATGAATACGAAAAAGGTTTTGAAAGCATATAGATATCTGGATATCAAGAGTTACATATAACTCCTTTACTAAGCCATGGTTTGCTCACCCCTTACTTTTAACATTTTAGATTTTCAGTGACTGCGAGATCTTGCATTCGAGGATCTCGGCTGCGCATCTAGATGATATGTGACCGCTTGATTTATTTTGGAGATACAATTATTTAAATTTTATATGTTCAGATTTTTTATTTACAGTACTACAGCATTGTATTAATAAGGGGATGTAAGTATTGTTCACAAATAAAATTTGTAATTATGTAATTCCGTTAATTTATGAAATTATGGATATTGTATTTTCAATGAATTAAAGTGAAAAGAAAAGCATCGTAGACAGCCCAACCATATAAGATGCATAGAAAAATGTAAAAATATGTAGTCATGGGCTGTGATAGCATATAAATCGATGCAAGCTTGAAAGTCATGTTACTGTCATGCTATGCTCGAGAATGCAATAAGCAATCCTAGGATAGTTCACTATACTAGTCTTTCACGTTCAGTGTTTTAATTTCTAAAATTCACATTGTTGGGTTTGGGGTATTATATCTTACAACCCAGTCTACAAATTCAAAACACATATTGAGTTCATGTCCATAATCACATTACATATCAATCTAGTATACATATATAATTCATATGCGCCGCAATCAGGCTACTATGCCCTAATAGGTAGTATTGGCACACGATTAATATATATATATATATATATATGGTTCAATAACATATAAATCAATATTTAGTAATTCATACTTACATGCATCATACATAGTTAACTTACCACAATTCCCATGCTTGCACACATATTCTCAAGCTTAGTTGCTTTACTCATTTCCACCACCAAAGGATTCAAATCCCTAGAATAGGACACCATTCACTTAGTTTCATGTTTTAGACACCTTAAAGGTCACATAGCACATCAATTCACATTACTTTCACTTAAGATACCAATAGGATTTTCATACCAATAGTTGACAACATGTCTCAATTTCATGGTTTCTTTTCAATAGGAATGCTAAGGGTAGTTGCATCTATCATTTCTCTCTAACACTTGGCTTTTTAGCATGCCATGTCAACTTTTTTTTAACTTAAAACTTGCAACTGGACACAAAGGTAACAAAATAATTTTCCCTAAAGCCTAACTATCCCATCCAAAAGATTTGTAACAGCAAGTTGCTAGTTTTTGATTGAAAATACTAAATGAGGTGACTTGCTGCATATGCGAGTGTTGGAGAAAAATGGCAGTCGCGACTGCCCTTAGCATTCCTCTTATTTCAAACCAATCACACCAGTCAATTTCTCATCACTTGTACACTAACAAATCATAATGATCAAAGCTTAATCACATTGCTTTCAACATGCCTTTCACCTTGGCTAATTCTATAAGTCCACGTTACACTTAATTTTAAAAAATTTAGCACCATAACCATGATTAGCTAGGTAAATTAAACCACATAACAAATTCAAGTGAAATTAAGCAAGGAGACCCTATAAACCCTAGTTGGCCAAACCTTAAACATCATGTTACAGAAATGATCATTCAATTCTAACTTCATATACTATTTTCACATCACTAATGCATCATCATATATCAAAATCAAGGCATAAAACAAAGGTTATCTCCTTAATCCTCACGTTGGCTAAAATTGAAAAAATTCTTAGGGGGTTGTTTTTCTTTAAACCAAAACCATAAAACATGTTAATAGGGACCATTGAACAACATATATAAGTTTGGAATCAAAAATAAAAGCCTACCTATATCAACTATGCCTTGGCAGAATCTTCATTTATAGTTAGATCCACAAGGTTTTCTTGTTAATCCCTAAAAACAGGGTTAGAAAAGGGTTTAGAGATGAAGAAAACTAAGAAAATCACTTTAGGCATGAAAAACAAGCTTGAATCATATGGTTTTGCAAGGGTAGCTAACAGTTTTGGTATTTCTTCATGTTCATGTTTTTCATGATATTTCAACACTTATGGTGTTTTAAAGGGGTAAGATCAACCATGATGATGCATTTAAGCCATCATGGCATTTTAGGATAAATATCTAAATATTAGAAGCTTATCTCATAAGCTTATAAGAGGTTTAATCACATCTACACATTAACACTTTAAATTCCATACTTTTCACTTAAATGAAATATCATTGGTTCTTAACTTTAGGAAGGTAAAAAATGTGATATTCCCATGCATGTCCCATGTAAATGTTGACTTTTTAAGAAGGTTGGCTGGCCATGTTGACAATTACCCGGGTTTTTGACTAGTTTTGCAGTTTTCGTCTTATCGTAAAATTTTTTGATCTGAGGTCTGACATGATCAATTAAGGCTTTCAAATTACACAATTAAACCCTTAAAAACAATTTCACAGTGTTTTTTTTTGCGCACTTGATCCATTGACCTATGAATAAAATGTCAAATTTCAATTTGTTTCACGTATTTCAAGATAAGCCGTAATTGATTTGAAATAATTTCAAATGGTTGAAATTGACTTATTTAAGGCCAATTATCAATAATATAGATGATTTGGATGTATTTGGGTAGGTGTGAGCTTTCATGGGGCCCATGAACCTGCCTATACAGAGTTTGACTTATAGGATCTAAAATTGAAAAAATTTTGATTCCGCATTCAAATAGAGCTTGATAGGTCACTATTGACCTTATTTGTATAAAATTTGAATTCTCATAATGTTAGTGAAGAACAATCTAGGAACCTTTTTATCATGCCTTGAGAGACATGGTAGGTCGGCTAACGTACGACAACTTATATGGAAGTCTAAAATTTAGAGCTAACTTTTTTCAAATTTTCTCTATGTTCATTTGTAATGTGAGCAGTTTCATACCATATCATAGGTTTAGTATTCACCAGATACGGTTTAAGGCTACCTAAAGGTCTCAGTTCAATATCATATGATTTCACATCAAAAAACTCCCTAGCACAATTCTCGTGTAAAAGTAGTAAAATCTCGGGTTAACACATTTCAAATAATTGCTTGGTCTCATAGTCAAATACAGTCAAATTCTATTTTGAATCCCCTATTGCACTCATAAACTTCATAATCTATCACATATCCAAATTTCACTAAAAAAATGATTTTTTGTCACTTTAAAAAAATTCCTAACCAAATAATATAATATTTTTACAATTTTGGTACATTTCTCAATAAAAATTTGTTTACATCTTGATATCGACAATTTTTACAATGCAAGCACATTTTTTACTTATACATGTCCCAACCTATAGTTTTGTGAAAAATTGTCTAGAAATAACATCATGTAAATAATAAAAACTTATTTCGAATATTTATTGTGAGAGCTACGTAGTCGAAAACTTATGAAGTTGGATACTGTCTTGTAATACTAAACTACCTCAACCTAACTTGTGATGGGAAACAGCGAGGGAGTGAGCTAGAAAGCCTAGTAAGTAACCATATGAGTTTAGAGGATAGTAATACACTATATATTATTCTAAAAGCATGTAATGCAACTACTTAATAAATTTACCATATTTGTGTTAATATGCAGTATCTTATCAAATCTCGTATTCCGATATTCAATAATTTTTCCTATTTATTTCAACATTATGACCCTATGCATTGTTAAGGTCTTTTAAGGTAAGGTATGGAATGATACTTTAAAGTACATGATTATCCCCTGAACCTAAGTTCACAACTAGATTGTCCATCAATGTAATGATTCAATGATATAATCAATGGAGTGTTAATTAAATCGATGCAATTATGGTTTCAAATGAAACAATGTACTTTTTAGTTATATCTAAATCAATGCTCCTAAACAATATTTAATGCTCGTAAATCAAGTCAAGTACTCGTAATCAAATTAAATGCTCGTAATCATATCAAATGCTCGTAATCTTATAAATCAAATACTTGAAGTTTTATAAATTAAATACTCATAGCCTTATAAATAAAATACTCGTCAAATCAATTAGGCAGCTTACCTGCAAGTAACCAATAGAGGCATATTGCACTGTAGCAATTCAGTAAGCCTTATCATACCTTAAAAGCTGGGATGCTACCTATGGCTAGAGATCCACATTTCTCATAGTACCTATTCAATGAGCCTCGTTATCCCTAAAAAATTGGGTGTTACCTATGGCTAGAGATCTATATTTCTCATTGTAGCTATTTAGTAAGCCTCATCATACCCAACGCCATAAATCCTTGTTATCTCCAATTCTAGTGATTAGCTAAGATTGAAACCTGTCAATGATTGATTATCAAACAACTCGTATGTGTCGATAAGGGGGTAATAATACTCAGGCATGTTTCCATATTGCTCAATCAGTTTCAAGATTAATGTGAGGTGTCTTAAAAACTGTAAAACAGTATCCATATATGTTTTGAAGTATGATAACACAATAAATATAAAGCAAGGTATGCTTTATCCTACAACATGCATATACTCAATATAGTCATATGTTCAATATACTTCAAAACATAGCTTAAAAATAGTTCTTATACCTATTTTGAAATTTGGTAACAATGTAAATATAAAATAAATATATGCTTTGCCCAAGTTACGTACATATGCAATGCAGTCATATGTTCAGTAGATTTCAAAACATGTCACAAGGAAGATTTTAAAGCTTTTATACAAGTATAAATCAATACAAGCTTAAAATCATGTTACTGTCATGCTATGCTCGAGAATGCAATATGCAATCCTAGCATAATTCTCTATACTAGACTTTCGCATTTCATGTTCTAATTTCTAAAATTCACATCATTAGGCCTGGGTTACTATATCTTACTACCTAACCTACAAATTCGAAACACTATCCAATTCATATCCACAATCACATAACATATCAATCTAGTCTATATATATAATTCACATGCACCGCAAACGAGCTATTATGCTCTAATAGGCAGTATGACAAACAATTCAATTATATGGTTCAATGATGTATAAATCGATACCTCGTAATTCGTACTTACATTGTATGATGCTAACATGTATCTTGCACAATTAACTTACCAAAATTCCCATGCCTACACACTTGCCCTCAAGTGTTTGCTTTATTCATTTCCACCACCGAAGGATTTAAATCCCTACACTAGGCCACTATTCACTTAGTTTTTTATCTTAGATACCTTAAAGGTCACTTAACACATCAATTCATATTACTTTCAATTAGTTCATACTTAGGTCACTAATAGGATTAAGTGATAAAGTAACCTTTTTCAAGGTTTCTTTTCAAACTTATACCACCATTCTATTTTACTCTATGTTCACATTAACATATATTATAACCAAGGCTAGATCATGTTAATTTCTCCTTTCACTTCACCTTCGCTAATCCTACAAGTCTACAATACACTTGATTTCAATCAAATTTAGCACCATAATCATGCTTAGCTAGGTGAATTACACCACATATCACAAATTCAAGTAAAACTAAGCATGGTTACCTCATAAACCCCACTTGGTTGAACCCTAAACACCATGGCACACTCATGTTCTCTCAATTCCAGCTTCATATCCATTCATTACACATTCATACAATTAACATATCAATTTGGAAGCAAGCTTACCCCATAACTCCTTATGTTGGCTGAATCTTAGACACGACCCTAGGAGTTGTTTTTCTTCAATTTAAAACATGAAACATGTCAATAGAGACCATTAAATAACATATATAAAGATAAGAGAAAGAAACCAAACCTACCTAGTAGATCTAGATCACGACCGAAATCTCTCTTTGTTTTAGATTCCCTATAGTTTCTTGGTTTCCATTGAAAACTAGGGGTAGATTTGTAGTGAAGAGGTGAAGAAGACAATCACTTTAGAATTGAAAAACAAGCTTGAAGAAGCTTGGCTAGAGCATGAAAACTCACAGTTTCCATACTTTTTCTTTTTTCTTCATGTTTTCCTTTATTTTCTCATTAGTTTGGTTTGATGAATTGTGAGGAAGATGATGCCATGGGGTGTGGGTTCATTTATAGTCTTATTTTAGCAATATCGTGTAGGTTTAGAAAGGTTAAGGCTTATCCCTTACACTTTAATAATAAATTTCACTAATTTACCATATAATTTCTTAATTTCTTATTTTTCTTCTCTACCATTGGTCCATGAATTTTTAGTAGGTGAGATTCATGTAAATTCCATGTAAGTCTGATTCAAAATTGTTGATTTTTACAAGTCTTGGCCAGCCATAAAGCTTTAGGATAGGGTTCTTGCTCGATTATGCCATTTTCAATCATTTTCAGTTGTATCATAAAATATTTCAATTTGAGGTCTAACATAACCAATTAAGGCATTGAAATTACTCAATTAGACACCAATAACAAGTTCACAATATTGGTTTTGACCAATTAATCTAGTGACCTATGGACAAAACTGTTATTTTTCAACTGATCTCATGCATTTCAAGATAAGACATAATTGAACTTAATTAATTTCAAATGATTGAAATTGGCTTATCTAAGACGAAAAATCATCATGATGATTCAGACATATCTAGGTGGGTGCGTGCTTCTGTAGGGTCTACGGACCTGCCTGTATAAAAGTTTGACTTATTCGACGTGAAACCAATAACTTTCAATTCGAAAATCAAATAGGGTTCGATAGATCATGTATTCACTTTCTTTGTATAAAATTTGAGTTTTCACACTTTCAGCTAGTCAAATACCCATGCCTTGCATATAATATAATATTGTAAGAGGCCAACCTTACGAGAGAACCATGCTAGCTCAAAATGGAGAGAAGAACCTAATATTAGGACTTATGAAGAAATTTTCTATATTCTAGAAAACCCTCCCAAAAAAAGAGAAAGAAAACAACAAAGTTTTTCATAAAAACATATTCATACATTCATGCATGCACTTTTCTTTTGGTTTTTAATAAAACATTTCAAAAGTCTTCGAATCTTACAAAACATACCACATGGAAATGATTAGTTCTTAATTGTGGTAATAAGGGTTCCAAGATATCCTAACCAAGATGATTCACTTTCCATTCATACCACACCTGTTATCAAGCTAGAGTAGTGGAAGGAAAACAAACCTTTACATGGAAAAGATGGAAAGAGTCCAAGAAGATATGAAAGAACACTTGGCTCATATCATTAAATTATTAAAACTCTAAATAAAAGGAAAGATAGAGTTCAAAAGGTCTCTATTAGGGAAGGTGTTCAACAAAGAAGTATATAGGACTTTGTATATCTGTTAGGGTTTGGCTCATATCCACAAAAGGTTTCCCAAGGGCCATTAGTTAAAGGATACCTTTATGCTTAATTTGGTATTCCTCCAATGTTTGGGCAAGCCCAACTCCAAGGGCAAACCATTCCTTCCTTGGGGACAAAACCTTCAAATCCTATTAAACAACCTAATCTAGATTAAGCAAAAAAGCATGATAAATTGAGGTTAAAGATCCAAAATCCCAATAGCATATGAACTTATTAGAGAAAGACTACAAGCTGTAGAAAGGATGGATTTTTATGGTTTTATGGATGGTACTAGGTTGTGTTTAGTCCAAGACATTACCAAAGTTAAAAATAAGTTTGAAAATTTTAATAGAAACTTTGTGTTTTAAGGATCACATTACTATGTACTGGCAGAAGATGGTTTTACATTTTAAGGTGATAAGTTGATAATTTATGTATTTCAAGAAAGCCTTATAGGTTCAGCTACTAAGTGGTGTATCTAGCTGGATAAAAGTTGATGACCTCTTGGAAGGACTTGGCATAAGTGTTTTTAGCCTAATATAAGCATGTGGTAAAGATTGCATCGGATCACTTATCACTTAGAAGCATAGAAAAGGGAGCTAATGAAAGCATTAGAGAGTATATGTAGAGATGGGAAGACGTAGATGCATAGGTTTACCCTCCTTTCATCGAAAAGGACATCACAATATTGTTCATCAATATTCTCAAGGCTTCGTTTTATGAAACAATTATAGGCAATGCCACTAAGAATTTTGCTAACATCGTGCTCTTTGGTGAGATCGTAAGGAATACCATAAAGAATGGTAAGAGTGAATTTGTCAATACTGTGGAAGTAAGGAGATCCACTATTTCGAAGAGGAATGAAAGAGATGCATGGCTGTGTATGAGGGACAAAACAAAAGCTACACCCCACATCACCTTTACCACATTCCACAACCGTATCATACTGCTCTATATCTCTACCAACCATACCTAAAAGCCAACTTTCAACCAAGTTTATTCCATCAAACACCCATACCGATTAACCCACCAATTGCTTAACCTAGTAATCTAATGAACAACCTATTGGGATTAATGGAAGTGTGCAAAAAAAAGAAAAGAAAAGAAAAAAGTAAAAAGTAAAAAAAGAAGGGTGATTGATATAATATGAGGCAAAATGTTAAAATACTTTTCATGATGGAAAATGATCATTGGCTTGTAACCCTCGTTGGCTTGTAACCCTTGTTTTATCTATTTTTTCATAACCCTTCACTTAAGCCTACGATATGTGTGTTAAAAGTCCATTTATGTGAATACTTGAATTAAAGAATCATATATTGAATTAAAGGCAAGCTTGTGATATCACTAAAAGATAATGAGATAATGATCCTTTGAGAATGGTATTGAGTTCGATGAAGACCACTTAAGAAAAATGTAGAAAAAATGATGAATAAAGTACTACGAGTAGTTGAATGAGAATAAACAACCTAGATAATATGATGGAAAAATTTTGGCATTTGAAGAAGGTATTTTAGGGGTTGAGCACGGCTGGAATACGACATTTTTTGGGCTAATATAGGGGTCACTACAGAGGAAGAATAAGGTTCAAAATGGGAGATTTCAAGGTGAAAATAGAATTGTTTAAGGGCTAATCCAAGGAAGTTTTGCGATTAAAACAGGGTTGTTGTGAAGGCTTAAAATGGGGTTGTGAAGGCTTAAAATGGGGCTGTTAAGTGAGGCCAAAACTAAGAGGCAAGGGAGGAAGATAAGAAAAGGAAAAGAAAAATAGAAAGAAAGAAAAGAAAGGAGGAGGAAGAAAAAAAGAAAAAGAAAGAGAGAGGAAAGTAATAGAAACTTGAAAAGATTTTGTTAGATCTGTGTGAATAATGGGTAAGAGATAGTAGCTTTGTTATTTTCTTTATAAAAATTTTTAGATTTAATTAATTAATTGTAATTAATTTTGTGTGTGTATTTTTTGGACTGTAGTGAAGTTACAAAGTGTTGATTTGTGGGACTTGGCAAAGCCGGGAGAATTTGCTAGGCTTGAGAATTTGGGTAAGACATTTATATAATTCAGAATTAGTATTATATTGTATATGTTAAATTCTGATTGCATGATGATAATGATGATTAGAGACATAACCTAAATATTAAATAAAGACTGATATAAGTGTGATATGATGACAAATTAAGGAAAATGTGTAAGTGATGTTGATATTGTGGTTGTATGATTATGGATAAGTCCTTGGAATAGGTCTTAAAAATTAGTGCCAATATTTGAAAGATTTTAAAGTTTTTGTGAAATATTGTTAAAGTAATATTTAAATATTCGTGGGATAGTAAAAGGACCCGTAATGATGGTGGCAGCCTTGGTATCAATAGTGAGATGTAAAGTAATTGATATGGTTTTGAAATATTAATGGAAATCCATGAGTGAATATATGTGATGCTGTGAGTGAGGCTATAATAAATTGTTTATTATGGTGACGTGTATGTGATAATGTGATACAAGCACTATGTCTTGAATTGAATTAGGTGAGGTAGATGTAGTTAGCATAACACTTGACACTCATGACATTTGTTTTAACCGATGTTTTAGCACAATTATTGAAAGGTTAGCATAAATATAGGTATTTGGAAACAAAATATTAGGCTAAGAAAGCATATATATCAAAGTCTTTAAATTAAACATGTGATTTTTATATTGTATGGAAATTGTTAGAATATGAATATATATATATATAACACTTTGTGATTTGGTGGATTTCGATAGTGAAATTAGAATTTGGAGGTTGAATGATAATTAATTAATGTGGTGGCTACTGGAAAACATCTATAAGGATGATACGAGAAAATATATAGGAGTATAATATATATTGTATAATCTTACTACCTAATGAGGGGATAGTAGCCCATGTGTTGCATGTAATGACTTGATATAATGAGTCATGTAATTAACTAGATTTGAATAGCTATGTGATAGTGATGTCAATATAACGTTGACACCAAGTTGATGTAAATCAAGATAGATAATTTATAAGTGTATTGACATTTGATTGGTACTATAATTGTGACTTGATTAGGAGATTTAGTGATAGATACATTGAAACTTTGCATAACCACCATATCATTATGTTTTGTACTCAGGTTTTAATTGCATTTGCTTAAAGCATGCATAGCATAAGACTTGAGTGTTTGAAAATGATGAATTAGTTTAATGAATATATGGAAACTTTGAACTCATTGAAACAATTTGAAATGAAAAGGCATATGGCATAATGCACATGCATTAATGATTTTACAAGGGGAAATATGATATGATCTTCATGTTTTTAGAACATCTAAGTTTTTGAACATGTAAATAAATGTTTTTGAAGACAACAAGCACCCCACTTTATTCACTCTGCCAAGAGGCATGAAGTACTTATATATGGACGTGTATGTTTGTGATTATGAGAGCTTGTCCAACAATAGTCGTGGACATAATTTGATTCCCAACTAATGAGTGGAAATCGGGAAAAAAATCTATGGCCATAGGTAGAGCCTTATGAGAGACCCAGTATTTATTTGAGACCTGTAGTAGACCTAGAAAAATGTGAGCCCTGCAGGAGACCTAGTTATATTAATGAGCTCTGCAGAAGACCTAGCATGTATATGTTTTGATATGATATTGAGCTCTGCAAAAGACCTTGTTATATTGTTAAGCTTTGTAGGAGACCTAGCATGTATATGTATTGATATGATATTGAGCTTTGCAAGAAACCTTGTCATATTATTAAGCTCTTTAGGTGACCTAGCATGTATATGTATTGATATGATATTGAGTCCTATAGGTGACCTGTTATATTGTTCAACCCTACAAGAGATTTGGTATCATGAGCGAATTATGTATAAGGTCATAACTGGGTAAAGGTGCCTTGGGAGGGAGAATCCAAATATTTATGAAAAGTGTCCCTATTTCAAACATTGTAATGGTTAATGGTAGTATGCTTGTAAAAGCTCTTTTGCCACTATAGGTGGTGAGCAGTCGATCAATGTTAAGCTGTTTCATTGGTTAAGATATGTACTAGCACACTCATCTAAGGCTGCCCTCTAAGCCCCAACAATGGTGTGAAAAACTCAACTCTCTTTTGTAATTATTGTAATATATTCATCATTAATAAAACAATTTTTCTTGTGGGGACACTAGGGGTTATCCCGGCGTGTACCCTTTATGCCCCACTATATCTTTGTGTGCCCAGTACTCACTTGTGAATTGTTTGTTACTTGATCAGATAATCAAAAGATCTTGGCTAACTTGTTTGGAAGAGTCCATCCAAGTGTCGCATGGCTTAGTGAATACTCGTGGGAAAGCTTAGTCCATGACAACTGGTATCAGAGCTCGAAAAATTATACTAGCAACTAAAAGGAAAATGGTGACTACCTGATGAGGGTCAATGAGTGAATGAGAATTCAAGAGCTAGAGACCACAGTGGCTGCCTTGAAAGCTCACATGGTTACTAATAACTAATTGGGAGAGAATAAGGCAGCTCAGTGAGAGCTATTCAATTCTCTAGCCATGTAAGAGCCTCACCCGTCTAACCTGGCCGTTAGCGAGTATCCCCTAGGCGCCACTCTCACCTCAGGTTTACTCTTACAATCGTTAAGGCCTAATTCGTTCCAGTGGGCCATTGATAAGCATCCCCTAGGCTTCCTCATTGCCCCAGGTTTGCCTTGACATGGTGAGTTGGGCAGTCGCCCATCACACACCATTCACGTATTGTCCGCTTTGGTGGTTGCCTACCTCACGGCTTTGTCCCAAGGCTCTTGAAGAACTCAGGATTAACGCCTTGAGCACGTTTGCTTTGTCTTAATGACAACATAAGTGTAAGGCTCGAGTACTTAAGGGTACCAAGGTTCGAGCCTCAGCAAACGTGCTCAAGAAATTAATCCTGAGTTCTTCAGGAGCCTTAGGACAAAGTCGTGAGGTGGGCAACCGCCAAAGCGGACAATACGTGAATGGTATGTGATGGGTGACTTGTCTCAATGGTAACATGAGTGTACGGCTCAGGTATTTAAGGGTACCAGGGTTCGAGCCTCAGCAAACGCGCTCAAGGCATTAATCCTGAGTTCTTCAAGAGCCTTGGGACAAAGCTGTGAGGTGGGCGACCACCAAAGCGAACAATACGTGAATGGTGTGTGATGGGCAACCACCCAACTCATGCTGTCAAGGCAAACCTGGGGCAATGATGAAGCCTAGGGGATGCTCGCTGACGGCCCACTGGAATGGGCGAGGCCTTGACGATGTAAGAGTAAACCTGGGGAGTGTAAGACTCCTAGGGGATGCTCGCCGACGGCCTAGTGAGACAGGTGATGCTCTTATTATGAAAATGAGCATCCCCTCGAAGTCCCACACTCCCCAGGTTTACTCTTACATCGTCAAGGCCTTTCCCGTTCTAGTAGGCTGTCAGCGAGCATCCCCTAGGCTTCTTCATTGCCCCAGGTTTGCCTTGACAGCATGAGTTGGGTGGTTACCCATCACACACCATTCACGTATTGTCCGCTTTGGCAGTCGTCCACCTCACGGCTTTATCCCAAGGCTCCTGAAGAACTCAGGATTAATGCCTTGAGCGCGTTTGCTTTGTCTCAATGGTAACATAAGTGTAGGGCTTGGGTACTTAAGGGTACCAAGGTTCAAGCCTCAGCAAACGCGCTTAAGGCATTAACCTTAGTTCTTCAGGAGCCTTGGGACAAAGCCATGAGGTGGGCGACCGCCAAAGTAGACATTACATGAATGGTGTGTGATAGGCGACTTGTCTCAATGGTAACATGAGTGTAAGGCTCAAGTACTTAAGGGTACCAGGGTTCGAGCCTCGGTAAACGCGCTCAAGTCATTAATCCTGAGTTTTTCAGGAGCCTTGGGACAAAGCCGTGATATAGGCAACCACCAAAGCAAACAATATGTGAATGGTGTGTGATGGGCGACCGCCCAACTCACGCTGTCAAGGCAAACCTGGGGCAATGATGAAGCCTAGGGGATGCTCGCTGATGGCCTGCTGGAATGGACGAGGCCTTGACGATGTAAGAGTAAACCTGGGGAGGGTGGGACTCCTAGCGGATGCTCACCGATGGCCTGGTGACACGGGCGAGGCTCATACAATAAAAACGAGCATCCCCTAGGAGTCCCACACTCCCCAGGTTTACTCTTACATCGTCAAGGCCTCGTCCGTTCCAGTAGGCCGTCGGCGAGCATCCCTTAGGCTTCTTCATTGCCCCAGGTTTGCCTTAACAGCTTGAGTTGGGCGGTCTCCCATCACACACCATTCACATATTGTCCGCTTTGATGGTCACCCACCTCACGGCTTTGTTCCAAGGCTCTTGAAGTTGTCTCAATGGTAACATGAGTGTAAGGCTCGGGTACTTAAGGGTACCAAGGTTCGAGCCTCAGAAAACGCGCTCAAGGCATTAATCCTGAGTTCTTCAGAAGCCTTGGAACAAAACCGTGAGGTGGACGACTGCCAAAGCAGACAATACGTGATTGGTGTGTGATGGGCGACCGCCCAACTCATGCTATCAAGGCAAACCTGGGGCAATGAAGAAGCCTAGGCGATGCTTGCCAACGGCCTGGTGAGACGAGCGAGGCTCTTACAAGCCAACATGGGCGAGGAGATTAGAGATGCATTGAGAATAATTCAAAAAGAGTTCTAGAAACTCAAGACTCAGATCAATGTGCTTCAACTAGCTGAAGGCAGCACTAGTTCTAGCACAGGGGATAAGGGAAAAAAAGCAAAGGTGCCAAAACCGCACCGTTATTAAGGGACAAGATATGCGAAAGAGCCTGAGAATTTCTTATATGACATCAAGCAATACTTTCGAGCAGTGCATATAGAATTGAAGGAAGAGAAGGCTGCAATAGCTTCAATGTATCTTGCTGGAGATTCAAAGTTATGGTGGCATTCAAAGTTCATCAGTGATAAATGCCCAATAAAAACATGGAGTGACCTAAAGCAAGAGTTGAAAACCCAATTTTTCCATTAAAATGTAGAATACATGACTTGAAGAAAGCTACGAGAGTTGGTGCAAATAAGAACAATGCTAGAGTTTGTCAGGAGCTTTTCTACCCTGATGCTAGATAAAGGGTTATGTTTGAAAAGAGTCCTTTTGAAGTCATCATAAGACAGCAACTGAGATTGCCTCACACTTCCATTGAGCCATATAAAGGAAAGATCCCATTCAACTTCGTCAAAGAGTGGAGACAAAACATAGAGATTACCTAAGCTTACTTGGCAAAAGCATTAAAGTGCATGAAGAAGAGTACTGACAAGGGTTGAAGAGCACAACATTTTAAGGTTGGTGAACTGGTATTGTTCAGACTAGTGCTTGAGCAACTTAGACTCCTATAAAAGTGGGATCGTAGATTAGTGCTCAAGTATGAGGGTCCAGTAAAGATTCTTGACAATGTGGGGCAGGCCTCTTACAAGATCTCTCTCCCAAAATGGATGAAAACACACCCAATTTTTCATGTAAACAACCTAAAGACATGTCATGCAGATCTAATAGATGTAAGCCAAAGTAGATTAACCAGGGCTGCAATCAGTATGAAGCCACCTTCAAAGCATTGAGTCGAAGAAATCTTAGTTGATAGATGAACTGTAGTGTTAAGAAGTCCATCGAAGAATACCTTGTAAAACGGGAGGGACTAAGACTAGAAAAAGTTAGTTGGGAGAGAGAGCACAACCTTAGAGCCTTCAAGCAAAAGATAAAGGAGTTCCAGACAACCAAGGCGATAAGGCGTTAACAGATCGAGTGGGGGAAGATGTCAAGAGCCAACCACATATATGGCTATGATTGGGTAGAGGTGCCTTAGGGGGTAGAATCTATGTACTTAGGAAAAGCGTCCCCAATTCAAACATTGTAAAGATTAGTGGTAGCATTCTTATAAAAGCTCTTTCGTTACTATAAGGGGTGAGCAATTGGCAGAGGTTGGGCAGTCTCACTAGTTAGGGTATGTGCTAGCACACCCATCTAGGGTTGCTTCCTGGCCTCGACGATGGTGTGGAAGACTCAACTCTTTTTTGTAATCGTTGTAATATATTCATCATTAATAAAACATTTTTTCCTTATAAGGGCATCAAGGGTCATCTCAGAGTGCACCGTTTATGCCTTACTATATCATTGTGTGCTCGATACGAACTTGTGAATTGCTTGTTACTTGATCAAATAATCAAGAGATCTTGGCTGACTTGTTTGGAATAGTCTATCCAAGTGCTGCATGGCCTAATGCTTAATCGTGTGAAAGCTTAGTCTATGACACCTAGCATGTTTATGTATTGATATATTGTTGAGCCATGCAGGAGACCTAATCCATTGATAAACGAAATATATATATGACATGCTGATGATTGTAGGGATCTACGCCTAGTCTTGTTAAATGTTAAGTACTATCTAGAGTATGGTTTTATCGAATATTAAACCCTAGACAGGATATGATTTTATTTGACATAAAACCTCACACAGTTTTGAAAGACAAATGAACATGATTTGGTTTCTTTTATATGACACGTAAATGTGATTCAAGAATTTCATATGAACATTATTTAATAGTAAATGTGACATGCTTTGAGATTGTTCAACCTTTGAACACGTTTTAAAGTATGTGTGGTATGATTTTGAGAATGCATAGGCTTTTAACATGGTTGTAGCTGAAGGAAACCGAAAACAAACATGCAGCGGAATTTAAATCATTCGGTCTCCACCAGGATCGATTCGGAGGGTTGCCTGATTAGGGTTTCGAGATTTTACCTAACGTTTTCTTTGATTTCTGTCGTTGGTCGAGTCACAAGCAACAACCTTTCGTTCCTGCCTCTATGGTATCCACACGAACGGATCTCACGACTATTGAACGTCTCACGATCAGAAGCCTTAAGGAGCGTTTTTGATTCTTTATAACCGAACTGCTAGCTTCGATTAAAAGAATACTTTTCTGTTTTTTAATTCTTGTGCGGCTATGTTTCAGAAAACATCCTTTTATAGGCAGTAAATTTTACCCTAAAATTTACTGCCAAACAGAACTCTAATCCTACTTAGAATAGGATTAGTTATATCCTTAATCCAATTCAGAATAGGATTAATTAAGCTCCTCATTGATCTGTTCTAAGTGTGCGACCCAATAGGTTCTCAAAACAATGGCAATGACAAAATTGTCACAGGCAATGAGCGGTATCTAGCAACACATCATTGCTACCCATGTAACGAGAATGTCAATGACTCGACATAACCTTACTCGTGATAGATGTTACCGTGTAGTCTAATCCCTTTATCCTTTGATGTCTTGATTAGACACAAGTCATGGAATGTGTCACACTTGTATAGTCTAATCAGCGTTTCTTGATTCCTGAGTAGACTAATTAAACAAATAAAATCAATATCTCATATTGACTTATTCGAGCACGGCCATGCATTTTTAGTCTCACTCTATCAAAGGGCCCAAGACATCACTCTTGTTATATAAGAGGGATAAATCCTATCTTGATCACTCAACATCCCTTTACATAGATCAAGGCATACCCAATTACTACCTTTATAGTCCATCCTGTTACGAATAACATCTAGCAGCATTAAAGTATGCAATTCTCTATGTTGGGATCTCTGATGATCTCAAGTCAAAGGATCACATACACCATCATCACTATGAGAATCGCTTATGACACTCATATAACAATCCATGTAGCGTTCTCATGGAGGGTCGATCCAGTACATAGTTCTCTAACATGTACCTATGTGATGACTTGATATCCTATATCCATGACAATGGTCATCAGTCAACCACATACTAGTCTTATCGTATCATTGTTATCCTTGTTCACAATAATACTTGACTAGGGATATTTTAAGAATAGTGTGTTATTACTATTCTAAGGACATTATCATATAAGATTATATTACGCAGTTATAAGACAAATATAATAATGAACTATGATAAATAAAATGTCATGATACATAAAAAAATGCCAAAGTCAATCATCTAATGAATGGTTCTAAGGGCATAATCCAACAATCTCCCACTTGCACTAAGACCATTCACTCATGTATCTAATACCTAGTGACCTAGTGTGACGATCATGTCTCTGCTGCGTCAAAGGCTTCGTCAGTGGGTCGGCGATATTATCGTCAGTTGGTACTTTGCATATCCTCACATCTCCTCTCTCGATGATATCTCGAATGAGATGGAAGCGTCGTAGTATATGTTTGGATCGTTGGTGAGATCTAGGTTCCTTAGCTTGTGCGATGGCTCCATTGTTGTCACAATAGAGCTTAATCGGATCTATAATGCTAGGAACAACTTCAAGCTCAGTAATGAACTTCCTGATCCAAACAGCCTCCTTAGCAGCTTTAGAGGCAGCTATATACTCAACCTCTGTTGTAGAATCGGCCACTGTCGCCTGCTTTGAACTCTTCCAGCTCACAGCACCACCATTAAGGCAAAACACATAACCAGACTGCGATTTATAGTCATCTTTATCAGTTTGGAAGCTAGCATCAGTGTAACCTGTTACAATGAGCTCTTCCTCACCTCCATATATCAAGAATGTATCCTTAGTCTTTCTCAAGTACTTAAGAATATTCTTGACAGTGATCCAGTGACGTTCACCAGGATCAACTTGATATCTACTCGTCATGCTCAAGGCATACGAGACATCGGGACGTGTGCATAACATGGCATACATAATGGATCCAATAGCAGATGCATATGGAACTTTACTCATACGTTCTCTCTCTTCTTGTGTTGTAGGACATTGTTCTTTTGAGAGAGTAATGCCATGTGTCATAGGCAAGAATCCTTTCTTGGAATCCTGCATGCTAAACCTCTTTAGCACTTTATCTATGTATGCACTTTGACTTAGGCCAATTAATTTCCTTGATCTATCTCTATATATCCTTATACCCAGTACATAGGTAGCTTCGCCCAAGTCCTTCATTGAAAAGCAATTTCCTAACCAAGTCTTTACAAACTGAAGGGTAGGGATGTCATTCCCAATGAGTAGTATGTCATCTACATACAACACCAGGAAGACAATAGTGCTCCCACTGACCTTCTTGTAGACACAAGGTTCATCTTCGTTCTTGATGAAACCAAATTCTTTGATTGCATCATCAAAACGAATATTACAACTTCGAGAAGCTTGCTTTGGTCCATAAATAGAACGTTGCAGCTTACAAACCTTTCCAGCATTTTTTGGATCAACAAAACCCTCAGGTTGTGTCATGTACACATCCTCGAGTAGCTTTCCATTAAGAAAAGCGGTCTTTACGTCCATTTGCCAGATTTCATAATCATGGTATGCAGCTATCGCAAGCAAGATTCTAATGGATTTGATCATCGTGACTGGTGAAAAAGTTTCATCATAGTCAATACCATGAATTTGTTTAAAACCTTTTGCAACCAATCGCCCTTTATAGGTATGAACATTTCCTTCCATGTCGGTTTTCTTCTTAAAAACCCATTTACACCCTATAGGTTTTACCCTTTCGGGTAAGTTAACCAAGGTCCAAACTTGGTTGGCATACATGGATTCCATCTCAGATCTCATGGCTTCAAGCCATTTCTCAGAGTCTGGCCCTGTAATAGCCTCTTGATAGGTAGTAGGCTCATCTTGGTCCATGAGCAATACATCACTGTTCTGAGTCATTAGAAATCCATATCTCTGTGGCTCATGATGTGTTCTAACTGATCTACGCAAGGCTTGTGTCTCTTGAGCAGGCGGTTGCTCCACAACAGCTTGTGGTTCTGGCTCCACAACAGCTTGTGGTTCTGGTTCCATAACAACTTGTGGTGCTTGCTCAGGCTCCATCTCAACATCGGGTGCGCTATCTTGTAGCTCTTGAATTTCTTCAAGTTCTACTTTTCTCCCACTAGTTCTTCTAAAAATGAATTCTCTTTCTAGAAAGACACCTGTTCGAGCTACAAACACTTTGCGCTCAGTGGGATTGTAAAAATAATATCCTTTAGTTAATTTAGGATATCCCACAAAATAGCACTTATCAGATTTAGGTGCAAGTTTGTTAGAGACTTGACGTCTCACATAAGCCTCACAACCCCAAATCTTCATAAAAGACATACTGGGACGTTTACCAGTCCATATCTCATATGGTGTCTTTGGAACCGATTTAGATGGAACACGGTTCAGTGTAAAAGCAGTTGTTTCTAATGCATGTCCCCAAAAGGATTCTGGAAGATCTGTATGACTCATCATTGATCGAACCATATCTAATAAAGTTTGATTTCTCCTTTCAGATACACCATTCCATTGTGGTGTACCTGGAGGAGTGAGTTGTGAGACAATCCCACACTCTTTAAGATAGTCAGAAAATTCTTGGCTTAAGTATTCACCACCTCGATCTGATCGAAGTGCCTTAATGCTCTTGCCAAGTTGGTTTTGTACTTCATTCTTGAATTCTTTGAACTTTTCAAAAGATTCTGACTTGTGTCTCATAAGATACACATAGCCATATCTACTGAAATCATCAGTAAATGTAATAAAATACATAAACCCACCTTTGGCCTGTGTGTTTAAAGGTCCACATACATCTGTATATACTAAACCCAATAAATCACTTGCCCTTTCACTATGTCCTTTGAAAGGGGCTTTAGTCATCTTACCCATCAAACAAGATTCACATGTCTCATACGATTCAAAATCAAATGAGTCCAAAATTCCATCTTTATGGAGTTTGAAAATGCGATTCTCATTTATGTGTCCCAAGTGACAATGCCAGAGATATGTTGGATTTTGATCATTAGATTTAATCCTTTTAGCATTTATGTTATAAATAGGCATGTCAAGATTTAGAATGTAAAGACCATTAATTAGTTGTGCACTACCATAAAAGATATCATTTAAATAAATGGAGCAACAGTTGTCCTTTATTACAAATGAAAAACCCTTCTTGTCCAAACAAGAAATAGAAATAATGTTTTTAGTGATGGAAGGCACATAATAACAATCATCTAATTCTAAAACAAGCCCTGTGGGCAATGTCAAAATATAAGTTCCTACAGCTAATGCAGCAACTCTTGCTCCATTTCCCACTCGTAGGTCAACCTCGCCCTTAGTCAACGATCTACTCCTTTTGAGTTCCTGCACATTTACACAAATGTGAGAACCACATCCAGTATCTAATACCCATGATGAAGAAGTAGATAGATTAACTTCTATAACATAAATACCTGAAGTGGAAGTCTCACTGCCTTTCTTCTTCTTTAGCTCTTCCAGGTATTTGTTGCAGTTCCTCTTCCAATGTCCGGTCTCACCGCAATGGAAGCATTTCCCTTCTTTGGCAACCCCACCTTTAGGCTTCAGTGCAGTATCATTGGGCTTGAACTTGCCATTGGCTTTATTACCTTTTTTCTTGCCCTTTGCATTAGCCCTGCCCTTAGCTTTCTTAACTATTAAGACATCTTTGGGCTTGGCCTTTTTCATGTTGGATTCAGCTGTTTTCAACATGCTAAGTAACTGTGGCAGAGTCTTGTCAATTCCATTCATGTTGTAATTAACAACAAACTGACTGTAGCTATCTGGCAACGATTGCAGAATCACATCAGTGGCCAACTCTTGGCCCAAAGGAAATCCCAATCTTTCAAGGTTTTCAATATACCCAATCATCTTGAGCACATGAGTACCAACGGGAGTCCCCTCTGCCATCCTACACTGAAACAATGCCTTAGAGACATTGTACCTTTCTTGCCTAGCTTCCTCTTGATAGAGTTGCTTGAGATGCTCGATCATATCGAACGCATCCATTTCCTCATGTTGCTTTTGAAGCTCAGGATTCATGGAGGCAAGCATAAGGCAACTAACATCTAATGCATCATCTTGATGCTTCTTATAAGCATCTCTTTCTGCCCTTGGAGCATTAGAGGGTGGTTCCACAGGTAAGGGAATCTCAAGGACATACAACTTTTTTTCTTGCTTGAGGACTATCCTCAGGTTCCTGTACCAATCCAAGAAGTTTGTCTCATTCAACTTGTCCTTCTCAACAGATCGCAGTGAAAGTGTGTTATTTGTGTTTGATGCCATGATAATCTACAACAGAAATATGCAAAATATAAGTATCATGAATGCATTCATTTAATTAAATATTTATTTATTAAATGATGCTCCCACCATTTTTATCGAATCAACAACCCTCACTGTTAATTCGGAAAAATTATCACATAATTTCTCTAGTGGGCCAAGATCCATATTTCACCTCATCTAGAGTTAGCTTTGGCTAATCGCCCAAGATTTGGCTATTTAGGTAGGCAACACTTACCAATTACATCTCATGTAACTCTTGGATAGTTGGGTGAACAACACTTGTTCTAATTCATCTCATGAATGGAAGCCCAACTTTATGCCTCTAAATTCCCAATCCTATTGAGGAAATCTAGTTAAGTCAACCCAATTTATAGCCTTTGGATATCACTATTATCCCATCGCGTCTTACTAAGATAGATATGATATTTTGCTTTGGCAAACATAACAAAATCGATTCTAGCCTTGACGAGTGCTATTCATTGGTAGGCATCTATTATTGACTTAATTTAATTTGAGGGATTTTCTTAGTTTATTGAATAAGATCTCACCAATTTTACTTTTTGTTTTTTTTTTTAAATTATCATATGATTTTCATATCATAAACGTACAAAATAAACCATGCATCTCATGCAATTAAGCAATAAAATAAACGTGACATAGTTATAGCCCAAACTAAATGGATTTCCCAAGCCAATGAGAAACCTTAAGGGTTAACCTAAGGGTAACAGCATCTTCTCCAAGTGCCTCTTTGGTCATCCTTTGCATGGTTGTCAGCTCCATTAGCGTTGATCACCATCAACTCATACTTAGCTAAATTCTAACCCTATACTACGTTACAATTACATAGTTTAAGAGAAACCTCGAGTTACATTCGAGGGGAGTAAGATGAGAAAAGAATGTACAACTAGAATTTCAAGAACAAGGCACGACACGCAGGTCGTATTTATTAAAATTTACAACCACCAAAATAAAATCATATTGGGCTAGGGGCTATAACTATGCACCATGCTCAAACAACAACCATCGTGTTATACAAACAAGTGTAATGCAATTTTAACTTTTAGTTTTATTAATGAGGCACATTTGAAAAGAATTATGACCCGACTGCAGGGTTCCCAGGGGCGGCCCTTATCCGAAAGTGTCCTAATCTTATCAGGATGTTCCAGCCAGTATCTCATACTGACTATAATTTTAGTCGCATTAGAACACTTTCGACATTGTTCTGTTTCTTCCATAACGTTTATGCAGAACAGAAACCGCCATTAATAATTCGCATCACAGATTATATCTCACATATAAGTTGAATCGAAATTTATATATATCATATATATAATTTCAACAATTCGATTTCTAGCCTCTAAATATATCATATACATTCTAATCCGTATTAATCTCATTAAAACGATTGCATGTAATCATAAACAGAAAGTAACCAAAGATCATGCTTTTATCAAAACAAATCAGGGACTCCGAATCTGGCTCTGATGCCAGTGAAGGAAACCGAAAACAAACATACAGCGGAATTTAAATCATTCGGTCTCCACCAGGATCGATTCGGAGGGTTGCCTGATTAGGGTTTCGAGATTTTACCTAACATTTTCTTTGATTTCTGTCGTTGGTCGAGTCACAAGCAACAACCTTTCGTTCCTGCCTCTATGGTATCCACACGAACGGATCTCACGACTCTTGAACGTCTCACGATCAGAAGCCTTAAGAAGCGTTTTTGATTCTTTATAACCGAACTGCTAGCTTCGATTAAAAGAATACTTTTCTGTTTTCTAATTGTTGTGCGGCTATGTTTCAGAAAACATCCTTTTATAGGCAGTAAATTTTACCCTAAAATTTACTGCCAAACAAAACTCTAATCCTACTTAGAATAGGATTAGTTATATCCCTAATCCAATTCAGAATAGAATTAGTTATATCCTTAATCCAATTCAGAATAGGATTAATTAAGCTCCTCATTGATCTGTTCTAAGTGTGCGACCCAATAGGTTCTCAAAACAATGGCAATGACAAAATTGTCACAGGCAATGACCGGTATCTAGCAACACATCATTGCTACCCATGTAACGAGAATGTCAATGACTCGACATAACCTTACTCGTGATAGATGTTACCGTGTAGTCTAATCCCTTTATCCTTTGATGTCTTGATTAGACACAAGTCATGGAATGTGTCACACTTGTATAGTCTAATCAGCGTTTCTTGATTCCTGAATAGACTAATTAAACAAATAAAATCAATATCTCATATTGACTTATTCGAGCACGGCCATGCATTTTTAGTCTCACTCTATCAAAGGGCCCAAGACATCACTCTTGTTATATAAGAGGGATAAATCCTATCTTGATCACTCAACATCCCTCTACATAGATCAAGGCATACCCAATTACTACCTTTATAGTCCATCCTTTTACGAATGACATCTAGCAGCATTAAAGTATGCAATTCTCTATGTTGGGATCTCTGATGATCTCAAGTCAAAGGATCACATACACCATCATCACTATGAGAATCGCTTATGACACTCATATAACAATCCATGTAGCGTTCTCATGGAGGGTCGATCCAGTACATAGTTCTCTAACATGTACCTATGTGATGACTTGATATCCTATATCCATGACAATGGTCATCAGTCAACCACATACTAGTCTTATCGTATCATTGTTATCCTTGTTCACAATAATACTTGACTAGGGATATTTTAAGAATAGTGTGTTATTACTATTCTAAGGACATTATCATATAAGATTATATTACGCAGTTATAAGACAAATATAATAATGAACTATGATAAATAAAATGTCATGATACATAAAAAAATGCCAAAGTCAATCATCTAATGAATGGTTCTAAGGGCATAATCCAACAGTAGCCATATAGGAAATGATTGGATAGTGTAAATGCTTTATACAATTGAACCTACATACATTTACCTACTAAACCATGACATGACTTCTCATTTTGTACTAATGCATGACATGCTAAGATATAGGGGTACTGGAATCGGAATACATTTATATTACTGTGATAGGATGTCTAAGAATAGAGAGGTACAAGGGACGAGGATGGGGATAATGCAACACTTCAAAGTACCCCTCCATTGATACCCTAAAACCCTAGCACACCTAAAGTCCACTAGGTCATGATTCTATGATAGCTCATAAGCGATGATGATTGGAATATAATATTAGAATGGATGAAATATGACATGAGAGTGGTTTGATATATGATACAAAACCCTATGTTTGCAGGTTTCATGCATTGTATTAGAATAGTATAAGCTTAACTCTATACTTATATAAATGACTTACTGAGCCCTCACTCATTAAACATTGTTTAATCCATTTACAAATTGAGTATTGAGTTAGGGGAATATTTCGAATCCATCCGAAATTTTCCTAGGCCTGGAATATTGTCCTAACTCTTTGAGACGCCCCATTTGATTATTTTGGGTATAGATATATTCTTTTTATATGTAATGTTATTCTTAGGCTATTTTTGGTACAGTACTATAAGATGAGATATAACAATGAATGGTTGATAGATTATTTTGATGCTTTACGATATGCATTTGACTATGTTAGAAGGGAAATGAATATAATTAAATTATCATGAAGTAAATAGATAATCATGATATTGTGCACTAGTGGATGATAGTATAAAAACTGTCAATAAACTTTTTTTGTGGGAATTCCCAAACCTATAAAAGCATATGAGTCTTATGCAGGTGTTTAAATTGGGACCTTGAGCAAAAAGCTTAAAACAAGGCAGGTAGTTAATCGCTTAATTCATTTGCACTACATGGCACGTAGACAAACCTAAATTAGAAAAGCGAAAAATTTGCTCATAATTTCATACTTCCACAGCGAATAAGAGACTTGTTGTGGCCTTCAGGTAGTGGTAGATAATATATAATCTCTATACATTGTCTATACACCAGAGGTTGACAACTCATTAATATACAAACTAAAAAGAGGCCAAGCCCTTAAAAATTTATACAAATAATTTTTTTTCAATTTGCTCATCAAGACTTATTGATGTGGTTTCAATATATTGTACGTTAACAGTGTATATATACCATACACTGTCAATGCATCATATATAAATCCATATAAAATTATTATATAATTTATATTTATATTTATATTTATATTTATATAAATATTTATATTTATATAAATACTTATTAATTGTTAAGAATAGAAATTTAAAATTTGTATTTCTATTATATTTTTAATTAATTATGTAAAATATAAAATTAATTATGACATTTGAAATATAAACATATATATAACTTATAAATTTTCAAATTATTCAAACTCATCAAATATCACTTGTACTTCAATCGAAACAAACCAAAAATATTCAGAACTCGAAAATGGTCTATATCCAAGATGATTCAAACTCGAAATTATCCAAACACGGAAACACTAAATCACAAAATTATCTAAACTTGAAACTATCTAAATCCAAAATTACTTGAATCCAAAATACACTTGAATATGAAACAACAGAATTCAAAAACAATCCTATCCAAAACCGCTCCAACTAGACCATTGTCACCTCCAATATCATGTATCATTTTAATTTTCATTTCATATTCATTATTAATTTATTATTAGTTATGTCCTTAAAAAATATAGATAATTATCCAATACACCATCAGTGAAGTTTTTTTATTTCACAAGTGAAGTAAAGATGATGACACATGTCTTATTTTATTTATTTTTTATTTTTTTAATATCTTTAAAAAAATATATGTCATCATTCTAATCTTACTTATGAAGTAAAAATTTTCACTAATGGTATATTAGATATTAATTCAAAAAATAAACAGGATATTGACTTGGAACGTGTGATGACGCGCTTAAAGGGTGGAAATTTACGGGGATGAGTTCATGAAAGAAACCTGGGACCTAAACATGATATGATCCCGTGCACCTGGCTCCACCGATTGTGTGGGCCCTCAGATTGTGACGCTTCCAATCCATTATTTAATTACTAGTGACCTAATGTTTACAACGTTTACAACTAAGCAATTCAGTTTTTTCATTTTTTTTAAATTATTATTTTCCCCAAAACACTCTTTACTCTTTCCCCATATCTCTCTTACTTAAGCGTATCATCACCTATTTCGTCAGCACCGCTCCACCTTTCCGCCTCTCCAATTTTTCTTATTTTACAAGAAAACAATTTACATGGTTTTATACACATTTGTTTTTATTTGCACGTTTCTATGATTTGAGTTATTATAGTTCCACATGTTTATAATTGTTATTTGCATGTACTATTGATGAGTTTTAGATACTAGATATAATGTGTGTGATAAGTTGAATTGAAAAGAAAGAATTAAAATTTTAAATTTAGTATAAATTATGTTATAAAACATATGTAAAAATGGCTATTATGATTTTTTTTCATGATTTTATTTGATCTTTAGCTAGTAAAAAAAATTTGAAATACTTATTGCTTAGTTGTGAATTTAAAATTCATTTTTTATTTTTTTGAAATATATAGATATAACGAATCTTAATTAATTTATATGTAATGTGCGCAATTTAAATTTAGTATAAATTATGTTATAAAACATATGTAAAAATGGCTTTTATGATTATTTTTTCATGATTTTATTTGATCTTTAGCTAGTAAAACAATTTGAAATACTTATTGCTTAGTTGTGAATTTAAAATTCATTTTTTATATTTTTTGAAATATATAGACATAACGAATCTTAATTAATTTATATGTTATGTGCGCAATTAATGTTTTTCAATCTATTCAACAAATTAAATCTAAATCTACTCTCGCAAATTTATTTTTAAAATATAAACTATTTTGCAAATATTATTATAGCAAAAAAGGATACTAGAGTTCGAGATCATGTGCTTAAAATGGTTGACTTCTTGAATGAAATTATGACATAGGGAGCTCAATCGATGAAGAAACAAAGATATGATGCTTGAATTTTTTTCCAAATGCATTCAATAAGTTCATGGTTAATTATAACTTGAACAAGATGAAGCTGGTCATGGTGGAGCTTACGATCAAGTTGTATGTTGCTCTAAGACTAATTTTAATAGATGGTGAGATTAGTTCTAGTGAGATTAAAAAGAATAAGATGATCATTAAAGATTTGCATTTTAAAATAAAATAATTAAAAAAATAATAATTTCGAGGGCAAAGAGTAAATTTCCCTCTTTTCATTTTTTGGTCTTTTGTTAGTATTAGGCCACCGGTCGCACCACACCTTAATTTCGCTTAGGGTTTTTCTTCTAAAGAAAACTCAAAATACAAGAGAAAAATTAGAAGAGTCAAACTAGGAAGAAAACTCAACTTAAAACCAAAAAACTTAATAGGATGGCAAGTTAAACAACAAGTGCTTCAACTGTGGTGAGGTGAGCCACTAAAAGAAAATTGCCTTAAAATTAAAAAGTCAGCTATAGGTAATTTTTTGTTATAAAATCATGTTTTGTTCAAAGTTCTATTGATACCAAATAATAGTTATTTGTTCTAGTTCATTGATGGATGGATTACATAAAATTAATATTAAGATGCATAATATGCAAGAAAAAAGGTTGACAATGAGCAAATGCATCAATCTAAAAATGAAATAAATATCATTTACGCAAGCGTACTTATGACATTTGTGTTTAGGTCATATAAAACCCTAATATGATTCAAACGATGATAAAAATGGGCTTTTAGGCTAATTAGATTTTGAGTGATGGTCAACTTGTGAATCTTGCTTAGAAGAGAAGGCGATAAAAAGGCTATTTTCGGTTGAAAAAGAATATGCCATTGAATTTTTGGAATTGGTACAAATAGGTGTATATGGATCATTAAATGTACAAGCTTAATGAGGGTTCAAGTACTTCATCATGTTCACTGATGATTATTCAATTATGGTTATCTTTATCTAATAATGCATCATAATCTAAGGCCTTAGAGAAATTCAAAGAATTTAAGGCTAAATCAAAAAGACAATTACACTAAACATAAAGAAACTTCGATCAAATCAAGATGGTGAATATCTTTCAGAAGAATTCAAAGATTATTTGGTTGGGAATGAGATTGTTTCTCACTTGATCACTCTAGGTCATCATCACTAAATGTGTTATTGAATGAAGAAACAATAATATCTTAAATATGATGTTATACAGTCTCAACTATTCTAATTTGCCTATGTTATTTTAGGGTATTCTTTAAAAAAATGCACCTTTTGAACTTAACTCCATCTAAATCGATGCTTAAGACTCCCAAAGAATTATATTTTGTCTTAAACTCAGTTTACGATAGATTCATATTTGGAGTACCCTAACACATGTGATGATACCTAAGATAAATAAGATGGAATCATGTTTAGCAGTTTGCATGTTTGAAGGTTATCCAAAAAGCACAAGGGGATGCTTATTCTATACTATTAAGGATAGAAAAAATATTAGAAGTAGTTATTCTACTTTCTTTGAACAAAATTATATGAATGACTTCAAAACCAAAGAACAAAGTTGCTTTAAAGGAACAATCTCATCTAGGACCATCCCACTTCTTTGCTTACTTTCCATTTTTTAGATGATTCATGCAACTATAGACAAGAATTTTACTAAGAATTTAAAAAAATGTGTGTGACACATTAATGGATGCATTGGCATAACAATGATGAACGAATCAATATGAAATGTAAAGATGCCTGAAAATATACTTTATATGTACAAAGCCTAAAATTAATGGATGCAAAAATGTGATGAAAAGAATGAGGAAAAGAAGAAAAAGACTTCTAACAAATCTGAACACTTTTTTGGTCAAATTATGCAATTGATCTCTGTATTATCGCAAAATTTGAAATTTGGTACCTCTAGTATAATTCATAAAAAATAAAGTCACTATAGTATTATGATTTAAAATTTCTAGTCCAATCAATAATGTTGGTAAAATTTTTCATTAAAAATGATGACATGGCATTGACTTTTACTAATGTGGCATTGGCTGTGCTGACGTAGTGCTAGCTGTGCTGACGTAGTGTTAGCTGTGTTGATGAAACATTGAACTTGCTGAATGGAATTTTGGTTGGACTCATATTATCAACTTAAGATAGTAAGAGTACCTAATTCCATTGATTTATATATTACAAAGATTAATTTTTAAAATTTTACATAGTGCACAGGCTATCCATATAATTTGACCTATTAAGGCCAAAATATTTTTCCTTTTTTTCCATTTCTCTTTTCTTTCTCTAACCTAGTTCCTTCTGTCTCTAACTCCGTCCTACCAATAAGCTATCACTCATTTTTAGGATTTTGGTTACCAGAAGTAGTGTTGGATGTCATCCATCGTTGCGATCACTAATCATGTGCATATATGTTTACATCCGCTCTCTCTTTCTTTTCTTCTCTTTTTAGGAGAACTAAGAGTTCCTCTAGATGTTTATATGCTTGTGGTTATTTTTTAGTAATTGCATGGAATTTGACATCTTTTTTCCTTTCGTGTTACCTTTTTTTTTCAATTTATACAAGTTTAGTAACCAAATTGTTCTTAAGAAGGTGATACAATTTTATAAGTTATGAGTCATAATCTGTGAAAACCGCAAAATTTCCACTGTTTAATATTGAAAATTTATATTAAAGAAAATAGATAAGTTGAAATAAATAAATATAATTATGAGATCGGAATATTAGTGAAAATTTCGTGAATTGAGGAAGTGATGAATTAGGAAATTCATGTGAAGGAAATTTAAATTGGAAATAAGAATAAGGTTGGAATTATAGAAAATAATGAAGAGAGGAAATTTAATTTGGGTTTGGATAAATTGAAATCCAAATTAAATAAGAAAATGAGAAATGAATATGATATATATTTATATAATTATATATCATATAAATGTATTTTTATACAAATACATATGTATTTGAATGCTATATAGTATATATTATTATACATTGGTACATATGTATATATACTATATTATAAATTTAAATAGTACATATGTATACAAATATAACATTTATATATATAAATATTATTTTATATTAAAGTTTGTATATATATTGTAAATACAATATATATATTGTATTATTACATTTATATAAATATATATAAATGTTATTTAATTTAAAGTATATAAATATACATATATATATATTAGATATATATTTTGTTAATACACAATATATATATATATCTTTATATAATATATATAGTACAATACTATATATATAAAATAATAATATTATATGTATAATATATAGTTTATAAGTATAATAAAAATATAATATATATATATATATAAAAGGAAATAGAAGAGAAATAGGAAGGAATCGGGAGAGAGCCCAATCCCTTCCCAGCCAAGCCGACGGTAGCAACAACTGCCTCTGTCGGTGAGAGAGAAGACTAGAGAGAGGGAGAGGGTGTCACCGGTCAATGAAGAAGGGTGAAGGCCACCGGCGACGGCCCGAAAAAGGGAGAAAATCGAAGGAGAAATCGGCAAAGTCGAAAAGAGAAAAGAGAGGAGGAAATCGGCGGTGTCGGCCGGTTCAGGCATCGCCACCTCATCCCTAACCTCGGCGGAGGTAAGGGGAAGAAGAAGAAAGCCACCAGTGAGTACGACAGTGGCCGAGGAAGGAGGAAAGAGGAAAGAGGAGGAGAAAGGCCGAACCCATTCCAGCCAGATCCGCCGCCGTGCCTCTGAGCTAGGTTGAACTGAGACCACCAGCAACTTCGCCGTGACTTCAGCCAGCTGTGGAGATGCCGAACCGCCGAAGAACCGGCCACCAGAGGAGAACCGGTGGTAAGGGAGGCTGGATTGGTCTGAACCGGTTCAGACCAAGAAAAAGGAAGAAAAAAAAGAAAAGAAAAGAAAAAAGAAAAAAGGAAGAAAGAAAAAGAAAGATGAAAAAGAGAAAAAGAAGAAAAAAAGAAAGAAAAGGAAATTTTCGAGAATTTGAAAATTTTGAAAATTCGAAAATTTACGGAAATTCGGTAAGAAATTTTCGAAAATTGTTTAAGAAAATTATCAATTTATTTATTTAAATAAATTGAGAAAAATTCTAAATGTTAGAATTTTGTTTCCAGAAATCGTTCTCGATGAATGAGATGATGGAATCGAGAGAGGTGAACACGTGCACCACGATGGTGAGGAAGTCGCCGATCCGAGACAGGTAAGAGAGACATGTGCAGCCTATAAGGATATTCGGTACACATGTGTTAAATATGCATTTAATTTTATAAATGTTGTTGATAATGATTGGTTGAAAAATTGTGGTGATTTACCGGTTGAAATTATAACTATATTTTTCGTGCAAGAGGCTAGCCAATCAGCAGTCGTTATACTGCCAAAAAATATGAGAAAATTATCGAAAATCATAATAAATGATTTTATGTCGCGAGAAACTATTTCCAACCACGAAAATCGAGAAATTGATTGTTTTTCATAAAACATGAATATACTGATGTTTAATTGTAAAATATTCATGTTTTCGAGAATTGTGGAAATAAAATCACCGAAAATTCTCTCGAAGTGTAAGATTACACATAATACGAGATGAAAAATGAAAATACACAAAGTGAATATTTTATTAATATTTCTTCAAATATTCACTTGATTTCATAAATAACCTTTATGGTTTTAATTATAAAAATAATTATTTATAGAAATCCCATAAAGGTTAACTAAAGATGAAAAATAGTATTTTGAGACTAGAAGGTCTCTACACGTGTTTATAGAGGAAACATGGTGACGAGATTATTGAATTTGGAAAATAAATATTTTATTTTTTCATAAATTATAAAAATAATTGATTTGAATTTCGATAACTTTGAAAACCATGTTTGGGATAGAAAGCATGAAAAAGCGTGCGTACATGTTTTACGGTGAAAAAGAAACAGTCATGAGATTTTATTTTACAATGTGATTAATTAATTAACTATTTTCACCATATGGAAAATATGATTTATGCCTTTATGAAATATTTTGAAAAAATGTTATTTATTTTATTTATTTCATAAAGGTGAGGATATGTACATGTGAGCCTTATGGATAATTGTGAAATATTTCGGTTTATTGTGTTTAAAATCCATAAAGGCTATGGTATGGTTTTATACTGTTTTGAGACTTAGGCCCCGAGTTTCATGCATCATACCCTTACTGTTACTGTCACATGGCTGATTGACCTGCCAGTCATCAACATCCCGGATGTCACCTGGCAAGTGTACACCGAGGACACCCTATAGATCATGGCCATAGATCTCACTATATACTGTGTCCCTTCGGGGATGATTACTGTGTCCCTTAGTGGAAGAAGATTGCATGATTTAATTGTAGGGTGATGCCTAGTCTCACTTACTGATTACTGTTTACTGAAAGGATTTACTGAATCCTGTTTACTGTACTATACTGTTTACTGTACTGTTTACTATTTATTGAGCAAAACCGTACCAAAACACTGTTTTACTGAACTGTACTATTATTGTTGACTATTTACTGAAATGATAGCCACTGATTTCTGTTTTACTGAATTGAAAGCTACCATTTACTGTTTACCAAACTAAAAGCTACCGTATACTGTTTACTGAATTGGTAGCTATTGTTTACTGTTTACTGACTGAACCGTATCAAGATACTGTTTTACTGATGTGCAAGATACTGTTTTACCGAATAGTACTGTACTGAATATTACTGTTTTACTGAACTGTAAGATAAGGTTACTGAACTAAAGAGAAATTAATGTTTATTCAAAAAGAATAACATGAAAATTATTTCTAAGATAGAAATAATTACAGAATTGTTTATCCAATGATTTGGATATTTACAAACCACTGTACTATCACGTATTTTTAACTGTACTGAAGAGAAGAGAAGTAAACTACGGTTTTACCACTGTACTGTCACATGTTTTAAACTGTACGGAAGGGATACAATAAAATGGTTTATACAATTTTTATAATTATGAGAAAAGAGAAGGAAATTGTGTTAAAATAAAACAATTTATAAAGTACTCTCTACAGTTGCTTCTAGGTTCAGGGACAAGACAGGTATTTCAAAATACCTGCCTTACTCCATCCGGATCCCTAGCCGACTGTAGTATCCTTCCTACATGTGAGCCTAGAACACTTCTAGGAAAATTTAAAGAAAGTGTAAAAGTTTTTCTACATATAGATAGCGAATATCAAGTGTTGCATATAACTCTCTTATTGAGCCGTGGTTTGCTCACCCCTTAATTTCAACATTTCAGATTTTCGAGGACTAAGAATCAAACATATAAGGATTTCGGCTATGCATTTGGGGGCGATGCGACAGCTCGAATTAATCATGAAAGGTACGATCATTTATTTTCCGTATTTAGACTTATCTACAGTACTACTTTCTTGTGAATTAAGATAGGGGATGTAATTCATATTATAATTTCATATGAAATTGTTTAAATGTAACTAAAAAGTAAAATATCACAAACAGCCCAACCGTCAAAATTGTGTAAAAGCATGTGTATTACTATGTAACTGGACTGTTACATAATCTTTTTCTCGTATTGCGAAGTTCAAATTATAGGTACTAAAATAACTACTAGAAAAAATTCATATACTACATTACAACAAAAGACTACGTTTTTCCAATTGTAGCCTATTATAATATAGTCTTTTCTCATTTATCATTGACTACGGTTTCATCAAACGTTGTCTAATGTATGATAGTCTCGGGTTGAGTGTGCATGTCCGAAAATGGCTGCATACTAGAGCCTACGGGAGCGCATTGGAGTTTAGACCCTTTCACAACTCTTCGGATTTCCTAAAGTTGCCAAAATAAGCATTTTTTCTGTTCTCTTATACCTTTTTATGGATTTAGTTTTCTCCAAAAAGGTTCCCAAACTTTTATATTAAGAGTAAAACCTCTAGGTTCAACCCTTTGAAAGCAACATTTCTACTATACCAAATCTTGCTCCTCCCATTATGTTTCTCCCCTTCAGTTAGCTTATGTTTATCACAAACTCAAGCCTAAATTCCTATAAAAAATATTGAAATTGAAATATTCAAAATGTTCATTTTTTTTCTATTTTTGATGATTACTTATTTCTGATTAGTTTTTATGTGTTGTCATTTTCATGCATTGTTTTTGTGTTTGGTAATTATGGGTTTTTCTTATTCTGATTCTATTTTTTTTTTTGCTTTAGTTCCCCTTCCAAACACCCCTAATTCCTATTTATGAATGTTTATTTGCATTGAGGTAGACCAATTAGGAAATTTTGAAGATCAAATCTGCCTAAGTTTGGATTTGATTTCTGGATCATTCAGAATATAGTTTTGTTTTCCAAAATTTTTGAACTCTATGATTTGATTTCTTTTTCTTAAATCCTAAGATTTTGCTTTCTTGCCATTTTCTCATTTCTTTTCTCTTTTTTCTTATTTTCTGTTTTTATTCAAAAAAGTAAAAAATAATAATAAAATAAAACAACAACAACAACTAAAGCTAAATTGCGAATTTAGTTAATGGATTATGTAATGACAAAAATTTTTGCATATTAGATCAATTTACGACTATTTGAATAGTGCATGATGACAAAGTACTAATTTCTTGATTTTTGGTGCTGTGAGACAAACTTTCGTACAAGCAGGCACGTAGGTCTCGTAGGAGCAAACACCTAACCATATATATCTGAATCATCATATAATGATGATATCTAGCCTCGAGGAAGTCATCCTAACTCATTTGAATATGACTTAAGCCTTTTTTTTTTGGGCAAAGTTTGACAAACCTAGAAATGACGGTTTTATATATAGGTTGTCGGGACAAGTGGACAAAACCAACATTGTAAACTGATTTTTGGTGTCATACTGAGTTATGTCTAACCCTCAAATTTGCACGTTAGACCCTATGTCAAAAATTTCAATGATTGGACAAAAAATGGCTGAAACCGATTAAACTGGGCAAAAACCCTCAATTATACTTGCATGGCTGACCAATCCTAGATATTTTGCACCAAATTTGTCTTACATGCATAGAACATGCACGGTAATATATGATTCTGCACCTAACCACTTTTTACAGACCAATTAGAAATTAAAGAATGAAATTAATGCAAATTAAGCTTTTAAATAATAATGACCACTTTTATATTATTTCTCATTGGCCATAATCTTAACTTACAACAAGTTTGATATCATGCACCTATTAATAGCCCTTAAGACCAGCCAACACCATGAGAAGCTTACTATCTCGTAAGCTTAGTGAAGAAAGGAAGAAAAGAAAAGAAAAGAAAATAGAGAGAAACTATGGAAACCTTCAAACCGTGACCTTCCAAGCCATTTTTCTTGTGATATTTCAATTCTAATTCATCCTACTAACTCTCCTCTATCTTGTGTCCATCATAGTTTGAAGTGAAAGCAAGCGGTATAAGAGATTTCTCTAAATCTCATTTTGTGATCTAAAAAGGTTCAAGGTGAGAAATCAGAGTTAGAGATTGATTCAATATTTTGATATATGTTGATTAGTAGACTATAATAACATGTTCCATGGTTTTGTTTCGAAGAAATTCCTTCTTTAGTGCTTGATGATGAATTTGGCCTAAAGGATTAGCAAGGTGTAAGTTTGTGTTCTTGCCACCAATTTGCTATATGCTAAGTGTTTTGAAGTGTAGTAATGTTATATGATGTTAAATTGAATTAGAGATGATTAAATCTTAACCTTGTAGTTTCAGCCATAAGGTTTCCTAGGGAATTCGTGTGTAATGCATAGGGTTGTTAATGTAGCACTTGTAATTCATGTAATTAAGCATGATGCAAGTGATTTGGAGTATTTAATTGAATGAACTGGGATTCTATGAAGTCATGGTAGGTTTGGCCAAGGTGAAAGGCACCTTAAAAGTGAGGTGTCCTAACCTTGATTTAATAACATGTTAGTGTATTCATATAGTATAATTGACCCGCATAAGTAACGTGAAATGAAACCGAAGCAATAGGTTGTAACATCCCATTTAATTCAAATATCAACTAACTTTTTCTTTCTCTTAAAAAAGATTAGGCCGTTTGTCGGGTCATCTTCTCTTTTTATACGTTATATTTCATAACTTAACATCGCGATATCAATTTCAGATCTTACCTGGTTAAGGTATAGTATAACTTTAACTTTAAATTATTTATTATACACATACATGAGTCAGTATACTAATGGATTTAAATTTCTATTTAAATACATACTAATTCCTTTATCAGTTTACATCCCGAAAATTGTCTAGTATACATCACAGTCTGAAGAATAGTCTGAAATATATAACAAAATAAATATACCTTCAAGGAATTGGAAGCGTGCCTCGAAGGAATACTATACAATCCAAAATTTAAGGTTCTCTACAAAAAGCAAATTATCACTGCAAATAATCTTGGAGGAAAAATAGAGGAGTGAGTTTACGCTCAATAAGAAATATATATAAATGCATACTATGCCACTATACGCAGGTTCCTACTTTACTCTATAATGTCATGTAGGATCCTTAATAGCACTAATAGTTCAGAAGGAAGGAATTTTTATAAGTGATAAGGATTCCCAGGTAAAGTATCGAAAAATCCTTTAAAGCACCTCACGTGTCCCGACTCCCACTTTCGGCTATAGGGATTTATTGTACATTCTCATATACAAGTTGGAGTTGCTTCAAATCAATTGCCTAGATATGCTTGTGTCAAGCTCATGGTTTGGCTAGTTTATGCGCATGGCCATGCTTATCACACTACATGCTATCATTTCCTACCATCCATGCATTAAAATCACCATAGTCTCCCTACCTTTCATCCATGGTTGAAACCCTTAACCATGACTACAATAATTCAAACTAAGGCCATAAACATGTTCTACTGATCTAATACAATCATAAACAATAGATAGAATTAAATGAAATCATTTCTTCTCTCACCTTATGCAAGAACCGAAAGTTGCAGCAACAGGACAGCCCTTTATTGCTTGGTTTTGGTTCAACAAATTACATGGTTAGATATCTCTTGAGATGGGGAACAAGTTTTATGAAGGAAGCTTGGTGATTTGATGAAGGGAAAGGTTGGTTTTACTAGGTTAAAGTAAAGGAAACTTAGAGAAAAATGGAGGTAACTTGTAGCTATGGTAGAAGGCTGGTAGAAGGTAGAAGAAAACTCCATTTTGTCTTATTTAAATATTATTTTAATAATAAAAAATCTACTAAATGAGAAAGGACCAAAATGCCCTTTTAAAATTTCATTATTTACCATTATGCCATAACATTATTTTATTATCTTTCATTTCAGATTTTAATTTTCTATTTTTATTTAATTTTATTTATTTTAGGTCAAATAAGTCAAACATTGACCAATTTGACCAGCCACATATGATAAAACCAGTATACCTTTGTACAATTTCGTTATTCATAATTCTATCCTAACATTACTTTAATATTTTAATTCCATATTTTCTATTTTATTTTACTATTCTCCATATAATAAAGTCAAACATGGTCAAAAGTTGACTCTCAAGGTGATCTGACCAGTTAGGGTAGTGAAATTACCAAACTACCCTTAAATGGAGGCTTTTGGCTTTGTTCGTGTTGTTTTTAGCATTTTCGTGTAATTCAGTTTACGAGGCTGGATCCTCGTGAAACTTCTTTATGTGAGGATTTTCTAATGACAATATGTAGGTCCAAAGCCAAACTAGGTTGATTGTTATTTCGAAAAGTTCTTTTGGGCTTTGGACAATAGTCATTTTTGAATTTGTTGCACGTAAATAAAAGAATTTCACGAAGTGGTCTTCTTACCAGTTATGTATTTTGAGCCCACAATACACATTTTGCCACTTTAGAGTCCATCCAAATTATGGTTTGTGCTGTGGGAGCCACTTAGCAAATTTCTCGACTCTTACCAAATACATGAGAATTAGTTATCTCAATTTAACTTAATATTCTAACTTAGCACAATCAATAGGTATAGGAAGAATAGAGAAATTAGGAATCTCACAACCTCCCCACATTTGAAAATTTCGTCCTCCAAATTTGAATCAAGCTATTGCTCAAATAGGTCTAGATACTTCTCCTTCATTAAGCTCCCTAACTCCCACGTAGCTTCTTCTATAGTATGATATTGCTATAGAACTTTAACTAGCAAAATTCTCTTAGATCTCAATACTTTCTCTTCTTTGTCCAGAATCCAGGTTGACTTCTCCACATAACTCATGTCTTCACGAATCTCCAAAGGCTAGTACTCAATGACATGAGATGGATCCGAGTGATATTTCCTAAGCATAGACACATGAAAGACATTATGTATGCCAGATAGCTTTAGTGGTAGTACTAATCTATAGGCTACGTTTCCCACTCGGTCTAAGATTTCAATTGGCTCAATATAACGAGGATAGAGCTTGCCCATTTTACCCAATCCCATACTTCCCTTAGACGGAGAAACCTTCAAAAATATTGAGTCCCCAACAGCAAATTCAAGTGGTTGGCATCAGGTATCGACATAGCTCTTTTGTCGACTCTGAGCTGTCTTAAGTCTTTGGCAAATTAGCTTGACATCCTCAGAAGCCTGCTAAACTAAGTCTGGAGCTAAGAGCTTACGCTCGCCCGCTTCTTCCCAACCAATCGGTGATCGGCACCTTCTACTATAAAGAGCTTCATATGGTGCCATTCCAATTCTCGAGTGATAGCTGTTATTGTAAGTAAATTCAGCTAAGGGCAAATGATTGTCTCCAGAGCCTTTGAAATTCAATGCACATGCTCTCAACATATCCTTAAGCGTCTGGATAGTACGCTTAGACTGACCATCAGTCTGTAGATGGAAAGTCATGCTAAAGTTCAACCAAAATCCCATGGCTTCTTAAAAATGCTCCCAAAAGTGAGAAGTGAACCTAGAATCTCTATCAAAAGTGATGCTCACCGATATACCATGAAGTCAAACAATCTCCTTATCATATAGATCTACCAAAGCACTAAGTGAATCGATGGACTTAATAGGCAGAAAATGGGCAGACTTAGTCAATCGGTCAACAATCACCCAAATGCCATCATGATTTCTCTTGGTTCGAGTAATCCCATAATGAAGTCCATCGTGATGTGCTCCCATTTCCCCATAGGTATAGGCAGAGGCTATAACAGACTGGTCGGTCACTAGTGCTCTACCTTAACCTGCTGGTACATGAGACACTTTGCCACAAATTCTGTTGCATCTCGTTTTATGCTAGGCCACCAATACACTTAGCATAGATTGTGATACATTTTAGTATTACCTGGATGCAAAGTGTACTTGGTGGAATGTACCTCTATCAAAATCAACCTCTTCAAATCCTTATCATCAGGAACACATATGCAGCCTTTGAGTCTCAATATCCCATCACCACCAATAGCAAAATCTGATGACACCCTTTGCTGAATCTGATGACATCCCTTGCTGAACTTGATTCGCAGTCTCGATACACTAAACATCTTCCTTCTGAGTAATCCTGATCTTATCCATCAATCTCCGTTCAATCAATAGACTAGCTGTCATCCCATAACATTTAGAAGGTGTAACATTTAAGTTGAGGCCTGCAAATTGCTCTAGCAACTCATACTCTCGAACCATCATATATGACACCATTCCCATGTGCTTCCTGCTTAGAGCATCTGCCACTACATTGGCTTTTCCTAGGTGGTATAGGATTTTACAATTGTAGTCCTTCAGAAGCTCGAAATATCTTCGCTATCTCATATTCAATCCTCTTTGGGAAAACAGGTACTTCAGACTCTTATGGTCTGTGAACACCTGGAACTTCTGCCCATACAGATAGTGCCGCCAAATCTTCAAATCAAACACCACAACAGCTAATTTCAAATCATGTGCCAGGTAGTTCCTCTCATGGTCCTTTAACTGGCAAAAACCATAAACAACTACCTTACCATGCTATATTAGTACGCATCCCAAACCTTACGCGGAGGCATCACTATATACAGAGAAACCTCTTGAACCATCGAGAATGGTGAGAATGGGTGTCGCCATGTGACGTCCCCGTCACTTCATCTTATCACTTAACTTTTTCCTTCTTTATTTAGATTTTAGTTCATCCAGTGTCATTCTTCCTTTATTCTTAAGCTAATTATCTGATAGCTCATAAAATTTTATTCAATTTCAATAAAACAGACTAATGATACATGTATATATGTATCATTCGTTTCCACAGGATCTCATACATCATCTTAACTTAAATCCCCGACATCTTATATACATTAATGATTGTTGTACTGTACCATAACTGAATTACAATTTACTTTGCATAATTACATAAGGATACCTTCTATACTACTTGGGAAGCGTCTCTCGAAGGTAAACTTTCAAGATCCACTCGTAGACTCTTCTATCGAGAGCGAGGGATTACTTCAGATAGTCTGTATGAAAAATGTTCGTAAAAGGGTGAGTTTACGCTCAGTAAGAAAAATATGTAAAAGAGCGTACTATGCCTCTATATGCATTTTTCCTACTTGGCTCTATAATGTCATGTAAAGCATTATAAAGCATGTATACATTGCATACTCATTTCATGCATTGTTTGCAACCATGCATATTTCTTTCAAATGGTTTAAGCAAACATACTTTCTTTAAAACATCATACTTCATAACTTACTTTAAAACATACTTTACATGCTTTTATAACGTAGCATGTTTCATATACTTCTTCAAAACATATTTCAAGTACTTCTTTCAAATATCATTTACATACATACATACATACATACATACTTCTCTTAAAACGTCTTATACTTTCTTGAAATCATACATCATATACTTCTTTTAAAACTTATTGTACAAGTAAATCAAGTACTTTCGATTTCTTTATTCTTAGAAATCGCATATACATATAGTTTTGATAACATAAAACTATTTGTACTTTTGTGGAGTTATGCACTGCATCATCATCATCATTATCATGTGGCGTACCCCGTAGGGCCAGGAATCCTCCCTTAGCCGAACATGAAATATAAACAGATTGGCCAACTGCGGGTGGCTACAGTTAACACTAGTCAGGTGTCCTTCTGTAGCGACTGAGGCCTGACTTATGGTTCCTCAGCCCATAACATACATTACATCATTTCAAGACTTGATCAGAGCCCCTACTATAAACATGATAGTGCATAATCTCAAAACATATGCCATATAGCTTCTTGCCATGGCATTTCATACTTTCTGAAAATAGGTGTAAAATCTCTTTTCAAAACAGGGCAGTCGACTGGCTTAATAGGGTAGTCGGTTGCTGCTTCGTAATTTCATTTATCGAAATTATTTTCATTTAAAATTCCGATATTTTTATTTTTGAAAACATACATGGGGCAGTCGACTGGTACATATAGCAGTCGACTGGTTTTCAAACAGAATGCTTCTTAGCAAATAGCAGTCGACTGGTCCATATAGCAGTCGACTGTTTTTGAAACAGAATGCTTCTGGAAAATTAGCAGTCGACTGGTCTCATAGGCAGTCGACTGGTTTTGAAACAGAATGCATTTTGGAAAATAGCAGTCGACTGTCCCATATAGCAGTCGACTGGTTTTAAACAGAATGCTTACTGGGTAAATAGCAGTCGACTGGCTTACATAGCAGTCGACTGGTTTGCATCGGTTTTCGGAAAACGGCGTTTTGGTTGTCTCTAGGCAGTCGACTTCCCTTTATGGCAGTCGGCTGCCCCTAGCCTAATTGGCACTAGGAAACAAGTCCGAAAATGCATCTTTTCCTGCACAAAATCAACTAATACTTCTCTCCAAAACATGTAAAAACATCATAAAACATGCAGACATAGCCGCCTTACGTCCGTTACATAAATTCCTTACCTCGATTACTTCGAGAACATGAAATCACTTGGTTCACCAACCCTAATCCTTTTCTTCTTCAAATCTGAAATCATCATATCAAAGCAAACCTTTAAGAATTTGCCATAAACATGCTATACTAATTCAGTACAACACTATACCATGAACATAATTGACTAAATCATCTTCTTCTCTTACCTTTTGCTAGTGGCCAAAATCTCAAACTTTGAGATCTCTTCCAATACTTGGAATCAATCCACCAAACTTCAGATATAGCCTCGTCTATTGACTATGATCGTTTTTCGTCTAACAAACTTAACGATTTGGTTACTAAACAAGGGTGTTTGTCAAGGTAGCTATGGAAGAAGACTTATAGAAACTTGGAGAACACGAGGGAGAGGGCTAGAAGAGTTGCTGCCGTGGGGTGATGATGATGAGGATGGTGAGTCATGCAACTTCATTAATTGCTTCTTATCCCATCATTAATCTCAGCCATGCTTTTCCTTGACCCCTTTGACCCATTAATTCTCTTCTTCCATTCTTCCATTCATGCATAAGCCACATATGTTTAATTAACCAATCAAAAATCTGATTTTGTTTCTTGTCTCATACTCTTAATATTTTTCTGATATCAACATTAAATCATTTGACCAATTGATATTCACTTTCTTATTTCTTCCATACATCATGCATACATCACTCATACATTAAACTTCATATTCATTAAATTATGAAAATCTAATATTAATTCTTTGCTCATACCTCCATTATTCTTATAACATCAATTTAATTTCCTTGACTATTTAATCTTTCATCTCATTACTTCTTCCATGTTCCATACATCCTTCATACTTCATAATTCTCATATCTACTTATTTTCATTTAAGCTAACATACTTTATAATTATGGAGGAATTTCCTGAAATTGGGGATTTCACATGCCATTAACCTACGCTTCAACTCTTGGAAACTTCACTCCAAAGCATCATCCTACTTGAATTTCACATCCTTGCACGTTAAGTGCGTCAAGAGAGCAACCAATCCTGAGAAACCCTCGACAACTCGTCGATAATAACTAGCTAGACCTAAGAAACTCCAAATCTCTGTCACTATTCTCAGCCTCTCCCATTATACTATTGTAAGAGCCTCACCCGTCTCATAGGCTACTAGCGAGCATCCCCTTGGCGAGCTCACACTTCGCCTGCCCCAGGTTTACTCTTATAGGCTGGCTAGGCGATCACCAGTTCGCCCGCCCCTCTCACAACGTATTGTCCGCTTTGGCATGCGCCCACTGACCATTGCCCCTCACGGCTTTATTCTAAGGGACTTGAAGAACTCAAGCTAATTCCCTCGGACGCATTCCATGAGACGCTCGAACCCTAGTATCCCATAGATACCTCGAGCCTTACACTCATGTTACCAGGGTACGAGTGTCACCAGCACCGGCAACTCCAAGTGAATCGGAGAAAGCTACATCCTCACAGCCAAAGCGTACGACAGCAGCAGAAAAAGGAAAGAAGGTTGTGACGCAGGGACAGGTCTACACCTTGGATCAGGAGAATGCTGATGCTTCTATTGATGTGATTAAAGGTAAAATCCATATCTTTGATATTCCAGTGCTTGCGTTGTTTGATCCTGGTTCTACCCATTCATTTGTGTCCCCTACACATGCTAACAGGACCCCCGTAAAACCAGAGCCACTAAGGTATAAACTACAAGTAAATACCATTGCAAATTACTGATATTGTATATAGAAATTATAAAGTGATTGTAGGAGAGAAGAAAACGACAGCTGACTTGATTTTGTTAAATATGTATGATTTTAATGTAATCCTAGGAATGGATTGGTTAGTTGCAAATCATGTTAGCTTAGATTGTTATACTAAGTTTATTACCTTCTCTCAACCTAAAAAATATATTGTAAAACTGTTCGTAAATTAATAAAAGTGATGTAGTGATGTGTTTATTGGAATGATATGTTTACTGAATTGTGGGATTTTTGTGTGGATGTGTTTGAAGGTTTTATTGCTTATGTGGAGGACGTAGAAAAGAAATGTCTAGAGTTACTTGAGATTCCTGTGGTCAGGGATTTTTCAGACGTATTTCTTAAGAAGTTACCAAGGTTAACACCAGATCAGGAAATAGAGTTTACCATTGACTTGGCACCCGGTACGAAACCGATTTCCAAGCCTCCATATCAAATGGCATTAACGGAGTTAGAGGAGCTTAAGAATCAGCTCTAGGAGTTATTGGACAAGGGATTCATTCGTCCCAGTATGTCTCGATGGGGTACTCCAGTATTATTTGTTTGGAAGAAGGATGGTAGCCAACGGTTGTGTATCAACTACAGGATGTTGAACAGGGTTACTATTAAGAATAAATATCCCCTTCTTAGGATTGATGATTTATTTGATCAGCTCAAGGGTGCATAAGTGTTTTCCAAGATAAATCTTCGATCAGGCCATCATCAGCTAAAGATTCGGGAGTCGGATCTTCATAAGACAACATTCCGAACTCGTTATGGGCACTATGAGTTTATGGTGATGCCTTTTGGGTTAATGAATGCCCCTGTAGCGTTTATGAGCTTGGTGAATGAGGTATTCAAGCCTTACCTAGATAAATTTGTAATTGTGTTTATTGATGATATATTGGTGTATTCTAAGTCTCCGAAAGATCACAAGCAGCACTGTTCATAGTTCTGTAGACCCTTAAAGATCGAAAACTATACGCAAAGTTCAGTTAGTGTGAATTATGGCTAGATCATATTATATTTCTGGGACATGTTGTGTCTAAGGATAGGGTACTGTAGATCCGTCCAAGATAGAGGCCATCGTACAGTGGGAGAGGCCTAAGACAGTTACTGAGATACAAAATTTTTTGGGTTTAGCCGAATACTATCGCCGGTTCGTAGAGGGATTTTCCAAAATAGATGCTCTACTGACACAACTCACACGTAAAGATGTAAAGTTCAAGTGGACATGCGTGTGAGCGTAGTTTTCAAGAGTTAAAGCGGAGATGATTACTGCTCCCGTTCTTACCCTTTCCAACAGATCTGGTGGATTCACAATGTATACAGATGCTTTGCAATGGGATTGGGATGTGTGCTCATGCAAAATGGTCAATTCATTACTTATGGTTCTCGACAATTGAAAGATCAAGAGAAGAACTACCTGACACATGATTTGGAGTTAGCCGCAGTGGTGTTTGCACTAAAGATTTGGCGGCATTATCTTTACGGGAAAATATTTCAAGTATATACAGACCATAAGAGTCTGAAATATTTATTCTCACAGCAAGAGTTGAATATGAGACAACGACGATAGATTGAGCTGTTAAGGATTATGACTGCGATATTTTGTACCACTCGAGGAAAGCGAATGTTGTGGCAAAAGCACTAAGCCATAAGCATATGGGTATGGTATCATACATGATGGTTAACAAGCACAAACTTCTAGAGCAGTTTTTAAGCCTCAGTTTGAATGTGATTTCCTCTTACAGATATGGGTTTACGGCTAGTTTCAGAATAGAGCCGGATTTGATGGACCCGATCAGGGATGCTCAAAGGAAGGATACTTATTGTATCGGGATTGCCAGTCAGGTACAGATGCAAGTACAGTCAGACTTTAAGATTGTTACCGATGGTATTTTGAAGTTCAAGGATAAGATCTGTGTTCCCGATGATCGGCAATTGAAGGATTTGATATTGTCAGATGCCCAACCTCCAGGTACACTCTGTATCTTAGCAGTATTAAGATGTACCAGAATTTACAGAGAGTATACTGGTGGCCTAAAATGAAGAAAGACATCGCAGAGTATGTTGCAAGATATCTTACATGTCAGCAAATAAAGATTGATCAGCAGATAAAGATTGAACATCAAAAGCCTACAGGTATGTTACGACCCCTATCGATTCTTACGTGGAAATGGGAACATGTTACTATAGATTTTATTATGGGTTTACCAAAGACCCATAGAGGTTATGATGCTATTTGGGTGATTATGGATAGATTGACAAAGTCTACTCATTTCTTAGCCATTAAATCTACTGATCAAGTTAGTGCCTTAGCCGATTTATATGTCAAGGAGATAGTGAGGTTGCATGGTGTTCTAGTGAGCATTACTTCTGATAGGGATTCTCGGTTCACATCTCATTTTTAGGAGAGATTTCAGAAAGCTATGGGGTCGTAACTGAACTTCAGCACTGCTTTTCATCCGCAGACTAATGGACAGTCCGAGGGCATAATACAAATGCTCAAGGATATGTTGAGAGCATGTGCATTGGATTTTAAAGGCTCTTAGGATGATCACCTACCTTTAGCAGAGTTTGCTTATAATAATAGCTATCAGGCAAGCATCGGCATGGCACCTTATGAGGCATTGTATAGTAGACGATGTAGATCCCCGATAGTATGCGAAGAAGTGGGAGATCGTAAGTTATTGGCTCTTGATTTGGTAGAACAGGCTTCTCGTGATGTGCAGGTAATATGTGAAAGGTTAAAAGTGGCTCAGAGTAAGCAGAAAAGCTATGCAAATACTAGACGTCGACCATTAGAGTTTTCTGTGGGTGATTATGTATTTTTAAAGGTCTCATCGTCCAAGGGAATAATGAGGTTTGGTAAGAAAGGAAAGTTGAGTCCTCAGTATATCGAACCGTTCAGGATCTTAGATCGCATGGAAGACGTGGCATACAGATTAGCATTATCGCCAGAGTTGTCAGGAGTGCATAATGTATTCCATGTCTCGATGTTAAGGAAGTACCATCCAGATCCTTCTCACATATTTCGATACAAGCCACTGGAAATCATGGAGGATATGAGTTACATGGAGAGACTGGTACGGATCTTGGATTGAAAAGATTAATTGTTGTGGTTAAGACCATTCCATTGGTAAAAGTGCTCTGGCAGTACCACACTTAAGAGGATGCTACTCGAGAATTAGAGAGCCTAATGCGGGAAAAGTATCCGGAGCTATTTCAGTGAGCAGTCCAGGTGAAATTTGGAGGACCAAATTTCCTAAAGGTGGGGAGAAAATGTGAGACCTGTTTCTACTATACTGTACATGTGTTATGTTTTTATTTATTAAATGAATCTTTTGTATTATGTAATTATAAGTGAAAATGTACTGTGGGCCCCACTTATTTTGATGTGTACAGATGGGCTCGAGACTGATAATATAGTGTATAGTGTTGTAATAAATATAATATGATGATTTTGAGGTTTAAAATCATTTATTTATATTATTTTGTGAAGTGTAGCAAACAAATTGAAAAATGACAATTACATTCTAAGGGTATTTTCGTAAATTATGCCAAAACTAAAATGAATTGGGATGAAGTAAAAGTATCATGATATTCTAAATAAAAAGAATGATAAGATAGTGTCAATGGATTTATCAAATTGGTGGTTAAATCATAAAATTTCGCAGGCGGTCTGCTAGGGGTAACTTCATAATTTCATGCAATCGGTGTACTGCACATCAACGAAACCACTTCTAATCATTAAAATACAATCAAATAAGATTATTTGATGATGGAATCTGAAATTTTGGAGTACAATTATCTCATTTTTACGATTACAGAAGCTTAAAGGCATTTTTGTCCAAAATTTACATAACTAAGGGCATTTTGGTAATTTAACCCCCTACTAGAATGCTCCTTATAACTCAGCCAATATGCATCCAGCACTATTCACTTTCTTTCTCCCTCACCCACACGACACCATTGATAGAAAACAAGAGAGAAAAAGAAAAAGAAAGAAAATCAAGAAAACCTTATGAAATCTACATTTTCTCACCAAGCTTATAACTAGAAAAACATTCTACTCACTCTCCTCTTCTCACCCATACCCATAGATCATCAAATAAGGAAGAAAACAAGGAGAAAAGAGGTGAAGAAGCATTTGGCTAAAGGTAAGATCTTTCATCTCATTGTGTTTCATTTGATTTCAAAGGTGTAATTAGATTAATTCAAGTGTGTAGAACATGTTTCTAGCTTTAGATTTGATTAATGTTGGAAAATGGTGCCAAATAAGAAAATGAACATGAATAAGCTTAAATGTAACCTTAGATTGTTGAAATTCCATAAAAGATGCACAAGAGAGGATTCAGCCATGGTGGATTGGAGGTGGTATTATGCTACATTTCATGAGTTTAGTATGTTAAAATAATGTAGAAATTAAAAGATCAATGATGCAATCAGATCTGAAATTGGAGTTAAAACGAAGTTGTGTTTTACTATCAGTATAAATTATACTGATTAGGCATAAGCAGTGTACAACGTGGCTGCATTTAGTGGTGAACAATGGCTCAAAAATTAGAGGAAAATTAATGAAAATTATTGCTAAAATTGTTTTGCAGCTAGGATAAGTGGATCACGTGTGGTGCTATCGAGAAGTTCGGTAACACGAGATAGGTAAGGGATGAGTGTGGAAGCCGTAAGGATATATCGAATGCATGATTTATGAGAATATAATTTTATGAAATTATTTGGTATTCAATTGCCTTTGAAATCATGCAATTTTGTGGTTTTCGGTTGGTATGTAAACTGTGTTTTAAGTGCAAGGAGGTTAGGGTATTCGCAACTTTTACGCTACTGAAATTTCCTCAAAAATTTTCTAAAATATCATGAAATAATTTATGTGCATTAATTGAGTGAAATTGTGAATTTTGGCATTTATTTCCAATATTTTCCATAAATTGGTATCTTACCGAAAAATAATATTTAAATATTCATGTAATTGAATTTTATCAAAGTGAGACTTCTGATACGTTCTTTAATATAATTTACAGTAAAATAGAAAATTTATAAAATTTCTCACTAAAGCATGAATATTTTATTAATTGTTTTCACTGTACTGTTAAATGTAAAATTAAATACCTTTTTGAAATTTTATTAATTTAAATGATATTTATTAAATTTCCTTAAAGGAAATTCAATTGTGTATTAAATGTTTTGAGATATTAAGCCCCATATCATGCTCACTATTTACTGTGCTATTGATACTGATCATATCTTCAGAGTCCCAGTGTCACCTGATCATCGTTCACTGAGGACACCTTATAGTTTATGGCCATAGATTCACGTGTTACTATTCCCTTCGGGAATTATTATAGCATGATATACCTAGGTGTTACCTGGTCTCCCTTTATTGTAAACTATTTACTGAACTGTGATTTACTGATAACTGTTTACTGAACTGTTACTGAATTATTATTGTTTACTAAATTGAAAATGTTTATGGAATTATTACTGATTTTGAAATGTTTACTTAACTATTACTGTGTTGTGAAAATTCAAGTGTTTATTGTACTGAACTGTTTTCGCACTATTTATTGAACTGCTTACCGCACTGTTACTAAACTGATTTTATATTGTTACTACTGTGTAATTAAACAGTTTATCGTACTGTCTCTACTACTGTTACCGTTAATGTGTTTAAAGTGTTTACTGAAATGTTTTATTAAATGGTTTTATTCCATTTATTCATTAATAATTTTATTAAATTATTTTATATCGACAAATTATCAATTACTACCTATAGTCGCTCTGGGTTTCCGAGATACAACAGATATTTTAAAATACCTTCCACGCTCCATCCGGTTGCCTGACCGACTATAGTATCCTTCCTATTACTGAGCCTAGTGAACTGTTAGGATAATAAATATTTTCGAGCATATAGATTTCGTTATATCAGTCTTGCATACGTTTCTTTTACGGAACACGTTTCGCTCACCCCTTATTTTTCCACTCCACGAGATACTATAAGTGATAAAGAGCTATACCATTCTGAGGTTATCGGCTGCGTTTTGGGTTACCCAAGATTGCATTGTGTCGATCCTTGAGGTATCTGTATTTTTCTTTTATATATTCAGACTTATTGTACAATACTACCTAAATTGTAAAGTAGGAACAGGGGATGTAAAGTGTTAAGGAATATTGTTAAATTACATATTCCAGTTTTATAAATTAATTAAAGTTTATTGTTTATTACTGTTACTGTTCAAGTGTTAAAGGCAAAGCAGACGGCCCAACCATAAATTTATGTGTAAAATGTGTGGTATACTGTACATTTGGACTATTAAAGTAGGCCTCACAGGACCTCTACAATTCAGATCAGGTGAAACTCCAAAGCTATGATATTTTGAGTGAAATACTAAAATAGGAGAAATCTACACCTTGAAATTCCTTCGTTTGTGCATGTTTTGAAAAATATGCGACAAATTCGAAAATAACGATTACGTCCATAAGTTGATAGAATTTTCGTAAATTACGATCAAATCAATTTGACATTTGACCAACTGACATTCATAGATAAATCTTTGTGTGAAGTAGTCTCATGTCATCTTCATTAGTAGACTAAATCACACGTAGAAGCAAAATTTACGTGATTCAACAGTTAGGGGTATTTTTGTAATTTCATCCTCTTTACCAACGAAACCCTAACAAAAGCTTACCCAATTATTAGAATATGTTCAATACATATATTTTATGATTAAATGAAATATTTCAAAGGTTAGACTGCTTATTTAAAACAAAGTCAAATCGTGAATAGCAAATTTGGAAATTTTGAGTAAGTATAAGGGTATCTTCGTAATTTTACCCTAAAGATATTTTTAAATAGATTTTTCTCTTCTTCTCCTTCCACCTTGCCGTCCACTCTTCTCCCCCATTGTCTTCTCCCTCTAAAACCTTAGGTTAAAGAGAGAAAGTCTACAATACCTTAGCAAATCACTCTAAAATCAAAAACCATCTTCACAAAACCTATCCAGCTTTCACAGCTCTACATCATGCTACCAAAATCAAGTGTGAAAGTGGCCAAATTCAAGGTGAATCATCCCCCTTTGGATTCGGCCATGGTGAAAGGTGAGAGAAAACTTGTGTTTTTCATGGTTTTATGATTGTTTATCATGATATTAAAGTGTTTAAGCATGACTTTGAGTTTAAATTGAATTAATCAAGGAGAATTCTTCCTTAGGGATTTTGGCCAACATCTCTCATTTATAAATATGATGCTTCTCAATGTGAAAATGATGTAGAATTAATATAGAGACTGCGTAAAACACGTTTGTAGCTTTAAATTGTCAAAACGAAGAGTGTAGGTGAGAAAGGCCATTTCGGCCAAGTGAAGGGCACATTGAATTCATGACCAACTTGATGTAATGTGGGTCCAAGTATACTGTACAAATTAATACAAGACTGCTGGTGCAGTCAAACTGAAAATGAAGGTGATTTGACGATAGATGCAATGTTGGCATCAGTATGAAGTAGACCAAATTTAAGATTGCAATAGACAATGTACTAGGTCTCTAAGAGTTAAATACTCTTTATAACTGAAGTGTGGTGAATTGATTATGTTTATGTTGTGTTTTGCTGGTCTGAAGTGGGGTATACGTACTCATGCCAATTGCACGATTCGGCGATACTGAGTGGAAAGGAATATATGTAAGAGATGTAGGGATACTATGTTGCTTGTGGGGTGATGAAAATGTATTTATGATATTGGATTTCCTTATTTGGTTGAAATTGTGAAACTGAAATTGTGGTTATAAACTGTGTTTTTGTATAGGAAGGCTAGCATAGGTCATACTGTTATGCTGCCCAAATTTTCTAAAAATGATTTAAATCCTTAAAATCATTATTTGGTATAGATTTTGTTATAAGAAGTGACATTAAAATGTATTTCGATTAAGCTTTCCTGAAGGTCACAAGTGCATCCAGAATTTGTAACTCAATTTTCGAAAGGATTTTTATTAATTTTCACCCTTCTCAAGGTGCACTCATGTTTGCATATCATTGTTGTACGTAAATAATATATTTTGAATCTTCGTTATTGAACTAAGAATATTTGGTTAATTTTTATACTTCAACTATAATAATTTCTAATTAGACCACTTTATGAACAGACTGAAGATACAAATAGCTGAATTGATTTCTATTATCAATTCTGAATTGGTTTATGAAATGTATCAACTATAGTTTTAAATGACTAACTGAAATGCATGTTTTAGATTGACTGACTTTGTATGACTAAAAGTTCTGTGTGTCTAACTAAAGTTAAAGTATTAAATGTTTGACCTGAGTAAATGTTGGGAATATTGTGAACTAATCGAAAGGAGTTTTACTGAATATTTCATTTACTTATCAAAAGCTAATGCCTTAAATATTTTGCATTATCTGATTCTGTTTTACTTGAAGTGTCTTCTTTCCACTTGAAAATATATTTTGATTAATTATTGTTAGAAGTGAAATGTTTTCTAATAGGTTTCTGTAATGCTTTATTGAAAGTTGCGAAATGTTCTATATTTAATTGAACGAAATGTATTGATTTCTAAACTTGATTTTGATATGAAACTTGATTCCCGAACAATTATGCTATGACCGTATTACTATTTTATGTTTTGGGAAATGAAATTACTAGGGTGACAAATCCCTGGCCAATCTAAGCACTCTCAGGAATGATTTTATAGTTTTCATGGGAATCAGTTAGATGTTTTAAGATTGTGGCTCCCCATAGTTGCCTTCAGGTAATCATGCACTATGACTGTATGACCGTTTGACTGACTACTATTGCTGATTGACCTTGATCTAGTCATCAGCATCCTAGATGTCACCTGATCAGTGTACACTGAGGACACCACTATAACTATGACCATATGTCTTATTATTTTTGATTTCTAAACCCGTATGATTCTATTGGGATGTTGCCATGTCTCCACTACTTTCGATTTATTGAATCTATATGATTTCTAAAGCTTTCATATTTGAATTTTGAATTCTGAAATGATTATGATTTATTTGGATTTAGAAATGATTTCTGAACCTCTAACATCTAAACTTTGAAATTTAAAGATGGTTTGATTCTGATAGTACGAGTGTTATTTAAACTCTAAAAATTTACATGTTTTCTGACTAATTTAAGACTATCTGAATGTCAGTTGAACATCTGAAATTTGTATGGTTTTGATTAATTTAAGATTTTTGCATTATATAGTTTTGAAATGAAGTGGTGAAAATTACATTGTTATGACTCTGACTTTTCAATGGATGAATTCCTTCTTTGATATAGTCTGGAGTCTACTCTACAACTGAAATGTTAGGAAAAGGGTTATTGTACTAGTTACATACTGACTTCTGATTTGTTACTAAGTTATCATTGAACAGAATGGTTATGAAAACGTTTACTAACTGTTTGAACTGTTTACCAAACTGATTCACTAACTGTTTACTGAGTGTCTATTGAGCTGATCTCTGAACTATTTCTAAATGGTTTTCTGTGTGATCGATTTCTGAACAATTTTCTAAACATGTGATTTATAATCGATCTTTTGAAAGGTTTTCCAAGTGTGTGATATTCTAACCGATTGTCTGAACTATATTCTAAGTAAGTGATCTCTAATTGATTTTCTAAAAGGTTTTTTAAACATGTGATCTTCTGAATGATTTTTTGAATTGTGTTCTAAGTGAGTGATTTCTGATCAAATTGCTGACCTGCTTACTGAGTTGATTTTTGAATTGTCTACAAAATGATTTACTGAACAGTAAACGAAATGATTTATCCAATGTTTTACTAAACTATTTTATAACAATTCTTTACTATTGAGTATTGTCACAAATGATTTTCAAAGGTTTAATATTGATTTGATATTCATGAATTCCTTATTTGTAGAGTTTTTAGAAACTCCCTATAGTTGGATTTAGGGACCGAGACAAGGATGTGCTCTAAAGGATCCTTTTATACTTAGTCCGGTACTCCTACCTGATTATAGTATCTTTTTAATAAAGTTCCTCAGTACTGCTTTAATACTGACTGCATATTTATGAAATATGTTTTCATTGTATGCATATAGGTATGCATAGTATCAATTCTTTTATATATATTTTTTACTGAATGTAAGCTCACCTCCCCTTCTAACTTACATATTTATTTGCAATGGTAGCAGATCATTAAAAGAAAGTTCTGATTAGATCCCTACAAGGTTTCAATGTCGTACCTTGTAGGTATAGTATTCAGACATTTATTGTACAGTACTTTAATATGTAAAGGGATGTAAACAGTCAACTGAAGAAGTTCAAATGTCAACCATAGTTTTGTTATTAGGTATTTGTACAGAAAAACAAATGCGAATTGTAATGTGGTGTCCTAAGATCGATCTGAACAATTAAATACTGAGTTAGCTAAGGAAGTCTTAACAGAATATCACAGTGATAACACTAAGCACATCCCAACCGACCGTGTGAAAATGAAAAAAGTTAGTTCCAATTTTCAAAAATCGGAGCATGGCATAAATAGACAACGATTTTCTTCAAACATAGTTTGTTGTGGCTCATAACTCAATGTTTTGTCTTTCAATATTCAAGTATACTTGAAATCATTTCAGTTTCAGTCAAGACTGTGGCAGCATCATTTATATAAATAGTCATTTTGCTATTTAAATAAATTAAACTACAATTTTTATTTATTAATAGAGTATAGCTTAGGATTTTAAATGTAGTTTTTTTTTTAACTCAATGTTCTTTCAAGATATAAGAATATTGAAAATGATTTCAATTTCAAGTAAAACTGTTGCAATGCCATTTATGAATAGACATTTTATTGTTTGAATAAATTATGATTTTATTTATTAATAGATTATGGTTTAGGGTTTTATGCTTAGTTTTTTGTCTTATGCGTTGTCTCCGAAATTCACGTATAATAACCAATTAATATGGATTTTTATCCTAAACATATCTAATCTCAAGATAGACTAGATCTTTATATTAAACATAGTTGTTTTATGTATTTTCAAATTAAATTACTATTGCAAAATGCTACGGTTTTAAATCATAACTTTAGTATCTTTCTATTTTTATTTAGTTTATAAATAGGTGTAAGGTTCACTACTCACTCGACAAATCCTTCCCTAATTCTAAAGACTATTGTTTTCTTTCTCTTTGTCTTGCTTTTCCCTTCAACACTTTGAAGGATTTAGACTCTATTCATCTTTTATTCCCATGAAAGAACCATTATCAACATAACCACATTTTGAACAAAACAGTATTTTCATCAAATGATAATCAATCCCATCTGTAGGTTACTCTACTCAAACAATTTTTATTTCTAGATTGACTATTGTGATAAATGAAACACCACAAAATAGCTATAGTAGTGATGATTAACCATTTTTATTTATGAATCACGCAATACAATCCCTTTTCCATTGTATAAGATTTATTTTTTGTTATTTTTTTTACTTTTTTGTTTTTATTCTTTTTAAATTGTTTTTGTTTGTCACTTGTTTTTATAGATTTAGAGGATATTTTTCACTTACCTTATCTGATTTGTACATACATAAGGTTCTCTGTCCAAAAACCCTCTTTTTTATTTTTTAGGGTTTAATTTCTGCTATTTTTAGTTTAATTTAGGGTTTTGTTGTTCTTATAATTTTGTTTAGTTTTTTATTTTTTAGTTTTATGGGAGATATTTAGTTGTGAGTCATCTTATTGGAGGTTCTTTGGTTCCTACACTTTGCTTAAAAACATCTTTTTCAATTTGTCAAGTTATAAGTTCTTTCTCTCATTGTATATTGCATTACAGTTATTTTCTCTTTCTTTTTATTTTCACAAAATGATGTACAGCTACTTTTATTCTAAACTTTAGCACTTAAGTATTTCAATAATGAAATAATTAATCATTTTTAATTGATCCTCTATTGTTGCACATAAGCTTTCTTACCAGAAAATGAATGTTTAAACTATTGTAGAAGGATTTTAGCAAACACTATTAACAGCAAATATTTCATGTAAATTATTGTGAGGTTCAGGTTCATTCTCTCATTATTTCCTTTGATTTTGGTTGTTTATGTGAGTGACTTTTTTAACTGAACAAATTTTACTATAGTGTGTCTTTAATTAACATAATTCTTTAAATTTATCAAGTTTACAAAGAATTAAACCCACTCTTGATTAAGTTGCAAATGGTCAAAAAAGCTTATAATTAGTGGGTGCTTTGCCATTTTACTTGAAGGCATAGGTTGTCAAATTAATGGGCCAAGATCTTAATGGTAATGCATGCATTATATTAGACAAGGTATTCAACATATTTTATATTATGATATTGTTTATGTGCATCTAATTCGTTTTATGAAACAACTTCGTTGTTTAATGATTTTTTATCTGGTTGATTTGTAAAAATTAAGAACTTAGGTTTAAGGTAATGCAACCTAGGATGTGAAAAGATCTTAACCTTCATTATTTGTAAAAGTTCTTGTGCAATAGACATTTTGAATGCAATTAAGAAAATTTTGAAGTTCATGTAATAAAATTAGGATGAACTTTAATATATTCTTTAAGTCATTCAAAATTTTTTCTACACAAGAACTCCCTCAAATAATGAAGGTTAGGATCTTTTTACATCTTAGGTTGCATCACCTAAAATCCATGTTCCTAATTTATACAAATCGACCAAACAAAAAGCTTTTAAACAATAATGCTGCATTCATAAAGAGAGTGATTCACATAAAAATGTTATAATATAAAATATGAGGAATTCAAAAAGAGAATCAAATTCGAAATTAATCAAACCAACTGAATGAACATCCCTACTAATATTTGTAGTCTTTTAGATTGCGAATGTCAACGAGATGTAGTCTATTGATATAAATTATCGATTAATTTTCAAATAAATCAAAATTTATAAATATTTTAAACACATAGATCATTATAAAGTAGACTATTTTTAAATTTAAAAATGTAGTCTATTTTCTAGAAGTAAGACTATAGTTCCTCCAAAAAATGTGATCTATATTTATATATTAGAATATGTTTATGAACCATAGTCAATACTAGCTGATAAAATACTATGCTAGAATAGAGTACAGTTACAAAAAGCGTAGTTTTTTGTCTTAGACTACACTTTTTAAACAATCTTTGAACCTATTTGTAATAGTGGTGGTTGTATTAAGTAAAAATGTGGTTGCAAATAGAATTTTTCATAATTTTAATGTTGTTTAAACTTAACAATTTGTGAAATGGTAGTAATATTTTATTGGTTTTATAGTTAAATATATATTCTACCATTTGCACAAAACGGATATAAGCCATCGACATTTTATTTTACTATAAAATTCCATAAAATTTTATTGTACTATAAACATACCTAAAATCTTTCAAAATAACGTAATTAAGTCTAAATTTATTAAATGACACTAGCTGCTATTTGGACACAACTGACATAGATAGTTTTGTGAGTTCCACGTGGCACATGCCACGTTTATAATTGTAAGGCCCACCTCCTCAGAGTTAGGTCACCTTACTCAACCGAATTGTCCCCTTTAAGCCATCCTCATAGAGCTGGTCACTCTCATGGTTTTCTTTCGCGTCCCGGAGCGCTCGAACACTTGACCTTAATCAAATGCCAAGACACTCCTACCATTGGACCTACCAATGGTAGGAGTGTCTTGGCATTTGATTAAGGTCAAGTGTTCGAGCGCTCCGGGACGCGAAAGAAAACCCTGAGAGTGACCAGCTCTATGAGGAGGGCTCAAAGAGGACAATTCGGTTGAGTAAGGTGACCCTACTCTAAGGAGGTGGGCCTTACAATAAAACGCGCGTTTTTATGTAAGAGCCTCGCCTGTCTCATAGGCCGCCGGTGAGCATCCCCTTGGCGAGCACACACACTTCGCCCGCCCCAGGTTTACTCTTACAGGATGGCTAGGCGATCACCAGTTCGCCCGCCCCTCTCACAACGTATTGTCTGCTTTGGGGTGCGCCCACTGGCCATCGCCCCTCACGGCTTTATTCCAAAGGACTTGAAGAACTCAAGCTAATTCCCTCGGACGCGTTCCATGAGACGCTCGAACCCTGGTATCCCATAGATACCTCGAGCCTTACACTCATGTTACCATTGAGGCAAGTTGTCTCAATGGTAACATAAGTGTAAGGCTCGAGGTATCTATGGGATACCAGGGTTCGAGCGTCTCATGGAACGCGTCCGAGGGAATTAGCTTGAGTTCTTCAAGTCCCTTGGAATAAAGCCGTGAGGGGAGATGGCCAGTGGGCGCACCCCAAAGCGGACAATACGTTGTGAGCGGGGCGGGCGAATTGGTGATCGCCTAGCCATCCTGTAAGAGTAAACCTGGGGCGGGCGAACTGAGAGCTCACCAAGGGGATGCTCGCTGGCGGCCTATGAGACGGGCGAGGCTCTTACAATAATACAAATAGAAGTTTGTGTTATTTAACAGATTTAGACTTAATTGTGCTGTTTTGAAAGATTTGGGGTTTATATAGTGAAATAAAAAGTTTAGGGCTTATATCAATTTTGTGCAAAAAGATTGAGAGTATATTTAACTACCTATTTTATCAACTTCATAATAAAGTATGGATAATTATCCAATACATCGTCAGTGGAGTTTTTTAACTCCACAAGCGAGGTTAAGTATGACAGTAACATGGAAACATAAGTGTATCTTGAAAAAACGTAAAAATTAATAAAAACCCTTTGAAAACTGAGTTACAAATTTTGTGTGCATATAAGACCTTTATAAATCCTTAACTCAAATCACATTTTCATTTCACTTCTACTTTCAAAATAATGCCAAATGATAATTTTAGAGATTTAGGTTCGTTTTAGGAAAATTCGGCAGCATAACGGTACTACCTACCCTAACCTCCTAGCACGAAAACACAATTTATAACCACAATTCTAGTATCACATTTCAGCCAAACCATCAAGTTTAATCTCATAAAAATTCATTTTCATCATTCTCAATGCAACATAGTATCCCTACGCCTTTTACATATATTCCTTACCATTCAGATTCTTGTAGTGTTGCTTGTAGCATCAATATCGCTTTCTGACTTCTGAGCGCAAAACACCATGCCATCACTATCATTTCTTCACAATTCAGTTATAAAGAACAATGAACTCCTTAAAACTTACCACATTGTCTATAACAGCTACAATTTTCAGTTTAATTATACCGGTGCTAACACTACAACCACTGTCAAAACACGTCCGTTTTCAGTTCCAATTTCGCCTACAATCTTGTATTAATTTATACATTATTCTAGAATCCATAACACATTAAATTGAGCATGGTTTCAGTCTCCCCTTCTCTTGGCCAAAATGCACTCTCTCTCCTACACACTTCATTTCCTCAATTCAAGCCCATATTTATGTTTTACACTTGTTCTACATTGATTCTACATCAATTTCACATCAAACAACATCACATTGATGCATGGAGGATGATGGACAAACTGTAAGAGAGAGAATTACATGGTTTTAATTTAATCTAAGCTCAAATACATGCTTAAACACCTTAAACACATAGTACATAATCATTAAAGCATGAAAAATCAAAAGCTTTCTCTCTCTCCTACCTTGGTTGAATCTTGAAGGGAACCCAACACTATGCAAATGGCCACTTTAAGGCTTAATTTTGGCATTATGTTGTAGAGCTCTAAAAACTGAATAGGTTTAGTGAATACTGTTTTCGGTTTCAAAGTGTTTTTATTGAGTTTTTAAGGGTTTTCTCTCTCTTCTTAAGCTTTCAATAATGGAGGAGTGAGAAGATGAAGATGGTGGCCAGCCAAAGATGAAGAAAAATATATAAATTTCTATTTTTAAATTATCTTTTAGGACAAATTACAAAAATACCCTTATACTTACCAAAAATTCGAATTTTGCTTTTCGCAATTTGACTTTGTTTTAAACATTCAGTCTAACCTCAAAATATTTCATTCAATCATAAAACTGATCTATTTAACATATTCTTATCCTTGGTTGAGCTTTTGTTGGGGTTTGACTGATCAAATGGGCAAAATTACCAAAATAGCCCTAACTGTCAAATTGCATAGTTTTCTACTTTTTCGTATGATTTAGTCTCTTAGTCAACATGGCATATGACTTTGTCACAAGATGATTTATCTGACTATTAGTTAGTCAAAGTCAACTCAATTTAACCATTATTTACGAAAATTCCACCGACCCATGGATTTAACTGTCATTTTCAAAATTATTGCACACTTTTTGAAACATGTACAAACAAGTCAATTTGAGGTACAGATCCTTACAATCACAGTATTTGGCTCTAAATATCAAGTTTGCCTAGTTTCACCTCCATCAAGACACTAGAATACTAGTGGGGCCCACCATCCATTTCCCTTTCATACCTACAAAGGAATTAGTATTTGAATAATTATGAGACATTCTAATATTCCTAACTTCACGAATAGTAAATTAATAGTAATAGGAAGTGTGGATCTCACAACTAGGCATAGATTCCCACAATTATTAATATATCAAATATATTTTGTTTGTTAATGGACTAAGTCTCTTGCTGGGCTCAATAATATACTAGGTCTCCTGCAGGGCTCAATAACATCTCAATACAGTATGTGTTTCGTTTGTCAACAGACTAGGTCTTTTACAGGGCTCAACAATATACTAGGTCTCCTGCAGGGCTCTGATTTTACATTGGGTCTCCTATAGGGCTTTATTTATGGCCATAGACTTCTTCCTCGATTCTCACTAAGCATGTGAGAATCGAGTTATGATTGTGACTATTGTCAGATAAGCTTTCATAATCATATATATATACATATATATACACACACCTACATATAAGTACTCTACACTTCATGGGTAGAGTATATAGAGTAGGGTGCCTGTTGTCTCTAAAAGCCTTTACTTGCTTATTCAAAAATTATCTTACATGTATTGAAAACATGATGATCATATTATGCTTTCCTTTTCAAAATCATTTTTGCACATACATTATGCTATAATATTTTCATTACAAAACTATTTCAATGAGTTTGAAGTTTCCATCTATCCATCAAACTAATGCATTAGTTTCAAACGCTCAAGTCTCATGATATGTGTGCTTTAAGCCTATGCAATTAAAACTTGAGTTCTAAACATAATGTATAGTGGTTATGCAATTTGTCAGTGCATCTATCATTAGACATCTCAATCAAATTACCATGATAGCACCAATCAAATGTCAATACACCTATAAATTCTCTATCTCAATTTACAACAACTTGATGCTAATGTTATACCAATATCACTATCACATAACTATTCCAATCTAGTAAATTGCATAACCCATCATATCAAGTCACTATATGCACCACATATATTTTGTGAGATCCACATTCCTTATTACTATTAAAATCCATTGTTCATGAACTTAGGAATATTGGATACCATATATTTATTCAAATGTTCATTTCTTTGTAGGTATGAATGGGAACAGAATAGTGGGCCCCACATATAGGTGGCAAAAGTTGACTTGACCCAAAAAATTCATCCAATTAACTCGAATCCAAACCCGATCGATCCAATTTGACTAAAAATATCAACAACCCAAATCAACTCGATTCGAATACAAATTGATCCGAAACCAAATTTATCCGAATTCACATTAATCCAAACTCGTTCGGATCCGAACCCAAATTCATCCAAATTTAGATTAATCCGAACCTAAATTAACTTGAATCCAAATTTACCCAAACCTGAAAAAATTCAAACTTAAATTTAATATTATCAATAAATAGTTAAATGTTGAAATTAATTATCAAAGAAGTTTAATATAGTAAAAATATAATTTCTTTTCAATAATATTAGTGTTATATATTTTTTTAATCTAGTTAAACTTAAATATTCACTTTTATATTGCATTCATTTGAACCTAATATATAATTATTTAATGTCTAATCTATAATAGAGTACAGAAGCTATATCACCTACACTTAATGTCTCCGATTATTCTATAAAAAATCAAGATAAATTAAAGAGATATATAGTATTGTTTTATGATATTTAGTAGGGATTATTAAATCACTTTGATTCATAAAGTTATTAATTATTATAGATAATAAAAATAAAATGAAAAAATTGTAATTAATTTATGAATATTGGTAAATATATTATAAAGAAAACTATTATACAGATTATTAAATATTTTGATTATTTCAATCCTAATTGTACACTAAGTCATGTAAGAAGAAAATTTTATTTTCATAAGTTTTGTAATTCTTAGAAATATGGTTTCAATTGATTTTCATACCAGATAAATCACATCGAGATGACCAAAGCTTAACCTAATAAACCTGTCCAATCGAACCTAATCCAAATCCGACCAACTCGAATTAACTAAAAAAGTCAACGACCTAAACCTGATCTAATTTGAACCTGAATTAATCCGAACTCAAATTGATCCAAACCCGACTTTATCCAAACCCGAAATGATCTGAACCCGAAATAGACTGATTTTTCCTTGACCCAAACCTGACTTTATCCGAACCCGAAATGATTCGAACCCAAAATGATCCTATTTTTCTTTAACTCAAAATGATCCAATCCAAAATGACCCAACCCAAACCTAATCCGACCCGCCTATTTGCCACCTCTAGCCCCACAAGATCCCTGATTTTCGGAGCAAGGTGAAACTTGACAGAGGGACATTTTTGAGGTAAATAATGTGATGGTAAGAATCTACACCTCAAACTCAACTATTTGGACATGTTTCAAAAAAACGTGAAACTATTTAAGAAATGACAGTTAAGTCTACAGGCCGTCGAAATTTTCGCGAATAACGGTTAAACCAAGATGACTTTTGACCAATTATCAGTGGCGAATAATTTTTTATAAAATAAGGTTTTAGGCCATGTGGACTAATAGAATAAATAAAATGAGACAGTAGAAATTTACATGATTCAATAGTTATGGGTAATTTGGTAATTTTACTCAAATGACTAGTTGAACCTTAATGAAAGCTTAACCAATTATTAGAGCAAGTTAAATAGAGGTGTTTAATGATTGAATGAAATATTTTGGAGGTTGTATAAATTGTTTTCAACAAAGTCAAATTGTGAAGGGTAAAATGGGAAGATTACTTAAGTATAAGGGCATTTTGGTAATTTGTCTTATACGATATTATTTTTAAGGAAATTTCCAGCCCATTCCTTCATCATTTTCGGCTAGCCATCATCTTCTTCCATTTCCTCCATTTTTGAAAGCTTGAAAAGAGAGAAAGCTTTTAAAAACCTAGTAAAAAGACACTGAAACCGAAAAATCTCTTCACCAACCTTGTCTAATTTTCTGTGCTTTACATCTTGGTACCTGAATCAAGGCCTACAGTGGCCATTTTCATAGTGAGAGGTTTTCCAAGGAATTCGACCAAGGTGAGAAAAGTTTAAAAACTTAAGTTTTTCACGGTTTTATGATTAAATGCCATGTGTTTAAGATGTTTAGACATTTATTTGAGCTTGAATCAAATTAAAATCATGGAATCTAGCACCCTAGGGTTTCATCCAAGCATGCTTCTCTATGAATGTGATATGATTCAATGTAAAAATAATGTAGAACTAGTGTAGAATAAGAATTTAAGCTTAAATTGAAGAAAACACAATGTAGGAGAGAGAATGAGATTTGGCCAAGTGAAGGGGAAGTAGAAATCATGCTCAAATAAATGTGTTTTAAGTTCTAGAATAATATATAAATTCATACAAGATTGTTGGCGTAGTCAAAATCGAAAACGGAGGTGTTTTGATGCTAGTTGCAGTGTTAGCATCAGTAGAAAGTAGACTGAAATTAGGGCTGTAATAGACAATGTACTAGTACTTAATGGGTTAAATATTATTTGTAACTGAGTTGTGGTAAATTGACTACGTTTGCTTGGTGAATTGCAGCTCAAAAGCTCGAAGGTGATACTGGTGCTAACGAGTGGAACAGCAAGAATTTGATAGGTAAGGAATATATGTATGAAGTGTGGGAATACTAAGTTACATTAATTTGATAAATTCCATTTTTTTAGATTTGGAATTGATGGTTTGATTGTAAATGGTGAACTGGACCTATGGTCTGAGCTGTGTTTTTGTGCAGGTAGGTTAGGATAGAAAGTACCATTATACTGCCGAAATTTTCTTAAACAAACCTAGATACCCAAACAAGTCACTTGGCATGATTATTAGAAGCAAAAGAAGGTGATTACATGTGTTTGAAATAAAAGCTTTTAAATGTAGCTTTGTGCATACTAAATTTGCAACTCAATTATCGAATGGATTTTCATTAGATTTTACACGTATTTTGGTGCATCCATGTTTTCATGCTTTTGCGGTACATAAATAAAATATTTTGAATGTTGATTATTGAACTGAGAATATTTGGTAAATTTTTATACTTTCACAGTATGATTATTTCTAAAATTGATACTTTATGGATTGACTGAAGATATTAATTACTGAATTAATCTTCGTAAACAAACTTAGAAATGATTTATGAACTGTTTTGGAACTGTTGGCGTCATAGCTACTTGCGGATACATGCATTTCCATTCCGTTATGATGCTGTTGACCTTAGACCAGTCTTCAGCTCCCACAGTTGTCACCTAGCTAGTGTTCACTATGGCACCCTTGACTATGGCCATATGTCTACTATAGTGTATAAGTCTATTGGATGAACCTAGTCTCCACTATATGGTAAATTCCTGATTAACATAGATCGAGGCACTCCCAGATTTTATTTGTTTCTAATTTCATTATATATGATAAATATGCTTATGATTTGAATCCCTATGTTATTTGATTGAAAGTGATTTATATTGTTTATAGAGTGTTTTAGAATTATTTTGAATATCTCATGAAATTGTATGTTGGAAGTTATTAAATGTTTATGGAAACTTGCGATTGAATCAAATGTTACTGAACTCCATATAATGGGAATTATGTGAGAACTCATTATTGTGTACTGTACATGTATGGATATGTAACAATTAATTAATAAATAAATTATTTTGTATATTTTTGAGAATTGCAAGTGAATAGTGATGTGGGCCCCATTGGATTGTAATGCCTACAATGTGGAAATAACTGATAAATAGTGTATGGAAGGTGTAATGATGATATTATGAAAATTTGGAGGTCAAAATACCTTGTTGGCATTATTTGGTGAAGTATGGCAAACAAATTGGGAAATGACGGATACGTCCTGAGAGTATTTTCGTAAATTGCTCTTAAACTAAAATGAATTGGGACGAAGTAAAAATATCATGAGATTCTACATGAAAAGTACTTTAACACAGTGTTAGCATATTTCTTGAATCAACCGCCAAAACAAAAAATTTCGCTGGTGGGTCGCGAGGGTAAAATCATAATTTCTCATTATTCGTGCACCACGCGTCAACGAAACCACTTCTGATCATTAAAATACAATTAATATGATCTTTTGGTGCTGGAATCCAAAACTTTGGAGTGTGTTTACACAATTTTACGATTGCGGGAACATAAGGGCAAAATTGTCCAAAATTTTTATAACTAATGGCATTTTGGTTAATTTGTCAAATTCCAGAATTCTCTTTATAATTCTGCCAGTAGCTTAGCTGCACTATTCACCCTCTTCTCCAACAAGCCGCACGCCATAGCCAAGAAGAAAAGAAAGAAAGAAAAACTTCAAGCTTCCATATCTCACCAAATAGCCAAAATCTCACCAAAATTCCAACTAGGAAAATATTCTACTCTCTCTCCTCTACATTTCTATACCTATAGTTCATCTTATAAGCCAATATACAAGGAGAAAGAGCTCTTCAAAGTTTCAACCAAGCAAGGTAAGCTCACCATTCCTTATGCTTTTCTTGAAACTAATGGTGTAGTTTCGTTCCTTTAGGCATGATGAACATGTCTATAGCCTTAGTTTCATTTAATGGTTGAAAAATAAAAATGTGCCAAGGGAGGAGGGTTCAGCCAACATGGGAGCATGAATAATTCATGTGGTTTCATGCTTAAAAATGGTGCCAAAATTATGGTTAAGCATAGTAGAATAACATGGTAAAATTAGATTGTTGGAATTCCATCAAATTCACCACCATCTCTATTCGGCCTCATGAAGAGGAGTGTGATTCATGGCTGCTTTTGATAATTTGAGGGTAGATTTAGACTATAGGAATTACAAGGAGTCTGTTGATATGCTCGGATTTAAAATCCGACGCAAAACGAAGAAGTTATGTTATACTACTTATAGAAATTATACTGCAAAAACATTTGCAATATTCAATGTGGCTACATTATGATATGAACTATAGCTTAAAAATAAGTATTTAATAAGCTAATAATTTTGGTAGAATTAATTGAGCCCGGGAGTTATAGTTTTAGAGTGGTGCTATCGGGAAGCGCGAATATCTCAGACAGGTAAAAGACGCGTGTGTAATTTGTAAGCATATCCCGAATGCATGATTTTCATGCTAATAATTTTATGAAATTATTTTGGAAGTGAATTGCTTCGAACGTTGTGAAAATGTGGCTATTTAGCTGGTTTGAACTGTGCTGCAATTGCAAGGGGTTAAGGTACTAGCAGTTGTTATGCTGCCGGAATTTAATAGAAATATTTCTAAAAATACCATGAAATATTAGTGCATTGTGGACTATTTTCCTAGCCTCAGAAGTGAGATATTCATTATTTTTCATAAACGGTGAATTATTGAAAAATATTTATTAAATATTCATGTTACTGATTTCGACAAAAGTTAAATTATCGAAAATTCATCCCAAGTATTTTATAGTGGAAGATGTGAATTGTACAGTGAAATGTTGAATAGTGAATATTTTATAATTATTTTTCAGTATAATATTCACTATTTTATTAATTATCCTTTTATGGATTGATTGATGATTTTTACCACGTGTAATGATTTCCATAAAGGGAATACCACTGTGTAAATACTGTTTTGAGACTGTTAGGCCACATATCATGCTCACGTGTTTATGTGTTATTGTAAAATGTGTGAAGTTGTTGACATTGAGCCTGTCTTTAGCGTCCCAGTTGACACCTCCTCAGTGTACGACCGAGGACATTTATAGACTATGGTCATAGATCTCACATGTTTATTATTACTGCTTCTTACGAGGATTATAGCATGATATCATTAGGGTGTTGCCTGGTCTCCACTATTACTTCACTTGTTATTACTGGTTGATGTTTACTGAAATGTATTATTTACCGAAGTGTTTTATCATTGAATTGGTATTATATTAGAACAGTTTATTTTACTGTTACACGTGTAAAGTTGATGATTTTGATGGTGGAAAGCAAATTATTTACAAGTATTGAATTATGTGATTTAAATAAGTTATTTTAGTCAAGTATGTGAAATATTTATATGCAGTGAATATTTAAATAAATTTTGCATTAAATTAAATTTCTACTCCCTATAGTCGTTCTGGGTTTCCGGGACAAGACAAGTATTTTAAAATACCTACCATGCTCCATCTGGATTACCTGGCCGACTATAGTATCCTTCTTTTTAGTGTGCCTAGCATACCGATAGGAAAATTAAGGATTTTACTACATGTAGTTTTCGTGATATCAAAATTACATACAACTCTTTTACTGAGCCGTGATTTGCTCACCCCTTTATTTTCATCTCTCCATAGTATTTTCAGTGACTGAGAGATATATCATCTGAGGATTATTGGCTGCGTATTCACCATTTTCTTATCACATACAATTCACCATATTAAACAATTTTATTATAGTATCAATCACAATATCACACAAACTCAACAATTAATTTCCATCAATTTATTAATAATGTGAAAATCAACTCATCACAATTCACAATGATACTCAGTTGATACATACTTGTATAGGCCTCTATATATACATATATACTCATCTCCACAGCAACTACCCAATCAATCTCCATTCACTTTTCGATTCCGAACAAGGTTCCCATGCATATTAGCCTTTTATTTTTTGCCTCTTATCAAATACATTTCTATATTCTAACCATGTTCAGTCACGTTTCAACTTTGTTTTCAAGATATCCTATTAATATATTTAGGATCACTATCTAAGCATATCCCAACCAAATACCAAAAATGCTCCAACAACAATTTTTAATACTTTCAACAACCTCATATAAATAATATCATCATTATCTCATCACCATACACCACATCACAACCACAACCAACATATTAAATTTATCACATTCCATTTACACTAACTACATTATAAGCATCTATATTTATGTAAGTTACAATCATATTTTAGCTATGCAGTATAATACTAATTCTGTTTTATATAAACGTCTTACCCAAATTCTCAAACTTAGCAAGTTCTCCAAGCTTTGCCAAGTCTCACCTATCAGCACTTTGTAGTTTCACTACAATTCAAACAATACACACACAAAATTACTTATAATTAACTAGTTAAACTCTACAAAGTTTTATAAAGATATAACAAAGCTAATACCTCTTCCTTACCCATTCTTCACACAAATCCAACAAAAATCTTCTCAAGTTTCCATTACTTTCCTCTTCCTTTCTCTTTTTTTTCTCTCTTCCTTCTCTCTTGGTTCAGCCTTACTGGACAAAACAGTGAGCAATAGCCTCCCTTCTTCTCCCTTGCCCGGTTCAGCCTCAGCTAGCCTCCCTATCTCGGTTCTTTTTTACCTTTATCCAGCCTTCATAACAACCATGTTTTAACCCTTAAAACTCTCGTTAAATAGCCCTTAACAATTTTATTTTCACCCTAAAATCCCCTGTTTTTCGACACCAAATGCCTTGTTTCAGGCATCCTTCCTCAACCTCTGTTCTAGCCCTTCACTCCCACATTTCAAACCTCTAAAAAAACCCTTGTTTTGCCACAGTTTCAACCTCCTTCTATAACCCAAATCAACGCCTGATTTCAGCACTCAACCTTATTCCAACACCCTTGTTCGATGCTCTACTCCGCTCACTGTTCGGCCTTTCCTATTGCTGTTTGTTACTAGCCCCTTTCTTCCCTGTTTTAGACACCCAAACCTCACCACTTTAACCTCATTTTTAGCCTCAGAATGCCAAGCTTCAACATCCTCCTCCTTAGTTTCACTCACACTCTTAAGCCCTCTTATTCTTTTCTGTTTTGTGTTTTTCTTGGCCTCTCTCTCTCTCTAGACTCTCTCCATCATTGATTCCCTTTCCTTTCTTTCCTATTCAATTCTTTTCTTTCTCTCATCGATCTCTTTCTCTCTCTCATGTGCTTTCTCTCTCCTTCTGTCTCTATTCCCTTATTTCAGCTCCTTCCAATACTTTTTTTTCTTACTATTTGGTCCAGCCAATACTAGAGGATTGACATCTGCGACAGCAGCAAATCTAGTTCGGAGCAGCACCCTCTCTTTCCTCCCTCTTCTCTCCTCACCGCTAGTAAAGCTTTCTTCTCTTTGGTTCTCTTTTTTTTTTAATCCATTTCAAAAGTCCTCTCTCACCATCGGGTTTTCTCTCGATTTAGTAGATGGGTTGGTGGGATTTACCCACCAACCCTATTTCTTTATTTCTTTTTTATTTTTATTTAATTAATTTTTTATTTTACTTTTACTCTCTTTCTTTTTTATATTATTTAGTTAATATCTATATATATATGTACATAGCTTATATCTTTATCAATAGATATTATTTACTTCTTTCACTAGATTAATTTATGTGTATGTGTGTATATAACACATGTATTAACTTGTTACGCGTGTGTGTATATCTGTATACACACATGTTTCTTTCCTTAATTAATATACATGTTAAATATATTAATTTCATTTATTCCTAGTATTTACTCATAAAGTATATTAATCATGTATACTTAAGGATCAAACTCTTAAATCCTTATTATACTAAGATTCCCATACTTCAATTTAATTTAAATAAACCGTTCTTTACTTAATTGTCATAAGATTAAAATTTAGGAATTCTCATAATACTCATACATAATTCATCACTCCAAAATTACCAAAATTCCAAAAATACATTTTCAAAGCTTAATTTACTTCATTCTTACATTCATTTACATGTCCAAAATAGAGAAATGGCTAGTTTTCACATGTATATAACAATCGTACATATATATTGATAAAAGATGAGTAAAGAAATTAAAAAATGATATGGAATTTTATTTAATTTTAATATATATAAATATTTATGTTTATATTTTAGAAATTGTAATAGATAATTGTTATAAAAAGATAATTAATTTATTTTGTAATTTTAATGTTTATAGATTCCTATTTTTTAGAAAATTGAATAAAATTATTATTTTTTATTTTAGGATATTACATGTGTCAAATTTTTAAAATATCCATATAGGATGTTTTACTTTGAGTCAACTGCTTTGACTTATATATATATATATATATATATATATATATATATATATATATATATATATATATAAAAGATAAATATGCCCTCAATCTTTCAAAATGAGGCAATTAAGTAAAATAAATAAAATGTTAAAGTCTTATAAGCCCTCAACTTTTTTGTTTTGCTACAAAAATTTATAACTGACTTGGACTTAATTGTATTATTTTGGAAGGTTAGGTGTTTATACAATAAAATTAAATGTTGACGGCTTATTTTCATTTTGTGCAAAAAATTGAGAATATATTTGATTATTAAGCCTTAAAAAAAATTAAACAAAAACATGAAATTTATTTTTGAATTTGATATAATAAATATTATTTTGATAATATAATATAATATAATATAATATAATATTGAAAGGAAGTAAGTTTTAAATTCACAAATTTAACGAGTGAAGTTGATTATAATTAATTTTACAACTACTTCACTTATATGATAATAATTTTCAATCATTTTGAATGGAATTAAATTAATTTTTTAAAATCATTTAATCACTCTAGAAGATTTCAATTCACCCTCGCCTAAGATCACTAAATTTTTGCAAAACGTGATGACCTGATTATTGTGTGTAAATTATCATAATTTTGGAAGTGATAATCTAAAATCAAACACCATCTTAAAAAATTGCTTAGCCACATAAAATGAAAAATAATAGTTTTTAGCCTTGTGCTACAATGACTGTGCATGGGGATCGAGCAATTGTGTGAAAATGGACTGAGTCAGCTGGGATTGTTTTTTGTTTTTTTGTTTTCAATTTTTTGTTTTTAAAAATTTTGTTTTTGTTTTGTTTTAAATTCAAAAATGGAAAATATGTTTTATTAATATTATTACTTTTTTAAAACAAATATTTAACTAATTCAGATATAATAATTTAATTTACAAAATAAAATTTTAAAAATTAAATAAAACTAATAAAATATTTATTAAATAATATTATGTACATAATCTTAAATAATATTACTTTATACTATTTAACACTACTATTAAATATTTTCATTTAATCATATTAAAATTTCATATAATTTAAATAATATTATAATTAAATATAATATTAAATAAACCAATTCAATTAAAAATAATATTAAACAGATAATATTAATTTTTATTGGATAATAATTGAGATTAATGAAATTGTAAATTTATATATTAAATAATAATATGAATTAATAATTATAAATTATTTTAATAATACTATTTAATTTAATTGTAATAATATTAAATTATCAAATAATATATTTGACCAATTATTTATAATAAATTATATAGTTAATTAAATATATTATATTTAATATAAATAATATTATTTAATGTTAATTATTCACTTATTTAATAATATTAAATTATTTAATATTAATAGTGATATATTTTAAATTTAATTGATAAAAAATATAATATTAAATAATAATATTGTTTCATAAAATAATAATTGATTATATTAGATAATAGTACATAGCAATAATATTAATTATTAGTATATCAAAATTATAATAAATAATATTATTTAAAATATATAATATATTCAATAAACTATCATACAAATTTAAATTAAATAATATTATCATATTATAGTGTAATATAATTTATATTTTTTTGCTTTTTACATTTTCAACATTTAAATATTAAATAAATATATTAATTTTAATTAAATAATATTTTCATATTTAAAGTTAATAATATTTTATTTTAAAAATTATTTTATTTTATTTTATATTTTTTATTATGAAAAATAATATTATTACATTAATATATAAATATTGTTCGCGTGCTTATGAATAATTCCATAAATGAAAATATATTTTTAAAAACAATAAAAGTAAAAAAAATTTTGTTTTTAATAATTTTAAAACTTTTTATTTTCGTTTTTATTTTTTTAAAAAAATATTACAAATACGCTTTATGTTATTATTTTTTAAAAAAATCTGAAAACAAAAAAATAAAAAACAAAAACAAGACCGTAGCAACTAGAAAGACCTCGTTTAAAACCGCCCAAAAGAAAAAAGAAAAGGAGGATTAACTACGCAAGGATGAAATAAGAAAATCCAGAATACATTATCGCTTTCAGCTTTTCTGTTTTGTCCGTCGATGGAGGCCCAAAGGACAAATCGATAGTGGCGACTCCGTGTGACTGACTTCAGCAAACCATCACTAAAGCTGTAAAGCATAACATAACATCGAGGCTGGCAGCTTCCTAGACCCTAGCTCTAGCCTCTAGCTAAGGAAAAAATTTATGGGTCAGTTTGATTGACACCGATAGATTTTGGTGCAGTGGCATTTTGAGTAAAAAATGATAATAAAGGTGAAATTATATTTTTATTTTTTATTTTAAATTTATTATTATTTTTATTAAAAAAACATATATATCTTTAATAATTTTTTTAATCTCATTAAAAACAATTATTCCCTCTATCCAAACTAATCTTCTAACTATATGTTTAGAACTATACCTTCAGAACTGGTAGCACTAGTAATACTTAAATTTCCATTTTTCCATGCATTTGGACACATATTATCCATAATCAACAATTTTTTTTAAATACAATCATTAACTTTAACTGGCCAGAGAACTAACTTTGGCTTATTCAAGTTTTAAACTTGTTTTGATTTCTCTCCTAAATCGAATAAAAACAAAATCCATGTTTCATCTCTTTTAGTACAGTATATGTTATATTTACAGTAAAAATATATACATAATTATTATTAATACTGCTTATAACACTATACTATTATTTATAGTACTTTCTTTTGGTGAAAATTATTTATAGTACTTTGCATAAATTTATTCTACGATATTTTTTACAACATAATTTTATTTATACTAAGAAAATATTTTATAATATTTATAGAAATCACTTTGAAAAATTTTGTTGCTAAAATTAAATATTTCTTGTATCAAGATTTAAATTTAAGGCTTTTTTATATTACTAACTAGCAATGAAGATATATCATTAATATATAATAATAGTAATGAAATATTCAATCATTAATTAATTAAATGTAGATAGGGTTTTGTTTTTGGCCAAAATGTAGATGGGGTGAATGATGAAATTTGATTAAACAACCAATGTTTAACCTAATAATTGTTACCTATTTTTAAGAAAAATTAAGTTCAAGGTTTGATTCCTCTCATTTTTTTTGTATTTTTTATGAATAAAAAATAATAAAATTTGGTTAATAAAAAAACTATAAAACATTATAAGATTTTATCTTTTTGGATTTGATATCAAACAATATTATCACCAATCTCTTTTTATAAAAAAATTATAATATGTTTTTTTAAAAAAATTTAAAAGACAAATACATCTTCATCAACTACCAAACTCCAACACCTACCCCCTCAAAAAATGAAGAGAAAAAAATGAGAATCCATGGACAAAATTACATTGATTATGATGATTCTATAACTTTCCTTTTCTCCTTTTCTTTTTTCATTCTATTTAATAGACCGTTTTTGACATCTGCCTAATACCAAACAACTAATTAGGACAAAAAATTAAGCTTAATTAATTAATGACGTAATCTCTGAGTAATGGCATCGTCATATGTATAAATAAAATCAAACCAAATTACAAATCTTAGCTAAGCTAGCATATATATAATTTTTGTGGGAGAGAATAAGATTAATCATTAATCTGTGGATTTTAAAAGCAGGTTAATTCTAATTGAAAAAGTACAAAATTAAAATGCAGTCAGTCTAGACATTAATGGTGAGGGGAGAGACAAGACCCTTAAGTCGTGGCAGCAAAGCTTGTTTAACATGCAATAAAGACTACCCCTTGCAACCAAAAAAAAAAGACTACCCCTTAGGATGGCACAGTCACAGCGATCGAGCAGGCTGTGCTGCCATGGGGTTGCTTTGGCCGACGGCTTTTGCAAAGGCTTGACTGATTGATAATAGGGTTTTCCTCGATGATTTGGCTGTGGTTTTGATTGATGGTGAATGGATAAACCGTACACTTTTTTTTCCTTCTGACTTTTGTGTTTTGGGCATGATTAGATTTAGATGCTACATGACTAGCAGCAGTTGGCGTCAATTGAACGCTCCTTTTCCATCCATTATAAGGCAAAGTTTATTATGTAATTAAGATCAACCAATGACAATTAGCTTAAAGAATATATTTAAGTTAAAATGTACTACCATTCTTATCTCAATCATGTCAACTTTTACATAAAATGTTTCAACTAGAGTTAATATTATTTAATAAATTTAAATTTAACTACATAATTTTAAGATAGTAAAAATTTACATATCATAAAATAATAGTTTATGATCTGATTTTCATATAACAAAACGTTGAGAGTTTAATTTTTCTTTATGTAAAGAGTTGATAGTACATATATAGATTGTGACTTAGTTGGTAACTCAAGCTGAGTTTGTGAAAAGAACTTTCGGATTCGATTCCCACTAAACACATCTTTGGAGAGGAGTAAAGAACTTTAATTGTGACTAAATCTCGAACAGAATTAGTTTCATACCGCTAAAACGGACGAAAATATTTTTAGTTTACACCAAAAAAGAGTTGATGGTACATTTAACTATTAAGTCAATATAAAATAATAGTTTTTATATAAATATACATATAAAAATTTATTAATAATGTTAATAAATGCATAATTAAAATTTTTTAAAAATAAAGAATACTAAACATCAAAGTCAAAAGAAAAGGTAAAAAAAATATCAAAAATAAAAAATTTTAAAGCTTTAAATAAAAATTCAAATCTATGAAAAAAAAGGATTAAAGAAAAAACTGAATCTTGATCTCTCCGATAAATGTAATTTGGATGATTTTAATTTCACTGTGCGGCATCCAAATCAACCATAGATAATTGACTATTAAGGTTGATCAACTTCGTAAAGTTAATTATTTTGTTCTTATAATCCTTTTTCTTTCCAGAGATGAAGGAAGAGTTTACATCCATGATACTTAAATTCTAAGTTCATATATTTCATCATTACAATTACAAGAAATTGCTTGTCCATGAACATAGTACAAGAAATTGAAGTTAGATAATAAAATTATTTAAATTCGATTTCAAAAATGTTATAATATATTACCATTCTTTTGTATCATTTAATTAAAAAAATTAACGACTAATATCCCTAATTTAATAATCAAGGAATTGTAATTGTCGGTGCTGAACATTAATCTACAGTTAATAGCAGTAAAAGTAGCTTTAATTTTTAGAATGTTGTCTTGGTGGTTGGTACACATAACTGTTTGAGTTTCACCAAACTTTTTTGTCCATATTGTGATGTAATTCGTCCACTTGTAAGCAACGCTGAATGATAAAAAAGTCAAGATTCGTTTAGACTAGAAATTTTTACATCTTAATTAAAATATTTAAAATTTAACTTTTTTGTCTGGTAGCAATTTTGCAAATTTTCAAAATTTAAAAAAATTCCAAGATACTTAAATTCCACTTGAATAATCTAGTTAAAGAGATAGTTTTACAAAATTTTTCTAAACTTATTCTTACTTTATTACACATGAACTAAAAAAAATATTATTTTACTTAAATATAATATATATTCATATTATTAATAATATCTACGCAATATAAATTTAAGGATAATTATTACATACACTGATAGTGGAGTTTTTTTATTCCACAAGCAGCGTTAAGATCGTAACACATGTCCTATTTTATTTATTTTAATATTTTTATAAGACACATGTCATGATCTTAACGCTGCTTGTGGAGTAAAAAAACTCCACTGTCAGTGTATGTAATAATTATCCTAAATTTAATTATACTCATATTGCATATTTTATTTTATATTTTTTGCTTTCATATTAAATATAATTATTTTATTTTATTTTATTTGAAAAATAAAATCAAAAATACTAACATTTGGAATTTACGAATTTTAAATTTTTTAAAAATTTTAAAACTTCTAGCGCAATAGATTTTCCATGTTGGGGGATTTTACAGGTGGGAAAGGATTTGCCAATGGCCTAACCAATGCAATACTTGTCAACTTGATCCAACACTTTTATTGGACCTTCTGGACCTGGACATTAAACTTGGGTCTAAAACTCTTCAATTAGTGCTTCCATCCCAGCCTGAGCCAGAGGCAAAATAACAAATGCAATTGGACCTCTCTAGCTGAACTCAGAAATCCATGAATCCTACTTCGGCCCTCCATACAATTCTCTGAACTTCTTCTATTCACGAATTTCTCGTTTGTTCGACTTAGATAGTCTACTTTCTGAAATTTGAACTTGATGAATACGTTTTGAACGATTAGTTTCGTGATTAAGATAGCTGTCTTGTACAAATTAATTTTTTCGTTTCTTTGTGTTTTTGAAAAGTCTTTAGTATTTTTACTTCACAAGTTTTAACTTTTTATTATTTTCTTATTGCAATTTTTCTTCTTTAGTTTCCTCTATGTAAAGTGGATGATGTAATTGTTGGAGCTTGTGAGCTCACGAACTCCTAGCACACATAAAAAATGCATGAAACCTGATCTTAGGGGTCGGAGTTACCACCAATGAAAATAAGGTTCAGCTGCATTTGTTGAGGTGGTGACTAGCACGATTCTTGCTCATTGAGGTCTGTCATTGTTTTGTTTTTTTGAAGGAAGCTGAAAGAGAGACAAGAAGAGGTGCGCCAAAAGTGAGAGGGAGTTAGCTACTTTCTGCCACTGATTACAACAATGCCAAGGTTAATGGGCCACCTTGGTGTATGTGTGTCCATATATATATATATATATATATATATATATATATATATATATATATATATATATATATATGCGATGTAAATAGGGACCTCCTATGTATAAAAGGAACCCATAGGTTTGATAGCTATAATACTAACATGATGTTTGACCAAATGCCATAATACAAGAAATTAATCAAGTTTAGGTTTGGTAATTGTGACTTAGATAGTCCACTAACATAGATATTTATTCAACCTTTTCCTACTTCCACAATTAAGTCATCAATAAAACATTAATAAACATTCATAAGCCTCAAAATACATTATACCGACATAATATATATATATATATATATATGCGTAGACTTGGTAAATAATTTATTAACAACTAGCATTTCCAAGCCCTAAGATGCATTGTACTGACAGGGTACATATGCATAGACTTATAAACACTTCACTAATAATAAGCATTTATGAGTCATAAAATGCATGATATCAATAGGGTATATATGCGTAAAATCACATAAACACTTCCATAATAGTAATATAAAAGTGTGAAATGGAAATGATATGAAAATAGAATTGAATATCTATTTCCATAAAGTCCATGCATCTAAACCAACTGATGAATTACTTCAAAGAAACATATGAGACTGGCACATAATGTCTCTTGTAACAAAATGCCATAATCAATAAAATGTGCACAAACTAAATATGTATGTACGTATGTAAGGCAAAGAGGAATCCATTAATACAGTTGCAGCTGATTACATTACACAGGATTTTCACTAACTCATTACAACAAAAAAAACTTTAACAAGCCCATATTAATGACATGTTTTCTAAACATTTTAGTAGCTAAACAATTACTTAGTGGATCAACCAAGATGAGCTTCTTTGGAATGTACTCTATACTAATAATGGATTCCATTACTTTATCTCTTACAAGTAGAAATTTGATATTAATATGTTTGGAGCATGAGGAACTCCTAGTGTTGCAAGAGAAAGCAACTACATCAGAACTATCACAAAACATCTTCAACAGCTTCAGAATGAAAATGACATAATCTAGCACTAAGATGAAGTTTTGCAGCCAAATAGTTTGACACATAACCTCATAACATGCCACAATACTCTACCTCTATAGTCGAGAATGCTACAAGTGTTTTTTTCACACTTTACCAAGAAACAACTCCTCTAACCACCATGAAAATATAACTTGAAGTTGATTTTCTATAATCTAGATAGCCTACAAAATCAGTATTAGAATGTCCAACAGTATCCTAATTGTCAGATTATTAATATCTCAAGACATAATTTCTAGTCCCTTGAAGATATCTTAGTTGTTTCTTTACAGCTCTTTAGTGTTATACTTTAGGATTGCTCAAGAATCTCTCAAGTACACAAATGGCATATGTTATATCAAGACATGTATAAACTTGAGCACACATTAAACAACTCACAATCGAGGCATACAAAATATTTTGCATATAAATTCTTTCATTATCATTTTGAGGACATTGGGATTTTAAAAAAACACACCTTTTACAATAGACAGATGGTTTTGGCTTATGCATAAACATTCATAATGTTAAATCGTTTAAGAAGATAAATAAAGAAACATCGAAATCTCAAAGGATCAATCTTGATACTACCACTATATATAAATAGGCAAGCATGTTAAGGAAACCATGGAGTTTCAAAATTTTTATACCTTTGTGTCTTATGATCTAGTAACAAAAAAACTTTGATTCTTCTTTGCTCTTACACACCAAGGCTAGGTTGTTGCAAACCCAAACTGTTCGATTTTTTGACCTCTAATGATCATTCACACAAGTAGCTATGGAACTTTTGGGAGGTTGGATTGAATTATGATCATTACTATGTTTGTAGCTTGAGTTTCATAAACTCACCACTAATCTTTCTCAATTTCTTGAAGCTCAAAATTGAGGAAGAAAACACTTTTCTTTTTTATCAAGATAGAGGCAAGAGAGAAAAGAGAGAGGGAGTAGCACATGCTAGCTCTCAAAGGCATTTTGTTGCTTCCAACTAAGTATCACTTACTTAGTGTAGCGAACCACAATATGTTTATTCGTAGGCTAGGGTTTTTAATAAAACCTACTAGCCTTTGGACTTTAATGTGAATTATGATTGAGGTCTAAATATTCATTAAACTCTTTTAATGAAAAATGAGGACCACAACTTAATTAAACCTAATTAATTAAGTCCACTTAACTAAACTCTTTTAGTTAAGCCCATTAAACCTATTTAGTTAATGGTGGCTTCATGGCTTAATTAAATTCTTTTAATTAAGTTCTTTTAACTAAAATTTTTTAGTTAAGCTTGTTATCCTTTTAACTAAAGGGTGTGGTCTTTATGGCTTAATTAAACTCTCTTAATTAAGCTCATTACTCATCCAATTAATATTGGATCATATGACTTAATTAAACTCTTTTAATTAAGTCCATTATACTCTTATAATTATAAAGTCCGCATAGGAAATTTCAAATTTCCATAAACATTTCAAATCTATTTCAATCCATTCACAACTCTTATATGTGTAACCTATTAGGTTCCAACATGTTGGCAATGAATTTGAATTTTTATTCAAGTTCATAGATCAAGATAGGTATCTAAAAATACATCATGATCACCCAAATGCTAGAAAAGTTAAAATGGTTTGACTAACCTATTAAAAGTGTGCAATATGTCAGTGTAATTCAATCCTTTCATCATAATATCTCAAAAATGAATAAAAAATGGTATAGTGTCTACTTTGATCTTCCAATATTAACTCCATTATATATAGACAAAGACTTTTGAGTTAATATGAGCTAGGATGATTGAGAAAATGTCTCATAAGTCACTTAAGGTGATGAATCATCATCTTGACTACTTATCCATCTTTAGTTATTTCATGGCACACCCAAAATCACCCTTTTAAGGAATTTGGCTAACAAACCTATAGAAGTGAAGTCAAAATGTGACAATTCACACATAAGAAGGCCTAGAATCTCAAGCCAAAGAATTATTTACACTAATAACAAATGAGAGCATTTCCATAGACACTCGAGTGCTACAAATGGACATCTTATAGTGGTTCATGTTCAGTGAACTTATTCTCTAATATGCACCCACATGCTATTCTCAAATATCCTTGTATTTCAACCTATGAGATCGGTTTCTTAATTCACAAGTAAGGAGACTTAGCATGTGCCAATCTTTGAGCACTTGTCAATACCCTATCTTGACAAAACAATAACCAAGAACTTTTTAAGAACAAAGATTTGATGCATAGAGATTCTCATAATTGCAACCCTTTAATAATTTTCTTACAAGGCTTTTCTTGTTTTGTGGGCTTCACTTCATTTAGTGACTAATAATCCCTATTATAGCCAATCCAAATTGTGAATAGAAACCTTTATGTCACCTACCATAAGTGATCATATGTTGTTATGGTATCATGCCTTATACCAATTGAGTTGGCTCTAGAGCATACACTAACATAGTTGCTTTTACAAGAGAATAAGAATGCATATTGAACCTACTCAAGACACGTTCAATGTAGGCTTTTGGGACAACCTAAATATGTCTATCATTCTATCATGCAGGATCTCAATTCCAAAAACAAAAGAGGCCTCACCTACATCCTTCATATCAAAGTGACATGATAACATGTGTTTTGTCGTAAATGATAGGTTAGTGTCATTAGTTGCTAACAAGATATCAACATAGAGCACTAAAATCACAAAGCTATTCTTATTAACCTTAAGTTATATACATTGATCAATAATGTTCTCCTTGAAACTAACAATCCCGTGAAACTTCAAATCCTATTATCTAGTTACCTATAGATAGACTTCCTAAGCTTACAAACCATGTGTTCCATCCGAAGAGCTATAAAGCGATCATGTTGCTCCTGATGATCCTTAAGGAATCCTTGATAAAAAAAAGAAGAGAAGGTTTCTTTATATTCAATTTATTCTCTTTGTTTAAAGCCCTTAACCACTAATTAGGCTTTAAACGTTTCTACTTTGCCATTTAAGTCCATTTTGGTCTTATAAACCCATTAGCAACCATATGGCAACTAAATCAGATGCCATGCACCATTGATACATAAACGCCATCTCATCATGCATGGCAAGTGCTCAACTTAAAGAGTTAGAGTCATTAATTACTTCCTAAAAATGGTAAGATCAAAAGATAAATAAACACCATATTCATATTCTTGCAAATGAATAACCTCTGTTATCAAAATCGTACGATACACGATACGTATCGTACGATTTAGTTCGATTCAGTATAAATTCGATACATATCTATACAAAGAATCGGTTTTATCATGAATCGGTAGCGTATCTATCGATACACAAGTGAATCGATACGTACCGTACGATACACCGATTCACTTCGATACTCTTTAGAGTAACAATGGGCCAGGCCCAAAAAAATCTGATTTGGCTCAATTAATTAAAAATGCAATTTTAATAGTTTTTTAACCTAAAAAACACTTAAAAATATATTTTCTATATAATTTAATCTTGAAATATTGAAAAAAAATGAACTTTTAGTTAGAAAATTAAAAATAAAAAATATATAAAAATATTATTTAAAAATATATACTATTAATAAAGATGTTAAGTGCTTGAAAAAAATCATGCTTTTTTTATTTTTATCATATACTTACTTAATTCTATTAATATGTATAATATTTTCAATATTTTATTGATCTTACATGTGTATATATTATTTATAATTAATTTTAAAATTATTTATCATATTTTACAATACGATACTCGATCTTTAAAAATAAAATTTCAATTCACGTATTTCGATTTAATAACTATGCGAATAACATAATTATAAAAATTGTAAGCCTTTGATCCTTTATGATATCCTCAACAAGATATCACTAACATTATTATTGTTAACACCTAATTTTGTTTGAATTAAAGGTGTGTCAATATGTGATAGATTGAACTAAATGTCGATTTTATTGTCGCATTTCAATGTGATTATATGCTCATTTTTGTTGAATTTATTCTTTTTAGTTGTCTTATTTTATTTCAGTTTCTTCACTGTTTTATTTCTTCTTATGATTTTTTATTTCAGTTTTCAAAAGATTAAATAAAAAAATTTTAAATTTCAAAAAAAAAATTAAAAAAAAGAAAAGAAAAGAGATCTAGTGCTGTGTAAGGCACCAGCTATAGGAGCATGGCAGCTAAATATCAGCTGCCAGTGCTGCACTTTTCCCACGCTTCTAGCAAGATTCCACTCCCCACGACCTTACTTTTTCTCTGCTTGTGGAAAAGACTCTTCACGAACACAATAGCAGCCATAGCAGCCGAAATCTTGCTGCCATCTCCTCATTCCAAGAGAGCCTCTAGACTCTCAAAAATAAGAGCTTCACTCTGAACCTTGGGCTCTCTAATTGGAGGAGGGGGAACAGACAGCAACAGAAGACGCCTTCCATTGCTCTCATCACGATACAACCCCCTCGGGATACCAGCAATCACTTCTCGCGGTCCAACCCACACAGGAACCACCATGCTTAGAACACCACTCTAAGTCGCTACTGCCACCCAAAGAACAACCACCAACCACTATAGCTGTCAAGAGGACAGCCCTCTAAAACAGGAACACACACAGGGACCCTTTACCCAAAATCAATGTCCATTCAATACCAAAAAAAATCCAGAAACCAGTTCTAAAATCCAAAACACTAAACAGTGGCGGAGCAGCACCAACGAAGAAGCCCGAGCGGTGAAACGGCTCTGATGTGGTGACCAGCGGACTGAAGCCTGTGGGACGAGGCGACCGATCGGCCGGAGACATGGGAAGATCGTCTCGGTCAGCACTGGAGCGGGTACCAGGAGAGTGGCTTAGCAATCGGGTGTGAAAAGAAAGAAAACTGTTTTTGTTGGTGCAGGTATGTTCAATTAGTATTTTACTTTCCTTTTGACTAGTTTGAATATTTTGCTTTGAAATGTCAGATAAATATTCCTTGCTTTGACTATTCAACGTTCTTCAGTGTTTGCTTTTACATTTAACTTCCTCCTTGTTTGGTTGAAATATTGATTGGCTGCTTTGAGTAATTGCACACAGCTACCTACACGCGACAGGGCCCATGTCTTCATGTATTGATTTGTCATTTTCAAATTTTGAGTATATTTCATTAGCTGTTATTATTAAAAATAAAAAGTAAGATCATGTAAATACATTTCATGTTTATTTAAATATAAAACATATTTACAAAATTAAACTCGTAAAATAAATTTGTGAAATTGTCTTAAGGAAAAATAATAAAGTTTGAACTTAAATAAACTTTGTGTAATTAAAAGGGAAATGACGAGTTGTGAATTTCTTGAATCTTCTAGATTAAGAATTTTTTAATTCTTACCGAAAGTATTGGAAAGATTTTAGAATATCCCAATAAAAGAGAATTTTCAATAAACGGGATCTATGTTATTTGAATTACAGATTTGTTATAAATTTTCGTAAACAAATGATTTTTCAATAATAAAAGGCTTAATAGCCAAATAAGCCCTCAACCTTTAGTCTAAAATGGAATTCAGCCCTCAACGTTTTATCGCATGAAATTCAGTTCATAAACTTTTATTTCAGTGGAAATAAACCCTCAACCTTTTACAATTGTGCAATTAAGTCAAAATCTGTTAAATGAAAAACTACCGTTAGTTTTGCATACGTGGCAGCTGACGTGGATAGCTTAGTTAGCTGCCACGTGGCATGCCACGTATGCAAAACTAACGGCAGTTAGATCATTTAACAGATTTGGTCTATTTTCACTGAAATAAAAGTTTATAAATTGAATTTCATGCGATAAAACGTTGAGAACTGAATTCCATTTTGAGCTAAAGATTGAGAGCTTATTTGACTATTAAACCATAATAAAAAGATTGAGAAATTTAAAATGATGATTTTAAAGTTCCCAAGTGAGGGACTTTCTACAAGGATTTCTCAGAAGTGTTGGGAAAGTTTTGAAATATTTAACACAAAAGCAAGATTTAGAATAATAAAAATATATGATATCTAAAATAAAAGTTAAAAATAATATAATGATAAAATTTTTAATAAGGATGATAATACATTTAAAGAAGTCCCTAAACGGGGGACCTTTTCTAAAAACTTACCAAGAGTGTTGAGAAGGCTTAATAAAATTTTTACAAGGAAGAAATATATAACATCTGAAAACTTATAATTTCAGAATAAAAGATCTTCCAATGGTCAGATTAAAAGGAAATTATAAATGTTGATTTTCTTAGAAGTCTCTAAGTGAGGGACTTATTCTATGAAATTCCCAAAAATGTTGGGATATTTAAATAAAAAATGTTATAAGAAGCTTATATATTCAAAAGTTTTAATAATAAAAAATAATAAATATAAAATTTCAAATAAGAAATAAAATTCGCTAGTTAATAAAATTTATGAAATTGAGTATAACTATTTTTAAAAAAAAAGGTTCCTAGGTGAGGAACCTTTGTTTAAATTTTACCAAGGGAGCTAGAAGATTTCAAGATCAAAAAATATAAAAATATACTAATAAAATAATAATAAATAAATTAAATGTTCAAAGCTAAATGAACCAAGATAAGATAAAATCCTTATTATTAAAATATTAAAATAAAGTGAAATTTGGACAAAATAAAATTCTTTACGTAAAAAAATACATTAAAATAAAATTAATAAAAAATTCTTTACATAAAAAATTTCAAGATTAAATTGATGATTAGGCCTCTTCAAGAGAATGAGTGAAAATTTTGAATACTCTTGATTTGAGAGTTTCTCAAATTATATCAAAAGTGTCGAAAAATATTAAAGAAAATTTTCAGTACTTAAATAAGATATGAAAAAATAAAAATAAAATAATAAAGAATAAAAGATCATTTTAGTTAAGACCTTTTAGAGCAACATATGATTAATTGATACTGTCCATCAAGCGAGTGTTATGAGAGTGTTAATACCTTCTCTACACGTAATTGAACTCTTGAACTTAATTTTGGGAACGTAGACTAAGTTTTATCCTTAGAGTCAAATAGATGACCAATTACACTTAATTAAAAAAGATTGATGGTGACTCCATAAAATTTAAAGTCCAGTTATTAGGTCCTCAGACTTAATACATTATAACAATCATTAGGAGCCATTTCCTCAAGTTCAAGTACAAGTTCAGAATTGAGATTATTGGGATCAGCTGTTGGTTCATTCACATGTGTTATTCCCACGATTGGATAAAGTATACAATGAACTAGCACAACAGCACATTCTTCTCTAAAAACAACTTCTTGGATAAGGCATATGTGTGTATTTTTCATGTTAAATTTGCTATTAATGATTTTAATTGTATACAAGACAATTTGATGATAATAAAAAGTTATTCTAAAATTTCTTATAATTGAGAGATATTGGAGATTTTTAGTAACATTTTTTCAAAAATTTCCTTAAGGTAAGGAATAATATAACAATTCATCAAAATGAGGAAAATATTTTGAAAAATAATACATTATATCTTGAGATTTAAATTCAAGTACTTATAAAAATTAAAATAAATGAAAATCAGGTATACATACTAATAAACATATTTTGATCATTTTTAATTTACATTAAAAATATAATGATTTCAAAAATTAAAATTTTTTAAAGAACTTAAGTATTACTGTTAAATTATTATTTTGATTATGTGAAAATTCAATTTTTTTATAAAAAGAACATTTATTATTAAGTTTATTTTTTTGAGCAAATGTAATCCATTCATTCATTCATGCAAATAGAGTACATCTTGAGCAATTGTAGTCTAAATTACATCAGGGCATTCCTTTATCCAATAAAAATCACCATTGCAATGTAAACCATACTTAGCTAACAGGTGTGCAGCTTGGTTCTCCTCCCTGTATGTGTGCAAGAAAGTACATCTTCGAAAAGCTTTGCCAATTTGGCGAGCGTCCTTTGTTAAAGTCCCCATGGAAGACATGTTTGGTTTCGGGCTCTGTAGCTTTCATTTCACTAACAAGGCATCCCCTCCACCTCCACCTCCACTTCAAGTATTCCAAAATCTCTTGCTAATTCCAAGGCCCTCATTGCAGCAAAAGATTCTACAATAGCAAGTTTTAACATTGGCAATACTCTGGTCGAGAGGGCACCTATCACTTCTCCAGAGGCATGTTGGACTACTACCCCAATACTACCCATCATTTCTTTGTCACAAAATGATCCATCATAATTAACCTTAAAGCTTTCTTGTTCCGGCGCCTTCCACATAATTAGTTATCATTGCTGGTACACTAGTTGGAAGTCTTTGAGTACCTTCATAGATTTTTGAGTTTCAAACAGTCCAAAGCCCCCACAATGTGAAAACAAGCTGTTGGAATTGAACCAGTGTAAGCATCTGGAATTTTGTCATCATGTTGCTCTCGTCGATGCCCAATGATGAAACCTCCCATTCATATTTAAGTTCTTGCGAAACCTCGCCTACTTTTGGTCATCAATTTAGGACATGTAAAATTGTTTCAAGGCTTGGCCTACATCGAACACAGCAGCTGCTAACATGCTCCATTTTTTGGCTTAAAATATGCATGGTAGGAAATGCCAGTCAGTACTAAACTTTTAACTTATTTGGTACATGGCAAGTCCAAAGTCTTTGCCACATTCATTTCTGTTCGATCCCCACATTTGATGCTCCTGTGTGCTGAGCCTCTGTTAACAACCGGTACCCACTCTTTACGGGATAGCATCCATCTTTGGTGTAATGCTAAATCATCTTGTCTTGAATTCCCATCCACTAACTGGCAAAGGACAAATACACTTATTATCAACATGTAGAAACTTCCTCAGTATCTTAGTGATATTCCACTACTTTGTTATAGGATCAATCAGTGTCACGTTCTGTTATCGACACTCAATACCAATATTCTCATATTCTTTTTGTCTAGTTGGGCCATCTACAATGTCTTCACTCTTGCTTTATCAATTACTATTTTTATTTATAAGAGACATACTTCATTTATATAAATACATATTTAAACAAAGACAATCCATTTAGTATATTTCAATATCATTTACATCCCTCCAATAATTTTTACACATAGTAGTACCGTATATATAATGTCTGAACATATAAAAGTAAAACAGTATTCCTCTACGGTATCAAAGTAACCACATGAGGGATAACAATCGACTCAGCCTTTTTAGCAAAATGGAATTATTGCAAATAATCTAGAAGAAAAGTAAGGGAGCTTGCGCCTGGTAAGAAATATATATAAAAGAGTTGATACTATGCATGACTATATGCATATATTTTAAAAAATCCTATCAGTACAATAACAGACATTTTATTGAAAGGATACTACAATCAATTAGGTAACCAGGTTGAGTATAGAAAGATGCTTTAAACCACCTCACTTGTCTCAATCCCTAGCTCCGACTATAGGGAGTAACAATGGACAATTTCCTTAGTAAATAGTATAATAAACAATTTAAAGAAACATCACAGTGAATCATTCAATAATCAGTATATAAATCAATTCGGTAAAATAGTTCAGCTAATAAATCTGGAAACAGTATAGTGAGCAGTTTAGATAAACAGTGTATTAGACAATTCAATAAAACTCATTCGGTAATAGTACAGTAATTCGAATAAGTAAAAATAGTATAGTGGAGATTAGGCAACACCAAATAAAAATCATCTAGTAATAGTATCCCAAAAAGGGAGAAACAGTAACAGTAAAACATATGGCCATAGTCACAATGGTGTCCTCAGTGTGCATTGATCAAATGCCAATTAGGATGGTTGATGACATGATCAAGATCAATCAACAAACAGTATAGTACAATTAGTGTAGCATGATATACCTGAAGGCTGCTATGGGGCTAAATAGTCTCAAAACAGTTTATAAACAGTAGAAATACTTTTAGGAGTCAATTCAGTAAAATAAATCTTCAGTTAGTTCATAAGCTCACCAAATTTAGAAACAATGGCAATTCAAGAATAAAAATTCGGTAAATATTCTCAGTTCAGTAACTAGTATTTAAAATATTTTATTTATGTATAAATGTGAGGCTAGCACTTGTGAATGTTTTGAAATTTGAGAAAATCGGTAAAATCGCTCTCAAAAACTAAGTTACAAATTTGGTACTCAGAACAACCTATATGGGACTTGAACTTTATTTATTCTTTTAAGTTCCATTCAAATTGTTCTCATGACCCATTCGTATAACTCTAGGGTTTAAAGTATGTGTTGGCTCTATAACGATATCGAGAGTGAGGTTGAATTGGTTTTTAGCTAACCTCGAATTCGCTTTCGGTTCTTCTAAATTCACTAGCCTATATTAATGTTTTCTAAGTTCTCTAGGCTATACAAGCATACAATCCAAATTCAATACAACAAACACAATATAATTGCAAGTAAATAAAGAGAGAAGGGAAAGAGAAATGTACACAAGTGATTTATAGAGATTCGGCAACATTGCCTACATTCTCTACTTTGAGACGCTCTCAAGGATTTTCCCGAAATTCACTAACTTGAATTTGTCTTTACAACCCTCTTTTTCGCAGGCTTAAGAGAAACCTCTCTCTCTTTTTAAGCTCAAGAGAAACCTTTCTTCTCTCTTTTTCAAGGCTTAAGAGAAACCTATCCCCTCTTTTTTTCTAGGCTCAAGGAGTAAACCTTATCTCCCCAATTCTCACTTATAATTTAGCACTCAAGGGTTCACTCCCTTTTACAAGATATGATTGGGTTTACAATGGGTGTAATCGAAGAACGCCTCTAGGTAGGCAAATGATCACAAAGGTTAAGCACAAAGAAAAGCCAATACAATATTTGTGCTAATTTATACAAGGAAGATAAGAATGATAGAATATGAAGAATTTTAACACTTGAAATGTTGTTGAGACTTGATGAAAATGGAGAAGATGAAGAATATTGATGCTTAGGTGTTCCTCTTACTTTCTTAAGCTTCCAAGCCTCTTTTTATAGTCCTTTGGACGTGTTATTGATGTTGGGTGGAGCCAAAACTGAAAGTTACTATTGTATCTCACAAAAACTAGCTGTTGGAGTGCTTTTTCGAGGTAGGAGATCGATCCTATGCCATAGGGGATCGATCCCATACTTCATTCCATGCCTCCAAGGCATTATGCCATGAAGGGATCGATCCCTTCCCTTAGGGGATCGATCCCATGCTTCAATTTTGCTTCCTAGAGCATTCTGCCACCCGGTGATGGATCCCTCAACATGGGGGATCAATTCCTCATCTTAAACCTGCACTTTTTTAGGCCATTTTGGGTTAGAAATGATGTAATTTTTGGTTTTTAATTCACCCCAAAACATTTATGAATTTTATAGGAGTTTTTCTTGACTTTCTCAAATGAAGACTTTGTCCAAAAACTTATTAAGTAATCTTCTGAACTTGTGTTCAATATATTCTTGAGAAAATTACTTAATGAAAACATTCAAACTCATTTTGTAAAGTATTAAGACCAATAGGAATATACAATTGAATCATGGTCTTAATGTTTGATATAAACACTTAAAATGGTTTGAGAGAATCATGTGTGATAAAGCAAATTTACAATATGAAAGAAACATTAAAGTTTACTTAAGTTTTTGTCATTTCAAAATATATATGTCAATTTAAAGCTAACACTATGTTTTACGAAATTTAGGCAGCACGATGGTACTATCAGTCTTAATCCTCCAGCACAAAACATAGTTTAAAACCACAATGCCAGTTTCCACAATTTCAATCAAACCATCCAATGCAATCTCATAAAAATCATTTTCATCATTTTTAATGCAACACAATATGCCTACACCTCTTACATATATCCTTATTTCTCAATTTTTGCCGGAGTGCTCGATAGCACCAATATTCTATACCTCACTTCTGACCTGCAAAACACCACACAAATACAGTCAATTCACTACACTTTAGTTATAATAAATTTGCAACTTCTCATAATCTACTACATCGCCTACTGCAGTTGCAACTTCGATCTACTTTATACTAGTGCCAATTCTACAACTACTATCTAATCATCTCCGTTTTCAATTTTGATTGTGCCAGTAATCTTGTATTAATTTAAACAGTATCTTAGGACCTAAATTACTTCAAATTGAGAAAGATTTCAGTATCCCCTTCACTTGGCCGATTTGGTCCCTCTCTCCTACACTTTTCATTTTAATAATTTAAAGTTACAAATGTGTTCTACTTAGTCTCTACATTCATCCTACATCACTTTTGCACGACAAAACACCACATTCATGCATATACATGGTTGGTCGAAACCCTAATAGAGAGATTGACATGATTTTAATTCAATCCAAGCTCAAATACATGCTTAAACACTTTAAACACAAAGCTTATAACCATTAAAACATGAAAAACTAAGCTTTCTCTCGCCTTGCTTACTTGGCCGAAAATGGAGGAAGCCCTAACACCAAGAAATGGCCACTTCAATGCTAGATTTTGGTGCTATGTTGTAGAGTTTGAAGAGCTACACAGGTTTGTAGAGGACAGTTTTTTGTTTCGAAGTGTTTTTGCTAGTTTTTAATGGCTTTCTCTCTCTTACTAAGCTTTCATCAGTGGTGGAATGAAAAGATGAAGGTGATGGCTAGCCAACACAAAGAGAAAACTAGAAATTTCCATTAAAATAAATATCTTTGTTGGCAATTTACTAAAATACCCTTACACAAATTTAAAAATTCTAAACATGTCCCTTTTCTTCTAATTTTTGTTCAAATATTCGATTTAACTTCCAAAAATTCCATTCACTAATTAAATATATGTATTTAACCTTTCCTAATCATTGAATAGGTTTTTGTCTGGGTTTGAATGATAAGAAAGGTAAAATTACCAAAATACCTCTAACCGTCTAACAGCGTAGTTTTCAACTCGTGTGATTTAGTCTCCCGATGGACATTGTATGAGATTACTTCACACAAGGATTTGTCTATGACTATCGGTTTTAAATCAATTTAGATTGACCATTATTTACGATTATTTTCTGGGCTTGGGGGCTTAATCGTCATTTTTGAAATTGTTGTACGCTTTTTGAAACATGCACAAACAAAGAATTTTTTCGATGTAGATTTTTACCATATCATTATTTTGCTCTGAATATTAGTACTATAGGAGCATTAGATGTCCCAATGGAGCCTACAGTCTAAGTCTCCGTTATACCTACGAAACATGAGGCATATAAACAGTTATGAGATATCTTATTTCACTAGCTTTATATAACAGTAATAGGAAGTGTGAATCTCACAATCAGAGACGCCACCACCTCATCTTCATCACCCTTGGTTGGGACTATTTCTGGCTTGAAGGTAATAGATCTTGGGAGTTAATTGTCTTTCCATATTTTAATGCTTTGATCGTAGCCCACCCGCCGCCAAATGCCCTAAAGTAAAACAGCTTTGGCCTCCCAAATACTCTTCCATGTCAACGACAGGTTACTACCTAAATGAGCCTTCAAAAAATCACCTGCAGGGAAGTATTTAGCTTTAAGCACTCTATGAGCCAAAGTATCCTCTTGTGTTAACAACCTTCAGCCTTGTTTAGCAAGAAGTGCTTTATTAAATAACCACATGTGTTGAAAACCCATACCACCTTTTGTTTTGTTTCTACACATATGATCCCAATTGACCAATGAATCCCTCTTTTACCATGTTTTTGAATACACAAATATTTGCTCATAATCATGTTAAGCTCATACATAGGGACTTTTGGTCATCAATTCAAGACATGTAAAATTGTTTCAAGGCTTAGCCTACATCGAGCACAGCAGCTACTAACATGCTCCATTTTTTGGCTTAAAATATGCATGGTAGGAAGTTCCAGTCAGTACTAAACTTTTAACTTATTTGGTACATGGCAAGTCCAAAGTCTCTGCCACATTCATTTCTGTTCGATCCCCACATTTGATGCTCCTGTGTGCTGAGCCTCTGTTAATAATCGGTACCCACTCTTTACGGGATAGCATCCATCTTTGGTGTAATGCTAAATCATCTTGTCATGATTTCCCCATCCACTAACTGGCAAAGGACAAATACACTTATTATCAACATGTAGAAACTTCCTCAGTATCTTAGTGATATTCCACTACTTTGTTATAGGATCAATTAGTGTCACATTCTGTTATCGACACTTAATACCAATATTCTCATATTCTTTTTGTCTAGTTGGGCCATCTACAATGTTTTCACTATTGCTTTATCAGTTACTATTTTTATTTATAAGAGACATACTTCATTTATATAAATACAGATATAAACAAAGACAATCCATTTAGTATATTACAATATCATTTACATCCCTCCTATAATTTTTACACATAGTAGTATCGTATATACAATGTCTGAACATATAAAAGTAAAACAGTATTCTTCTACGGTATCAGAGTAACCACATGAGGGATACCAATCGACTCAACCTCTTTAGCAAAATGGAATTATTGCAAATAATCTAGAAGAAAAGTAAGGGAGCTTACGCCCGGTAAGAAATATATATAAAAGAGTTGATACTATGCATGACTATATGCATATATTTTAAAAAATCCTATCAGTACAATAACGGACATTTTATCGGAAGGATACTACAATCAATTAGGTAACCAGGTTGAGTACAGAAAGATGCTTTAAACCACCTCACATGTCTCAATCCCTAGCTTCGACTGTAGGGAGTAACAATGGACAATTTCCTTAATAAATAGTATAATAAACAATTTAAAGAAACATCACAGTGAATCATTCAATAATCAGTATATAAATCAATTCGGTAAAATAGTTCAGCTAATAAATCTGGAAACAGTACAGTGAGCAGTTTAGATAAACAGTGTATTAGACAATTCAATAAAACTCATTCGGTAATAGTACAGTAATTCAAATAAGTAAAAATAGTATAGTGGAGATTAGGCAACACCAAATAAAAATCATCTAGTAATAGTATCCCAAAAAGGGAGAAACAGTAACAGTAAGACATATGACCATAGTCACAATGGTGTCCTCAGTGTGCATTGATCAAATGCCAATTAGGACAGTTGATGACATGATCAAGATCAATCAACAAACAGTATAGTACAATTAGTGTAGCATGATATACCCGAAGGCTGCTATGGGGCTAAATAGTCTCAAAACAGTTTGTAAACAGTAGAAATACTTTTAGGAGTTAATTCAGTAAAATAAATCTTCAATTAGTTCATAAGGTCACCAAATTTAGAAACAATGGCAGTTCAAGAATAAAAATTCGGTAAATATTCTCAGTTCAGTAACTAGTATTTAAAATATTTTATTTATGTATAAATGTGAATGTTTTGAAATTTGAGAAAATCGGTAAAATTGGTCTCAAAAACTAAGTTACGAATTTGGTACTCAGAACAACCTATATGGGACTTGAACTTTATTTATTCTTTTAAGTTCCATTCAAATTGTTCTCATGACCCATTCTTATAACTCTAGGGTTTAAAGTATGTGTTGGCTCTATAACAATACCGAGAGTGGGGTTGAATTGGTTTTTAGCTAACCTTGAATTCGTTTTTCGGTTCTTCTAAATTCACTAGCCTATATTAATGTTTTTTAAGTTCTCTAGGCTATACAAGCATGTAATCCAAATTCAATACAACAAACACAATATAAATTGCAAGTAAATAAAGAGAGAAGGGAAAGAGAAATATACACAAGTGATTTTTAGAGGTTCGGCAACATTGCCTACATTCTCTACCTTGAGATGCTCCCAAGGATTTTTCCCAAATTCACTTACTTGAATTTGTCTTTACAACCCTCTTTTTCACAAGCTTAAGAGAAACCTCTCTCTTTTTCTAAGCTCAAGAGAAACCTCTCTTCTCTCTTTTTCAAGGCTTAAGAGAAACCTATCCCCTCCTTTTTTTTAGGCTCAAGGAGTAAACCTTATCTCCCCAATTCTCACTTATAATTTCGCACTCAAGGGTTCACTCCCTTTTACAAGATATGATTGGGTTTACAATGGGTGTAATCGAAAAAGGCCTCTAGGTAGGCAAATGATAACAAAGGTTAAGCACAAAGAAAAGCCTATACAATATTTGTGCTAATTTACACAAGGAAGATGAGAATGATAGAATATGAAGAATTTTAACACTTGAAATGTTGTTGAGACTTGATGAAAATGGAGAAGATGAAGAATATCGATGCTTAGGTGTTCCTCTTACTTTCTTAAGCTTCCAAGCCTCTTTTTATAATCCTTTGGACGTGTTATTGATGTTGGGTGGAGCCAAAACTGAAAGTTACTATTGTATCTCGCAAAAACTAGCTGTTTGAGTGCTTTTTCGAGGTAAGGGATCGATCCTATGCCATAGGGGATCGATCCCATGCTTCATTCCATGCCTCCAAGGCATTCTGCCATGAAGGGATCGATCCCTTCCCTTAGGTCCAGGCTTCAATTTTGCTTCCTAGAGCATTCTGCCACCCGGTGATGGATCCCTCAACATGGGGGATCAATCGCTGATCTTAAACCTGCATTTTTTTAGGCCATTTTGGATTAGAATGATGTGATCTTTGGTTTTTAATTCACCCCAAAACATTTATGAATTTTATAGGAGTTTTTCTTGACTTTCTCAAATGAAGACTTTGTCCAAAAACTTATTAAGTAATCTTCTAAACTTTTGTTCAATATATTCTTGAGAAAATTACTTAATGAAAACATTCAAACTCATTTTGTAAAGTATTAAGACCAATAGGAATATACAATTGAATCATGGTCTTAATGTTTGATATAAACACTTAAATTGGTTTGAGAGAATCATGTGTGATAAAGCAAATTTACAATATGAAAGAAACATTAAAGTTTACTTAAGTTTTTGTCATTTCAAAATATATATGTCAATTTAAAGCTAACACTATGTTTTACGAAATTTAGGCAGCACAATGGTACTATCAGTCTTAATCCTCCAGCACAAAACATATTTGAAAACCACAATGCCAGTTTCCACAATTTCGATCAAACCATCCAATGCAATCTCATAAAAATCATTTTCATCATTTTTAATGCAACACAGTATGCCTACACCTCTTACATATATCCTTACTGCTCGATTTTTGCCGGAGTGCTCGATAGCACCAATATTCTATACCTCACTTCTGACCTGCAAAACACCACACAAATACAGTCAATTCACTACACTTTAGTTATAATAAGTTTGTAACTTCTCATAATCTACTACATCGCCTACTGCACTTGCAACTTCGATCTACTTTATACTAGTGCCAATTCTACAACTACTATCAAATCATCTCCATTTTCAATTTTGATTGTGCCAGCAATCTTGTATTAATTTAAACAGTATCTTAGGACCTAAATTACTTCAAATTGAGAATGATTTCAGTATTCCCTTCACTCGGCCGATTTGGTCCCTCTCTCCTACACTTTTCATTTCAATAATTTAAAGCTACAAATGTGTTCTACTCAGTCTCTACATTCATCCTACATCACTTTTGCACGACAAAACACCACATTCATGCATATACATGGTTGGTCGAAACCCTAATAGAGAGATTGACATGATTTTAATTCAATCTAAGCTCACATACATGCTTAAAAACCTTAAACACAAAGCTTAGAACCATTAAAACATGAAAAACTAAGCTTTCTCTCGCCTTGCTTACTTGGCCGAAAATGGAGGAAGCCCTAACACCAAGAAATGGCCACTTCAATGCTAGATTTTGGTGCTATGTTGTAGAGTTTGAAGAGCTACACAGGTTTGTAGAGGACAGTTTTTTGTTTCGAAGTGTTTTTGCTAGTTTTTAATGGCTTTCTCTCTCTTACTAAGCTTTCATCAATGGTGGAATGAAAAGATGAAGGAGATGGCTAGCCAACACAAAGAGAAAACTAGAAATTTTCATTAAAATAAATATCTTTGTTGGCAATTTACTAAAATCCCCTTACACAAATTTAAAAATTCTAAACATGTCCCTTTTCTTCTAATTTTTGTTCAAATATTCGATTTAACTTCCAAAAATTCCATTCACTAATTAAATATGTGTATTTAACCTTTCCTAATCATTGAATAGGTTTTTGTCTGGGTTTGAATGATAAGAAAGGTAAAATTACCAAAATACCTCTAATCGTCCAACAGCGTAGTTTTCAACTCTCGTGTGATTTAGTCTCCCGATGGACATTGTATGAGATTACTTCACACAAGGATTTGTCTATGACTATCAGTTGGTTTTAAATCAATTTAGATTGACCGTTATTTACGATTATTTTCTGGGCTTGGGGACTTAATCGTTATTTTTGAAATTGTTGTACGCTTTTTGAAAAATGCATAAACAAAGAATTTTTTCGATGTAGATTCTTACCATATCATTATTTTGCTCTGAATATTAGTACTGTAGGAGCATTAGATGTCCTAATGGAGCCCACAGTCTAAGTCTCCGTTATACCTACGAAACATGAGGCATATAAACAGTTATGAGATATCTTATTTCACTAGCTTTATATAACAGTAATAGGAAATGTGAATCTCACAATCAGAGACGCCACCACCTCCTCTTCATCACCCTTGGTTGGGACTATTTCTGGCTTGAAGGTAATAGATCTTGGGAGTTAATTGTCTTTCCATATTTTAATGCTTTGATCGTAGCCCACCCGTCGCCAAATACCCTAAAGTAAAACAGCTTTGGCCTCCCAAATACTCTTCCATGTCAATGACGGGTTACTACCTAAATGAGCCTTCAAAAAATCGCCTGCAAGGAAGTATTTAGCCTTAAGTACTCTATGAGCCAAAGTATCCTTTTGTGTTAACAACCTTCAGCCTTGTTTAGCAAGAAGTGCTTTATTAAATAACCACATGTGTTGAAAACCCATACCACCTTTTGTTTTGTTTCTACACATATGATCCCAGTTGACCAATGAATCCCTCTTTTACCATGTTTTTGAATCCACAAATATTTGCTCATAATCATGTTAAGCTCATACATAGGGACTTAGGTAACATAAAACAAGTCATACATTAAGTAGGGATGGCCTAGACAATGGCTTTGAGAAAAATCTCCTACCCCCTTGGGACAACATTTGAGTGCTCCACCCTTTCATCATGGATCGGATTCTCTTATTAATTTCAACAAAGGCTTGCTTCTTACCTCATCCAACCATCATAAAAAGCTCAAAGATTGTTAAGAATTGGAACTCCAAATCTTCTCGTGATATCCTCTTTGCATCTCGCAAGTGCATTACTACTAAAGTATATTGCAGATTTGTTGAAGTTAATTTTCTGACCTGATGCTTCTTCATAAACCCCCAACACTTCCTTTAACTTTGCACTCTCTCTAGCATCTGCCTTTGTAAACAATAGACTATCATTTGCAAAGAATAAGTGTGTTACCCTTGGCCCGTATTGACTAGCTCGAACCCAACTCAAATGCCCTCCAATCGATTTTTGGCTAGTAGCGCAGAAAGCCCTTCAGAACATAGCAAAAAAAGATAAGGTGAAAGAGGATCTCTTACAAAATAAATGATTCAGAAAGGGCACCATTAACTAAAATAGAGTAAGATACCGAAAACACACTTCATAACAATTCTAATCCATTTTGCATGAAAACCTAATCTACCCATAATGGCTTCCAAAAAGTTCCATTCAACTCGATTATAGGTTTTACTCATGTCTAACTTAAGAGCAAAAAAACTTGCTTTGCCTACATGTTTTTTCTTCAAAGTATGGAGTAGCTTATATGGAACAAGTATATTATCAGAGATCAAATGTCCTGACACAAATGCAGGGCCTCACTAATAACATTGCGAAGGACATGTTTCAATCTATTGACTAACGCCTTAGACACTATTTTATAGATCACATTATATAAAATAATTGGGCTATCTTGCATGATCTTTGTAGGTTCAACGATTTTAAGGATAATACTATGTGTGTATGATTTATCTTTGTAATATTTCTCTCTATTTAAGCATTCTAGACACAATTTAGTTACATCATGCTTCAATATATGCCAATATCATTGGTAAAAGAGAGTGAGCATACCATCAAGGCTTGTTGCTATGGTGGGATACATTTGAAAAAGGGCTATGCAGATTTCTTCCGCTGTGAACTCTGCTAGTAAGTTTTTGTTCATTTTATCAGATACACGTGATTACACTACTTCAAGAATTTTTGAGAAAGATGTTGATCTTTGATATTAGGTTGAATGCTCAAATAAGGATCTAACGTTTTCGAAAATATTCGATTCAGGATCTAAACTTTTATTTTGCTCAATTCAGGATAAAATGTTTTCGATTTTGTTCAATATAAGATTTTTTCACGGGATTGAGCCATACGCGCCGTTATCATACTAACAGCGTTAAATTTAATATTTTTTATGAATAAAAAATCATTTTTGCTAAGAAAAAATAATTACTGTTACGTTAAAAAGAAATATAATACATAAACATAAAAATTAAAAAAATTGCTTAGCTTTTTTCTTAGCTTAGCTTTCTTCTCTCTGTCTTGTCTTCTTGCTCGAAAACCAGTCTTTGCTACTCAGCTCTTGATTTTTTTAGATTTCAACTGAAAATCTTTCATTTGTTTTTGTTTGTGCAAACCCCAAAAATCATTTTCTTTTTGAAATTCAACACTTAAAAACTTGGGTAGCTGAGTTCATTCCTCGGTAGCTGAGTTCGTTCCTCGGGAAGTTGGTTTTAGGGTATCTGGTTTTTGGTGCTACAATGAGTTCATCTAGCATTTCTAGTTTCAAGGTTTGATTAGATGTTGTTGATTTAATTTATTTATTTAGTTTGATTAGCATTTCCAGTTCATCTAGCATTTCTAATTCAACTGACTTAATATTTTGTCAGATTATCTATTTAGTTTTGATTTAATTTATTTTTGCAGTTTATCCAGAGATGGGTGTTTTGATGTTATATCATTTAAGCTAATTAGAAGTAGTTATTCTGTTGAATTTGATTATGAGGGGGAAACTATTTTCTGTCATTGCAAGTTGAAGGCACCGAGGTGGATTTCATGGACCAGCTCAAATCCAAGGAGAAGATTTTATGGATGCTCACGGTACCCGGTAGTTTGCAAATTTTCATCTAGATGTTAGTTGCATATTATTAGTTGCAAGATGAAATTGAAGGATGTGGATGGCAGAAAGTTATTATGTTGCATATATTAGAGAATAAAATTTTCATATTGCAAATTTTCATATTGTGAGTTTAGTTGCAAGATGAAATTGAAGGATGTCAGAAAGTTATTATGTTGCATATATTAGAGAATAAAACAACATATATATTTTGTATAAAAAAATAACATTTTTTTTTTCATTTTGAATGTAGGATACAGTTTGTGGTTTTCATTTATGGAATGATCCCAAATTTTGTGATAGAGCAAGGAAGATCATCAATGAGTTGAGGAGGAGAGAAAAGATGTTGTATGATCAAGTCAAAGAATTGAAGAAGCAATTGTCAGAAGTAAAAAATAATGCTGTGGATTACATTGAAGGTGAACTTATTGAAGAAAATTTTCAGCTGAAGAAGGAGCTTAGTATTTTAACATTGAAATGTAAAGAAAAAGATGATTACAATATATGGAAAGTGATGTTTATTATGTTGTTAGTATGTGTTGTTTTAGCCATGTTTATGTTTATTTTGAATGGCAAAAGAGAAGAGAAAATTTGTATGCTTAGTTTAGGGATGTAAATTTTCAGCTAATGAAGAAAATTTTCAGCTAATGATATGTATATTGTTTACCCTTTTGTCAATGTACACAGGATGATTAATGTTATATGAATGTGTATGTTATTTGCCAACTTTGTTATATGAATGTGTAAATCAGAGTAGGTTGATTTGTTATGTATTTGTTATGTAAACATGAAATGCAATTGAATTTACAATAATTCACATATTTATGAATAATACCTAATTTCATTTCATAAAATATAAGGCTTGTTAACATGAAGTTCAAGAGTAAATAACATTCATTAAACATCATTTATACTAAATTGCTCTTTAACATTTGTCTGAAACAAAAACATATTTTGTTTTCCTTTCCACATCAGAAATAGAATCAAATAGAAAATAAAACAGAAAATCAGATCCTCCTTTTCTTTTGTTTTCCTTTCCCTGCATTTTGACTCTCTTGAGTAGCACCTGCACTTATGTCTTCAGTAGCTTGCCTTTTGCTTTTGCTTTTGCCTTCACCCTTGGATTTCTGATCACTAATGGAGATACCTTTCTGACTTGACAACCCAGGCTGTTAATAATAATAATAATAATAATAATAATAATAATAATAATAATATATATATATATATATATATATATATATATGGTAGCATTTAAGTCAAAACATAACATAAAAATCCAAAACATACTATACTCACATTTAAAAGCAGATCCTCCACTTCTTTTGTTTTCCTTTCCCAACATTTTCCCAATACAGGCTTGTTGGCAGAAATGGCCCTCCTCCTCTCACTGGTTCTACTTGGATTGTTTTTAAACAGTGGATTTCCACTTCCTCCACCAGTCATGCCATAAAGTCTTCCATCCCCATCTGCAAAACAGCTGCCAGTATCTCCACGTTGCACTTGATGCACTTGTGCATGTGCAGAAACATTACCGGAGATAGATACAGATGCAGATGCAGTAGCAAAAGATAACCCAGATGCTGAGGCAGATGCTAAAGCAGTGCAGGTAGAAGCTGAGGCAAATGCTGAGGCAGATGCAGTGGCTGGGGCTAAGGCTGAGGCCGAAACATCAACCACTCTTTGTCTCTTTCTTCCCCTTCCCCTCCCCCTTTCAATAGCACCTACCTCAACATTTTCAGATAACTCCACGTTGACTGTAGTACAGTCACCTTGGTCAAAGTTCTCTTCAAACATCTGTTGAGCTAATTGTTGCTGCCACAGAAAGAGATAAGGGGGTTAGGTTATAGTCTTTAATTGCATAAAAAATTAATTATGGTATTCTAATGAAACATAGAAGTGACAAATGCATTTACCTCGTTACCCTTCACAGGACAACCTCTTTTGTTGTGCCCTTCTTTATGACAGAAAGTGCATGTCATAGTCATGCCCTTCCTTGACAGACTACCTTCAGCCTTTTTCTGTTTATTGGGCTCATTTGGATCTTTTCTTCTATTTAATTTGGGCCTGCCTGGCATCTTCTTATACTCAGGTGGGTTGACTGGGTCTTATGTAGTGGATTTGGGCCATTCTTTAAGTCCAGGCATGGGCTGAAGTGCATTACCATATGCTAACATATGTATCTCTTTATAGTACCAACTAGAGACATACTCCTCAACATTTCCCCTACGGTCTCTAATTGCACATATGGCATGTGCACGTGGGATACTAGACAGTGAAAACCTCCTACATGTACAACTCCTATGTTCTAGATTTACAACAAACCTATCTTGACCCAACTTAACTTCATAACCAGCATCCCCATTAAATAGAACAAAACAGTTAGAAGCAATTCAGAATTCTTTTCAATCACCTTCCAAATGTTTGGACCAAGGTTGCCTCTCCACTTACTACACTCTTTCCTTTTTCTCACAATCCTTGCCATCATATTCCTTCTAATGTCTTCAAGCAAAGATATGATTGGTTTCCTTCTTGCATCAAGCAATGTCCCATTAAAAGCCTCACACAGATTATTCTCAACCGAATCAATTCTAGAGTCTATGTTGAAGAAGGCTCTACACCATTTTTGAGGTGGGACTCTTAATATGTCTTCAGTTGCTACAGGTTTCTTTCTAGCTAACTCATTCAAATTTTCCTCACACTGCCTCATAGTGGTGGATTTAGCAATCTTCCAGAAGGATTTCTTCATTTCCAAACCCCTATGTCCCCTACTAGCCCAATTGACATAAACATGCCTAGCACAAAATCTGTGCTCAGCAGCTGGAAGCAACTCATCAATTGCAGTGTCAAGGCCCTACATAAAAATAATAATATCAACATCATTTATTTTATTAAATAAATAACTAAAGAGAACAGGTTAATAAATTTACCTTTTGCTGGTCTGTCATCATAGTCCAGCCCACTCCATTTCCAAGATGTTTAATGTCTGACTTCAGAAGTTCAATAAACCATTTCCATGACAATGTACATTCAACTTCCACAAGTGCCCATGCAACTGAAAACATTTGATTGTTCCCATTTCTGCCAACAGCACGTAATAACTCCCCTTTTGTCAAGCTTTTTAGAAAACAACCATCTAGTCCTAGAAAACATCTACAACCATTTTCTAAACCAGTTTTCAATGCATTAAAGCATATATAATATCTCTTAAATGTAGGTTGAGAGTTTGGATTCTGTCTATGTACTTGCATCTTCACTGTGCTACCAAGATTAGTCTCTCTAATTACATTTGCATAATCCCACAAATGTGCAAACTGCTCCTTATAATTACTTATCACCTTCTTTGCCACATACTTCTTAGCCCTCCTAACCATGCTAATTTTCACACCTGTTCCATAATCACTCCTAACTGCCTCATGTACATCTGAATCCTTCATGAAGGGGTTTCTCATAAACTTGTCAGTATACAGTTTAGCCAAAATGGCCTGACTCATCCTTAGATTTGTATACACCTTGTTGCAATCATGAGTATTCCTATAAGTTTTCACTTGAAATGATTGCAACTTCTTATTAAAAGATGCATATATCACCCAAGGACAGTTATGTTGAGCACACTTACCCCTCACAAAATCCTTATGGTTTTTAGCCCAAACAATAGCTCTATTACTATAGATAGCCAATAATGACACATCATGCTTAAACTGTTTTGAATTTTCAAACAACATGCCTAACTCAATATAGGGTATGCTGCTGTTAGGATCATAGACTGGAAACTGACTTCTCCTCCTACTAGCATCGTTCACAATGTCCTCTTCATCACAAATATCCTCACCATATTCATCAGAGTCAAAATACTCACTATGATATCCTTCTGCCTCAGCCCCTTCACCGGCTTCTTCATTCATAGATCCTCTCTCAACATTAAACCCTCTTCCTTCAGCCTCTTCCCCCATAGCCTCCTCTCCCTCAATCCCTTCTCCCACAACCTCTTCTCCCTCAGTCCCTTCTCCCACAACCTCTTCTTCATCCTTACTATCACTTAAATATTCACTATGAACAGAATCTCTATCGACATCATTATCTGCATTTATGTCTACCTCACTATCAACCCTATTTGGCTCATTATCAGCCCTATTTGCCTCATTATCAACCCCTTTTAAATCATCATTCACAGATTCAACAAGGCACATTATCTGCCTCATTAGGTTCTTGACTTGATATCTGAAGAATTACTTCAGGCTCGTCTACACCATGTTCTATATAGACATCTATAATGCCTTGACTAGTCATACATCCTATCATATGAAGTGTTGTTTTATCATCCCAAACTAACCTGAGTCCATCATGTAGTGTTTTTCCGGGCATTAAATAATAAATCCTCCTAATGTTAATAAACCTAGCAGATTCACAAACACTCAACAAATCAAAATAACTAACCTTATCCAGATCAACTGTCAGTTCTTCAACTATCTCATTTATGTATCTTAGACTAGGACCTTCACCAATAAATTGTCTTGCATAATGAAACCTTATGGTACACAGCTCAAAACTCATCTCTGCACCAAATGACAAACATATTTTAAGTAAGAATTCTTAATCAATCAACATTTAAATTTAGTCCAACATTCACAATATCACAAACCCTAAATCTGTCCTACACTTTTACATTGCCAAAGAAAACTAATTAATCGAAAATCACCAAATTAGCAAATTAGTGCATTATACCCAAATTAAGAAATTAGTTAGCCTAAACAATAAAAACATTAAATTTATAACAAAATTCAATAAACCAGTGTATCTCAAACATAAACCGAACCTTATTTGAGCATTTCAACAACCCCCAAAAAGAAAAAAAGTAACAAATTCAGAGAATTGACCTGCTAGGCTTATGGACAATTTCCGCTAAGAAAACTCCCTTTAAATTGCTTTATTTTGCAACAGAGTACCTCGCAATCACTATTATCGTATCTCACGAACAAATATTCCTCAAGATTTTGGCAAATTTTTGGAAGATTTGAACCTGTCGATGGAGAACCCTAACCGATAAAAAAAAACCCTAATTACAATGCCTCTTACGTTTTTTCTTTTTTTTTCAATTATTTTTGTATTTTTTTAATTACGGTTAAAAAGCTTTTTATTTATTATTTTCTTCATTTATTTGTTTTTTTCACTGTTAAAAAGCTTTTTATTTATTATTTTCTTCATTTACTTTTTTTTCAATGTTAAAAAGCTTTTTTTTTTCAATCCTTTGTTTTTTAACCTGCTCATGCTAGTATACGGCGTGTGTGGCTCAATTTCGTGAAAAAATCCTATATTGAACAAAATCGAAAACGTTTTACCCTGAATTGAGCAAAATAAAAGTTTAGATCCTGAATCGAATATTTCCGAAAATATTAGATCATTATTTGAGCATTCAGCCTAGATATTATTATTAAGTTAAAACCTCAATTAATAGTAGTAATTTTCTAGCACAGTAGTAACAATAATAGGATAGGCAACTACTAAATAATAATAATAATAATAATAATAATAATAATAATAATAATAATAATAGTATAGTCCTATTATTATTATTATTATTATTATTATTATTATTATTGGTCTAAGATCTTTCGGTATTCAGAAGTCACCTTGGGTCCCGATTAATTCGGAGTCAAGCTACGGACGGACTCGATACGAGAAGAGCTCTTCTAATACTATTTTTTTCATTCACAAGACTTGAATCCGATATCTATTGAGCATGCATTCACCCCAACATATATTATTACTATTATTATTAAAATTTTAATCAGCATGTTATCAGCACGTACAACGTGGGACATAGAGGCCATTGTTATTGTTGTCAGCTAATGACGCGCTGAATGCATGCCCGCGCTTCATCAACAAATAAAAAATGACTTCATCAAACATCACACGTTGCATCCTTACAATTTTTGCCCTTTTTTTTTACAATAGATTTGAACTTTTAGAAGTGAAATTCTTTCATATCCTTGTCAATTTTTTTTTTGGTGGAAATATCCTTGTCATTTTCAAACACACAAATAAAACAAATTACGTATTTGGAACATCACGAAAAAGAAATGTATTTAATAGGCAACAAAAGGCACAAGATCAAGTGATCAACTAGGCATTAACGATTGCAAAGGATGTCAATTCTGACTTAAAAATAAAAAATTTCAATAGAAAGAAGTAGCACCCATCATTTTGGGGGATTTTCTTACTTGACTATTATTTTCTAAAGAAAAAAAATGATCTTAATTAAAAACTCAAATAATTATGATTAATATTAATCAATTAATTTCTAAAGATCTCCTGATTTCTCCATTTCTTTAACCATCGTTGAGATTTAAGGCTACATATTCAAATGGGGGATATTCATAAAATACCTACTCCAATTTTGTAAGGTCGCTTCAAATATTTTAATTAGGTTGTCTATGTTATCACTTTGCCAATTTCTTAACCATTTTGGTTAACCTGCAGAGAGAGAGAGATCAGTGAGTAGCCCACAAAAAGCAATCATCATTTGCAATTCGCAGGTCTCCACAAGAGGACCCAAACTCATTTAAAAGGTCAATCACAGTTTAGACTTAGCCTTTTGACACAATCCCGTCTCAGAAAAGGTGCCTTTTTCTTTGCTACTGCGGAGAGAGAGGAAAAAAGGGCTTAAAAAGGTGAGGGTGGGAATGGATGTGAGAAAAATAGTTGTGGTAGTAGAAGATGTAGATGTAGCAAGAACAGCGCTCCGATGGACTCTCCACAATTTGCTTCGCTATGGGGACTTGCTAACTCTCCTTCACGTCTTCTCGCCCACAAAATCCAGAAGCAAGAAGAAAGCAAGGCTGCTTCGCTTGGAAGGCTATCAGCTGGCTCTTTCCTTCAAGGAAATATGCAACTCCAATTTCTTCAACGTGCGTCAGCTCAATTTCCTGTCATCAGAAATTAGGAGACAGACCAGAATTCTCCTCCTTTTTTTCTTCTTTTTTAAGCTTCTTTTTGTGACAAATTAGAGAACTTTGTTACAGACAAATATTGAGATGATTGTCACGGAAGGGGACCAGGAAGGCAGGAAGATTGTGGCCATGGTGCGGGAGATAGGAGCCTCTGTTCTTGTTGTTGGTCTTCACTATCGGAGCTTTCTTTACAGGTGAGTCAATTCGCTTCTTATAAATTACTATCATTACTGTCATGATTCTTCTGGAGGGTATTTCTGAATAGGCCTGGGTAAGGAAGGTACGAGAAATGGTAGAACTGTCATAAGATCTTAGGTGAGGTAATTTTCCTGACCATTTTGAGACTCAATTGTTAATTATATGGATAAAGAAGGAGACAAGTTCAGAACTTGAAGGCTTAAAGCCAATTTTTTATAATGATGCCTGAGAAGTGAGAACTAAGGACAAGAAGAAATTGGCCCCGGGGGCTGCACTTTAGGGTGAAAAGTCTCGGGCATTGTTCACTAAACCGGCACGTAGACGCAAGTGGCTTTGTCAATGGTGGAGAAACAGCCAAAAGCATTTTGGATCCACCTCCCTTGTCTGTTATCAAGGATTAAAGTTCCCTGTAGGGGATTAGGGCGGTTCTGAAATCATGGGATAATTTAGAGGTTTCTGTCAACTAGGCTAGATTTCTCATGTGGAACCTAGTTAAATGGTTGACAACAGATTCATTAGCATTCTGTATTTCTAAATTTAACTTTCTTCTCTTGTTTGTTTATTTCAATCATGAAATTGATGAGTAAGCAGTTTTAGAGTTGAAAGTGATTATTAGTTAGAATAAAACAAATACCCAATTCAGAGTTAACAAGTTGTTGTTGAATCTCATGACAATAAATAAAAAAACTTGGCTCAAATCAGTGCTTTCTTTGACTTGTTGGCACAGGTTGGCCATGGCCCAAGAAAACATAGCAAACAGCTTGAACTGCAGAGTACTTGCCATCAAGCAACAAGAATTGCCGCCACTAAGAGGCAAGACCCGAGAAGTGCTACCAGCAGTAGACAGTTCAACTAACCTGGACTTTTCCCAAATTGATATTTCCGGATTACAGTAAGATAAACCCACCGGCTTTTTTTTATCTTTTTTTTTTGAACTTTCTCGTTTTCTTGCACCCTTCTTTGAGACAGGAAACAAGTTTTCTAGGTGATTTTGCCAAATTAATGACCTGAATGCCCTCTCAATCCTCATTGCTTGCAGGCTCCCTGATATTCCTGCACCAAAAATTCCATATCGAATCTGTCCAAGCCCTTATGCAATTATTTGGAGGTCAAGAAGGTCGATGAAAAAGAGGAGCTATGCAATTGGAGCTTGAAGTTTAAAGTTAGATTATTTTATCTAGAAGCACATAGTTTTTGAGCTAATTTTCGCAACAAATTTTTTTGTGGCACAGGTTGTTCTTTAGCATTTGAGCTTATCTTACACAAAAACACAAAATATAGAAATGAACAGTGGAAATTGACATCGTCCGATAGTTTTGTTTACCTTAATAAGTGAAAAAGTGATTTAATCATGTGCTTATCATGGTTCTGTGTCCAACAATTATATATATATAAATCAATTAATGCATTAAAGCCGTGGTACTAAACTAATAAATGAACAGCCAACAAAACAAGTTTTAGTAGAAAAGAGGGCAAAGAGGACAAAAGAATAAACATTAAGGGTTTATGAAGTTCAAAAAACAACACTTTTTTTTTTTGAAACAACACCTAATTGTGTTCTCCAATATAAGACTCAAACAAATGTGTTACTAGTTCATTTACATTAATTCATAAATGCACCTTTCTTCAGCAAGAACTCAACATTTACGTTGGTTCAACTTTACACACAATGAAGTTTTCTTCCTCCTCCCATTTATCTCCCACTGTTTTTGTGTTATTCCAAAGGCCTGCATTACATTACCTCACCTAAAAATTAGTTTAAATTGTTGGTGAATTGGGTTTAACACAGCTAATAAAAGTATTAATCTTGATACTGGTGGCTTAAGTATATATACTTTGATTTAAAATTAAACTGTTTTACACTTACATTTGCATTTAGTGGTCAGTTATTCTCATCGCGTATATTATTTAGTAGGTAATCACACCTCACTAAATCAGACACTTGCAGAATTGAGACAACCACAATGCTAGAATTTGAAGTTAGTTCAAATAATCACGTTGTCATCAAGCAGGTTAAAATCTTAATCCTGCAATTTTGACTTCCTTTATATATTTATATAAAAAAATAAGTGTCTATAGCCAATAGGCTAATGGAACTCTTTCTCACCCAACCTTTGCTGTAGACTACAGTTCATATGAAATGTTTTAAGATGACACGACTTTTTTGTTATGTATATCTATTTATTTCATAATTATTGTCTGAATTTAATTTTTTTCAATAAAAAATTTCAACACCTTGTTCAAAACTTAAAGTAAAATAGTTTTAAAGTCTATATTTGCTAGAACTAAAATTAACAATGATAATAGAAAATCAAATTAAAAATAATATTTGAGAGACAAAAAAATAATATTTTAATTTTAAATTATTATTTTATGCACTAATAACTGACTGCAATCCTTTATCTTATTAAACCTGCTTGATTACCGTCCGCTGAAAGTAGATCTGATAATTCATGTCAAAAATTCGTTTTCGTATCATGTAAAATCGTATTCGTATCCTGTATTCGTGTCAAAAATTCGTGTCGACATGGAAAACTCAAAATATTATTTTTAGCTTTTACCACATTCATATATTAATTTTATTTAATTTTAATCCCGTGTCATCTCGTGTCATTTATTCGTATCGTGTTTGTATCATATATTCGTATCTATCTAAAATTAGCAGATCTAGCTGGAAGTCAAGAATATATTTTGTGACTGTGTGTGTGCGTTTTGATGAAATAAAAAAAGTGCGAGATTAGAGCTACACACTCACCTCCGAATTTGAACGTTTGATTTGAAATGGTGTTTGATTTGAGCCAGACTTACAATCTTTAGTTTAGCTCCCAGCGGGGCAGCCTGTTCCTCAACACATCCAATCCTTAGGCATTGGGCATCCTGAGCCAGCCCAGCCGTCACCGACATTTAACACAGAAAAATAAAAATTACAAAAATTTATATTAAGATAAGGAGGCGAAAGCTGGCTCTATCCGCAACTGAGTCTGACATCAATCCGTGCAGGGCCACTCGCTCGAGTTGGTTTCCGTTCCTCACCTACCAGCCGAGCCAAAAATAAAAAAGGGTTAGAATTTATATGCATACGCGGACGCGGACAGACTCAACTTGCTCGCGGCTCTGTAAAGTAAAAGCTGATTTGATTTGTTCTCATAGTTACTAATTTTTTTTTTCTCTTTCTGGTTTCATCGGCTTAGATCCAGCTTAGATCTACGCCGATCTCTTTTCTTTCCCTCCATTTCTTCCCACCTTCACTTCTTCTCTGCCTTAAGCTCCTCTTCTTTTGCTTCCTTCACCTCTGATTTCTGCAAATTCAAAGCTTAGAACTAAGAGAAGAACAAGAACCCAGATTCATAGATCCAAGGTTAGTCTCCAACCCAAACTTCGTTTTCCAAAACAAACAGACCCAGTTTTTTGTCTTTCTAAACTGCCTCTAATCTCCCTTTCTTTTGTTTTCTGTAGTTTTAATTTTAGGTTTGGATATCAAAGAAGCAGAATTTCTGCTGGCGTTAGCACTGTCTATGACTTTTGGGGTAAACATTTTTTTCTTAATTTTTGTTTTGTTAAATGAAGCCTTTTTTGGTCAGCTGCAGTTGCAATTGCATTTTCGTAAGACAGGAAAATTAATAGGAAAGCTAGAAATCGAATGGAGTGGAGTGTAAACAATGCCTTCAAAACTTACAAAGGTATCTTCTAATCTCTATTTTTTTTTTTAAAAAAAGTAATTTAGCTGGATATATATTGCTACACAGTGATCGAACTTATTACTATGATTTAGGATAAGATATTAGTCTAGTTCACATTGATAACGATCGTCTTTAGCTTTCTCTTGTGTTTTGGTGATGCACTTAACTCGGAATTCGTATTGTTTTTGGAAATAAGTTTACGAGCTGGAGTTATATCACCTGCAATTAATTTTATATAATTATGAAATCTCAATGGACTGTGACTGTGACATCCGTCCAGGCTTTCTATAAGTACCTAGCGGGCTATGGATTATTCGGATTCAATAATTCTACAAATATGAACCCTACAAACATTCTAAATTTAATTTATTTAGTTTGGAGGTTGTACAGAGGTTTACTGGGATAATGAGAAACTGGGATATTTAGCTGCAGTTTGCTTCATTCATTTTAAATTTAATAGCTTTCAATTTGCTTTTGGTTTATTTTACCTTGGAAGTCCTGCGAATACTGAATGCTTGAGTACTGCTTTGTTTATGAGTCTATAATTTTTTATTCTTGTTTTTGTAGCAGATATGGAACCCAAAACCATGATGGATATGGCACTCATTCCTATTGTTGATCCGGTAGATATTGGACTGGGTTCTTCAGAAAAGGGAAATGTTGTCCCTATGGCAAAACCCAGGAAGAAGACAATGACATCAGTTTACCTCAAGTATTTCGAGACAGCTCCTGATGGGAAAACTAGGAGGTGCAAGTTTTGTGGGCAGAGCTATTCTATTGCAACTGCTACAGGTTAGTCCTGTAAACTTGCTTCATTTTGTCCTTTACCTTGTTGTGCTCTCATTGAATAATAATAATCCATTGGCACTGTATTATCTATTTATAATGTGCCTGTAAGGAGATTTAGGTTTTCTTGTAACTAAATTTGTTATTCTGAAAACAACATTTATGGCTTTTTACCACGGTTTGGCTCTATGGATGTAGCATTTTGCAAGCTTATGCCCTGTTTTGGCCTATGATCGTATGTTTGACACTCATTATAATTAATTAATTATCTTATCCATCTGATTAGCGCCCTTCGTTGTGAAGGCAATTCAGGAAGGCACCTGCTAATCAGATGGCTGCTTACATTGGTTTGAGTCAATGGATGTAGCATTTAGCAATCTTATGGCATGTTTGACGCAATGATAATACAACCACTCATTATATTATCTCATCCATCTAATGATCCTTCTTTATTGTGAAGGCAATTTAGGAAGACACCTTAGTAATCGGCATCCCGGATATGATAAGACAGGAGAGACTATCACTAGTTCAGCACCCCAGCTCACCACCACCGTAATCAAGAAACCTCAGCCACAAGGAAGAGCACCTCAGGTTGATTATGATCATCTGAACTGGTTGCTTATTAAATGGCTCATTTTAGCCACTCTTCCTCCTTCGACTTTAGAGGAAAAGTGGTTAGCAAACTCCTTTAAATTTTTGAATCCATCAATACAACTATGGCCAGGTGAGAAGTACAGAGCAGTATTCCGGGAAGTGTTCAGGAGCATGAGAGAAGATGTGAGAGTATCTTTGGAACAGGTTTCTTCCAAGGTCTCAATCACTCTTGATTTCTGGACTTCCTATGAGCAAATCTCTTATATGAGTGTCACATGTCAATGGATTGATGAGAATTGGGCCATCCAAAAGGTGCTTCTTGATATATCCCAGGTACCTTACCCCTGTACAGGTTCTGAAATTTATAACTCCCTGGTAAAGGTTCTTAAGATGTACAATTTAGAAAATAAAGTCCTCTCATGCACCCATGATAACAGTCAGAATGCGATCCATGCTTGCCATACTTTAAAGGAGGACTTGGATGGTCAGAAAGTGGGGCCCTTCTGTTATATTCCGTGTGCTGCTCGTACATTGAGTTTGATTGTAGATGATGCATTAAGAACAACAAAACCTCTTATTGCCAAGGTCAGAGAATTTGTACAAGAGTTAAATGTATCCTTTGATCTCTCGGAGGATTTCATTCAATTAACGACAGCTTACCAAGAAGGGAGTTGGCAATTTCCACTTGATGCTTCAGCACGGTGGAGTGGCAATTACCAAATGCTTGATCTTGTTCACAAGGTAATTGTTTCTTTCATATAAGATCTTTTTACTAGATACAAGAGATTTGTGATCTGTTTTTCTGCCAATTCAGCTACGGGTTTGGTGACTAATGATAAAATTGGATTTCAATATTTTTAATATTGAAGCAGGCTGGGAAATCAATGGATGCTGTTGTCAGGAAGAATGAGGCGATGCTGGGTAGTAGGATGTTGCTGAATGCTGCAGAGAAGAATGTTGTTAATATTGTTCACAATTACTTGGAGCCCTTCTACAAATTAATCAGTGAGATATGTGTGAACAACCCATCTACCATTGGGCTGGTTATTGTCTACATGGATCACATTTCTGATACAAGTGCAACGCGGCAACCACCAGATTGGCTAAAGAATGCTGCTGAAGACATGGCCAAAAAGCTCAGAAGTTATAACAGCCAAGTGTGCAACATATTCATCTACATGACAGCCATTCTTGATCCTCGAATTAAATGTGAACTCATACCTGAGAGTCTCAATTCGGAAAACTATCTAGAGGAAGCAAGAGCCCATTTCATGAGAAATTATTATACCAGCCATTTTTCATCCATTACAAGTGGATACTCTGCTCAGGATATTGAAGATGGAGGAAACGTTTCTTTTGCGGAGGAAATTGCTCGAAAGAAGCGAAGAGCAAGCATGAGCAATGCCACTGATGAACTCACTCAGTATCTTTCCGAGTCTCCAGCTCCTACAAAGACAGATGTCTTGGAGTGGTGGAAGGTCAACAGTACACGTTACCCTCGGCTCTCTGCTATGGCAAGGGACTTCCTGGCTGTCCAAGCAACTTCAGTGAAACCCGAGGAACTATTTTGCGGTAAAGGTGATGAGATTGAGAAGCAACGTTTTTGTATGCCACATGATAGTACACAAGCTATCCTTTGTATCAAGTCATGGACACAGGGAGGTCTTAAGTTAAAGTACAAGTCAACTGAGATAGACTATGAGAGATTGATGGAATTGTCAGCGGCAGCAGCTGCAGATATTAACTCAGCTGGTATTGATAAGAAACAAAAGTGAACAGAGGAGAATCTGAAAATGATTTACTGTGATTGACTTCTACCAGCAATCAATGACTGTCTGACTAGAATGTTTGTAATCGAGCTTGTACCTCAAGAGGGAACTGAATTTTCATTATTTCCTTCTTATTGTTGTACGTATGATATAAAAATTATGTACTGATGTACAGTTCAAAATTTGAGAATGCTAACCTGAGAAAAGGCGACGATTGATATTATGTGATGAGTTTAGTGTATCAATTATCTTATTGAAAGATGTAATAAAGAGAGAATTAACACAAATAGAAAAAAGAAAGCAAATACAGGAGGATTTACGAGAGTGTCCATCTTATCTTCATTAGGAACGACATTGGAAATGCTAGAATGCAGTCCTGCATCTGCTATTCAGCTATCATTTTGGGCATCCTCGTCAACAAATCCACTATTTTAATCACTTGATTGGTCTGGCTTTGCCTGAGAGACCTCAGATGATGGAAATTCATGTTTCTCTCCTGCCAATGCAGATTGAGCCTGCAGGCCTGCCTCCATTCTTGATCTGTGCCCAGAGACCAAGGTAACAATTTCCTTGTTATCCAGTACTCCTTCAGCTGATGCTGATGCTGATAGAACTGTTTTTACTGAATCATTGAAAAAAACTCTCCTAACTTTTGTAAGATTTGGCATCTCCGTAGTTTCAGTAAAATCCTTCAGCACCGGCACATTTTTTTTGCTAGATTTTCCATCTGCTTTAGTGCGTAGCATTGATGTCTTTAAGGGCACCATTGAAGTAGAAGACGTGCGTATGATGCCAGTTCTTTCCCAAGGACTTCCTATGGAGGACTTATTTGGTGGTGAAACAACACTAGAACCACCCATGCTTCTCCTCCAACCTGTGCCAGAATTCTTGCTAATGCTTCTCTGGCCACTTGAAGAGCTTCCAGTGGTGCTACTATCTATCTCGTCACTATCAGTTGACGAGGTGTAAGAAGAAGTGCTGTTAATGACAGGGTATTGTGTAGTTATCTTGCCAGGTTTCTAGTCTGAAGCCTTCTGAAGTTCCTTTTGCAAGGTCTTTCTTGATGATGTTTGATGATACTGGATTTCAGCCCTCAGGCAAGCATTGAGCCAGCGTTGGTACACTAGTTCCTCAACCATGTCAAACCTGCTTTTCTGCAGTCTTTCAACTTCCTTTGAGAGTTCCCCATTTGCATGCCTCAGTTCACTAATCCTGTCAATACTCTTGCTCTGTGGCAGCAGCAGTAAAGAAGCAACCCTTTCAGATTCAAGCAATAATGTGTTCTGGTATTTTGAGCCTTGAGGTGCATTGCAAGTATAGGATCATAATACAAGCATGTTGTAGCATTATTCTAAAGTAACTAAATGAAGGACGATTCTAAAATTCCACTTATTCTTTTGGATTAGTACAGAAGAATCCTAACTTCTAAGTCCATTAACGGTTCTATTATCCCGATTTGATTTTTCTATTGACACATGAGAACGAGTAGATTAGAAGTCATTTGGACAACAGCAAATACTCAAATTTGTAGCTAGCAAGAAAACAGATACAAATTGAAACATAAATGCTTCAATACTAATTACCTCTGTCATGTCAGAAAGAGCAGATATTTTGTCATGGGCAGCATATAGCTTAACTAACAATTCCCATTTTTCTAACTCAAGTTCTTTGTTTCTCCTTCTCATCTTAACGATTTGTAATTCAATATTTTCAACAGCTTCAAGCCTCTTTTTAACCAAATCATCTCGAGGAGAGGTGTCGTTGGCTGTAAATCTGGATAATTGCTCTTCAAGCACCACTATCTGCGCCTTTATCTGGCTGGCATTGCCTTTTTTCATCTGCATTTCTTCCATCTTCTTTGCCATCTCTAGCTGCGTCACGGCCAAGTTACCGTGCCTTGTAATGAAGATCCTTCATCTCAGCCTTAAGTGCTAAAATAGTGAAATTGAGTTTCTCAATCACTGCAGTCTTGCCATCTAAATTCCTTTGCAAAAAAGCAATGTATGACAGTTTTCCTTTTAGACTATACAACTCAAGCAGTCTCCCTTCAAGGGTCACTCCCCTTGTCTCTAAATACTTTATGACATTCTGTGAATGCATTTCTTGGGAGCTTGTGCAATCTTTTGTTAAAAGCACGCAAAAATGGTAGATATTAGCTTAAAACTAACAATACATATAGCATTAAACAAACAATGCTGTGTCTGTGTAACTAAACTTAAAACTAACAATACATATAGCATTAAACAAACAATGCTGTGTCTGTGTAACTAAACAAACTACAAGATTGCCCATAAGGTTTTTTTTTTAATATATAATTGTCTTACAATTATTTTAGGTCACCCAAACGAATTTTGAAAATTAAAATCAAATCTGTAACAAGTTACAATAAAACAGCATCACCAAGAATCGAATTCGCTATCCCGAAAGCCGTTTGCACACTTGCTCGGATACCACTGTAAGGTTTCATTGTCTCGGTTTATCATGTCATACACGAAAATACGCAGTGGATTAAAAACAACAAAACCAAAATCACCAAGATTATACAACAAAATTAATTACGGGATAGAATCTAACCTTTTGGTGTACTCGTGTAGAAATGTTCGATTTTTGAATATGACAGCCCACGAACAGTCCTTGATTTATCGTTAACTCAGGACTCCTAGCTGAGAGAAGCCCTCTAATAGTATCCACACGAGTAAGACGCAAAACAAGACCTTTGCTTGAGACAAGATGTGATCAGAAGCAAAGGGAGGAGGAAGGGAATTGTTTTCTGAGAGTGCTAGCTCAAAGAGGCAGAACGGCTAAAAAAATATTCTCTTCTTCATATATCTAACTTTTAGACTTAATGTTGTTTTTATAGTGCCTCTTAACAAAACCATAAAAAGGCCTTAGCCTTAGTTCAACTAAATTGGGTCTTTTGAGCCTTTTAAAATTACTTAATCCAAATCCAATTGATTGTAGGGCATGCTCTAACAAGTTGGTGTGGTCCTTTTATGTTTCTTAGCTGAATTTGAACTTACAAATTATTTAATTAAATACATGCCACCAAACCAACCAAAAATTTTGTCTGTGTGGAAACAAAATAACAAATACAACCAAAATAATTCCATCTAAGATTTTAATCAAAGTTGTAAGAAAACATAATCACGTGTTTTTATAAACACACACAAAAAAAAGCTAAAGTACATGCACTTCAAATGTCTAATTTATATTAGAATCATCTTAAAAAAATAAACTTTTAAACTTCATTAAAATAATGTCATCTCATATTATTTAAAAGTAACGTTTTAAGTAATTATCTAATAAACTGTCAGTGTAATTTTTAAATTCCACAAATGGATTGAAATAATGACACATGTTCTTTAAAAATATTAAAAAAATAATTATAAAAATAAAGTGAAATATGTGTCATTATTTTAATTCCGTTTGTGGAATCCAAAAACTCCACTAATAGTATATTAAATAATTATCCAATTAATTAAAATAAATTCATTCTCACCAAATTAATTATCATCGATTAACTCACATTAATTATAGTACAAAATGCTTACCAAATAAACAATGATCACATGAGTTAAAAGAAATACCTTTGGCTGAGGGAATGAGGGACTATCTCGCCAAAACCTTTAACCCTTTCTTACTCATGTGTGCCATAAATTTGTTGAAGCATTATCCAATCCACTAATAGTATATTAAATAATTATCCAATTAATTAAAATAAATTCATTCTCACCAAATTAATTATCATCGATTAACTCACATTAATTATAGTACAAAATGCTTACCAAATAAACAATGATCACATGAGTTAAAAGAAATACCTTTGGCTGAGGGAATGAGGGACTATCTCGCCAAAACCTTTAACCCTTTCTTACTCATGTGTGCCATAAATTTGTTAAAGCATTATCCTCAACGGCATTTATCTGACTGCCAGTCAACTTCATCCAAGTCTTATATATAGTGCAACACAACTTTTGTCTTACAACTATCAAAAACCCTTTGAGAAGCTCCACTGCCCATTTTTCTACTAACTTTCAAATCTTTCCTTATCAAGAACATTTATTGCAAGCAAGTTCATCCTCAAATCTAGAATATGTCTAACATCTCTTAAAGTCAATGTACAACCAATGCTCATTTGTACCACTATATCACTAATCCCAACAATCCACGATATACTCTTATTTCCCATATTGGTATAACCAAAATCACCTACTCTGGAGGTTGTAAACAACTCCTTATTAGGAACACAATGATATGACACTCCGGTGTCAACAATCCACTCAATGCCAAAATTGCCTACATGGTTACAGTCACCATATGTACAAATCAATGAAACTGAGTCACTATCAGAATTCATCGTTGTAACATTTTCATCATCTGAGTTATTTTAACTTTTCTCATCTTTTCACTCTTACTTCAAGATCCTGCAGTTCTGCTTTATGTAACCAAGTTTGGCATAATGAAAACACTTCACCCTATCTCTAGACTTATATATGTTATTGGACTTACTGCAACATCTAAAATCCTAACCTTTATCTTTAATTCTGCCCTTATTCTCTGTGAAAAGAGCTTCATTCCCATAATTTGTCTCCTTTCGCCTTGCTTTTTCATTAAACATACTATCTTTTACCATCTCCAAGGTCACTATGCTGTTAGGAGCTGAATTAAGAACAATTAGAGTTATAAATTATGCATTCGGCGTGTATCAAACTTGTTAAATTATTTCTCACATTAATAATTTTTTGAAAAAAATATTAATAAAGTATCTCCAGTATAATTTTCTATTTAAGAATTATTATTATTGTTGTTGTTGTTGTTATTGTTACACAAAACAATAATGAAGTAACAATGACGTAAGATCCTTGATCATCGTGCAACATGCTACCAAGAACTCTGTAAGAAAGAAAGAGATAAGAGAGATGCAAGGGTTGTTCCTTGCATAAACACTCTGATGCTTAAATTAGAAAAGAATTTGATAGAGTCTTAGTAAGCCAAGAAATAGAACTTTATCTACTCTAATCGTACTTGTTTGTATTTATAAAGAGAAGTTGATGATGGTTATTTACTATGTTTACTGTTGTAAATAACCTGTTCCTGTAATCTTTACTTGGGTCCTGCATCATTAATTTTGCAATAGAAAAGTTTGGACTGAGTTGACTATATGGACCCCTAGCCCATGTGTATCAAGGTTACATGACTTAAAATAAGGCTCGAAGACTTAGTCAGGGGACCCATTGTAACATCCCGTTACCACATTTTTCACGTATTTCCATACAACTTAATCGGTTGGGCTGTCTGCGATACCATTAACATTCAACAGTAACAGTGATAAATGATAAACATTTATCTATTAATTATGGAATATGAAATTTCTTTTCATTATCCCTTTAATCTGACATCCCCTATTAACCTTTATTTCACTAAGGTAGTACTGTATACATATGTCTGAAATGTAAAAGAGAAGAGACTGTACCTGCCACATTTAACGTGCCATGCCTCAGTGCTTTAAGCATAGCTATACCCATCTGAGAGCTAATTCTCTCAACTCCGTGTACTTCTTATCTGTGGAGTTAAAAACAAAGGGGTGAGCGGTTCATACGCTCAGTAAAGGAAACATATGCTGCTTTAAATAAAGCAAAACTATATATCACAACTCATTTATTCTTTTCTTAACAATAACCCAGTAGAAAAGACAGTGGATACATAGTAAACACTATATACAGGATTTCAACAAATCCTTACAGTAAATAGAAATTGGTAAGTTGAGACTAGGCAACAAATAAATCATGCTATTATCGTTCCCCCTCCCCCTTGCGAGAACGAAATCTGCCGCTTTTGGGGTGCACCCGTAGGCCGTCGCCCCTCACGGCTATCTCAGATCTATGGCCATAATCTATAGTGGTCCTCGGGTCCACTTGCCAAGTGACCTCGAGACCGCTGATGACTTGGCGGGTCCATCAGCCCTGTGACGCCCTGAGGTGCACTCATTGGTCCATCGACCGAGCCACCGCCCCAGGCAGGTCACGTAATAGTAATGCATGAACTAGAGGCCAACGTCTCAAAATCAAATTATATCTTATGAAAAACCTTTAAGGAATCATTTCATAATGTCATCGTTTTCTTTCCAAAAAGGTTTTAAAAACAGCCCACAATCTCACTGAATTCCATGTGAGAAAGGCACGAGTTAAACTGACTCGCCATGGCTAGTTCGCCCATGGTCAACTCGCCCATTGGTCAACTCGCCCAAAAACATAATGAAAACAATTCATTTTTCATTGAGAAAATTTGGAAAAGCGAAACCTGTTCGCCATGGTCGACTCGCCCGATATGGCTCGCCCATGACAGCTCGCCCAGCGTGGAGAACCTGTGTTCGCCCGCCATCTTGCTTTTAAAACTTGAAAACAAAACTGGCTTGCCCTCAGTGGCTCGCCCAGTAATCAACTCGCCAAAGGTTTCATATTTCTATTTTTGAATTATTAATATAATTCATTTTCGTTTAGGAAATTACACTTTAAAACCGTTCGCCAGAGTCAGCTCGCCCTTCACAGCTCGCCCCTGACTAACTCGACAAGACGGTGAATTAGTATTCGCCCGCCACTTAGCTTTTCAAAACAGAACTGTCTTGTTGATAGCGGTTCACCCGCCTTAAATTTTAAGCAAAGGGCCGCTCGCCCAAACGCATTAAAACGAGTTCGCTCGCCCTTAAAACTAGAAACGGGTGTATAAAAATTATAAAAGGACTTGGCTCGCCCGCCAATACCAATTTGCCCCAACATAAAATTACAAGGGATCGCCCGCCCTGTATCAGTTCACCCAAAACAGCATAGGGGTCGGCTTTTAGCTCGCCCGTATCAAAAATAATTATCAAATAACTTTCCTCAAACAATGCATGTCAGAAAACAAAACATTTAACTTAATGTTTTCATAAAATTTACTCCACAGGACATGCATCACTTCACACACATTTCCCTTACCTGTTCCAACGAAGCCTTGCTTCGCCCTGCTTTCTGTTCGCCCATAGCCATTCCCAATTATCGGCTGTAAATTATATAAATTCCATTAATATTTTCTTTATATATATTTTTCCATTACTTGGGTAAAATTGAAATAAATTAAATGACTACTCGCCCAAATAGAGCTCTACTAGTTCGCCCAGACGAGCTCGCCATTCACCATATGGCTACCACGTGGCATATCGCCCGCCATTACTCACCGTAGGTTTGTGAGCTCGCCCAACATTCAACTCACGAGGCCTACATTGGCTTAATTGTGGGAGTTCGCCCACAATACCAATTCGCCCAACGCCTCTGCATTTGAGCTCGCCCATTAATTCACTTCACAAGAATTGGGCGTTCTCGCCCTTTGAACACAGACTTTACATTGGCGAGCTCCTTATCTTCTACTCGCCTCATTGGCGATTACTTACTTTTCAACATGGGCGATCACTGTAATCGCCATTGTCGTCACTTATTCTATTATTTTCCTTGTTTTCATATTCTCTAAGGATCTAACTAAAAACAAAACTGTATTTATGTTTATTACTTCATAAAACATAGAAATCTATCATTGAGCATCAAGAAATCCTCAGAAAATATGAAACTCACCTCAACCAACTGCACTTCCAGAACAGGTTGCTTTCCATCTCACGTTGGCCTTCCTTTGCCTATTCTTTTAGCTCATCAAACTAAGGAGGGAAAAGGTTTGCAAGCTGGTTTATGTATTTAACCAACTTAAGGTTGGAGTTTTAGTAGATCGAACATGGCAGAGAAATAGAAGAACAGAGGATAACTTGCAGTGGAGTGGTTTTCGTGAAGAAGATCAAATTGGCTAACTCGGTTTTCCTCTATTGTTTCTTCTTATATAACCATGCTCAACCAATCAATAGCTACCGCCTGTCCCTTATCCTGTTTCTTTCATCATTCCTCACGTCTATCATGCATTTAATGCATGAAGAAAAACTGCACTTACATGGGCGAGAAAGTCTTCCTTCCACACACATTTTTCTTCTGCTGCAGACTTTGCTTAATTCCTCAACCAATAAGGCTAATTCCCTTATTGACTTTAACTTTTCTTCATTTATTGTCCTCGACCGTATATCTCACAAAGTCAATCTTGGCTGCTAATTGTTTTGAAGCCATTTTCCTTTGTCCACACAAGCTGATTCCCGATCTCCACCTCGTCAGCTCGCCACACTACACCAGTTTGCCAGCCATTCAGTTGCCAGCTTTATCTTGGCAATTAAAAGAAGTTCTTTTTTTTCTTGACAATTACATTGAGACTTAGCGAATGGCAGTTGCCTTCTCGCCAACTAAGCTATTCTTTGCCCCTCTGTATGGCGATCACAAGTTCTCGCCCTTTTGGGGCCATCACCAGGTATGGCTCAACTCGCCAACCTTGTCCTGATTCACCTCACACATTGGCGAACTCATCTGTTCTCCGGTACAACTAATCACCCTCCACTGGCGATCAGCCTTGCTCGCCCATTGGCGAGCTCATCCATTTAGTACTCGCCCGTCAAGTATTTCACATAATTTATTCCGTTCATATCTCAAATAAAAGAGCTTTTCACCCTTTTGGAAATTAACATTCATTATTTATTTAATTTTCATTATCAATTTTATGAATTTAGACTCTACAGTAGTGTAGAATCGGATCTTACACCCATCCGCCTCGTGGGTATGCAGCTGAGTCAGGGGACTCAGCTGCCCCACAGTCTGGTGCCTTAAGGACTAGAGATTGAGTCCTATAATTTAGCCACTTATTGACACGTGGCGTCCCTTAGTGGTGCCATGTGTCCTCTTCTTGTCTTGGTTATGGGATCCACATGCCACGTGGTTTGTCATGGTTAGGTCAACGTGCCTATCTTATTTGAGCTTTCTTCATTGGTTGTCTTTCAACTTTAGGCCTAATGACTTTGGTTCAACTCATATCAATTATAATCTTTTCATGTATGTATATATAAAAAAAACATTGATAGTAAATTTAACATTAAGTGTGTGTGTGTGTGTGTGTATGTATGTATGTATGTATGTATGTATGTAATAAATGATAAAGAAATATGCTGTACAATTTATGAAAATAGCTTGTTAAGTAAAATTGAATTTTGTTACTAGACTTGATTTTTTGTATTGGACCTTCCACCAATGTGTCAACCTCAAAAAAATTAAGTTCAAGTAAGCTAATGGATAATAACTCGCTTAATCTTTCCTTTTTCATTTTTTTCCATTCGATAAAAGTATTCTTTTGATCAATTCGATTAATTTCGAATCGAATTAATTAAAATTGAACTTAGTAAAAAATCAAAATTTTTAATTTCAAAATTAACCAAACCAAATTAAATTCGATTAATTTAGTTAACTAATCAAATTAACAAAATATAATAAAATATTTTTAAAATTTAAAATTTATATCAAAAAAATTTAGCATTTATAACAAAATATTTGAGTTATATATAATTTTAATTATGTAACTTGAATTGTGTGAAAAAACAAAAAGCCTTGGCCATTCCCATCCAACTCAAAGTTGCAAACAAATATTTATGTCAAAAAGGTATGCTCTTAAAGTTAAGAGATAAAGATTTAAAATTTATGTAAAAAAAAAGGCTTGGCATTTTCACGTTAAATTTTGGTGTCATTTTATTTACATTTTATTGCCTATGTATTATTTGTGGCTTGATAGCTTGATTAATTATTATTATTGGCTTAAGATATTGCTATTGATTGTTGTGGGTATTGTTATTATAACATTGATTCCACGTATTTGTCGTTTGAGTCCCAACAAAATAAAAGTTGATCTCACAAAGATTAATATTAATTTGTTATTAATCTTAATCCTAACAAGTTAAGTAGTTAAGGGTTTTCTATCGATTTGTAATATAGGCTGGTGGTAAAGGCTTGAGTTGCACGGATACTCAAATAAATGCTATTTCTTATATCATACATGAAGTCACTTGAGTTTTGCTTGGGACTTCCTCAATATTGTTTAATGGGACTGTCTATTCGAGGGTTGGGACGACGTCTGTTGCTATGGTTGCCTATGCATTCTGAGTTCTAGTTTTGATATTGTTAGCTTTAAATTGACATATATATTTTGAAATGACAAAAACTTAAGTAAGCTTTAATGTTTTAATTCATATTGTAAATTTGCCTCATCACACATGATTCTCTCAATCCATTTTCAAGTGTTTATATCAAACATTAAGACCATCATTTAATGATACATCTCTATTGGTCTTAATTCTTTATAAATGTTTTGAATATTTTAGAAAATCACTTGATGATTTCTTGGACAATATTTTCATTTGAGAAAGTCAAGAAAAACTCCCTTAAAGCTTATAAATGTTTTGGGTTGAATTAGGATCAAATGTCATATAATTTCTAACCCAAAAGTGCAGGAAAAATGCCTTCTGGAAGAAAAGGATCGATCCCCACTGTAGCAGGATCGATCCCTTTTTGGCAGAAAGTCTTCCCAAGGTCCCTGAAGCCCAGAATCAAGATTCTGGACAAAAGGGATCAATCCCCTATGGAAAGGGATCGATCCCTTTGCTCGAAAATAGCCTATAACGGCTAGTTTTTGTGAGACAACGGTAATATCCGAGATTTGGCTCCACCCAACGGCTAGAATACATCCAAGGGACTATAAATAGAGGCTTAAAAGCTAAAGAAAGGAAGAGGAACGACTCAGCAACTCCAAATCTCATATTCCTTAAATCCTCAAGCCTCAAACAACAAATCAAGAGCTACAAAGTCTACATCTTCCATCATTCTCATACTCTTTGTATAGAATAGCACAAATCTTGTATAGGCTTTTTCTTTGTGCCAAATTTCTGTAATCATTTGCCTACTTAGAGGCCTTCTTTGATTGCATCACTTGTAAACAAAATCATTCCTTGTAAAAGGGGAGGTTTCTCTTTAGCCTTGAAAAAGAGGGAGGTTTCTCTTTAGCCTAGAAAAAGAGGGAGAAGAGGTTTCTCTTGAGCCTAGAAAAAGAGAGAGGTTTCTCTTGAGCCTTGAAAAGAGGGAGTGTAATACAAATTCAAAGATAGTGAATTTGGGGAAAATCCTTGGGAGCGTCTCAAGGTAGAGGACGTAGGCAAGGTAGCCGAACCTCTATAAATCGCTTGTGTAAATCTCTCTTTCCCTACTCTCTTTATTTACAATTATATTTGTGTTTATTGCTTTGAATTTATATTGCATGATTGAATAGCCTAGAGAACTTAGAAAATATTCATATAAGCTAGAGAATTTAGAAGAATCGAAAAACGGGCTTAAGGCTAGCTAAGAACCGATTCACCCCCCTCTCGGTATTGCCTATAAGAGCTAACAGATATGTTGCGAAGCATATAAATTTCATGAAAGGGTGCAACTTGATTCAATATACTTTAATGAGCTAGGTATGTTGGTATTTTGTACAAAGTCTATCCACTCTTCCTTCCCTTCTTCCCTCTATCTCTCCTAAAGAAAAGAAATTGTTTTCAAAGAAAAAAAAAGTTTTGGACTTTGGACTAGCAAGCTCCTCTTAAAAAGATAGTTGTGGGTTCTTTTCATTTTCTCTTGTTTTCTCTATCACCTTCTTTTTTGAAGCAGCCAACTTTAGCCTTCTGGAATATCTTACAAGTGACCTAGATGCCATATCAAGGGTGTTAGTATATTTCCAATTATGGAAATAAAATATTTGGTTGACCAATTCCGGATATGGTCTATAATTTCACAGTAAATCTCAATTCAATATTTGGTTATTAAAAGCACGATTTTATGATGGTTAAAATATAGTTTTATTGCCATAATTAGCATGCTCTTATTAGTATTTAAAAAGGGCTCCTTCTGGTCCCTAAGCATGTTAATCCCATACAAAAGACCATCTAGTGAGGTTTTTCGTGTGCTTGGAAGGCTTGGAAATAATTCAAGAAAGTTTATTAATTTCAAAGACTGGATCAAAATCAAATAGATAGTAAAGCAATGGTTGGAGGTTAGTTCGATCTTTACTGTAAGCTTCCGCATATCAATTATTTGACATGTTTTATATATGTTTGAAAGCATGTTTAAACTTAATTAAATCTTACATTTGGTATCAGAGCCGGAGTATAACCTCTGTCTTGTTAGAGATCTATAATGAGAAGCCGTAAAAACCCATTTTTTAAAGCTTTAAGTTTCGAGTTCCTTGAAATCCATTTGATTTTCATGCAATTTTAACACAAAAATTTTAGATCTGTTATTACAGAGCCTTTAGGGATGAAAAAACACATTAAATATGACAAAAAATGAGACTAAAACATGGGTTTTCCAGTCGGGTCGGGTTCAATGCACCCATTTTTTTGAGAAAGCCCATTTGAGGGTTGAAGATAATCGGGCGTGTGCAGTACATGTGCCCAACTATGCATATTGAGGCGCCACACACAGCCCCTGCCACATGATGTTCATGTGGAAAGAAATAAAAGGTGTTCAGCCAATTATTTTGGCATTTTCCTGGGCGGCAAATATATTTCATTTTGGTTGTTTTGTGTGTATTAAGTTGGGCCATGCATTATTGTTCTTTTTGAGTCACAACTTTTTTATTCAGCTGGGCTGGCAATTTTTATGATTTGGGCTCACACACTATTTATTGTTTTTGGCTAGCATTAAATATATATATATAATTTAAAAGATATAATCTTTGATAAAATACAAACATCCAACAAAGAAATCACTATCCAGGACCTCCAACATGAAATCCACAATATTAAAACAGAAATAAAATTGCTTAAACAACAACAACAGCAGCACAGTCAACAACTAAAAACTTTAGCAAACTCAAATGGAAACACTTCCAGTGAATCTTCTGATGAAGACAAACAACCATCACAGGAATTTTTAAATATCCTAACTGAAGTCTCAATCCAAAAATACTTAATAAAAATATCAATTTTAATCAATAATGAATTTTTAGTAGAAACAATAGCTCTATTTGATACAGGAGCTGATCAAAATTGTATTAAAGAAGGAATAATTCCAACAAAATATTGTGAGAAAACTTTTGAAATACCATATGAAAAAGATTATGATGAAAAACAAATTCCAACAAAAGCAAGACCAATACAAATGAATCAAGAAATGGAGCAATACTGTAAAAAAGAAATACAAGAACTGCTAAACAAAAAACTTATCAGAAAAAGTAAATCTCCTTGGAGCTGTTCAGCTTTTTATGTAAATAAAAATGCAGAACTAGAAAGAGGAACACCAAGACTTGTCATTAATTACAAACCTTTGAATGAAGCATTAAAATGGATTAGATATCCTATTCCAAATAAAAAAGATTTACTTCAAAAACTTTGCAATGCTTAAATCTTTTCAAAAAACTCTGCCTCTCAATGGTTTGAGAATCCTTTTTATAGAAAGGATTCTTTTACATCAGATGATTACAAAGTTTGAATAAACAATGGCCTATGGCCTACATTGAAGATTGATTGAAAAGTGGGACGGGAATCTTTACTGTGCTTGCCAGTGGAATCTTTACTGATTGCTTTTTCTTGATTGATTGAAAGGCAGGGCCCGTGTCTGTTGATGGAGCTTTGACTGATGGGAATCTCACTGTGCTTGCCAGTAGAATCTTTACTGTTTGCTTTTTCTTGATTGATTGAAAGGCGGGGCCTGTGTCTGTTGATGGGAATCTTACTGTGCTTGCCAGTGGAATCTTTACTGTTTGCTTTTTCTTTTTGTCTTGTCAGTTTTGATTGAAGGTAAGACTCCGAAGCAGTCATCTTCATTGTCTTGAGCTAAATCCAACGAAAGTAGAGATCCTGAGCTACTTTCAGGATTGCTACTCTGATCACTGTTTTCTTCATCATCTGAGTTGACTGATTGGAGGATCTGTTTCATCAATTCTTTGTATTCTTTCTTTGTTTTGGCCTGTGCTAACAGTGCACTAGCATGTGACTTGGCTTGGAGAAATTGTGTGGTACCTGATGTTTGAGCCGATTTGCAAAATTCTGGGTGTTTCTGAAACCAGTCTTTGACATTATCTCTTAAGCATTTTGAGTAGTCAAATTTCTCCCACCACTTCGTTTTGAATCTTCTAATGATTTGTTTGTGACTTGATACTGGATCATTCATAAATTCATAGTGCCATGAAGAAATCCAAGACAGACTAAAGATTGAGCAAAACATCAATGATTTCTGGAATCCTTGTTGAGTTTGTTCTTCTTGGAAATATTCACTGAAAAATTCATAAGCTTCCCATACTTGAGGGGGAAGGATTTCATGATTTGGTCCGTACCACTGCCACCAGTGAGTAAACCAGACTGGGAATTGGTATTTAGTGTCTTTTTTGAAGTAAATGAGCCATGAATGGCGATTGTGTTGGTTTTCAAAGGTGAAGGTATTGAACCAAGCTTGTTGATAATCCCAGTAATTAAATGTGGCACAATGTTGGAGTCTGGTGTTATAACTGGCTGGAAATTTTTTGAGACTGTTTGGATCATTACCCCAGTCAATGGTCTAAGGACTTTGAGAATTTGAGCAGTTGAATGGGTAATAAAGTCTGGTTGGTCTTTGTTGGCATAATGTTTGATTGCCAAGGAACCTGTTTCAATTAAAATATTTTCATAAAAACTTTGAGGTTTTTGTTGATCCCATGATTTGTAATGAAAACCATTAAAAATCTTTTTGATAACAATGTTTGGATTTTCATGAAAATATTCAAGCTCAACAAGAACCATATGTTGAAATTGCTGTTTTGAAAAATATTTTTGATCAGCTTTAGGACGTGGATATGTAATCACCACTCCTTGTTTTGGGAAAACAGTTTGGAGAGGTTGGTTTTTTGAAATCATGACCTCTCTATTGTTTGAAATAGATTGTACCTCTGAAGAGGTTTGTGGTAATGACTCGGAGAATTGACGAATCATTTCCAGTTGTGATTCTTCAAAATTGGATGATGACTCCTGTCTTTGGTGTTCTTGGGCAAAAATCTGTTGCCATGTTGGTATAGGGGATTGGGAGATGAGTGATTTTGATGAAAGGCGGTTTGAGATTATTTCTCAAACAATCCAAAGGATGGTGGCATATTACAATATTTTGAAATATGTCCTGTTTTTCCACATCTATAGCATTTTATGTTTGGATTTTTCCATTCCTTTTTAGGTTTGTTTTCTTGGCTTTTAAATTCCTTTTTAGTTTGAATTTTATTTCTTTTGGGTTTTTGGTAATATTTGTCTTTAGAAAAGTTTCGTTTGTATTCAAATTTCTTTGGTTTGCAACATTTTGTTGAAGAGCATTCTGGATTATAGTTTATATCAAATTGTTTGCAAAATGTTCCTAATTCTTTCTTAGATTGTTTTTGTTCTTTTTTCAATTGTTTTTGTAGTTTGATATCCTGACAAATTTTTAATCCTTCTTTTTGGGTGTAACTAATTAGTTCACCATATGTCAATTTTTCGTAAGGAATTATTCCTTTGAAATCTTCTCTTATTTTGTTTCCAACTTTTGCTCCTAGCAAATTTGGTAGTCCAGCTAGAAATTTTTCTTTCCAAAAAGGTTGGTTATTATCTGTCCTTTGCATGACTCTGGTGATAAAATTATCCTTATACCATTTAAATTCGCTTAATTTCTTACATTTGAGATTGGACAGAAGTTCTGCATTTTTATCCCTTAAGTGTGATGGATCTCCAATGAAATATTTAGCAATTGCAAAGATTAATGTTGCAACAGCATTTTATATATGTTGATTTTCTTCATCTAAGATTGGATTATTATCATTATCAGTTTTGATTGCATTAAGTATTTCTTTTTGTTCTTTGGAATTGAAATAATTATCCCACCATCCTTTGAGTTGTCCGGAAAATCCAAATACTAATAAATCAGCTATTGCCCAATCAGATATTATTTTTTGAGTTTTATAAACATTTGATACCATTGTCATTTGTTGCAAAAGATTGAGAATGTTATATTCAGACATTCCATCTATGTTCCATTCATAAACTGTATTTGCATTATATTTGTTTTGGATTAAGGGTTTTTCTTCTAATACTAAATCTGGTGCAGATGTTTTTGGGTAGTACAATTTGTGTGGTTCTTTCCAATGAAGTTTTCAAAACCAAGTGGTGGGAGAAATTTGACTACTCAAAATGCTTAAGAGATAATGTCAAAGACTGGTTTCAGAAACACCCAGAATTTTGCAAATCGGCTCAAACATCAGGTACCACACAATTTCTCCAAGCCAAGTCATATGCTAGTGCACTGTTAGCACAAGCCAAAACAAAGAAAGAATACAAAGAATTGATGAAAGAGATCCTCCAATCAGTCAACTCAGATGATGAAGAAAACAGTGATCAGAGTAGCAATCCTGAAAGCAGCTCAGGATCTCTACTTTCGTTGGATTTAGCTCAAGACAATGAAGATGACTGCTTCGAAGTCTTACCTTCAATCAAAACTGACAAGACAAAAAGAAAAAGCAAACAGTAAAGATTCCACTGGCAAGCACAGTAAGATTCCCATCAACAGACACAGGCCCCGCCTTTCAATCAATCAAGAAAAAGCAAACAGTAAAGATTCCACTGGCAAGCACAGTGAGATTCCCATCAGTCAAAGCTCCATCAACAGACACGGGCCCCGCCTTTCAATCAATCAAGAAAAAGCAATCAGTAAAGATTCCACTGGCAAGCACAGTAAAGATTCCCATTTCGTTTGTATTCAAATTTCTTTGGTTTGCAACATTTTGTTGAAGAACATTCTGGATTATAGTTTATATCAAATTGTTTGCAAAATGTTCCTAATTCTTTCTTAAATTGTCTTTGTTCTTTTTTCAATTGTTTTTGTAGTTTGATATCCTGACAAATTTTTAATCCTTCTTTTTGGGTGTAACTAATTAGTTCACCATATGTCAATTTTTCGTAAGGAATTATTCCTTTGAAATCTTCTCTTATTTTGTTTCTAACTTTTGCTCCTAGCAAATTTGGTAGTCCAGCTAGAAATAAGAAGTTCAAAGTTTTATCAATCTATCTATTTTATCCAAATTTTATCAATCTATTTTATCCAAATTTTATTTCATCAATCATATTCATATTCAATATTAAATTCATCAATTCATCACTGCTACAGCAGATCCTCCGGAGACACTGGTATCAGAGCCACTGTAGCAAGGAGCAATTAGAGGTAAATATAGAGTTTGTTTGAGAAATAACTTCTTAATTGTTTTAAGTTTTGTGCTGTTGAATTTCAAGCTAGTGATTGCTGAGTCCTTTGATTGTCCTGATAAGCCATGGGTTAGGCGTAATTAGGATTTTCTCCTTTGTAGGCATACAACCTAGCTTTCCTTTGTAGATAGCAATAAAAATTAAAATAGTTAAGTTTTTGTTTTAATAATGAATTCTTTATTTCGATCTAGTTCTTCTGCTTCCAGTAGCTTAAGAGCCCATGAACCAAACGATAATGAAGAAGAAATCAATATGACAAACATAATTCAAGACATAGATAATTGGGAAATTCCTAAAATACATCTAAACGAAATATACAAACAAAATAAATCTTTAATAAGTCACCTGTTAAAAACGGACTATACAATCCAATTAAAAGAAAAAGATCTCCCAATTACAAATTCTTATGAATCAATCCAATTATTAGAAAGAGAATCAATTAACAAACATATTCAAAGAAAATATAAATATATTCATATAGGATTAATTCAAGTCGCAGTTAAACCACTCTCAAAAGAAGGTCTAAACACTTCAATCTTTATGACATTAAGAGACACCAGATTTGAAGATTTTAATGATTCCCTCTTAGGAACTATTGAATCAAGTCTCTGTAATGGTCCAATTTATTTTAATTGTTTTCCAAACTATACTGTTTCTTTACAAGATAAAAACATCTTAGATGTTTTAACTCTTCAAATAAAAACTCATAATTATAAAATGAAACTAGGATCTGTACCTTTGGCTTTAGCTTATAGAATATATTATAAAGCCATGATTTCAGCTTTAGGTTCAGGCGCCTTAATCCATAGCCCAAAAGGAGAGACTTCTTTTCCAAACAGACATGACTAGATCTAGGATACATATTCCCAAACCAATTAAGTGGAATGAAGTTTCTTTTCCAGAAGAATGGGTTTTAGAAAAAGCAGTCCAACCTATAACACAAGAAACAACTGAATTAAGAGTTGTCTCTCAAACTGATAATGGAGACGTCAAGATTTCTTTTAATAGAACAAATTCTATAAACTTTAGACATCCCTCCCATATTCTGATACATCTACCATATCAAAGTTTAAGATCAACCTCAAGTTTTCAAACTCCTAGATATTCAACATCATCTATTCCTTCAACTTTACAAGATTTCCAATCTGTAGCCACTAATCTCCAATCTGTAAATACATCTACAAGTGTTCCTAAACCAATCTACCAAAGGCAAAGACAGCCTATGTCTCCCCAAACCAAATCACAAAGTGATGAAGATTTACCAATTTCCCCAACTTACTCTTCAATGACAAATAATCCAGAATTAAACGTTTTACAAAAAGAATTCTCTATTGATAAAGAAAAAATAAGAAAAAAATTTTATTCTGAAAAGAATAAAATCAAACGTGAACTATTCTTTAACAATCATCAAGAGAGTAAACAAGAAATCTAAGAGGAATATTATGATTTCATGAATACACATAAAATTCAAATAAAATTTTTCAAATGGTATGAACAATATTATGATAAGTGTATTAACACAAATAATACAGTTAAAATATGGCAAACAAATAAATCTCAAGTTGAATCTCAACATCCACCATTGACAGAAATTCAATATGAACATAAAGGATCTGGATTGAAAGCTTCCCCACTCAAGGTTACAAATCCTGAAAGAGAAAATTCCCAAGTCACTTATAAAGATATTAAACTCTTAATCGAGCAAAATAATTTTTCAAATCTAAATCTCCATACAATAAGCCAGCATTTAGAGAAAATTGAAACAAAAATAGACAATTTAAACATCCAAACTTCTAAAAAAGACAAACCAAGTGAAGAAAAACAAAAAATTCAAAATCTTTATTTAAGCCACATGAAATATCATCAAACACTCAATTAAATTTCTTGCAAGAAATTCAACAAAGACTTAATGCATTAAACTCAGAAATAACTGGAGAAAATGAAAGATATATACCAGATACACCTGATAGAACACAACAAAGGTCAATTAATACAATAAAAGATTCAGAAACTAATAGTGAATAATTTCAATCATCTGATGAACAGATAATTCAAAAACTTCATTGGAAAGAACCACACAAATTGTACTATCCAAAAACATCTGCACCAGATTTAGTATTAGAAGAAAAACCCTTAATCCAAAACAAATATAATGCAAATACAGTTTATGAATGGAACATAGATGGAATGTCTGAATATAACATTCTCAATCTTTTGCAACAAATGACAATGGTATCAAATGTTTATAAAACTCAAAAAACAATATCTGATTGGGCAATAGCTGATTTATTAGTATCTGGATTTTTCGGACAACTCAAAGGATAGTGGGATAATTATCTCAATTCCAAAGAACAAAAAGAAATACTTAATGCAATCAAAACTGATAATGATAATAATCCAATCTTAGATGAAGAAAATCAACATATACAAAATGCTGTTGCAACATTAATCTTTGCAATTGCTAAACATTTCATTGGAGATCCATCACACTTATGGGATAAAAATGCAGAACTTCTGTCTAATCTCAAATGTAAGAAATTAGGCGAATTTAAATGGTATAAGGATAATTTTATCACCAGAGTCATGCAAAGGACAGATAATAACCAACCTTTTTAGAAAGAAAAATTTCTAGCTGGACTACCAAATTTGCTAGGAGCAAAAGTTAGAAACAAAATAAGAGAAGATTTCAAAGGAATAATTTCTTACGAAAAATTGACATATGGTGAACTAATTAGTTACACCCAAAAAGAAGAATTAAAAATTTGTCAGGATATCAAACTACAAAAACAATTGAAAAAAGAACAAAGACAATCTAAGAAAGAATTAGGAACATTTTGCAAACAATTTGATATAAACTATAATCCAAAATGTTCTTCAACAAAATGTTGCAAACCAAAGAAATTTGAATATAAACGAAACTTTTCTAAAGACAAATATTACCAAAAACCCAAAAGAAATAAAATTCAAACTAAAAAGGAATTTAAAAGCCAAGAAAACAAACCTAAAAAGGAATGGAAAAATCCAAACATAAAATGCTATAGATATGGAAAAACAGGACATATTTCAAAATATTGTAAAATAAAGAGAAGAATAAATCAAATACAACTTGATCAAGAAATAAACCAGAAAATTTGTGAACTTCTGACATATACAACTTCAGAGACACAAACTTCAGATACTGAATCATAATCTTCATCAGATATACAAGTTAATCAAATGGATGATATAGAGACATCTTCAGATCAAGACACACTAAATGTCTTAACAAAAGACCAAGAATTGATGATGGAGATAATTGATAAAATACAAGATCCTCAAATTAAGAAAGATTATTTAGAACAATTAAAAAAATCTCTCTCTACACCAACCTTTATCTCATCAACTTCAAAATCTTATAATTTAAAAGATATAATCTTTGATAAAATACAAACATCCAACAAAGAAATCACTATCCAGGACCTCCAACATGAAATCCACAATATTAAAACAGAAATAAAATTGCTTAAACAACAACAACAGCAGCACAGTCAACAACTAAAAACTTTAGCAAACTCAAATGGAAACACTTCCAGTGAATCTTCTGATGAAGACAAACAACCATCACAGGAATTTTAAATATCCTAACTGAAGTCTCAATCCAAAAATACTTAATAAAAATATCAATTTTAATCAATAATGAATTTTTAGTAGAAACAATAGCTCTATTTGATACAAGAGCTGATCAAAATTGTATTAAAGAAGGAATAATTCCAACAAAATATTGTGAGAAAACTTTTGAAAGTTTAAAAGCAACAAACAATGAAAAACTCCAAATCCAATACAAATTAACAAAAGCAGAAATCTGTAAAGACCAAATTACCTTCAAGACACCATTTTTAATAATAAAGAATATTAGTCAAAATGTTATATTAGGATTACCATTTATATCCCTGATCAAACCATATAAAGTAACAACTAATGGAATATCTACAAAAATCCTTGGAACAAAATTAATATGGAACTTTATAGAAAAACCAAAGATAAGAAATATAAATTTATTAAAATAAAAAACAATTACAAATCAACAAATTAATATAATAATCAAAGACAAACAAAATCAAATATTCTATTTAAAAGAAGATATTAATTTCAAAAGAATCCAACAGCAATTACAAAATCCTCAAATACAGAATAAAATAAAGTTATTGCAAACAGAAATTGAGCAAACAATTTGTTCTGATTTACCAACAGCTTTTTGGCAAAGAAAAAAACATGTGGTAGAATTACCATATGAAAAAGATTATGATGAAAAACAAATTCCAACAAAAGCAAGACCAATACAAATGAATCAAGAAATGGAGCAATATTGTAAAAAAAAAAATACAAGAACTGCTAAACAAAAAACTTATCAGAAAAAGTAAATCTCCTTAGAGCTGTTCAGCTTTTTATGTAAATAAAAATGCATAACTAGAAAGAGGAACACCAAGACTTGTCATTAATTACAAACCTTTGAATGAAGCATTAAAATGGATTAGATATCCTATTCCAAATAAAAAAGATTTACTTCAAAAACTTTGCAATGCTCAAATCTTTTCAAAATTTGATATGAAATCAAGATTTTGGCAAATTCAAATTTCAGAAAAAGATAGGTATAAAACAGCGTTTACAGTCCCGTTTGGACAATATGAGTGGAATGTAATGCCATTTGGACTTAAAAATGCTCCATCAGAATTCCAAAGAATAATGAATGAAATATTTCACCAATATTCACAATTTATGATAGTATACATTGATGATGTATTAATATTTTCAGCAACTATTGATCAACATTTCAAACATTTATCAATTTTCATTAAAGCTGTCAAACAAAATGGTTTAGTTGTTTCCAAATCCAAAATTAGTTTATTTCAAACACGAGTAAGGTTTTTAGGACATTATGTCTATCAAGGAACCATTACTCCATTATATATATATATATATATATATATATATATATATATATATATATATATATATACTCTTCTGGAATTTGGATTTTGAACACAAATAAACATTTGGGCAATTTTATATCAAATTTTCAGTTCTGTAATTTTTCATAATTTTATGAATAATTAGATTATTTTCACAAAATTAAAATAATTATGAAAACTTCTCATTATTTTAGATTTTATGAGGATTTTTCATAAATTTGAAATTTTATAAATGTTGTAATTTTAAATTGAATAATTTTGTGAAAATTATGATTAAATTATGAAATTTTGATTTTGAATGTGTATATGTGCTCATTTTGAATGTGTATAATTTTGTATTTTTATACTAGAAACATTGTAGCTAAGTTTGTTCATATTATTAAGAATTAAAAATTGCCTTATGTTAATTGCAATTTTAAAATATGAATAAAACTTAGAATTTTGTCAATATGTCTAAGTGATTCATAATTTATTTAATTAAGACTTAGCCACAACGACCTTAATTAAGTAAAATTATATTTGTAAAAATCACATAATGATATTAGACATAAATTGTAACTAGTTATAAAGTTATAATAAATTTTATTCCACATAATTTTTATTATAATTTTATAACTAATTAAGATAAAATATCAAATTAGTTTCTTAATTTACCCACAGGGATTAGGAAGTGATATAATTCGATAGTTTTATCATAATGGTATGAATCTATTAGAATTAGAATTTTGGCCCACAGGCAAGTTTTATGTCTGAGATTCATAATTGATTAATAAAACATGTGGCAGACATAATTAAGTTTGCCTTAGAAACTTTAGAAACATAAGCATGTGGTTTTCTTTAAGTAGTGTTTCCTCGGGCTAGTATTAACCTAGAAGTTCCCGAATTGGATGGAGAGAACTATAAGATTTGGAAGGAAAGAATTCTCCTCGAATTAGGGTGCATGGATATAGACTATGCTATAAGAAAAAACGAGCTCGTACTGACTGAAACCAGCACTCCAGCCCAAGTGGCTTTACATGAACGCTGGTAGCGATCCAATAGCCTTAGTGTCATGTTTATTAAGACAAAAATATCTATTAGGATACGTGGTTTTGTTGAACAGCATACCAACGTTAGGACCTTGCTAATAGATGATCAATTTGTCACTTCCGACAAGGCATTGGCTAGCACCCTGATCATGAAGTTCTCATCAATGAGGCTCACCAGTGTAAAAGGAGTGCACGAGCACATAATGGCAATGAGAGATATTGTGGCCCAACTCAAGAAGTTGGAGGTGGAGATGTCAGAATCTTTCCTGGTGTACTATATATTGAACACTCTTCCAAAGTAGTATGAACCATTTAAGATATCCTATAACACACATAAGGATAAGTGGACCATCAATGAATTGATGACCATGTGTGTACAAGAGGAGGAAAGACTGCTTATGGAATCGGATGAAAGTGCATTTTTGGCAAGCCAAGGAAAGAACAAGGATCAAGCCAAAAACAAGGGAAAGGGAAAATCCCTACCCAAGCAAACATTAAAAAGAAAGAGTCCAAGTGTTTCTATAAAAAGAAGAGACACATGAAGAAGGACTGCATCAAGCTTCAGCAATGGCTCGTTAAGAAAGTTCATCCACTTTCTTATATTTGTTTTGAATAAAATATGGTTGAGGTTAGTCATAACACATGGTGGATTGATTCTAGATCTACAATTCACACTTCGACTTCCTCATAGGGTACGACAAACCTAAGGAAGCTAGTAGGCAGTGAAGAGAGCATCTATTCAGGAAAAAAAGATGTGCTCATGTGTTGAAGGTGTTGGAACCCATACTCTAGTTCTTAGGAGTGGTTTTTTTTTGCAATTAGAAAAGATCTTATATATTCCTAATTTTTTGAGAAATTTAATCTTTGTTTCTAGGCTGGTACCTTATAGATATTCCTTTCAATTTTCAAATAAATCATTATTGATATATTTTAAATATGATATTGTTAGGAATGGTACCTTATGTGATGGTCTTTTCTCTATTGATTTGCAAAATGACACTACTCATAACACCTTGCATGTCCAAACTGGCACTAAAAGATGTGTTATGAATGAGGATTCCTCCACGTTATGGCACAGAAATTAGGTCATATCTCCATAGATAGAATTAAGAGATTAGTAAATGACGGAATACTAAATATTCTAGATTTTACTGATTTTAACACATGTGTGTATTGCATTAAGGGTAAGCAAACCAACAAGTCTAAGAAAGGTGCCAATAAGAGTTCAACCATATTAGAAATCATACACTCTGACATATGCTATCTAGACATTTATGCATATAGTCAGAAGTACTTCATCACGTTTATTGACGATTACTCGAGTTTTATGTATCTCTACATGCTTCATAACAAGAATGAAGCATTAGACGCCTTCAAAATCTTCAAGGCTGAAGTAGAAAAACAATGTGGAAAACCCATAAAGATAGTAAGAACTTATAGAGGTAGGGAGTGTTATGGTAAATACATTAAAGATGGACAAGCACCTAGACCATTTGTGAAGTTCCTTCAAGAAAATGGAATTGTTGCCTAATATACCATGCGTGGTTCACCAGATCAGAATGGTATTATAGAAAAAAGGAACCAAACTTTGATGGAAATGGTGCATAATATGCTTAGTAGCTTGAAGTTGCCTAAGTTGTTGTGGATTGAAGCTCTTAAAACGGTAGCATATATATTGAACCGTGTTCCAACCAAGGCTGTTCCAAGGACACCTTTTGAATTATTCAAATGTTGGAAATTGAGTTTGCGTCATATGCGTATTTGGGGATGCCCTTCTGAAATAAGAGTTTACATCCCACAAGAAAAGAAACTAGACCTTAGGACTATAAGTGGGTATTTCATCGGATATGCTGAATGATCCAAGGGTTACAAATTTTATTATCCATCTCATAGCACTAGAATTGTGGAATCAAGGAACGCCAAGTTTCTTGAAAATGACTTAGTGGGAGTGATCAATCTCAGGACCTACTCCTTGTGAGAGATCAACCCTTTACTTCAAGTCAAGGATTGGTTATCATGAACAAGATCCCTTTTGTACAACTGGATATTAAACAACCAGTCATTAAAGATCCATAAGTAGCTGAAACTTACCAGTAGACGAGACTCCTTTTGATACATCAGAGTTGAATGAGCAACTAGTTGAACAATATGATCATTCAGAGAATGTTGAACCAACATTAAGAAGGTCTACTATGAAAAGGAAATCAGCTATTTCTAGTGATTATATTGTGTATCTACAAGAGTCCAATTTCAATGTTGGGCCCGTTAATGATCTAGAGACGTTTTCACAAGCCATGAACAACAAAGAATCAAAACTTTGGTTCGATGCTATGAAGGATGAGATGGATTCAATGGCATCTAATGGAGTATGGGATCTTGTCGAGTTACCTAATAGGGCCAAGGCTATAAGCTATAAATGGGTCTTTAAGACCAAGACTGACTCATTAGGCAACATTGAGTGTTATAAGGCAATACTCGTAGCCAAAGGATTCACTCAAAAGGAGGGAATTGATTACAAGGAGACTTTCTTTCCTGTATCTAAGAAAGATTCTCTCCACATAATAATGGTGCTAGTTGCACATTTTGATTTAGAGTTGCAACAAATGGATGTGAAAACGACATTTCTCAATGGTGATCTAGAGGAAGAGGTTTACATGAAACAACCTGAAGGTTTTTCCTCTAGTAACAGTGAGCATTTGGTTTGTAAGCTTAAGAAATCCATATATGGGTTGAAACAAGCTTCCCGCTAGTGGTATGTAAAATTCCATGAAGTCATCTCATTATTTGGTTTTGTTGAGAACATCATGGATTAGTGTATATACCAGAAGATCAGTGGGAGCAAGATTTGTTTCCTTGTGCTATATGTGGATGATATACTGCTTGTAGCCAATGATAAGGGGATGTTACGTGAGGTGAAACAATTTCTTTATGAAAACTTTGATATGAAGGATATAGGAAACACATCTTATGTCATTGGCATAAAAATCCATTGAGACAGACATAGAGGAATATTAGGTTTGTCATAGAAAGCCTATATCAATAAAGTCTTGGAAAGGTTTAGAATGAAAGATTATTCACCAAGAGCAGCTCCCATTGTAAAGAGTGACAGGTTCAATTTGAACCAATACCCGAAAAATGATTTTGAGCAGGAACAGATGAAAAACATTCCATATGCCTCAGCTGTTGGAAGCATTATGTATGCACAGGTCTGTACCAAGCTTGATATTGTTTTTGCTATAGAAATGTTGGGTAGATACCAAAGTAACCCAAGGATGGAACACTAAAGAGCTACGAAGAAGGTGCTTGGATATCTGCAAGGCACCAAGGACTACATGCTTATGTATAGACGGACTGATGAGTTGGAGGTGATTGGCTACTTTGATTCAGACTTTGGTGGTTGTGTTGATTCTCGAAAATCAACATTCGGTTATATCTTCATGTTTGTAGGCGAAGCTGTTTCTTGGAAGAGTGCTAAGCAGACACTGACTGCCACTTCCACTATGGAGGTCGAGTTCGTTTCATGTTTTGAGGCTACCTCACATGGTGTATGGCTTAAGAGTTTCATTAGTGGGCTTAGAGTTGTTGACTCCATATCTAAGCCATTGAAGATATATTGTGACAATTCAGCTACCGTATTCATGGCTAAGAACAATAAGAGTGGTAGTCGAAGTAAGCACATCGACATTAAGTACTTAGCCATTAAAGAATGTGTTAGAGATAAAAAAGAGGCCATTGAACATGTTAACACTGAATTGATGTTAGCTGATCCGTTGACTAAGGGCATGCCACCGTTTAAATTTAAGGATCATGTAGAGCAAATGGGACTTAGTCCCACATTGTGATTTGTAATTGAGACTCTTATTAATGTTATGATGTTTCTCATTTTGATTTGTGCACACTAGAGTTTTTATTTGAGAAATATCCTTATTGTTTGGGCCGAGAATAAATATAGGGTTTATTCATTAAGTGAATATGGGTTGATTTAGAAACATTTTACATAGTAATACATGGAAGATAATACTCGCCATTAGAGGAACTGTCACCATGATTCATGTGATTTGTTTCTTCTATAAGTGAAATATATGGTGGGAGAATATTAATATATCTCCAATTATGGAAATAAAATATTTAGTTGACCAATTCCAGATATGGTCCATAATTTCACAGTGAATCTCAACTCAATATTGGGTTATTAAAAGCACGATTTTATGATGGTTAAAACGTGATTTTATTGCCATAATTAGCATGCTCTTATTAGTATTTAAAGAGAGCTCCTTCCGGTCCCCAAGTATGTTAATCTCATACAAAACGCCAACTAGTGAGGTTTTTCGTGTGCTTGGAAGACTTGGAAATAATTCAAGGAAGTCTATTAATTTTAGAGACTAAATCAAAATCAAACAGATAGCAAAGCAATGGCTGGAGGTTAGTTGGATACTTACTATAAGCTTCCGCGTATCAATTATTTGACATGTTTCATGTATGTTTAAAAGCATGTTTAGGCTTAATTTAATCTCACTTTAAGCATGTTTAGCTCCTCTTAAGATGATAGTTGTGGGTTTCTTTCATTTTCTCTTGTTTTCTCTATCACCTTCTTTTTTGAAGCAGACAACTTTAGCCTTCTGGAATATCTTGCAGGTGACCCAGATGCCATATCAAAGGTCCCAGGAAGAGTGGATCTGAATTATTTGGATAATTTGACTGATAAACAGACGCAAAACTTTGAACTTCTTAATTTAAAGTAAGCCTTTAGGTGTCTCGTGTTCAAAGAAAGGAAAGATTTGTTTTAATGATATCTAAATAATTCTGAATCCTCTTATGTTGGCATGATCCCCCAACAGATATGATGTTACTCCTTCAGATTACATCTCTATGATTGTCACAGATTATTGCATGGTGAGTGATATTGATCTATTTATCCCTGTTTTTAGTGGGGATTTTATATTAAGGCGTATCCTGGCCTTGAATCCAAGGATAACAAAGTCCTATGCAGTTTGGTCAGCCTTTATTGTTTACAATATTTTCATCATTTACTCTGCTCTCGTGGTAAAATTAAATGCTTTAGTTGCTCAAGCTTGCTTGAGGTTACTCGCTGTGCCGCAAATTCCTCCCACAAGTGTGCCTGTTATAGTGCGCAGAGTTTCAGAAGGACTACCTGTTGATATAGAGTCGCCACATTTTTGCAAAAGAAAATCTCAATCCCATGGCATCTTTTTGTCGAGGATTTTTGGATCACTTTTTTTGGTACATAAAATTTTTTATCACTTAGTATAGTACGTTTGTGAGCCATTCCTCACAAGTTTACATCAAAATCGTAACTTAAGGCCATGTCACATTAACTTAATTCTAAAAAGACTTAGCCGTAGGTAGGAGTTTTTGGCTTGTTATTGGATGATGAATCTAAAAAATGAGAGAGATTTCCAATCTTTGAGTGAATTCTAAAACCTCCTTTCACTAAACTCCCAAAGTCCACAGACCCTTTCTAATTTTAAAAAGCTAATTTATCTCCTTCGGTCACTAATTTGATTAGTCAGTCACATTGTTCCTTTGACAAAAAATATCTTTTTTTTTTAATTTCATAATCCGTTTTTAATCTGCATTTCAAAATTTTTTATTTTCATTTTCTTCCATTCTTTTTGCTGTCAAACACAAATTAAAATCATGCAAATGCAAACTTTCATTAAATTTTCTCACTTTCATTCCATTAAATTTGTCATTACAGAATACTCAATTTTTTTGCTCTAAATATTAAATTGCCAAAAGTCATCAATTATCAAGGAAAAGAAGGATAGAAAGCCACCTAGAATCAAAATCTCAACAAATCTCATACCTAGGATTAAAAAAAAAAAAGAAGAAGAAATCTCTGCAACAAAGCAAATCATAAAAGGAAAAATAATGGGTACGAAACAATAGAAAAGAAAACGGAAGGGAAAGGCCAAAAAAGAAAGGGACAAATTGGCTGGCGTTTAGACCAATTGATGGTAAGGTTTGGTAGTAGTGATAAGCTGATACGTGCAAGATAGAGTTTAACTGGAGAATCAAATATTGAAATATCAAATGAAAAATAAAATAAAATATAAAAGAAAAAAAGTTAACGAAAGAATGGACTTTTTTTACCACATTGAGTTATCTTTTTACCATTTAGATGGGTTTAAAAATATTTAACAAATTAACTAAGGATGTTAATAGTTAAAGAAAGTGAAGTGGCCTTTTGAAATTAGAGAAGGATTTGTGGATTTTAGGAGTTTAGTTTTTTTTGGGGTGGGGAACAATCTTTAGAGCTACACCCCAACACTTCAAACTAGCCAATTAAGTTAATCGCCAAAATCTACCCAAATAGAAAAAGTCAGTGCCCTCTAGCCAATGCCTTGGACGGCAAAAACCCGATTTCTTATCCACGTGACGTGTGTCCCTTGCATGTCCCCAGAAGCGGAACTTCGGCACACCTGTCATCAAAGCCTAGGCTTTCTCGTCACTTTTTAACACTTCAACCCCCACCACTCTCTCAAATCTTCCTCTTCCCTTTCACCCTTTCAGCTCTCCACCATGGCTGAGTTTAATCCTAGCCAGCAGAGAGCCCCAAGACCTAACACCACCGCCACTGCCTCCACTTTCTTACGAAAAATTCGAGCTCAGGCACCAAACTCCACCCAACTTCTCGGTTGCTTGACCCTCTTTGTTTCTGCCTCAATTCTCCTAATCCTCACTGGCCTTACCGTCACTGCCACCATCCTCGGCTTCATCTTTTTTATGCCATTGATTCTCATTTCTAGCCCCATATGGTTCTCCGTAGGCACCGTGCTCTTTGTAACCATAGCCGGGTTCTTGTCGGCATGCGGCTTCGGAGTTGTAGTTGTGGCATGGTTATCTTGGATCTACCGCTACTTCAGGGGCATGCATCCACCTGGGTCAGACAGGGTTGATTATGCACGGAGCCGGATTTACGACACAGCCAGCCATGTCAAGGACTATGCCATGGAATATGGTGGTTATTTGCAAAGCAAGGTGAAGGATGCGGCTCCTGGTGCATGAGCAATGGATGCAAACGGGTCGAATTTAGAGCTGGTCCAGTAATAGCTACCGGCTTTTCTTTTTTTCTTGTTCAATTTGTGATGATGGTAACTTTGAGTGCGGAAGACCCTTCTGCCACTGTGGGTTTTTTTTTCGTGATTTCAGTTGAAATTTTGATGATGGGTTAGATATTTTTGCATCGTGGTTTAATTTTACAGAAAATCTAGAAAAAGGAGAAAAAGACAATAATAATGAAAAAAAATTGAAAAAAAATGTACAGAAAATCGTTGAAGGCAAACTAAAATACAATGAAATCAACATCGGATTAGCAAGGAAAGGCAGATTCGATCTCTTCAGTTATGGGAACCTTATTTTTTTCTTTTCAAAAATTCATAGGAAATATCAGACTGTGCAACACAATAGAACACAATTTCAGCAGCTAGCAACGCAATCTCGCCATCCAAAAATCAACCCCAAAGAATCGGAAGAGAAAAAGTAGGAATTTTCTTTTTGGAGTTTCGGTTAGAGAATTTTGGAATTTTTTTGGTTTTCAACCGAAAGAAGTTCATAAACAAGTGAGGGGAAATTTTCCGCTGATTTTGAGCGAGGAAGAGCATTGGGCGCAGCGGCCTCTCTCGGATCGAGGTCGTCTTGGAAGTTCTTGGAAAAATCAAAACTTTGTGGTTTTATTTTTTGGGTGAGTCTAACAAATCGTGATTAGATATGTTTTGTATATTGAAATTTTATTTTTAAAAATCGAATACATTTTTCAAAAATATAAATAAAAAAATTTTAATTATAAATATATATAATTATAAATAAAAAATATATATTTTAGTATTTGATGTTTTTAAAATATTCATATGTACCAAAAATAAATAAAAATATATGTGAATGAAAGTAAAATTATCTAAATGATTTATTACTTTTTTTAATTTAATTTTTCATGTTTTTTAACAATAATAAAATATTAAAATAAGTTAATGACTTACTAAAAAAGTTTATATGTTCAAATTTTAATTTTTAATAAATTTAAATGGGATAAAATTATTATTTTTATTAAAAATTTTAAATTTTAGGAGGTAAATTAATATTTTTATTAAAATTTTAAATTTATCTATATATTTTTATAAATTTTTAAAAATTTAATTAGACAATTGTTTTCACAAGATCTTATATCAATTAGTTCTTGTCAATATACAAAACATGATTTAAGATATGAAAAAAAAATAGATGTTTTAATATTTTATTATCTTTAAGTTTAAAAATTTAAGATTATAAAAGATCTTTTTCATTTGAATACAAAAAAAAATAAAATATAATTGGACTATTAGTAATTAAGTAAGAAAAAGATTTAATTAAACTTGAATTAAATAAAATAAGCTGTATTTTATCATATCGAGAGAATCGTGTATCGTGTAATGTATATCGCGTATTGTACGATTCACTTATAATTTTTAAATAAATACAATATGATATATATATATATATTCGTATAATTTTATATGTGCATTGAAACATATCGTAAGATGTCTAGAGGACGATTCTTGCGACTCAAAATCCTTATTGATGTGACTAAGCCTCTTCGTCGATTTGTCACATTGGATGGAAGATTGCCGGGTGAGCAAGCTATCATATGAAAGGCACCAGAATTATTGTTATTATTGTGGATACCTTGACCACACTGATGTGGATTGTGAAAGAGTTCCAGATTGCACTGATAACAACTTGCCTACTATACAATACTGTGAATGGTTGCAGGCATCACCATTGACTCGTCGTGATGCGCAATTTTTTTCTTCACAACCTAAGGCCACCGGCGACAGTGGATAGGGAATCAGAGATGATGGTGTAGTTATGGTTAGGAAACGTTTATTCCACTTGTCGGAAGATACCAATAATCTCAGAGTACATCAGGGTAATTATTCCAAACTTTCAGGAGTATCTGCTAACCGACAGCTAATATAACTGCTTCCAACCTTAACCAATCATCAGAAACCATTGCATGTGTTGCTGTCCACGTGGATTCTCCTTTTCAAGACAATTCAATAATTCCAGGATGTGATGGGCTTCTTCTACCTACAAAACATGCTTGGAAAAGGTTGGCTCGACTGTCACCGCAACTGTCTTCATCAACGGAGGTTCTAGGCGGCAAGAGGAAGATAGTGCATGGTGACCAGGTTGACAGCTCTGACTATAAGATTGCTACAGTGAAGAAAGGCAAGGATGCTGTGATGGACGTTGATCTTAACCCTTCGACATTGGTGGTGATTGGTTCCTAGTCCCGTCGCTAGCCATGAGAGCGCTAGCATGGAATTATCGTGGGCTTGGGAACCCACGGGCGGTTCATGCTCTCCTTGAGCACATGAAACATCAAGCTCCTCATGTAGTTTTTTTGTCTAAAACTAAACTACATGTTTCTTGATTGGATGCCGTAAGAAGGAAATGTTGAATTGATAATTGTGTTGCTGTGAGTGCACATGGCCGGAGTGGAGGTTTGGCGATACTGTGGAACTTAGAGATTAGCTTGAACTTGTTGAGTTATTCCACGTATCATATTGACATGGAGGTCCAAGAAGTAACCAATTCATCGATTTGGAGATTGATTGGATTTTATGGCCACCCTGATCATACTCTACCAGGAGAATCATGGGAATCGTTTAGACGCTTGGCATCTCAACAAAGTCTACCATGGCTCTGTTTTGGGGACTTCAATGAAATCTTATGGACTCATGAGAAGGAAGGGGGTTCCTTACGATGCGCGAGACAAATGCATGACTTCCATGCTGCATTGGATGATTGTTCTTTAAGTGATCTAGGCTTCGCAGGCACCTGGTTTACTTGGTTTCATGGAAATAGGGAGCAACACCTTGTACGGGAACGTCTAGACCGTTGTGTCTCTAACCAGTCCTGGGTGGAACTCTTTCAACGGTATGGTGTTGTCCATCTTGATTTTAGTTCCTCTGATCATTCCCCCTTACTATTGGATATAGTGAAGCATCAACATCAACCAGGTCCTCAAGGTTAACGGTTTATGTTTGAGGCTGCTTGGAAAGATGAACCTGGGTGTGTAACTACTGTCAAGGAGACATGGGATGCATCTTCACATCTATCCTTCACTACCAAGTTAAAAACTACAAGAGTCCGGCTCCATCATTAGGGAAATCAGGTTTTTCATTCTCAACGCAGGGCCATTACAAAGGTACGATCCCAGTTGCAAGAACTCTATAAGAAACGGCCATCAACAGAGATCTTGGAAGCTATCCAACGTTGCAAGAATGACATTGATACTTGCCTAGCCCAAGAGGAACAATTCTGGTGGTAGCGTTCTAGAGTTCAGTGGTTAAGACATGGTGATCGAAATACCTCCTTCTTCCATTGTCAAGCAACCAAATGACGATGGCAGAATACCATTATTGGCCTTTTTGATGTTGATGGTTTTTGGTGCACAGGTTTTCCTGCAATCTCCACCATTGCAATTGATTATTTTTCAAACCTCTTCCACACAACCAGTCCAACCATGCCAAATTTCTACTTAACTCAGTTACACCGACTGTCACGGACGAAATGAATGCTAGTTTAGTTGCTGAGTTTACGGAGGAAGAGATTAAATTAGCATTGTCCCAAATGCAACCTTTTAAATCACCTGGACCGGATGGCTTCCCTACCTACTTCTACCAACATCATTGGGACATTATTGGTGCTGATGTGGTAAGGTTTTGTCTTGACTGCTTAAATGGGAAGGTCAACCTTAAAGAGGTTAATCATACTTTTATTTGTCTGATTCCTAAAATGCATCAACCTACCAACATCACTGACTTTCGTCCAATATCACTTTGCAATGTGGTCTACAAATTGATTTCCAAAGTTTTGGTGAACCGGATGAAGCCTATTATAGCCTACATGCATTAGTGATAAGCAATTAGCTTTTGTGCTGGGTTGATATATTATGGATAATGTGATTGTTTCTTATGAGATACTTCATTCTATGACAACTAGATAGCATGGCAGGACAAGAAGTTTTGCTCTAAAACTTGACATGAGCAAGGCTTATGATTGGATTGAGTAGAGGTTCTTACAGTCGATGACGAGTAGACTTGGTTTTCATTCTCGATGGATTGGGTTGATTATGCAATGTATCACCACTGTCTCATACTCTATTCTTGTGAATGGATCTCCAAGAACAACATTCATTCCAGAGGTCTCCGTCAAGGGGATCCTTTATCCCCATATCTTTTCTTAAATTGTTGTGAGGGGCTTTCCTCACTATTACAGAAGTATCAAGGTGATGGATTATTGAAAGGGGTGCATGCCAATAGGCAGTGCCCTAGTCTAAATCATTTATTCTTTACAGATGATAGTCTCTTGTTTGCAAAGGCCACAAAGAAGGAGGTAAAGAGCCTTAAAGCAGTGCTCTATTTTTATGCACAAGCATTTGGATAGCAGATCAACTTTCAAAAGTCTATTGTTTTCTTCAGTATAACAGTATCGATAGAAACTAAGGTTCTGGTGCAGGACCTGCTTTCAGTCCATGAATCCACATCTGTTGAGAAGTACCTTGGATTGCCTCAACTTGTAGGGCAGAATAAGACCCAAGCTTTGCGTGATATCATTGACCGAGTGTCAACGAAGATACAAGGGTGGAGTATTCGACAGCTTTCATATGGGGGAAAGGAGGTTTTTATCAAATCAATCTTGCAATCCACTACCACATATGCAATGCAATGTTTCTTGTTTCCAAATAATATATGTAAGGAGATTAATAAGTTGCTGGCTCGCTACTAGTGGTGCCATTCCCAAAATCAGCAAGGCATTCATTGGTTAAGTTGGAATTCTTTGTGTTGGAGGAAGGATAAGGGAGGTCTTGGATTCAAGGATATGCAGAGATTTAACAAAGCATTGCTCGCCAAACAAGGGTAAAGGCTACTGAGGTATCCCAATGTGTTAGTGTCTTGAGTTCTTAAATCTAAATATTTTTCCATTATATCTCTTCTTGATGCGAGGGTGCAACATCAACCTTCCTATGTTTGGCGAAGCATTTGTGTTGGTTTTGATGTGTTACGTTAAGGATTATGTTGGAGAGTTAGGTTAGGTGATCTCATCAAGGTCTGGACAGATTCTTGGCTTCCATTTACTGTGACAAGTAGACCAGTCTCCCCACGTGGACACTGGAATGTCCACACAACAGTGAGTGACCTTATTGATGCTAATACCCATGATTGGAATTGGAATCTAGTCACTACAATGTTTGAACAACAAGAAGCTGCACAGATCCTCGCCTTGCCACTAAGTGCTACACCACAACCTAATGTCCTATTTTAGAAATATTCTCCTAATGGGTGCTATACTGTCAAGATAGGATAACACATGTTATGTTAGGCAATGGATAATGTGGATGCTTCTGGGAGTGCTTCTGGGAACAAATTTGGCAAATCCCTATACCAGAAAAGGTCAAAATCTTCTTGTGGCAATGTCAACATGGGACTTTGCCTATTCGAATGCAATTAGACAACAAGGGTGGTCCTCAGTGTACCCAATAAGTTGAAACCATTAGCCATGCACTCAGAGATTGTTGTTCTGCACATGCTGTTGGACACATTTTCTGCTTGACTTCCCATATCAGATTTTGGAGAGTGATAATTGGTTTCAAGAAGCATTCGCCTCTTGTACTAAACTTCAATTGCAGTTATTGGCTTTCCTGCTTTGGCATATCTGAAATCAACGCAATAAGGAAATATTCCAAGGGATTACTACTCCTTCACATCATACAAGTCACTCCATTTGCTGCAAATAACAGGTTCTCTAAACTATATCCAATTGGGGTAGACCATGGAACCACTCGCAGATGGCAACCACCACAACTTATGACAGTTAAGCTTAATTATGATATGGCAATTGATAGCCAGTGTGGAATTGGAGGTATTGTTGCTCGAGACCGTAATGGTCTCACGATTGGAGCCCTTGCTATGAGTGTTCCTTGGAAGACAAGTGCTTTGGTGGTTGAAGCATTGGATGTCAAGAAAACAGTTAAGTTTGGTAAAGAGTTGGGGCTACAAACACTAGAAGTTGAGGGTGATTGCCTTCAGCTTAACCAAAAACTCTGGCGTACTACAGATGATCTATCCATAGTAGGGATGATTGTTCATGAAGCTCAACAGTTGGCTTTGTCCTTCTCATCTTGCTGATTTTGGTATGTACCTCGATCAGCTAATGAAGCAGCTAATCTCTTGTCAAGTTATGCTCTTACTTGTCCACACCCTCAATGTTAGGTTGAAGACCATCCATTGTTATTAAATAATGTACTTGAGCATGACGCTCTATTTATGAATGAATAAAACATGGTAGCTTTATTTCAAAAAAAAAAATAACTATAAATTGTAGTAAGAGAAATCTGAACTCTAAGAAAAGAAAAGGGCAATGTGGGAAATTAGAAGGGAAAATTTAAAAAGACGCTGCAGATCTCAAAAGTTTGAAAACTAGTATGTTGTGAAAACTTAAATATTAAAAGTCAAAGAATAATTCAAAAATTAATGATAATAGATTAAAAATGACTATTAAATCAATCCTTATCATACCTAGTTTTTAAAACATGTTATTTTCATTTTAAATTGTACATTATTCGCTAAAATAATTATATCGTATTTGAAGAGTAAAATTTTAAGCTTACCCTTAGAAGTGCCATTGTGCCAAACAACTTATATAGTGTATAAAAAATACAATATATTTTTATAGGAAACTCAAATTTTTATTTCCTTTTGATCTATTAAAATGTAAATTCAAAAATATTTTCAAATATATATAATTTGAATATTAAAACTTTATACATAAATATAGAAAAATAAATAAAAAATTACATTTGAATATACTTATTAAGCTCTATCAGTGAAATTTGTTTTAATTTTCTAGATTTATATATAAAGTTTTAATATTCAAATTATGTTTGGTTGGAAAAATTTTTCAGTTTATTTTTTAATGGATCAAACAAAATTAGAATTCGATTTTTAATAAAAAGATATTGAATTTTTACTACAAACTATGCAAGTTGTCTGATGTCTGCACAAATGGTTCATTTTTTTTTTATTTTTTGTAGTTATATATTAATTTTTATTGTTCAAATTATAAATGGTTGGAAAGATTTTGAATCTACTTTCTAATAGATTAAATAAAATTAAAATCTAAGTTCTCAAGAAAAAGATACTAAATTTTTATAAAAATTATGCAAATTGTCTGGCAGTGCATAAAGGGTAAATTTAAAAATTTACTACATTTTTCTACATTTATTTACATAATGTTCTTTATATGTGTCACATATCGAGAGACATGATAGTTCGTATGCTTATACAGAATTCAAAAATTTAGGGCTAACTTTTTTCAATTTTCTTTACATTGGTTTATCATGTGAACAGTTCAATATTGTAAAATCGAGTAGCTAACTATCTAATTCGATCTAAGGCATCTTACCTAAGATCCCAGTTCATTATCATATCATTTACATCCAAACAAACCACAAAATCAATTCTTGTGTAAAGCAATAAATCTGTGATTCCATACATTTCAGACTGTAGCTCGATTTAGCAGTCAAATGCAATCAATTTTCGATCTGAATAACCTATCGCACTCATAAACTTTATAAACTATAACATACTCAAACTTCACTGAAAAATAAGATCGTTTGACCCTTAAAAAAATTTCCAACAAATAATATAATATTTTTATGTTTTTGGCACAATTTATAATAAAAATTCAATTTACATCCCATTATCACTAATTTTGGCCACGTAATCATACATCTAATTAATACACATCCAAAAATATAGTACTATAGAAAACCGTTTGAAAATAATTTCATTCAATCACTTATAACATATACCAAATATAAGCTGCAAGGGCTCTAGAACTTGAAAACTATTGGAGCTAAATATTTTAGTTAGAAATGAGTACTATCCCGACTTAACATATGAGGAAAGAGTGGGGGAGTGAGCTAGAAGCCCTGTAAGTTAACCACACAAGTGCAGAGGATATCAACATACTATATACTATTCTATAATGCATGCAAATGACGATTTAATTTCATTTCATATAACTATTAATATAAGATAACTTATAAAATTCTTGTCTTCCTATGTTCAATTACCTTTCTGAATTTATTGACACTAGGACTTGGTGTTGTCAAGGTCCTTCAAGATAGAACATGGATGGTACTTTGATGTACCTTATTATCCCCTTGAATTTAACTTCACAACTAACAGTCCTATCTCATATATGAACATGATTCAATAACACGTGATGCAAAGTTTGATAAATCGATGCAATTATAGGTTTTGATAAATCAACTTACTTTTCAATAAATACAGAAAACAATATTCAATGGTCAACGTTAGTCAAATCAATATGTAATAGTTCTAAAATTAGTACTAGTTGGTTTAGAAATCATTACTAGTGAAATCATATTTTAGTATTCGTAAATTCAGTAATCAATACTCGTAAACAATAACCAGTACTCATAAATAAGAAATCAACACACATAATTCAATTATCAGAGCTCGTAAAACAATGATCAATACTTGTAGTTAATTGGGCAAACCTTCTTGTATTTAACTGATAAAAACTATCCCACTTAGCTATCAATGAGCTTCGTCAAACTCTGGAAACTAGGGCGTTACCTATGGTCATAGATCCTCGTCACTCTAATCCTAGTGATAGGCTAAGATTGGAACTTATTAACGACAATTGTCGAACAAGCCATATGTGCCTATATAAGAGTATGTGATATTAGGCTATTTCCATAATGCTCTAACAGTCTCATATCATTGTAGAGTGCCAAAAAAATTGTAAAACAATATTTCTTACATGTTTTAAAAACCGGTCACATAGTGAATGCATATTATTTAGTAATTTAAAATTATTACAATTAAATTAAATAATATTATTAAATATAATATATAATTCATTAATTCAAATTACTATTCAATACATAAAATTTAGAACTAATCAATCTCAATTATTATCAAATAAAAATTAATATAATTTTAACTAAATTATTTTAAAGTCAATTTAATTTATATTTAATTATAATATTATTTAAATTATATTAAATTTTAATATGATTAAATGAAGATATTTGATATTAGTATTAAATAATTGAATTATTATATCTAAATCAATTTAAAATTTGTTTCTAATACGTAACAATATTAACTAAAAATATTTTTTGTTCTAAAAATTTGAAAATAAAATTTTCAAAAACAAAAAAATAGGAAACAATCTCAAATAATCCCTTAGATATTAAATAAAAGTTCAATTGTTGGTTGAAGGAAAGATAAAATGTGTGAAATTTATTGTGTACTACACAAATGCAAAGACACTACACATAAGCAATGTCATAACAAAAAAATTATAATATTCTCTCTCTCTAAACTTCTCTTTTTTCTTTTTTCTTCTTCTCCTCTTTATTCTATGCTATTGTTTTGCCATTAAAGATTCTAGATCTATTGCCATTTCTCATCTTTGAGCTGTTATTCAACTTGTGGTTTAATCTCTGGTTTAATACTCATATAATTTAGTATTAAAGTTGACAAATCTCGATCATGTGGAAGGTATAATGATACCATTGTTAGGAGATGCTCAAGGCACAACTAACTATGTTGTTCGGAGTTGCGAGTTGACTTGGAGTAATTTTGCAATAAAATGACTCAATTGTTTAATCAAATGACAAAAAAGAATGATGGTAAGAATAGATGAGATATTCAATAAATTTAAGCTGGTATAAAATCCGAGTAAGCTGGATATAGAGATGTGTTTAATGTTGTTTAAAATGAAAAAGAAGAGAAAGAGAAATTAGAATCTGGACTAACTATTTACAGCCTTTTTACCCTTGAGTCCCTAATCAATATGGTCCTTGCTACTCTTGAAGCTTCACGTTGCTTCTCTGCGTTTTAGCGCCATGGACAAGAAAATACGAGTATGGAAGCGGTGAAATTTTTTTTTTCAATCTATTATTGGATGGTTTTCAATCTATTATTGGATTGTTTACTGCTAAGTACAAGTTAGGTTCAGATGACGTCACGAACAATGGTCACTTAATTAGGCTTTTTCCTTTTTGAGGACTATTGATGTTTGTAAGAAGTTTGAATGAGTTTATTTAATGGTGTGGATGAATGAGAATAAATTTGTTATTGTTAGTAGAGGTGGCAAATGGGAGGGTCGGATCGGGTTTAGGTTGGGTCATTTTGGATCGGATCATTTTAGGTTATGATCTGGGTCAAGCTAAAGATTACTGGGCTTTTATATTAATAAGGCTAAAGAACATTGGGCCTAAGGACAATTTCAGTCTAAGGGAAAAGAAGCCTAAGAAGGCCTATAAATGATCCACTGGGTTATCATTTAAACTGTAGGCCTTAAAGGTAATTACGCGCAAAATAACTCCTACAAATAGGTCACAGGTATTATTCTTAAACCCTGAGCTCTATTTGCCTACTAAAAGGCCGCCAAAACTCTACCTGACTTAAGCATCGGAGTGCGCGCACAGGGGAAAGCCCCTGCGCCCCCTAATAGTTTTCTTTCTTGTAAAATTCTTGAAGACAGGTTAACGCGAAGATCGAGAATCCGACGTTAGCAACCAATCATTGTTGTTGCGTGCAAACAACAATTGGCGCCGTCTGTGGGAAACAAACAAAAAAAAACCATAAAAGATGGTGAAAAGACGACCTGCGGAAGACAAGATATGTAGGCTGCGAAAGGGTGCACAGGTTAGGCGACAAAATAGTCTGTCACGCTTAAAGTGCATGCGATAGAACAGTCTGTCGCATACCAGGTCTCATGCACAAGGTTTCACACTCACATAAAGAGTCTGTCGCACACAAATAAATAAATAATAATAATAATAATAATAATAATAATAATAATAATAATAATAATACTAATAATAATAATAATAATAATAATAATAATAATAATAATAATACTAATAATAATAATAATAATAATAATAATAATAATAATAATAATAAAAAATTTTATACGCGACAAACAGTTTATCGCACGCAAGGTTTCACACGACATAATAGTTTGTCGTGCGTAAGGTGCACGCGACAGAGCGATTTGCACGCCACAGACATGCGACACACACTCTGTCGCAAGCTAGCACGGGGCTCAAGCGACGGGGCAATTCACGCAACCGAAGACACATGCGACAAACCTTGGACGAGAGAGTGACTTCCGCATGAGATAGCGTTGGGCGAGAGAGTGGCTAGCCTGTCGCACAAACCTGTCGGCGCATCATCTATTCTAGCCTTAATTTAACACATCAACGACAGCATTGGGCGAGAGATAGCACTGGGCGAGAGACTAGCTCTCATGCCCGACAAGCTTGGCGAGAGAGGCATTAGGCGAGAGAGCCTCATGTATAATGAGTCATACATACTGCAAAACCAACAAAAAATATACGTATATTATTTGTATAAAAATAAATAAGGATGCGTGCATGACACCTTTTGCTTCGCCCAACCAACTTTCCTAATGACAAGACCGACTTTCTTGATGACCTTTTAATAAACTTTGATGATATTTGATTTCTTCGAGAAAGGGAGTTTAAAGCTATAATTCGTACTTTAATGAAATCATTTAGAAAACACTACCACGCAATCCAAGAGTAGTCTTAGCTGGCGGCATAATAGCTTAATAGCCCATAGCCCAAGTTCATGTCATGTGCAAGAATGATGACACTAATGCAGCACATACTAACACAAAATTGACCAATCGCGTGAGTAGGTGACTCTTTCAACTTTCAAATATTTTAATCCCTGACAAGATAAACACCTTTGAACTTTCAAATATTCGCCAAAGTATATCTTGACAAGCAAAATCTGAGAGATAAATGAGAAAACTGAAAGTGGATAGCGTACATACCCGAGAGAGAGGCTTTCGCCCACGACAGGCACTAAGCGAAAGAGCTGGCGTTTTTATCGACAACCCGCAGTAGAAGTCTCTCATTATGTGCAGCATGCATACACGCATCCATTGTAAATTTCTTGACGTCCATCGCGCGACAGGCCTTGGGTGAGATAGGGCTCTCGCACACAACAAGCCTTGGGCGAGAGAAGAGCTCCCTGCGCGCAACAAGCCTTGGACGAGATAGAGGGTCTCCCGCACGCGACAGGCTTGTCTACCGCATCCAAGCTCGCCTGGTATAGTGATGGGCAAGCACAGTATTCACTCGGTAGGACCTTTGGCGAGGTAAAGTAATGGGCGACCACATATCGCACATGGCAGGCTCTCTCGATGATAGAATGGCTCACCCATGCATTAGCCAATGCAGGCGAGCGTAGAACCACGCGGTACTATTTTTTCGTGATAGATCGGCTCGCCCACTCGACAATCACTTTGGCAAGAACTTATACGGCGAGAACAGTTCCACAAGGTAGGCGACAGCCCTGTCTGTTGCTTTGGGCAGGCCTCTTTGACGAGAGAGCACAGGTCCTAAACGCAGGCCACTTTGGCGATAGGATGCCACGCCCATGCGTAAGCAAAAGCGGCAATCACATTTACCCGCAGCAGGCTCGTTGGGTGAGAGGGTGCCTCGCCCATTTGATAGCCAAAGTGGCGAGCAAGGTCAACACGACAGGCTTCATGGCGAGAGTGCGGCTCGCCTGCATGACAGATAAAACGGGCGATCAATGATACCCAGACGCGACATTCCCCTTAGGTGAGAAGAGTCTCCCACACGCAAAATGGTGAGGAGGGGCTCCTGCACACGAACAGCGAGAGAAGGGGCTCCTGCGCTCGACATTCCCTTTGTCGAGAGTGGCATGCGTGGCAGGTGCCCTAGTAAAGCAACGCATGCGTGCAAACAAAGCCTAACTAGAAATGCTTGTTTGGCAGTGACGAACAAAGAACTGTTACGTTGGGTCGCACAGGGGGTGAAATATGGGCGAGTAGGACCGTGCGACAGGACCTTTTGGCGAGAGATAGCAACTCGCGCATGCAAGGGAGGTAGGGTGTTGCATGAAGAGCGCATGCAGGCGTGAATGTGGTGAGCATGTTGCATCGTAGGCTTTTGATGAGAGATTGTGGCTCGCTTATCGACAGCCAGAATAGGCGAGCACAGTGAATGCGACACGAATTTTGGCGAAAGAGTAAGCCACGATGGCGAGCACTACACATACGCGACAGTCTTAGGCACTAAAGAGATGATGGCGAGCACGACCTGTAGAGTAAAAGATCGAGAAAACAACTAACGTATGGCAGGCACCGCCACAACAGAAGGGCTCCTGCCACGACAGATCAATCCGTCGTACGCAAGGCGGTAGTGCAAATACACGAGGACTGATCCCAAACTGCATGTTAGCCCAATAGGTCAAAGGTAATGGTGAGCATATTCGACAGGTTACGTCGCGATAAAGCGGTTCGTCCTATGCGACAACCATGCGAGTGAGAAAAAGTCACACGACAGGCATTCTAGACGAGAAAATGGCTCCCGTGAGCCCAGCCTCCTGCACACAAGGCGTGAAGCAATGCTGACAAATGCAGTGTCATGTGGCAAGCACAAGACCACTGCAGCAGACACTTTCGGCGATTGAGTGGCATGTGGCAATTGCATGACCAACGCCACAGCCCAGCCTCCGTAACAAGGCTCACTCGGTAAAGCACGTGTCAAGGCACGAGGAACGATCTAGATGAGCAAGCAAGGAATAGGTCGAAGGGTCTGGTAGAGGTGCGTGCACAATGCTAGATGAGCTCGCCCAGGAAAGGAAAAAATTGGATGAAGGGCTCGAAACGATCGAACGTAAATCCAGGGGAGCTCTATTGGGCGAGCCCCAACCAAAGACCTCAGGGAACACACTAGAACTTCAAATGCCCGCTCGTGTTCGTCCAGATGCATAAGAACATAGATGAGCGGTGGAAACTAGGTAGGGAACAAAAGGTCAGACGAGCTAGCGGCCACCACGCGAGTACGGTTGTGGATGGTAATAAGAATACGACCATCCTAAGACCTAGGCGAGCAAGCCCTTGTCAACCGATACAAGAACTCGCCTAGGAGAGAGAACTTTATGGCAAACCATTTTGGGTGGTCAAAGCGAAAAAGAATTAGGCAACTCTGTACATCATCAGGCACAACGCTCGAGAAAAGTTCATCTTTGAACAGGAATGACAACACTATTTCAAAGAAGAACTTGGGAGCTATATGGTGTAAAGGTACGTTAAATACTGTAAAAATAAAAGGTATTGTGCCGCAAAAAATGGAAAGGTATGCTTTATTCCGCAAGTATCGAATTACTTTTTCTTTTAACAGATTTAACACTGTTTTTTAGAGCTTCGTGTTGTATCAATTGTGGATATAAAATATTCTATCGAATTCAGACAAAAGAAGAGAAAGATACAAAAAAGAAATTGTACTTTTCATTAAGAATGAATTTGTACATCGAAATGAAAAGACAAAATGAAAATGAAAAATCCTAGTCTATAGTGAGAACCAAACCAGCCAGCTGAGAAGATGCTGCATCAGCACTAGGATCTTAGGGAGCCGGATGAACAATTTCAGAAGTGGGAGCATCGCTCGAGGGCCCAGCCACAACCGCAGAGTCTGGCACGGGATCAATGGCAGTAGAATCGAAAAATTGGAGCTCGTCACCATCTAACCCTTGTAGTGCCTCAATGGCATTGAAATTAAATGGGAAAAAGGGTAAAACAGTAAGGTTGGTGGCCCTTATCCAAATTAATGGCCCTTGTGATGTCACGAAAGTGCATGTTGGTGCATCAAGCAAAGACAGTGAAGGGGTGATAGTCCAAGTAGGACGCCCCATTAGTGTTGATATTGATGGCAAGAAACGAGAGCTATTTGCTGATGAGTTAGAAAAAAGCACGTGGCAATTGCTTGGATGCAAGGTCGACGAAGTCCCTTGCACATTGTTATAGTCTTCACCGACCAAGCAAGGAACATGCGGGCGGTAGCAGATTTGAGGTACCCTCATATTATGCTTTTGATTTTCTTGTCCACTCTAACAGTTCTGATCGAATTAGACAAGTGTTTAAAGGAGGCACTAGCCACTGTCTTGTAAGGCAGCAAGCCAAGGAGAGCTTGGTTCGATATAGTTGGATCGAAAACAACTTGTGGTAAGCTCATGAAGGTAGATTGCTGGTATCGAGACACGGCTTAGCGTAGGATCCATGGTTGACAGTAGAACGTCCTAACACTCGCACTCTACAGATTTTACAAAGACAAAGACTTGGAATTATACTGGTGGTAAACACTTGCTATTATTGTTTTAACATTTGCTGCAATTATGTTGTTACCTGCTCCATTTAATTGAAAATACTACATTATGAAACGGAAGGCCAGTTATTTTTATCTGTACTATGATAATCCTCCATGTTTGATAGACATGTTGCAGGAATAGATGAAGAAACAATGGAAGCTGGCCAAAGAAACGGGCAAAAATAAGTCCCTAAGCACAAAAGGGTGCGAGATGGGCAAAAATAAGTCCCTAAACAAAGAATGCGCGAGACGGGCAAAAATAAGTCCCTAAGCGAGAAAGTGCACAAGATGAGCACAAATCAAAAGTCCCTAAGATCAAAAGGGTGCGAGATGGGCAAAAATAAGTCCCTAAACGAAGAATGCACGAGACAGGCACAAATAAGTCCTTAAGCACAAAAGGGTGCGAGACGGGCAAAAATAAGTCCCTAAGCGAGAAAGTGCACAAGACGAGCACAGATCCAAAGTCCTTAAGCACAAGAGGTGCGAGATGGGCAAATCAAAATTCCCTAAGCAAAAAATACGCGAGATGGGCAAACCAAAAGTCCCTAAGCGAAAAATGCACGAGACGGGCAAATCAAAAGTCCCTACGCAAAAAATGCGCGAGACGGGCAAATTAAAAGTCCTTAAGCACAAAAGGGTGCGAGACGGGCAAATCTAAAGTCCCTAAGCGAAAAATGCGCGAGACGGGCAAATCAAAAGTCCCTAAGCACAAAAGGGTGTGAGACGGGCAAATCTAAAGTCCCTAAGTGAAAAATGCGCGAGACAGGCAATTCTAAAGTCCCTAAGCGAAAAATGCGAGAGATGAGCAATTCTCTATAAAGTCCCTAAGCGAAAAATGCGCAAGATGGGCAAATTGTGATACGATACCCAAGTAAGAGTTCTTCTTCAGATGAAAAGTGTTTCATAAGAAGAACTGGGGAGCACACAGTATACAGGCTACGAGCTATGTTACGAGGTATGCTACAATTTTATCATATTTTATGTTGGCATTTCGGATATAAATGATGTTATATTCTTATCAATTCTATAAAGTTTCTAAGCACAAAAAGGGTGCGAGACGGGCAAAAATAAGTCCCTAAGCAAGAAAATGTACAAAACAGACGGAAATAAGTCTCTAAGGGAAAAATGCGCGAGACGGGCAATTCTCTAAAAAGTCCCTAAGCGAAAAATGCGCGAGACGGGCAAATGAAAAGTCCCTAAGCACAAAAGGGTGCGAGACGGGCAAACCAAAAGCCTGAAGCGAAAAATGCGCGATGCGGCTACGTATGCACTTAAAGTGAAAAGCGTGTGATGTAAGTCATGCATGAAGTGCTTGGGCTTGAAGTAGTAATTGAGCGGCATAAGCCACATATGTAAAAAGGACTTGAAGTGAAAAGTGCACGAGAAAAGTCTGATTATTACGTAAGATTAATACATGGTAAATGTGTAATTGCCTCTGTAGATGAGTTTAAAAATGTGTTGATCAGTTTGTAAAAGACTAAGCTCTTTCACAAAAAAACTGGGGAGCACTCTAGATTAACTTCTGCATAAAAAAGAGTATCGATACTAACAAACACCAAGGCATGTGCGCCCTGAGATATTATAATATTAAGAGCTTGATCCTTAGGAAAGTTAGTCTTTGGATTATCTAAATCATCTTCGTCCAAGCCTGTGAGAACCTCGATCATTTCGAGTTGACGAAAAGGCTCTTAAGGGCTGGTAAGATCAGGTAGATCTTTATAAATGCCTATCCTCAGAAAAGATTCCAATTCCTCAGCATCTGGATCAAGCTTCAACCAATCAAGAGCATGCCAAGTACAAATCGCCTCTGATAAAACCAGTTAAGAACATATGCATCCTCTTGTGGCGCTTCTTGACGATGTGCCCTCATGGACAAACGTATCTTGGTAGTGTTTTGAAAAGGCACTTAACAAAAGAAATGATGACACGACGTCGCTTCTGTTACAAATAATAATGAAGTTCACTAGTTGAGCCCTCAAGTGAAGATGAAAAGACTCTTGTGATAATCCCAGGAAGAGGGTAGCAAAAGAATTTGAAAAGCCCATTCTTTATATACTCTTTCACAGGATAAGCTCTGCGAAAAAATGGGGAGCAATTGATGTGGGTCAAGCTAAAGATTACTGGGCTTTTATATTAATAAGGCTAAAGAACATTGAGCCTAATGAAAATTTCAGTTTAAGAGAAAAAAAGCCTCAGAAGGCCCATAAATGATCCACTGGGTTATCATTTAGGCTGTAGGCCTCAAAGGTAATTACGTGCAAAATAACTCCTATAAATAGGTCACAGGTATCATTCTTAAACCCTAAGCTCTATTTGCCTACTAAAAGGCCGCCAAAACTCTACCTAACTTAAGCATCGGAGTGCGCACGCAGGGGAAGGCCCCTACGCCCCCTGATGGTTTTCTTTCTTGCAAAATTCTTAAAGACAGGTTAACACGAAGATCAAGAATCCAACGCCAGCAACCAATCATTGTTGTTGCGTGCAAACAACATGTTAAAGAAAAATCAGATCATTTTTGGTTCGGATAAAGTCGGGTTTGGGTTAAGAAAAAATCAGTCTATTTCGGGTTCGAATCTTTTCGGGTTTGGATAAGGTCGAGTTTAGATCAACTTGAATTCAGATCAATTTGGGTTTGGATTAATTCGGGTTCAGATTAGATCGGGTTTGGGTCGTTGACTTTTTTAGTCAATTCGGGTTGGTTGGATTTGGATTAGGGTTGATTGGATAAGTTTATTGGGTTAAGTCTTGGTCATCTTGATGTGATTTATCTGGTATGAAAATCAACTGAAACCATATTTCTAAGAATTACAAAACTCATAAAAATAAAATTTTCTTCTTACATGACCTATAGTACAATTGGGATTGAAATAATCAAAATATTTAATAATCTGTATGATAGTTTTCTTTATAATATATTTACCAATATTCATAAATTAATTACATTTTTTTCATTTTATTTTTATTATCTATAATAATTAATAACTTTATGGATCAAAGTGATTTAATAATCCCTACTAAATATCATAAAACAATACTATATATCTCTTTAATTTATCTTGATTTTTTATAGAATAATTGGAGACATTAAGTGTAGGTGATATAGCTTCTTTACTTTATTATAGATTAGCCATTAAATAATTATACATTAGGTTCAAATGAATGCAATATAAAATTGAATATTTAAGTTTAACTAGATTAAATATATATATATATATAGCACTCATATTGTTGAAAAAAATTATATTTTTACTATATTAAAATACTTTGATAATTAATTTTAACATTTAAATATTTATTGATAATATTAAATTTAAGTTTGAATCTTTTCAAGTTTGAGTAAATTTGGATTCGGGTCAGTTTGGATTCGAGTTAATTTGGGTTCGGATCAAATTTGGGTTCGAATAAATTCGGGTTCGGATTAATCTAAATTCGAATGAATTTGGGTTTGGATCAATTCGGGTTTGGGTTCGGAGTCGATCGGGTTTGGATCAATGTGAATTCAGATAAATTTGGATTCGGATCAATTCGGATTCGGATCGGGTTGGATTTGGGTTGTTGACTTTTTTAGTCAAATCGGATCGGTCGGGTTTGGATTCGGGTTAATTGGGTGGATTTTTCGGGTGGGGTAAACTTTTGCCACCTCTAATTGTTAGTGATCTTTATGGGTTTAGGCTAGTGGTAAATCTTGACATTTAATTTTAAAGGGGCAATTAAAAATTTAAAATGATATATATAAAATTATGTTAATATGTTTTACTAATTTAAAATACAAATACAAGTAATATACTAATTATAAAAAGAATTAAATACATAAGCTATATAAATTATATTTTTAATAAAAAATGTATATTATATCTTTAAAATAATAAAATTGAATGTGTTTTTCTTTTGGTGTAAACCACAGGTATCCACATCCGTTTTAACGGTTTGAGACTAATCCTGTTTGGGATTTAGTCACAGTTAAGGCTCTTCACCCCTCTCCAAATATGTGTTTAGTGGGATTAAACCCGAGAGTTCTTCTCACAAACTCAACCTGCGTTGCCAACTGAGCCATAACCCTTATGTGTGTTTTTCTAATCTTTTATAAAATGATCCCAATTTAACTCTGGTGTTGAAAAAAATTCTAAGATTTTTGAAAGAATAATTTTTCATAAGTAGTTAAGACAAGTGAATGTATTATTATACTACAAGAAAATTAACAAAGATTTAATTATTTTAATTTTTTGTAGATAACAAAAATATAATTACAAGTTAACATATTAAAAAGATAAAATGGGAAGCAAATCTTATATATTAGGCAATTTTCAAAAGTTTGGAGGGATCAAATTTATTTATTATAAATAAATTTATTAATTAATATACAAATAAATATTATATATAAAAATTTTTGCAAAAGATTTTTTTTTGGGTGGGGGGGGGGGGGGGGGGGGGGGGGGGGGTGTCCTGCTATACTGTTCGCCATTCGTTTAGGCTTTTGATGGTGAAAAAGAGGAGTAATGATGATGATGTGCAGGGTAAACGGATGGTAACTGCATTGATTTGCTCTCTACAATCAAACTATGACTCATGCTGTAAGCCACCGTCCCAATCTCTTGACTGGTCCCTAAAAGAGATAGATGGTGGATCGCTTGACACGTATAGCGATTGTTAACTTTGATGGCTACAAGCTCGAGAATTGCCGCCAAGAGTGCTAGAAGAGCTGTCCTTTTGTTATTCTTGCTATTGTTAGTGCTAGAAGAACTAGGTCACATATCGTACCGTTGGGAATTTATTTAGTGGAGAGTCTCAGAGATTTGCTATTGTTATTGTTGCCATACAGAAGTTATGCCATATAGAAGTCAGAGATGCCTTCCTATTTTCTATGTGGAAATGTTGATTAGGTTCTTATTATTGGACATATGGCACATGTACCTAATGTTTGGTGTTATTGAGTTTTTTCACCTTAAAAGCTAGCTTAAGAAGTGAGGTTATCCTTCATACTTATAAACACAAACTCAATCCCTTCCACAATAGCTGTGAGAACCCCAACAATCTTCTTCTTTACATATCTAGCTTTGGAGAGAGTGTTTCTCTACCCAAAACTGAAACATAGAGAAATATTGGTAACCTAAGCTCTGAAATCAATGTTGAATACTATTAGATTAAGAGGGAAGATTTTCTCATATACTTATAAACACACGCCTAACCTTTTCATAACTAATGTGGGAAATAATCTCCCTCTTCACATATCGAGTCTTAGGAGGAATGCTTCTCTATTTGAAATAGAAAAAAAGATATTAGTAACTAAGGTTTTGATACCATTATTTAGTGTTTTTAGGCCTTCTCCCCTTAAAAGTTTGCTCAATAAGTGAAATTTTTTCTTACATTTATAAATGCATATCCAATCCATTTCACAATCGATGTGAGAACCTCAACTCCTAAAGTACATGAAGTAGTTTTAAGGATCTTAGGAAGAGGAATGTGCCTAAGTGGATTAAAGATGCTAGCTTGCAAAGTTTGAATTTTCTGTATGATGATATGGATAGGTTGATTAGGAACGTCTGGGAACCGCCTGTGAGATCTATGTTTTGGGCTATGTTTGGAGAAATATACTTATATTTTGCTAGGTTTAGAAATGCATTGGCTGGATTAGCTATTAATGATATAAGTCAAAGAAGTATTAGAAAGCTAGAGCTCTCAAAAATGTGTTGTTTTGTGTTGTCCCAGCTCCTGATTATGGTAAATCTTTCTATTTAGTGCTTACACAATTTAAAATGCAAATCTTGTTAATTAGGTTGCCTTACAAGGATCATGTTGAGTTTACAAAAATGTTTATTTTACAAGTTTGCGTTTGGACAGCTCACTAAATTTGAGCCAGAAACCCTAAGATTTTGTCACGATTGCAAACATATATGGAGTTTTTTCCTAAGATACAATGCTTTTTAATCTTAATTCCCAGATTAAGATACTTTTAAACTTTATTCTAAAACAAAGGTAAGTTGACTCAATCAAACTACACATTAGCATTTTCTTCCTTCAATCCTCTCCTACACTTTCTCCTTTCAACTACTGTACAATTTTTTTTCAAAATCTCTTTGTTTTTTTAATCATTCTTAAAATATCAGCAACTCATTAAAAGATAAATAAATTAGTTTTTGATCAATTCACACTTAGCACGATACTTTTCCTCTCTCAATAATTGGTTGCATCTTTTTTTGCATCTCTTCTCTTTGACTTTTTATAAGATCATCTTTGAATGTGATGATTAGAAATCAGAATTCACTCATTTTTATATTTCTACAATGATTTACTTTTGTTTCAGATAATTTTTATCTAAGATAAAGAAAAGATCTATTAACATAAACTACTTGCTCAACTTTAAAACTATCTTTCGCACAAGCATATTTTTTTTAATGAAGGATTTCATTTCAAAGGTTTTCAGTTAAACTATGTAAGTAGGAAAGCCAATTTAGATGGGTGATTAGGTATCAAACCAATCAAAGTTGGGGTTGCTTGTTGGCCTTCTCAAATTGAGTTGTTTTGCCCCCAACCTTTTCTTTATCTTAGATAAAAATGGTTTGCGTATATCGTCCTGAATTTTGTTAGACAAGAATCTTAACATTATGAATTACAGTTTAGTTTTCTTTTATCCTGAATGTTGTTTGTATTGATGAATATTGTAGACTTTTACATTTTATAAATAATATTTTCTGTAGCTATTTAGTCTTATTGAGCGTAAATACTAAATTGATGGAACTTTAAATTAGAAAATGATTTTGGTAAAAGAATATAAAATTATGCAAAAGATACTAATGTGTTAAACAGGAGAAAGAAAAATGAGAAAATTGAAAAAAGAAGATGCTGATTTGGATAAAATGTTGACATGGAAGTTAATTGATATCAAAATACCTTTGTTTTGGAATAAAGATTAAAAGTAACTTAGTTAGGGAATTAAGTTTTAAAAATATCTTCATTTCGGAAAAAACTCAACATACATGAGGATATTGGTAGGAGGAAAGATATGGCAAGATTAAAAGTTGCGGCGAAAGATACTGGTTAAAAAAAAAAACCAAACTGTTTTTTTATTGAGGTTAATTGTGAGCTTATGGCTAAGTAAACTCTGGAAACCATGAATGGTGTACAATTGGGTTCAAAAAGTTTTTTCTTTTTTTGAGGGGAAGGCTCAAAGGATGAAAGGGCAGAGCTGTTGAAACATAAGTTGATGGACATCTTCCCGTGTTGTTTTAAGGAATTGAAGGCTTCGAGTCTCTATGTGAAGAACTTAGTCTATACATTGATGACAAAAAAAAATTAAACCAACTTTTTGGCCACCGGACATAAATAACCTCAGCAAGGGCGATGCTCCATGAAAGTGGTATGAGTAAGGGATTTGGCTTTGTGTGCTTCTCTTCTCCTAAAAAAGCAATGGGAGCTTTACATGAGCTGAAGGGAACAAATGGTGAGACCTTCACCTAGGGCCTTGATGGCCTTGTCTAACATTGCCAGAGGTGCTATGAAATTGGTGCTCGCTTTGCTATATGGCGAGTTTTGCTCAAGATTGGCCCTAATGAGCCAATTGAACTTACAATACAAGAAGATTCCAAAGAGCTAATCATGTATGCTGCCATCCATTAATAGTCTGGCTTTGTACCATTTGTTAAACATGAATTCTTTGTTGGCAAACCAAATGTTATCAAGAAGTGTACTGATTTGACAGAGCATGTCTTAGTTGCTTGTCACGTGACTCCAAATGATCACCATGTCATGCTTGAGGGTATTCTTTTGAAGCCTAACATGAAGACTCCTGTTTTTTTTTTTTTGGTACAGAAAGACTCCTGGTTTTGATTTCCCGAAGGTTGCCTTAGGAGTTATTGCCAAGTACACTTTCCATACCTTGAGCAAGCTGTACTTTTTGAAATCCCTGTTACCGTTATGGTCTTGTAGACAAAGCAAGGATGAGGCTACCCTTAACTTGAATGCCGTGAACAAGTTCTAGACCAAGAAGCCATTGTCACTCTCAAGGCTTGGGTTCATGGGAGCATCTATTGTCTTGAAAATTCCTGTAGCATTTCTCTGTGTAACCTTGCTGCCAATGGTTGGGAATGCTGCAAAACATTTCATCATATAGGACAAGGATGCTTTGAAGGGAGGGGTATTGTTGCGAGTCCAAACGTAAGAAAAGCTAGAACACAGTCGTTTTACTTAGTTATTAAATGAAAGAGTATAAAGTGTCAAGTTAGCCAGTTAAAGAAAAGATGAAAATATATGAAATTTGTTATCTACAACAGAAATGTAATTAAATTACACAGAAGGAATTTCATAACAAAAAATTTATTCTCTTTCCCTTGACAAACTTCTTATTCATTTTCTCTTCTCCTTTTTCTTCTCTGCAACTGTTCTGTTATTACAGGTTCTAGATCTATCACCATTTCTCATCTTTGAACTGTTATTTAGCTCGTGTTTTAATCTCTGATTTTCGGCTCATATCATTTTATAATCGAAAGTCAGCAATAGCATAAGTCAGTCCAAGATAGCAAGCCACAACAACCAGAGTCGGGGATAAGTGATTGTTTGGTTGAAAATTTTAAACTTAAATAAAAATAGTGATTATTTAATAAATCTATGGAGAAAATATTGGGGGAAAAATAGAAAGTATCATTTTTTAATCCTTAAGTAAAATTGATCAGTGAAATCTTGCCAAAAATATTGAAGGATCTCAAAAATCACTATTATATGAAAGATTTTCTTTGTATACTCATAATAATATAGTGATTTTCATAAAATAAACAGAATAAATATGTGGAAATAGAATTTAATCAAGTGCTTTTTTCTGTTTGAATCATGTGCATTCATAAACATAAATTTAGTGCATGTTTGGCATATGAGATTATTTAAAGGATAAGATGATAATCATCATATCCTATGTTTGTTATGTAATTAAGTAATAGGATAGGATTAGTGAGAAGATTAATCATCTTATACCAAAAGCATGACTTAATCCTTTAAAAAAGTGAATGATTATTTTTAATCCATAGGATATGATATATTTTTTTTGAGAGGAAATTTCCTATTTTACCCTTAAATTTAATAAATAAAATTTTAAATTATTAAATTATCAAAAAAAAATAATTGATTGAACCAAACCCTCAGGTAAACAAATTTTACCTTTTCATTTTAAAGTTCAAACTTCTTCGGTGAGTCTTCTCTGCTCCGGCAAGTCTTCTCTGCTTCGACAAGTCTTCTCTGCTCTGGTCACTCTTCTCATGTTTCCAGGTAACCAAACATTTTGATTTTTCTTTCAACTTTTTTCTGGATTCATTTGTTTTTTTTTATTGTTAAACATTTCGATTAAACAAGTCATCTTCTTAGTGCGATTCTTCTCTATTCATCTGTTTAGTTTTAATTTTTTTTGTGTATTTTAAATCTATTTTCTCTCATTTTCTTTTCGATTTTCTTGGAAACCAAATGGGTTTGGTTTTGGAGATGGCTTCTTATTCTAGTTTTCTTAACAAATATTTTGTTTCTGACTTTGTCTTGATACCTCGATTTCCATTTTTTGCTGCAATTTTAACAATATGATAGGAAATTCAGGATAGCCTGTATCTGGAACTGTTTTCTATTTAAGAATTGTAACGACCCTTTATACCAAAAATACGAACCCAAATTTTTTTTCCTTTATTCACTTACTTGGTTAGGCTGTACGTAGTGTCACTAATCAATTCTTAAGCTAACTTTATATTAGCTAAGTCAATATCCTTTAATTATCTTAGGTCCCAATCAAATTCTCTCACTAAGCATGCATTTACACTTTTAAATCATTCTACTTCATTAAATATATTTCCTACCTAAGTTGCATGCATTATTATAAACCATAAATATATCCTATACTTCATTCAATTACATCCCCATACTATAAAAGTACTGAAAATACAAGTCTGAATATAAAAAGGAATATTGTACATCACATACCTTTAACGGTGGTACGAAAGTCTCGAAGGACTTGTTTAAGTCCAGTGTACAAAGCTCCTATAGTAATTAATCTGGAAGGTGGAGAGGGGGGTGAGCTTTTTGGAAAGCCCAATAAGAAATATATATAAGAAACAAATACCGAATTTCTATATGCAAGTTTCGAAAATATTTATTAAAGCTCAAATACCATATTTCATACTATTCAGAAATCAAATCATGCATATGTAATGCATCAGAAAACATTTCATTTAAACAGAAACATAAGCAACCAAATTTTGAACAAAATTCGAGATATACGTGCTTATCACATTCATTTTCAATACAGATTATCAAATCAAATTCATATCGGTTTTAGAATCCAAATATCATACATTCGGAAATCATATACGAAGATAAGCACGGAAAAGTATAGATATACTAAGCTGGAGACATGTTAGCGACTAATAATTAATCATGCAGTTCAAATTGACATATGGCCATAGTCTAGAGAGGGTCCACAGTGAGCACTGATCAGGTGTCAACTGGGCCCGCTGTGGACTGGATCAAGGTCACAGCAATAGAAACTCTACTGTAGACTGGATCAGGATCATACAATAGCCCAAAACATTACCTACTTTGGACTGGATCAGGGTCACACAGTAGTTCAAAACATTACTGCAGTGATTGTTAGTCATGTCTCAAAACATTTCCATACATATAGTTCCTACTGCGGACTGATTCAAGGCCACACACAGTAGTCCGAATACAAATATCTACTGCGGGCAGAATCAAGGTCACGCACAGTAGTTTCAAAACAATACCATATATTTTCGAAATTCAAAACAGCATTTTCGTGCTTTAGAAAAGTTCATAACAAAAGTCATACATTTCTTTCAAAACATATAAATTATACATACTCATAATATCTTCAAAACAATAACATAGGTTGATAATTCCTTGAGATAAATATCTCGGTTAAAAGCCTTATAAACAATTCAAAGTCGTAAGATTTAACCGTTTTCAAAATAAGTCTACCAGATAAATGGTTATTTTCAAATGATTGCTTAAGTTAAACTTAAATCATAAAACCATTATTTTCATAAAAATCCGGCAGCATAACGACTCATATTTTCTTAAAACCTCCTGCAAGAAAACACAGTTTATAAACTCAAGGCAGTTGATTCTAAATTGACTTCAGTATCTCCTACGTTCCTATATATATCTCTTACCTAAAGGTGTAGCACAAGTATAGCTATGACACCCTTGTTCTTCTCGATTCCCTCTTTCCTTAGTTTTTAATTTAGTTTGTTAGTATCCCCCACCTTGTATCCTCTCCTCCTACATTAAAGCATAAAATGAATAACATTTATATTATTAATTTATCATAAATAAATTTACATTTTTCTTTTGAGTCACTTAAGAAAGTATATATTTCTTAAAGTTTCCCTTAAGTGCCTTACCTTGCTTATTCTTTCTTGGTTGGCAACTAGTCCTTTGCCTTCTTAAATTTTCTTTCTCCACATAATCCTACATCAAAGACCATATGTAAGCACATTTAGCTTTATAATCATTAGCATATTGTTTTCCTCATAAAATCCTCATTTGAACTTCTTAATATATATATATATATATATATACATATATATATATTAAGCTTTATAATCATCAACATATTTTTGTCCTCATTAAATCCTCATTTGAACTTCTTATATATATATATATATATATATATATATATATACATACATACATACATACATTTTTCGCCACCACTATAACATCTTTTTGCTTCTCTTATAATCTTAGGTAATTAAATCTAAACACATCAATTATACTCACTCTTCTTCTTTTCCTTTTCTTTGTTCAGCTTTCAAGCACATGGAGCAATCCAAAATGAAGATAAATCTGCCATAATTCAGCCCTGAATTACCATAATTTATTTTCTTAAATAATTTTCTTAATTAACTTACTTAACTCACATATTACCTTTCAGTCAAACCACCTTTGTCTTGGTCAACTTCCACTTGATTAGAAAAAAATCCTCAAGCAGAATGGTCCACGTTTCTGCTCTTCTCTTCTGACCGAGATAGCTTGGCTGTCTTGTTGATGCCGAAAAGAATGCAACCCCCTTTAGGCTGCTATAAGGTCGAAAAGCAGCAACCTAGAGCTACCACGTTGGTGCAAGAAGAGAGGAAACACCTCGCAGCCCTTGTCCTTGCTCTGGTTGCACTCTCTCAATTCCTTCTCCTCCTTCTATTGTGTCAACAATTCAACCCCTGTTTTCAGTCTTAAAATGGCCTTCCTTTAGACATCATTCCAACGTGGATCTAACAGCCAAAATAAGAAACCATTTCGTGTAATTGAAACAGCCCAAACACAATGTGAGTCTCTTGTTCAAACCTTTATTTCTTTAGTTGATTTCCACGTGAATAGGAGAATTCCAAGTAGAAAATCATCCACGTTCCAGCTGCTTTTTAGACCACAGAAAAACCTTGCACAGTTCACGTTTTCAGCATAGTTTCAACCCTCCTTCCTTACGTGACTGCTGTGTTTTAGATCTGATCTAAATCTTCTTCCTCTATTTGCATCGTTCCTCACTTCTCCCTGGTCTCTCTCAAGATCAGCCCTAAGTGCTTTCTTATCTTCACTCTTTTCTTCCTTTACTGAAAGCCAACATAGGCAGCCATCAAATGCAGCCAATGTACCCTTTTTCCATGACCAGAAAACAACCCAACTCAGCCCCCAAAACACCATTTTCTCATCTCTTCTTGGCTTTCGAAACTTGAACCTTCCTTTATTTTACATTTCCCTTCTATAAACCTTGGCTGTCGACACAAAAGGGGTGACCAAATGCTACTGCGATAGTGAAAGAATGTTGTTCTTGGTTTCAACAGAAAAGTGAAAGAAAGAGTTGAAATGGCTCTTGCTAGGGTGATGATGATGATGGACGGTTGTCATAACGTATTAAGCTTTTGGATAAAAACCTAACAGCTAAACACAAAATCTATGGAGTCGCCACCAACCATTCAACCTAGGTGTGATTGGTCACCTATTCACACTATGGATAAGGACTGGTCTACATCTCAAATTTAGGGTTCGGGAGTACGGTTACGTGTGAGGAAGGTATTACGCACCCCACAATGCCCATCCTAAAAAGGTACCCACTTAGTTTTAGGTCATTTGCTAAATTTGCTTATGTTGATCTCTAATCTCGATATAATTAATATTGAAAAATATTTCTAAGTGTCCTCCATTAAGCTGGTGGGACAACTTAAAAACTCTTTCTCACCTCAAGAGTATTCAAGTAGTACTATGCGACTTGCTTGAAGAGGCTCCGTCGTCGGATTAACTCATATTTATTATATTTAAAATGTTTATTATTATATTCTTCTAAGGCATTGCAATTCTAAATTACTTCAGTCATACACTAAATTGAGCATATCATATAAATTTTATTCGAAAAATTAAAGAAATCATACCAATTATATTGAATCATGCTAATTAAATTAATGATACTAATTAAACTAAACTAAACAATCAAGCCAATAAAAACAAATTACATCAATCTAAATACACAAACCACATTACACCAATTAGATATTACAAATATTCATTAAATTATACTATTCACATATCCAGTTAAATCTGTTAACCTACTGTTATTGAGTTTAATCAAATTAATTATTTAAATCATATTATCACATAAAAATTTTTAGTTGAATTATCGCATTAATTATAAGTATACAAAAACATCAAACAAAATAAATAAAAATAATAATAAAATAAAAAAATCATCGGAAAATAGAAAGGAAAAACCTGTGACTCGGGTCGGGTCGGATGCAGGTAGCACGCGGGTCCAGGCGCGGGTCACGGCTACAGTGGCTGTTCCAAAACGACGTCGTTCCGATCCGATTATTTGAGCCTTCTTTCCCGATTTTTGGACAGTTTTTCGTTATTCAGAAAAAAAACTCTAAAACCTCCCTCCTAAGCGATTTCCGGTGACCCGAAATGTCAAATGGTCGCCGGAAAACTCAAAATTTCCAGATTCCGGTGATTGTCTCCACCGTTCGCCATCGTAACCACCAGATCTATACCTATAAACACCCGAAAAACCTTCGCCTCTTCGTCCTCAAACTAGATCTACGAACCACGGGTGCTAGATCCTTCTGGAAATCCACGGACCTAACTCCTAAAGTTGAAACCTTACACTGCCTAAGCTACCAAAAACCTCGACACCTTCCTCTCTGTTATTTTTTGTGTTTTTTGGTTGTGGTTTCTTTCTTGCTTCTGTTGTGTTTCTCTCTCTGTATATTTGTGGCTGCTGTTGTGTGTGTTCTCCCGATTGTGATTCTGTCTTTAATGTTCATTTTTTTTATTCCTTTTTTTTGTCTTGATTTCCTTGCAGATCTCCAAGACCGACTTGAATTACGGAATTTCCTTTTTTGTTTCTGGCGGCCATTAGGGTTTGGATTCGTTTTGGGGTCATGGTATGGGGATCTGTTGGTGTTTAGGGTTTGGGGACTCAGATTAGGGCTTGGGTTTGATTTGGGGTTAAGGTTTCATATTAGGGTTTCATTGGGGTTAAGGGTTTGGTTTAGGGTTAGGGGTTCTATTTGGGCTTTGGGGTTTCTGTTAGGGTTAGGGTTTCCGTTTTTTTGTTTTGTTTCCTTTTTTTATTTTTTTGCTTTTTTTTATCAAAATAAATGAATAAACAATAAAAGAAAAATAATATACTAAAATTCATATCAATAAAATAAAAATAAAAAATAATAAAAAAAAACAAAAATAAAAATAAGAATAAAAAGAGAAATAAAAATAGAAAGAGAAATAATAATAAAATGAATAATAATTAAAAAGAAAAGATAAAAGATAAAAATAAAATAAATAAAAATAAAAATAAAAATAAAAAATAATGATAATAATAAAAAAAATGATAAAAGTAAAAATATAAAGGAAAAGAAAAAAGAAGAAAAAGAAAGAAGGAAAAGAAAGAAAAATAAAATAAAAAAAATAAGACAAAATAAAATCAATTAGTCAAACATGGGTTTAATTTATTTTCGATATTTAGAATACACGTCGAGTGACTCGAGATTCACAATATCGGACAAAAATTGGTGTCTACAGTTGCCCCTCTTTGCACATTGCTGAACATCAGAAATGGAGCAAAGACTTTAGACACCCATTTTGCTTTTTTCGTGAAAAACGTTCCTCTAAATAGTGAGACTCTTAAAATTTCAAATTTTCTTATTTTTGACGTACTCTTTAAATTAAGAAAGCCCTAAAACCCCTCTTTTTTTTTTTAATCTTTCACCTAAAGTGTTCCTTCAACTAAGAAGGCCTTGAGACTTTTTTTTTTTATCTCCAAAATGCTCCTTCGACTAGGAAGGCTCTGACACTTTAAACTTTCTAATTTTCTAATCTCTTAAATGCTCCTTCGACTAGGAAGGCCCTGAAACTTTAAATTTTCTCATCTCCAAAATGCTACTTCGACTAGGAAGGCCCTGAAACTTTAAATTTCTCATCTCCAAAATGCTCCTTCGACTAGGAAGGCCCTGAAACTTTAAAATTTCTCCCCTCTAAAATGCTTCTTCGACTAGGAAGGCCCTAAAACTTTAAATTTTCTCCTCTCCAAAATGCTCCTTCGACTAGGAAGGCCCTGAAATTTTAAATTTCTCCTCTCTAAAATGCTCCTTCGACTAGGAAGGCCCTGAAACTTTAAAATTTCTCTTCTCCAAAATGCTCCTTCGACTAGGAAGGCCCTGAAACTTTAAATTTCTCCTCTCCAAAATGCTCCTTCGACTAGGAAGGCCCTGAAACTTTAAATTTTCTCTTCTCCAAGATGCTCCTTCGACTAGGAAGGCCCTGAAACTTTAAAATTTCTCTTCTCCAAAATGCTCTTTCGACTAGGAAGGCCCTGAAACTTTAAATTTCTCCTTTCCAAAATGCTCCTTCGACTAGGAAGGCCCTGAAACTTTAAATTTTCTCATCTCCAAAATGCTCCTTCGACTAGGAAGGCCCTGAAACTTTAAAATTTCTCCTCTCTAAAATGCTCCTTCGACTAGGAAGGCCCTGAAACTTTAAATTTCTCCTCTCCAAAATGCTCCTTCGACTAGGAAGGCCCTGAAACTTTAAAATTTCTCCTCTCTAAAATGCTCCTTCGACTAGGAAGGCCCTGAAACTTTAAATTTTCTCATCTCCAAAATGCTCCTTCGACTAGGAAGGCCCTGAAACTTTAAAATTTCTCCTCTCTAAAATGCTCCTTCGACTAGGAAGGCCCTGAAACTTTAAATTTTCTCATCTTTAAAAATGTCTTTCTTCTTGAAATGAATGGGATGCATGCTAAAAATAATTTCATTATAATTGTGATAACAAAGGCTCAAAACCCCCCCTTCTTTTTTTGGACCAATCTTGTCTTAAATCAGTTAGCGACTTTCTCATATCATCACCTTCGATCTTCATTCTTCCCCCTTTTTTTATTTCTAAGCAGCTGGTGTATTCGACTTAGTTTACCAATCTTTTGATATTCCACTATATTTCTATCCCTCTTCTTTCCTTTTTTAAGCAATGCAATTATCTTTTTCTCTCATTTTTTTTATTTAAAAAAAATATTTGCCAATCATCTATTAATTACAATCATAATAATATGACTACATAATGCAAATTTCGATTTTCACAATCAAGGTAAGAAGGTAAATGGAAGTAGATACGAGATAAATCTGGAAGAGAAGTTATTTTATTTCAAATATCAAGCCAATTTGAACAGAGGAATATTACAAGGGTAATTGCATTAACGAGAGACAATCAAATTCTCAACAATCAACATTTTGATAATTCTAATCAAATTAATTCAAATTTCTCTCTTGAAAAGCCTGCTCCATCAATTTATCTAATCATGCAGAGCTCTTTGGACTAAATCTTTTCCCTTGACATCACAAATTCTTCGATGCTGATCTTTCCCCTACACTTAAGCTGCCTTTTCAGGTTTTCAACCTAAGTGTCTCGCCCCTTGATTTAAACCGCCCTTTTCGGGTTTTCGATTTAAATCCTCCTTTTTATTTCTCTTTTTTTTTGTTTTTGTTTTTTTTGCCCCTTTTTTTTTACATCTCTTCGCATCATCAACATAAACTGAACTCATCAAGTATCATCAACGACTCTTCTAATGCATCTCCTCATACCTAAGCCGCCTTTTCAGGTTTTCAACTTAGGTATCCCCCATTGACTTAAACCGCCCTTTTCGGGTTTTCGGTTTGAGTCCTCCTTTTTTTTCTTTTTTTTCTCTTTTTTAAGCATAATACCTCTTAACAGCATCAGAATTGATAGGGTTTGGCAGGTCCTCACCATCCATATTTGCCAATATTAATGCCCCACCAGAGAAAGATCTTTTCACTACATATGGTCCCTCCCCAACGGTGCCCATTTTCCCCTACTATCTTGTTGATTTGGAAGGATTTTCTTCAAAATTAGATCCCCATCTCGGAACTTCCTAGGCCGGACCTTCTTATCATGTGCTCTCATCATTCTTCTTTGGTATAACTGGCTATGGCATAACGCTACAAGCCTTTTCTCATCAATAAGATTCAATTGTTCATAGCGTTCCTGTACCCACTCTGCCTCTTCCAATTGCGTTTCCATTAAGACCCTTAATGATGGAATTTCTACTTCAATTGGTACCACGGCCTCCATTCCGTACACTAGTGAAAATGGGGTTGCCCCAGTAGATGTGCGCATTAATGTTCTGTATGCATGCAAGGCGAAAGGCAACTTTTCATGCCAATCCTTATAAGTTTCTGTCATTTTTTCCACTATTCTCTTGACATTTTTGTTTGCAGCTTCTACTGCCCCATTCATTTGTGGACGATACAGCGCCGAATTATGATGCTTGATTTTGAATTGTGCACAAACTTCTTCCATCATTGTGTTGTTCAAATTGCGAGCATTATCTGAAATAATTCTTTCTGGAAGTCCATATCGGCATATGATATCTTTCTTTATGAATCTGCATACTGCCGTTCGTGTCACACTAGCAAAAGATGCTGCTTCTACCCACTTGGTAAAATAATCAATCATCACAAAAATAAACCGATGTCCATTTGAAGCTTTCGGTGTAATAGGTCCAATCACATCCATTCCCCACATAGAGAAAGGCCAATGAGGGGCTAATACATGCAGAGCGTTTGGAGGAGCATGAATCTTGTCCGCATAAATCTGACATTTATGGCATTTTCTAGCGTAGTTAATACAGTCGTTTTCCATGGTTGACCAATAATAACCCGCTCTCATTATTTGTCTCGCCATCATATGACCATTAGCATGTGCCCCACAAGATCCTTCATGTACCTCCTCTAATATTTGTTTAGCTTCTGCGATATTCACACATCTCAAAAGTACTTGGTCTCGACTTCTTTTGTATAAGACTTCCCCATCTAAAAAGAATCTCATAGCCATTCTCCTAATGATTCTTTTGTCATTCTCCGAAGCATGTTTTGGGTACTGTTGGTTTTTAATGTACTGTAAGATGTCATGGTACCAAGGCTTTCCATCAACTTCTTCTTCTAAACTTGCACAATGCGCTGGTGAATTCTTCAGATTCATCCTGATGGGTTGAATTTCAGCATTACTATCCAACTTGAACATTGCAGCTAAAGTGGCTAGAGCATCTGCCATTTGATTCTCCTCTCGAGGTAGATGCTCAAACTGAATACTTTTGAACCGATCAATTAAACCGGCTATGTATTTTTCGTACTGGACCAACTTCGAATCCCTAGTTTCCCATTCTCCTCGCAACTGGTAGATGACTAGAGCCGAATCTCCATACACTTCGAGCACATCAATCTTCTTTTCAATGGCGGCTTGCAAACCCATGACACATGCTTCATACTCAGCTACGTTGTTGGTACAATTGAAGTCCAATCTTGCAGTAATCGGGTGATGATCTCCTTCTGGGGATATCAGGACCACTCCTACTCCTCGCCAAAAAGCATTGGATGCTCCATCAAAGAACATTCTCCATGATTTCTTAGCTAGCTTCTCTTCTTCTACCTGAAATACAGCCATCAAATCCTCATCTGGAAAATCGAGTTTCATAGGCACATAGTCATCGGCAACACGGTCTGCTAAGAAATCAGCGATTACACTCCCTTTAATGGCCTTTTGAGTCACATATATAATATCATACTCAGAAAGCATGACTTGCCACCTTGCTATTCTACCAGACAAAGATGGTTTCTCGAAAATGTACTTCAAAGGATCAAGTTTGGCCACCAACCAAGTCGTATGATATAACATGTACTGTCTGAGTCTTTGGGTTGTCCAAGCTAAAGCGCAACACATCTTTTCCAATTGAGAATACTTCGCTTCGTAGTCAATGAATTTCTTACTTAGGTAATAGATGGCTTGTTCTTTCTTGCCATTCTCATCTCGTTGCCCCAGTACACATCCCAGGAATAAGAGGTACTAACACAGGCGAGTTTGATAAGTATTCCTTGACTTTATCGAAGGCCTTTTGACATTCTTCATTCCATTCCCCAGAGTCATGTTTACGAAGAAGCTTGAAAATTGGATCACATTTCGAAGTAAGTTGAGATATAAACCTGGATATGTAGTTTAGCCTCCCTAAGAAACCTCTTACTTCTTTGGTGGTGCGAGGAGGGGACAAGTTCTGAATGGCACGCACTTTGTCCGGATCAACTTCTATTCCCCTTTCGCTAACTATAAATCCCAATAATTTTCCAGATCTTGCCCCAAATGTACACTTGGCTGGGTTTAACTTCAACTGGTACTTCCTCAACCTTTCAAAGAGCTTCTTAAGATTAGCCACATGATCTTCTCCTTCACGAGACATTGCAATCATATCATCCACGTACACCTCAATCTCTTTATGCATCATGTCGTGGAAAAGACTAACCATAGCCCTTTGATATGTAGCTCCAGCATTCTTCAATCCGAATGGCATGACCCTATAGCAAAATGTTCCCCACATTGTCACGAAAGTAGTCTTTTCCATATCTTCTCTAGCCATCTTGATTTGATTGTAGCCGGAAAAGCCATCCATAAATGAAAATATGGAATGTCTCGCTGTATTGTCCACAAGGGTGTCAATGTGGGGAAGTGGAAAATTGTCTTTAGGGCTAGCTCTGTTCAAATCCCGATAATCTACGCACATCCGCACCTTTCCATCCTTCTTAGGCACAGGGACAATATTAGCTACCTACTCCGGGTATTTGGCCACTTCAAGAAAACCTGCATCAAATTGCTTTTTAACTTCCTCTTTGATCTTCAACAACATTTCCGGCTTCATGCGTCTTAACTTTTGTTGTACCAGTTTGCACTCTGGTTTCAAAGGCAATCTATGCTCCACAATATCAGTATCAAGGCCAGGCATATCTTGGTAGGACCAAGCAAACACATCTACATATTCACGAAGTAACTCCTTAAGGCCCTTTCTTTCGTCTGATGCTAGTGATGTTCCGATTTTGACTTCTTTCTTATTTTCTTCATTCCCCAGATTAATTATTTCAACCACTTCCTGATGAGGTTCAATTGGTTTCTTATCTTCTTCCATCGATCTCAATAAGTCATGGGGTAAAGGGTAGTCCGTAGAGACATCTTCATTATCAGATTCATCAAATTGAGCAGGGTTTTCAAAATTGATTTCTGAATTATTGACATTATTATCATCTTGTTTATTGTTTTGATACCTGAAAATAGATGAAATGGGAAATTATGGGTATTTTCAGTGTTGGCATGCTTGAAAAAGACAAAAAAAATTGACTGGGAAAATAGAAATGCATAATGCTAATCATTTATTGAAATGGAAAATAACAAAGTTGGCCCATACATAAAAATTTATTTGGGTGCTTTTGGGCTAAAGCACAAAAATCCAACTTGCATTATTCAAAATATAAAAGAAAAAGACAACTGCAATATTACTTTTCAAAGGAAATCTCTGGGAACTCCAAAATCGTCCAATTCTTCAATTCAACTCCTGGAGGGGTCAAGTACATGAACCGTCCAGCTACACCCTCATCTGATATCTTTTCATCTATCATGTGAATGGACAAATCAGAAAAATCACCTTCAAGTTGCATTACAAGTTTCCCTCCTTCGTTGCCAGTCTGGTATCCACCAAAACAGAAGGTGTTATAAAGGTAAGGAATGACCAGCTTCCCAGATTCAAACTCGTCCCCTTTCAACTGTGCTATTCGCCTCTCCTTCTTCTCTTCCATCTTCTTTGCTTTATCTTTCCAAGTTGGTTTGTAACCTAACCCGAACCTATCCTTGCTTTCCAAAATTGTGATGGCCTTTCTAATCCCTTGGTGGTTTCTTCCTAATCCAACTCCTGGATACCAACCTTTGCCCATGGTTTGCTTCACCACCATCTCTGTAGCTGCTGACAGGTAAGGAGCATATAATTTCGAACCTTCTCCTATATAGGTTGCATTAACAAATTCAAAAGCCCGATATGAACATTCCCATGCATTCTCTGTTGCCTCAACATATGGAGTGTTTGGAGATTGAGTGGCAAAGATGTCCTCTTCTCCAGAAACCGAGATTTGTTGATTCCCTACGAAAAACTTCACCTTTTGATGGAGAGTGGAAGGGACAGCTCCTGTCGTGTGAATCCAAGGTCTTCCTAACAAAAGAGTGTATGAAGGCACAATATCCATGACTTGGAATTGTATATTGAAAGTACATGGACCAATCTCCACATGTATTTCTATATCGCCCAACACTTCTCGACGGACTCCATCAAATGCCTTGACGATTATGTTGCTTTTCTGCATATACGATGAATCCACTGGTAGCCTTAACAAAGTGCTCATAGGCATCACATTGAGAGCTGAACCATTATCAATGAGGACCCTGCCAATTGTGTGGCTCTTGCACCTAACTGTGATGTGAAGGGCTTTAGTGCTTCCCCTTCCTTCCACAGGAATCTCATCATCACTGAAAGATATATAATTTGAAGCCACCAAATTACCGACTAGATTGTCCATCTTGTCCATTGATATATCAGGAGGTACATATGATTGATTCAACACTTTTAGTAAAGCATTTCTGTGAGACTCAGAATTCAAGAGTAGTGATAGGAGTGAAACCTTCGCCGGTGTCTTGTTCAACTGCTCGACAATACTGTATTCACTATGCATAATCAAACTCAAAAACTCACTGGCGTCATCTTTGGTAATAGGCTCTTGACATCTTGTCTCTTGAACCCCTATCGGGTTAGCCCTATCCCCTTCCACAATTCCTGTCTTCTCTTTTCTAGCCTTAGCTAACATTTCAGGACTATAGCAACGCCCACTTCGTGTCATTCCCTCAACTCCAGTGATATTCGTTGTTTCGAGACTTTTAGGGGACATATGCTCTCTTTCTCCGTTCATTACTATATCATAGCCATATCTCCAAGGTACCGCCTTGTTGTCTTTGTATGGAAATGAAATAGGAGCTTTGATTGTGATCCCACTAGCTTGGCTTGATTTTTCCTCAAGGCGGATTTTCAGAGGCTTTGACTTTAGGTCGTCATCAATCACACTAATCTCATTCCCCTTTCCTCTGCCTTCCCAAAATTCAATTTGATATGAGTCCATTAACTCCTGCAATTTGTAACGAAAAGCTTCACAGGATTGAATTGAATGACCTACTGCACCATTGTGGTATTGACAAACCAGATTGGGATCATACGAATCTATATAGGTCTCCAAAATCAAGGTTCCTAGTTGCAACATGCCTGCCTTCACTAATACATCAAAGACCTGACTTAACGGAGTCTTTATTTCTGCAACAGCTCTTTTAATGTAATCCTTCTTTTCATTGCTTAACATGTTCACTGCTGCTCCACCATGGTCTGGTAAAGGATTCCCATTCACAGCTTGTTCTACTTTCGGCTTCCCAAAACTCAACTGCCCAGCCTTTATCAACCCCTGCACTTTATACTTTAGTCCCAAACAATTTTCTACAGAGTGACCCACATTGTCATTGTGGTAAGCACATTTTGCGTTTGGATCATACCATTTGGGATACGGGGGTTTTAGGGGTTCAAGGTATACGGGGGCAATAAGACGGTTTTGCACTAGTTTAGGATATAACTCCGCATAGGTTATGGGGATTGGGGTGATAGGGGGTCTTTCTTGATTGAAGCGTGGCCTTCCAGGGTTTTTCATTAGGTTTGTAGGTTGAGTAAAGGGTTGGGTTGGTCTCAGGGTTTGCGAGTGAAAAATGGGCTGAGTATTTGTTGGTGGGTTTAGTTGATATGGGTAGGGTGAAACATAATTGATAGCATGAGGATAAGATTGGTATTGGTTGGATGGGCGTTGGTGAATATAACCTCCTGTAGAGATAGCTTGGACATCTCCTTCCTTTTTCTTAGGAAACCCTCCTTTCCTGGCCTCTACACCCTCAATCTTGCCATTTTTAATAACATTTTCTATTGCCTCTCCTGAAAGCACCATGTCAGAAAAGTTCTTACTGACATTTCCTATCATTCTCTCATAATAAGGAGCTCTGAGAGTGTTTAAAAATAACATTGTCAACTTCTTTTCTGTCAATGGAGGTTGAACTTCAGCAGCTGCATCTCTCCATCTCTGAGCATACTCTCTAAAACTCTCGTTTGTTTTCTTCTCCATGCTTTGGAGGGAGAGGCGATCGGGAGCCATATCACTTACGTGAAGATATTGGGCTAGAAATGCCCTAGCAAGGTCCTTCCACGAATGTATACGACTCCTGTCCAACTGAACATACCACCTTGCAGCAGATTTTGTAAGGCTATCTTGAAAACAGTGAATGAGCAACTTTTTATTACGAGCATATCCTGCCATCTTTCTGCAAAACATCGTAACATGGGTTGTCGGGCATTTAGTTCCGTCATATTTCTTGAAATCCGGAACCTTGAACTTTTCGGGCAACACCAAATCGGGAACTAGGCTCAACTCTTCTGCATCAACATTCCCAAAGGAGTCGTTTCCTTCGATGGCTTTCAACCTTTCCTCCAACATGTTACATTTCTGTTGTATCCCTATAGCTAGATTGTCAACTGCTTCTCTCTTCAACTTCTCTTGTTCAACAGGATCGTCCAAGTTTGGGACGAAAATAAGGTCAACAGGACTAGACCCTACTCCAGGTTGATTTTGGCCTATAGCACGACCTTGTCCTCCTATTGAGGGTGTTGCATGAGCATAAACCTTTGAAGGCATTTGGGCTTGATGGGTGAACCCTGGAGGGTATGGTGGGTCATCACTAGGATATTCCTCCGCTGTTAGGTCTTGCACAACTCCTTTCCCCTTAGCCATACTCATCATCAACTCCATCATCTTGGTCATCTGCTCTCGAGTTTCCTCTTGAGCTTTAACAATCTCTTGTTGCACTTTTTCCATCCTGTCAATCCGTGCTAATTGCTCATTTTCCATTGCTCTAGTTCGTGCACGAGTTTGGTATGGATGATTTGGAAGGGCTATTTTTGTACCTTTGTTATCACAATTAGATAAAATTATTTTTATTAAATGCTCATGAAGGAAAAGTAAAAGGAAGAAAAATTTTCGTGAGAAATTTATTGCATAACAAAAATTATCTCATAACAAAAACTTATAAAAACTTGTCTCATAACAATTGTTGAACAAAGTTAAAGACCCATTACATCCATAAAGAACATCTAAGGTGTCCACCTAAGTCTCTTCAACAAACTGTAGTGACCTTGGATCTCATCCACTAGTAGTAGCAGATTCTCCCCATGCTCAGTAAGTGGGCTGACTTTGAGCTTCAAATCCCTTATTCTGTCCTCCATATCTCTTGCTCTATGAGCCATGACATTGATCTGTTCAATCATGGAAACCAGAAGATGTGAATCACGAGCTCTCCTTAAGGTGGCGTACTTCTCCTTTAGGTCATTCAACTCATTAACAACCTTTTGTAGGATCTGCAAGTATTCTTGGGATCGATTGAGGGCACCTTGCAAACTCATCTGCTCGTTTATGACCTTGCCTTCAAGTTCTTCACATTCGGCCCCTTCTTCTGTATCTTAGCTTTGAGTTGTTCATTCTCTTCCCGCAAACGCTTATTTTCAGACCTTGAGAGCTGCTCCTTCAAGTATCTAATTTCATCCATCAACTTGTACTTTTCTTGATGGACCCTTGTATATGCTTGCTCCCTTCTCCCCAACCTTTCCTCCGTTTCACGTTTGAGTTTTTTAATTTCTCTCTCTAAGTCCTTTTTCTCTTCCTCTAATTTCCTCTTGGCAATCTCCAGATCTATCATAGGGTCTCGAGGTATAGGCTCTTCATAGATCTCTTCATTTTCGGGAGAAACCTTGATATCTTTGGCTCGCCTAGCATGCCAGACTGAGTATTTCGGAGCAACTTTATCAATAAATATCCCGAGGTATACTCTAAGGGTAGTCTTCCAAGCTTTGACATCTTCTTCGATTTTCTTCATAGACCCTTCTTCATGATAAGCATATTCACGCTGATTAAGACCATGTGTCATTGGGATGAACTGTTCGTACCCTAATTGCCTTCGCACCATGAGAGGAGCATAAGTGACCGTTCCCCATACACCCAATAAGATCATCCATGGATGTCCTCCACAACTATATAGAATGGGTTGTCTTGTCATCCAAGGTGCCACCCAAACTACATCTTTGCAAGTGAGTCCATGTAAAAGTGACACCCATTCCTTTTTTGTCCTCGACCCAAGCCATTTGCTCTCACAAAATTCCTTAATAGGAATATTCTTCTTGAATAAGACCGATCGAAACTTCGGCTCTTCGCATTTGAAGTGACTCTTCATCCAAATGTACAACAAAGGCGAACATCCTGTAAAGCGTCCCCCTCCAGTTTGTCGACAGTAATTCAGTGACCTAATAGTCTCGGCTAAAATAGCAGGAACTACCGCCACTTCATGCTCAATTTGATCCACAAAGTCTACCAATGTAATTTCAACATATAGCAAGGATTTTGGGAAAATCACCATTCCATAGATTGCTAAAGCCATCAATTTCATACCGTACTCATCTTCTCGATGCCTACTGATGCAACTTTTCAAAAACTCCCAAGGTATATAAGTGCATTCTTCCTTATTCTTTATTTGACGGTCAACCTCTTGCACATCAGTACATGTCATAACGGCTAGCTTTTTGCGATAACTCAACTTCTTCCTTCTCCAGTACACCTTATCTGATTCTTTAGGGTCAAAATGCAATAATACCGAGTACTCTTCTATGGTGGGAACCATGTCTACCTCGTTGAAGACAAAACACTTATACGACGGATCCCAAAAATGCAACATGGCTCGAATTAAATTAAGGTCCACTGATACTGTCAAGAGTCGTGCTATACCTCCATACTTTTCCTCAAATGTCTCTCTTCTTGCATTATCCCAAGATCTCCAAATGTCTACTAATTCAGTGAGATCATTTTGCTTGAGGTCAGGGCGAGTCTTCTCTGGGAGGTCCGAAATGAAACCCGATGGTAAACAATCACCATTCTTTTGTTGGGCTTCTTCAGATATAACTTTTACTTCAATAGATGACTTGCAAAGAGGTTTGGCTCGAGGTGCTTTCTCCATGGATGTAATGGACTTCAATCCTATCACCAATTGTTATGAGACAAAAAAAATGAAAGAGAGAAAGAGAAAAAAAAATGAAATGAGAAGATAGGAAAAAAAAAACAAAAAGAGTATTTTATGGTTATTCCTTCATATGTCCTATAGTGTAAGGTTTTATCTATATTAGGGTTTGACTTGGTTTTATCCTAGGCTGGTCTCCTAGGCTTCATTATATGCATGGTTTGGATAAGTTAGAATTCTAAAGGTTCTCAAATTGTTCCTCACTATCGTCCACATAGGACTAGTAAGGCACCCAATCCTCACCCATCACAGGTTACAAACGGAAAGGTTCAATTTGAGTGGGAGTATTTCGCTAGCCATTGCGGAGGTATTACCTCACGAGAGCGTAGATACTTTACTCCCTCCTAAAAAGGACCGAGCCCGAGTCGAGGGCTTATGTATGCTAATGCAAAGTGATGTGTGTGTATGAAGGAATAATGTTTCATTTAATGTTCGTTTTCTATTAAGATCTCTTAAGCAAATTCTAAGATAACCTAAAACTAAGTATTAGCCTGACTCTCTAACGTCCCCAGTGGAGTCGCCAAACTGTCATAACGTATTAAGCTTTTGGATAAAAACCTAACAGCTAGACACAAAATCTATGGAGTCGCCACCAACCATTCAACCTAGGTGCGATTGGTCACCTATTCACACTATGGATAAGGACTGGTCTACATCTCAAATTTAGGGTTCGAGAGTACGGTTACGTGTGAGGAAGGTATTACGCACCCCACAACGCCCATCCTAAAATGGTACCCACTTAGTTTTAGGTCATTTGCTAAATTTGCTTATGTTGATCTCTAATCTCGATATAATTAATATTGAAAAATATTTCTAAGTGTCCTCCATTAAGCTGGTGGGACAACTTAAAAACTCTTTCTCACCTCAAGAGTATTCAAGTAGTACTATGCGACTTGCTTGAAGAGGCTCCGTCGTCGGATTAACTCATATTTATTATATTTAAAATGTTTATTATTATATTCTTCTAAGGCATTGCAATTCTAAATTACTTCAGTCATACACTAAATTGAGCATATCATATAAATTTTATTCGAAAAATTAAAGAAATCATACCAATTATATTGAATCATGCTAATTAAATTAATGATACTAATTAAACTAAACTAAACAATCAAGCCAATAAAAACAAATTACATCAATCTAAATACACAAACCACATTACACCAATTAGATATTACAAATATTCATTAAATTATACTATTCACATATCCAGTTAAATCTGTTAACCTACTGTTATTGAGTTTAATCAAATTAATTATTTAAATCATATTATCACATAAAAATTTTTAGTTGAATTATCGCATTAATTATAAGTATACAAAAACATCAAACAAAATAAATAAAAATAATAATAAAATAAAAAAATCATCGGAAAATAGAAAGGAAAAACCTGTGACTCGGGTCGGGTCGGATGCAGGTAGCACGCGGGTCCAGGCGCGGGTCACGGCTACAGTGGCTGTTCCAAAACGACATCGTTCCGATCCGATTATTTGAGCCTTCTTTCCCGATTTTTGGACAGTTTTTCGTTATTCAGAAAAAAAACTCTAAAACCTCCCTCCTAAGCGATTTCCGGTGACCCGAAATGTCAAACGGTCACCGGAAAACTCAAAATTTCCAGATTCCGGTGATTGTCTCCACCGTTCGCCATCGTAACCACCAGATCTATCTCAAACTAGATCTACGAACCACGGGTGCTAGATCTTTCTGGAAATCCACGGACCTAACTCCTAAAGTTGAAACCTTACACTGCCTAAGCTACCAAAAACCTCGACACCTTCCTCTCTGTTATTTTTTGTGTTTTTTGGTTGTGGTTTCTTTCTTGCTTCTGTTGTGTTTCTCTCTCTGTATATTTGTGGCTGCTGTTGTGTGTGTTCTCCCGATTGTGATTCTGTCTTTAATGTTCATTTTTTTTATTCCTTTTTTTTGTCTTGATTTCCTTGCAGATCTCCAAGAACGACTTGAATTACGGAGTTTCCTTTTTTGTTTCTGGCGGCCATTAGGGTTTGGATTCGTTTTGGGGTCATGGTATGGGGATATGTTGGTGTTTAGCTTTTGGTTTGGTTTGGGGGTTTGGATTGTGTTTAGGGTTTGGGGACTCAGATTAGGGCTTGGGTTCGATTTGGGGTTAAGGTTTCATATTAGGGTTTCGTTGGGGTTAAGGGTTTGGTTTAGGGTTAGGGGTTCTGTTTGGGCTTTGGGGTTTCTGTCAGGGTTAGGGTTAGGGTTAGGGTTTCCGTTTTTTTGTTTTGTTTCCTTTTTTTATTTTTTTTGCTTTTTTTTATCAAAATAAATGAATAAACAATAAAAGAAAAATAATATACTAAAATTCATATCAATAAAATAAAAATAAAAAATAATAAAGAAAACAAAAATAAAAATAAGAATAAAAAGAGAAATAAAAATAGAAAGAGAAATAATAATAAAATGAATAATAATTAAAAAGAAAAGATAAAAGATAAAAATAAAATAAATAAAAATAAAAATAAAAAATAATGATAATAATAAAAAAAAATGATAAAAGTAAAAATATAAAGGAAAAGAAAAAAGAAGAAAAAGAAAGAAGGAAAAGAAAGAAAAATAAAATAAAAAAAATAAGACAAAATAAAATCAATTAGTCAAACATGGGTTTAATTTATTTTCGATTTTTAGAATACACGTCGAGTGACTCGAGATTCACAATATCGGACAAAAATTGGTGTCTACAACGGTGATAGTGAAAGATGGCTGGAAAGAAGATGGGATAGTAGGAGTAAGTGGCAATGAAGTGGCTTCTCCGAGCAGCCACTTTATTATAATATCATTATATTATTATATATATATATATATATATTTTGTTGCCTTTAGTCTTTAGTCTGCTTCAATGCAGACGTGATTTGGTGGCTTAACAAGCTTTTAAAGGAAGCTTGTTGATTATTATTATTATTATTATTATTATTATTATTATTATTATTACCATATAATATTATTTATTTATTTCTATTATTATTCTTATTATTAATTTAATCCCTTATATATATATTTAAAGATATATATAATTAAATTCCATAATTTAAATCTTCAAATTGGTCTTATAACTAATTTTGCAATTAGTCCATAACATTACCTCACATGCTAGATTCCTCTTAATCAACCATTTAATTTATTATATTAAATTCCTTGATAAATCATTGCTTGAATTTCCTAGCATTTAATTCAATAGTGATTCTTAAAATCACCAATCCATACCATTCGCTTAATTCATCAATGTAGTTTGTTAAATCATATTTCCTTGATAAATTTTACTAATCATATACTTCTAATATCATATAAATTGATTATCATTTGTAGAAAATTCTCAGTTGTCACAAGAATGATTGTGTAAAACTGTTTTCTGCTTGAGAATGATATTTAGTTTTTCTTTTCTTATTTTCATACCTGTAAAGCATATTCAACAAACTTGCTTTTACACAGAAATATGATCAATTGCAAAGCAAACACGCAGGAGATCCTTGTTTCATCTTGTAAATATCTGTTTGAGTTTGACAGCTTTTAAAAATTTCACAGATGCATATTTCATTTCTGCTTGATATGGTCCACCTACGTTGGGCTAGGCCCAAAAAGCGTCATCAATCACAGCGTGGCAGAGAATCAGCGGGTCACATGGCATTAGGCGATAGAACTCAAAGCAGCATCACTACGCCTGTCGCTGGGTGACAGACTTCAAGTATGTCGCCTGCAATCATAAGGTGACATGTGGCGCATGACTCCAGCTCCCGCTGGCGTTAGGGTCCTGTCGCCACGCCATACCCGTCTGTGACACGTGGCGCTATATTCAGCTCCCCCTACGCGACAGACCTCTGATGCCACAACGTGCCCGCAATATGGGTCTCTCGCTGGCGACAAGCCTTGATTTCTCCCGATTTTCGAGGAACTTGTGTTATATCGGGACACAAACTCTCAGCAAGGAATAGACTTATCCTCAAATAATTAACCTAGAATATTGGCCTATAAATAGGCCCCAGGTACAATCTTACTCTCTAATTTTGGACGACTGACTTTTACGCTTCTCAATACTGAAGAATTTTCTGCTAACTTAAGCATCGGAGTGCCTACGCAGGGAACCACCCCTGCGTCTCTCTTACTTTTCTTGTTTTACATAAGCTTCTTGAAGACACATGGAAACTAAGTACAAAAATCGACGTCAGCATACTTTTGTTGTTGTTTTGTGCAACAACAATTGGCGCCGTCTGTGGGAAACGTATAAAAAGCCAATCGAGATTTTCTAAGATGGTGAGAACAAGATCGACAAACGTAAGGGCCGGAAGTGAGGAAAACTTTGTGAGCTCCCCTGAACAATAGATTCGCCAGATGAACCAGGTGAACAGGGAGGAAGAAAGAATTACTGTGTCGGCAGCAGAATTCGAGGCGACAGAGTGAAGAAACCACCCAGGCGCTGCGAGCCATGGTGGATCTGTTCCAAAGAGTTCTCCCGACATTGGATCTGCCGCCTGTCATGCAGAACTTGGTAGGAGGAACAAATAGAGGTGTCTCACCGCAGGTGTTTGGGCGACAGGAGGACACGACAGCGGCAGACCCCTCTCGTCGGCGAGAGGTCCCCCCTGTGGAAGAGCATGACTTTCATCAAGGTCCGGCAGGACAGGGGAGTGGGAGGCCTGTCGCAGGCACCTCGCGAGAGACTGAGGAAGCAGCAGGTTCAGAGCCTGCGACAGGGGTCAGGCCACAGGTTCCACATGTAGGGGACAGATGTCTGGACGACAGGATGTTGACCGGGCAACAGGGTCTACCGCCCACCACCATGACTTGTCAAATTTTGATGATGCTAACTTAGACCATGGTATTGGAGGTGTTGGAAAGAACGGTGTCGAAGATCAAAGCACTTGGGGAACCGGGTCGGAGTTTGACCCCACTTGGTGCACGCAAATGGTACGGACAAACGCACCTCAAGCTAAAGGCAAGGAAGTAGTCGGAGACCTACCTGATTCATCTCATGTCCGAAATCAGCTCGCTCCCCCGTGGACATGAAGAAGATGATAGAACAAGTACTGGAAGAGAAAAAGTTAGTGTCCGTAGAAGAGAGCCAGAGGAGAAGAGTACCGTTCTGCATGACCATCATGCAAAAACCTCTGCCCCTAATGTTCAAAATGTCGCAGATGATCGTATACATCGGAAAGATGGACCCCTACGACCATATGCAAAACTATAATGCCCTAATGTTGTTACATGGATGGGAAGACGAGATAACGTGTAGGGCCTTTTCCTTAAATCTGTTCGGACATGCGATGAAATGGTTTAATAACATGCCTGAAGGGTCCATTATCTCTTTTGACCAACTACGAAGCAAGTTTCTCAAGGTGTTTGCGGTGAATAGTCAGAGAAGGAAGGAACCGACCTATTTGCTCACTATTAAGCAGGGAGCTAAGGAGTCATTGAAGAGTTATGTGGATCGGTTTAGAGATGCTACTTTGGAGGTGCGAGATCTGCAAGTCGGTATAGCCGTGGCAGCCATGTTACAGGGGACAAGGTCTGAGAAATTGCAAGAATCTCTGTCGCTAGACCAGCCAACTACCATCTCAGACTTGCTTTCCCGCGCACATAAGTATGTAACCTAGGAGGAAGTAATGAAAATGGTGGCGATAGGAGAATCCAAGGATGGAAGGAAACGAGGAAGAGAGGTCACTGAAGCATCTTCTAGCCAACCGAAAAAGTTTGAGAAAGCTCCTGCACTAAAATACAATTCCTATACCCCTCTCACTGAATCTCGGGCTTCAGTGTTAGCAGCTATTGAAGGATCAGGGCTTATACAGACTCCAAAGAAGGCAGAAGGGAATTCGGGCCGTGATTTAAGGTCGTACTGCGATTACCACTCGATGCATGGGCACACGATCGAGAGATGTAAGGAGTTGATGAATCAACTAGAAAAACTAGCGCGAGAGGGAAAAATAAACCGTTGCGTGTAGAGAGGCGACAGAAACAACTATCCTACGCGGAACAGAGGAAATCAATTTAGAGACAGTAGAGGTGAAAACAGGGGACCTGTGAGACGAAATGAAGGTGACAGGAGAGATAATGACAGAAGAACAGAAGGAAGGAATCGAGAGGAAGATAATGAACCCACAGGGCCAGCTATTAACGTAATATCCGGAGGTGAATCATTAGCTTGTACTTCTTCCTCATCTCGAAAATCTTATGCTCGACAGGCCCACCAAATTAACTCAGTAATGGGGGAAAAGCAAGATGAGGAACCTATTACTTTTACACCAGCCGATAGAGGAGATGTAGTGGTTCCTCATGATGACCCGATGGTAATTACAGCCGTGGTAGCAAAGCACCCAGTGAGTCGAATCTTGGTCGACAATGAGAGTTCGGTGAACTTAATCTACTGGAACTGCTTTGAAAAGATGAATATCACGGAGGACAGTTGAAGCCAGTACTTACACCCTTATATGGTTTCTCTGGAGAGAAGGTAAAGGTAGCAGGCGCCATTCAGCTACCTGTTACATTAGGGGGGAGCCCAAAAGATGTCATCCGACAAGCGTTGTTTATGGTGGTGAGATCAACATCTGTGGCTTACAATATGATCTTTGGGCGGCCATTGTTAATTGACATGAAAGCTGTGGTGCATCTCTGCTATTTGTTAATGAAGTTTTCGACTCCTCACGGTGTTGGACTAGTAAGGGGAGATCAAAGGAAAGCCAGAACATGCAATGTCGTATCCACCACATGTAAGGGGATTCAGAGGAAGGAAACCCTTACAATTGAAGAAAAGCCTAAGCCAAAACCTGATGAGGAGATGGAGGCAATCCGGTTGGATGAGAAAGATGAAGAAAGAATAGTGTACGTAGGGAGCCAGTTGCCTGAAGAAGTGAAAGGGAAAATAATCCGATGCCTAAGAGAGAATAGTGATGTATTCACATGGACCCCAGCCGATATGCCTTGAATTAACCCTAAAGTTGTTTGTCATCGATTGAACGTAGTCTCGGGGGCAAGGCCGATAAAGCAAAAGAAGAGAAATTTTGCTCCAGAGAGGCAACAGGCAATAAACGAAGAAATTTCGAAGTTGTTACAAGCGAAATTCATTAGAGAAGTTAACTATCTAGAGTGGTTGGCCAACGTTGTTATGGTGAAGAAAGCCAACGGGAAATGGAGAATGTGTGTGGACTTCACGGATCTGAACAAAGCTTGCCCAAAGGATTCGTATCCACTAACCAGAATTGACAAGTTGGTAGATGAAACTTATGGGTATGAATTACTTAGTTTCTTGGATGCCTTTTCAGGGTACCACCAAATTATGATGCATCCAGATGATAAGGAAAAGACTTCGTTCATTACCGATAGTGGGACATATTGCTATCAAGTAATGCCATTCGGTTTGAAAAACGGGGGGGCTACCTACCAGCGCATGGTAAATAAGGTGTTCCAAGACTTGTTGGGCAACACCATGGAAGCTTATGTTGATGATATGATCATCAAAAGGCGACAGGAAGAATCACATGCTGAGAAAATGACTAAGGTATTTAATGTGCTGTGTTAGTACGAGATGAAGTTGAGTCCCAATAAATGCTCATTTGGGGTGAGATCCAGAAAGTTCTTGGGATTCATGATTACTAATCGAGGGATAGACTCTAATCTCGAAAAAGTTCAAGCTATTTTGGACATGAGGCCACCCAATACTATAAGAGAAGTTCAAAGGCTGACAGGGAGGATAGCAGCCTTGAGTCGTTTCTTGTCCAAATCAGCTGAAAGAAGTCTACCATTTTTCAAGGCGATAAAGGCAGGAAAGAACTTCAAATTGATGGAAAAGTGCAACGACACCTTCGAAAGATTGAAAGACTACCTGAAAGAGTTGCCTTTATTATCTCGGCCACAGCCTAAAAACCAACTCCTCATGTACCTCGGTGTAGGAGAGAAAGCTGTAAGTGCAGTCCTACTAAGGAAAGAATGAGGCAGAGATTGCCCGATCTATTATGTAAGCAAAGTCCTGCTAGATGCCGAGGCAGGGTACCCCTTAGTTGAAAGAATAGCTTTATCCCTGGTGATGGCAACTCGGAAGTTGCAGCCTTACTTCCAAGCTCACTCGGTGACTATCTTAACGGATCAGCCCTTGAGGCAAATACTGCAGAAACCAGAACACTCCGAGCATCTACTTAAATGGGCTATCAAATTGAGTGAATATGACATTCACTTCAAGCCTTGCCAAGCAATAAAAGGACAGGCATTGGCAGATTTCATTGTAGAATGCACTAACCGAGAGGTCCAAGAGGAAAGAGAGTTAGTCTGGTGGAAATTATTTGTTGATGGAGCTCGTAACATGGATGGCAATGGAGTCGAAATTGTGATAATATCGCCTGACGGGGAAACCTATGAGTATTCCCTACGTTTCGATTTCCCAAGTTCGAACAATACAGCCGAGTACGAAGCCTTGATAGCTGGGATGAAACTTGCTGAAAAACTAGGAGTCAGCAACTTAGTGGCCCATAGTAGACCTGGCAATCCGTGTCTCCGTGTCATGACACGACACGACACGACACGAGTTCAGACACGACACGAATTATCAAAACACGACACGAATTATAAAACGTGTTTAAATAATAAACACGAAACACGACACTTTTTTTATACGTGTAACACGTGACACGACACGACTGACACGTGATAATTAATCGTGTCACATGACACGACACGATGCGATTTAGATAAAATAACACGAAATTGACACGACATGAATAGACACGACACGAATGACACGATTAAAAATAAAATATAATAAAAATGATAAAAAATATATTTTTCCATTTTTTTACATCTATATTAATTAACATTCAAATATTAATTACAAATATAACAAAATAATAATATTTTCAATCCATACAATCCATAATATACTATGTATTGAAAATTACAAAAACATACAAATAAACATAAATAGTTAACATTAAGTCAACAAGCATAAATAATTTAACAAAACATTCAAACATTAAGTCATTGATCATGCAAGTTATGTTAACTTAAGAAGTTAACATAACTCAAAATGATTCAGTAACTTGAAAAGAACTAGAACCCTTCAATGATGTCGAGTCTTCTTTACTAATATCCAAGTTGAAAAGAACAAATCATATATATATATATATATATATATATATATTTTAATTTATATAAATGTTATTATACAAAATCATTTAAAGTAAATGTTTTATTATAAATTTTAAAACTATAATCTTAAGTTCTCAACTCCAAAACTAAGTCTCATAATCTTATTATATATAATATCATCAATTCATCATCATCGTATGACTATAAATCTATAATTTGTATGTTAATACTAGTATTATGTTTGTTACTTTGTTTTAATATCTTGTTCTTATTATATTAATTTGTATGACTAAGATTTGTATGTTAGTACGAGTATTATGTTTGGTAGTTTGATTTAATATCTTGTTCTTATTATATTAAGTTGTATGTTAGTATTATGCTATTTTAATTTCTTATAATGTGATAATTGATATATAATAATATCATCAATTCTACTATTCTTATTGTATATAATATCACCAATTCATCGTCATCGTATGACTATAAATCTATAATTTGTATGTTAGTACTAGTATTATATTTGTTACTTTCTTTTAATATCATGTTCTTATTATTTTAATTTGTATGACTATGGTTTGTATGTTAGTACTAGTATTATGTTTGTTCGTTTGATTTAATATCTTGTTCCTATTATATTAATTTGTATGTTAGTATTTTGTTATTTTAATTTCCTATAATGTGATAATTGATATAGAATAATATCATCAATTCTACTATTCTTATTATATATAACATCATCAATTCATTGTCATCATATGACTATGATTTAAGATTACGTTTATAAAATAAATCAATAAATAATTAATAAGTATATTAATATTATTCTTACTATAATAATTTGTATGTTAATATTATGTTATTTTATTTTCTATAATGTGATAATTGATATAGAATAAATTAATAAACAATAGAATCTCTTAGTATACTGAATAATATAATTCTGTAAAGTTTAAACTCTTAATTTCTTATCAATATTATATGATACAGTTAGTGTCTGTGACATAAAATAATTAATTAATTATACAATCTTTTATTAGTATAATACAATATTTATATTTTATACATTATCATAAAAAATATCATATATATTTATACATTATAGTATTGTATTTAAGTTCTTAACTTAAAAGTTCTTAATACTTTATTTTCAAAATTTATAAAATTTTATTATCTTAACCATAATTAATTAATTTAATTTCATAATTAAATTTATTAGTTTATTTTATTGCAATATTTATTAAAGCATTAGTTTGTTTTAATAAATTAATTTTCATAACACATTATACTAATTTATTACAATTGTTCATTTGGTAAAACACTTATGTATTTTACTTTTGGCCAAGGTTCAATTCCCACTAAAAACATATATGATTACCGTGTCTTATACATATATCCGTGTATTCGTGTATCCATGTAACACGAATTTCTTTAAACGTGTTTTCGTGTCGTGTACGTGTTAATCGTGTATTTGTGTAACACGAATTTCTTAAACGTGTTTCCGTGTCTTACACGTGTTTAGCCGTGTCAGACACGGCTAAACACGAAAATTGCCGTGTCTAAATTCGTGTCGACACGGATAAACACGAAACACGAATTTCCCAAACACGTACACGGTTTTTTCGTATAGTTTTCGTGTCGTGTCACCCGTGTCGTGTCTAGATTTGCCAGGACTAGCCCATAGCGATTCACAATTGGTGGTAAACTAGTTCTCAGGTGAATATGAAGCACGAGAACCTGCCTTAGTCCCTTATCTGCATAAGGTATAATTGTTGGCACAGTCGTTCCAGAACTTCCAGCTGACTCAGATAAATCGGACAGAGAACAACCATGCAGATGCTCTTTCAAAATTGGCTTCTTCTAGAGGGGTGAAAGGGGGTATCGTCGCTAAGCCAAGTATTGAAGAAGAAGGTGTCTGCGATATTGAGATCGGAGATGATTAGAGAGTCCTGATCAAAGACTATATATTGGGGAACACACTCCCAGCTAACAGTGACGAGGCTCGAAGGTTGAAATTGAAAAGTACCAGGTTTACTGTAGTAAAAGGAGAGCTCTATAAGCGAAGCTTCACAATGCCCTTGCTGAAATGCCTAGGGCCCCAACAGGCTGAGTACACCTTAGCTGAAGTTCATGAGGGAATATGTGGTGAACACTTAGGGGCTCGTGCCTTGGCCTCGAAAATACTGCGCGCAGGATTTTATTGGCCTACACTGAGGAAGGATGCCACAGACAAAGTGAGAAGATGCGAAAAGTGTCAGAAATTCGCTCCAATAACAACCGCGCTTGTTTCGGCCCTTCAGAACACCCTCCAGCCAACTCCGTTCGCACAGTGGGGACTAGATATCCTAGGACCCTTTCCACTAGGCTCAGGACAACGGAAATACTTACTTGTGGCCACGGATTACTTCACGAAGTGGATAGAGGCTGAACCTTTGGCTACAATTTCTGAGAAGAAGGTGGAAGCAGTGGTGTGGAAGGACATAATTTGCCGATTTGGGATCCCCCGTGTGATAAATGCAGACTATGGGAAACAGTTCGACTGTGATGCTTTTCGGGATTTTTGCAAAGGCCTGAACATTCTCCTAAGAATATCTTCTATGTCTTACCCGCAGGCTAATGGGCAGGCAGAGGTGAGTAATCGAACTATACTACATGGGTTGAAGACCAGACTGGACAAAGCAAAGGGAGCATAGGTAGACGAGCTCCCGAGTGTCCTATGGGCCTACAGAATGACAAGTAAGGTGTCGACAGGGGAAACACCATTCAATTTGGTGTATGGGAATGAAGCCCTCATCCCAGTAGAAGTTAGAGCTGAGTCACCCCAGTTGGTCCCCTACATCGAGGAGCTCAATTCTCAGGGACTAAGGGAGAATCTAGACCTAATAGATGAGCTGAGAGACAAAGCAAAAATGAGATTGGCTGCTTACCAACAGAGGGTAGCTACTTATTACAATGCACGGGTTAAAAACAAAGAGTTGCAAGAAGGAGACTTGGTATTGAGAAAGTCGGCAATTACAAACGCCCATAAGGAAGATGGAAAGCTCCGGGCTAATTGGGAAGGACCATACAGAATCAGAAGTATGGTCGGACCTAGCACATGTACCTTAGAAACCTTGCAAGGAAAGAAGATATCAAAGACTTGGAATGCCAACCACCTTAAACTGTACTAGCAGTAAACGTTGTACTTCTTTTCTATTTATGGTTATTCTTGTCTTTACTTTTCCATTTATGGTTATTCTTGTCTTTTCCATCTATTGCTCTGTTACTTTATAGATATTATTGTTTTGCAATTATCTGATTCATTAATAAAGGCCAGCCCATCATTTCCTATAATTTTCTAATGCAATGTGTGAGACAGATTATGTGTTACAGGAATCGAAATGAGGCAACAACTGGCAAATAAAAAAGTCCCTAAGCGAAAAATGCACGAGACGGGCAAACTAAAGTCCCTAAGCGAAAAATGCGCGAGACGGGCAAACTAAATTCCCTAAGCGAAAAATGCGCGAGACGGGCAAATAAAAAAGTCCCTAAGCGAAAAATGCGCGAGATGGGCAAACTAAAGTCCCTAAGCGAAAAATGCGCGAGACGGGCAAATAAAAAGTCCCTAAGCGAAAAATGCGCGAGACGTGCAAATAAAAAAGTCCCTAAGCAAAAAATGTGCGAGATGGGCAAACTAAAGTCCCTAAGCAAAAAATGCGCAAGACGGGCAAATAAAAAAGTCCTTAAGCGAAAAATGCGCCAGACGGGCAAATAAAAAAGTCCCTAAGTGAAAAATGCGCGAGACGGGCAATCTAAAAGTCCCTAAGCACAAAAAGATGTGAGACGGGCAAAAACAAGTCCTTAAACGCGAAAAGTACACAAAAACAAGGGCAACACCACAAAATCATCAAGCAATCAACAAACAGACACGTGCGATACCCATGTAACACAAAAGGTAAATATCATGTTATGAGGTACGTTGAAATTTTCAGATTAATATGTCGCAATACGATGACAAATTATGGTTAACACCTTGTCATTATTCTAATAAGTCCTTAAACGAAAAGAACGCGAGATAGGCATAACACTCGAGAAAAGTTCATCTCTGAACGAAATGACAACACTGTTTCAAAGAAGAACTTAGGGAGCAACATGGTGTAAAGGTAAAGTTACACAAGATAAATCTATACATATTCACATAGGCAAAAGAAAGAGCTACCAAATGAAACAATATTTTTCATTAAAAGACAAATCTGTACATAGGCAATAGAAAGAGCTACCGAATGAAACAGTATTTTTCATCTATACATCGAAGTTAACAAAAAAAAATACTAAATTCTAATCTACGGCAATGACTGAGTCAGCCGGCTGAGAAGGCGCTACAGCAGCACTAGCGTCTTGAGAAGTTTTAGGCTCAGGAATGGGAGGAGTCGAAAAACCAGGACCCTGGGGAGCCGAAGAAGCCATCCCGGTAGAAGGAACATCACCTGAAGGCCCTACCACAGCCGCAGAGTCTGGCACAGGGTCAACGGCTGCAGAATCAAAAATTTGGAACTCATCGCTGTCTAACCCCAGCAGTGCTTCAATAGACTCAGGCTGATCGCCTGCCTCGATAGACTCAAAGACGTCACGCACTACTGGAGGCTCAAATCAATCAAGTGCCTCAGAAGACTCAGGCTGATGTCGTGGCTGCCGAGGAGGCCACGGACCCTCAAGATTGTCCAGCTTATCGACGGCTCCCTCCGCTAAATAGGCCTCTGGACTTTGTGAGTCGAGCTCATACTTGGTCTAAGAAGGAGCATCATAGTACTTGGCCTCCTCAGTGAAGAGCAGTTCAGGAAAAGCCTCACTAGGTCGATGCTTCTCCAGCCAAGCATGAGCCAAATAGAAACCGTACTTAATGAATCCCGTCGCGAACTCCGCTTTCTTGTCAAAACAATGCTGGGACAAGCGGTATTCACTAACGACCTCGATTCGAGCTTCTCTTTGACGGTCCAGTACGTTGTGCAGCTCCTCAATAGCCTCATCTCGTTGTCTCTCCATAGCTCTTCGATCATCGACAGCCTTATTCTAGGCTTCTTGGTACCCTTGAAGGGAAGCCACCTTCGCCTGCTCTTCTCGGAGCCTTTGCTCGAGATCAGCATTCTTTTTACTCAACTCCTCCATCCTTTTGGGATAGGGGCGAAGCTGGACAACCTCGTTCGTAAGCTCCATTCTCTGCTCTCGAAGCTCACGAATCTCTTTATTGGCTTGCTCCCTGAGGGCCCTATGTCGAGCATTGACCGTCGTAATTTGTTGAGCCGTCTGACAAGACAAAAAACAGACGTAACTCAAAAAACTTGACGAAAAAGCTTAAAAAGAGAGAATCTAATTACCAAACAAGCGCAAAGCTCTCACCTTCATAGCGAAATAGTCAGAATTATCCTCCACTTCTGTAAGGTTTGTAAAAAGGCCCGCCTCGTCACGAGGGAGGATAGTGCTCCAGGCCAGACGAGACGCTATCCTGGCATCCTCGATGCTGTCGTTGTCATTTACTCCGGGATAGGTCTGGAAGTCTTCTCCACCTACAATTACCCCGCTATCAACCGGATAGCGTCTCAAAGTCGGATCGGCTACCTTAGGCAAAATCGGCCTTGTAGACATTGTGGCTTCAATAATCAGCCTCTTCCTGTATTTGCGCCTAGGCTGGTGAGGGGCAGACCGATCCTCAGCAACTCGAGAGCCGCCTTCTCGACAGGTTGAATCACTCCTTTGGGACTCAGAGCTCTCGCGATCGCCCGAACCACGATCAGAAACAAGAGGCCTCTTCCATTTATTTCTCCCGACTTCTTGAGCAGGATGGCTGGATTCACCAGTGGACGGAGGAGGAGGAGTAGGAGTAGGAGCACGAGTCGGTCCAGATGATGGGGCTCTAGCTTGCGATTGAGAAGGAAGAGCTGCTTGAGCAGCAGCACTGGCATCCCTCCTACGCAGTAAATCTCGAAAATTCATGCCTGCACAAATATAAAAAGAAAGGATTAGTCGACCAAGTAAAACGCCATTCACATGCATACGAGAAGTAAAAAAGGATTGGAAACCTAGAAAACCACCAAAATCCTCTAGACCATCCAAATTTGAATCTAACGGAAAATCAACAAAAGGACTCCCAAAGGCACCAGCCTGAGCCCACTCAGGGTTCTCTTCTAATTGATTACTAGTACCCGCAACCTCAGGGGTCTTGCTTCCCGAATCGGAAGAGGATTCATCTACAAGGCGGCCTACGGGAGTGGATGCCTCAACTGCGAGTACTGGGGACGACTGGCTAGGACCAGCATCAGAAACGCGCGGAGTCATAGGGAGATTAGATGGAGTAGCAGAAGCCCCAAGAACTGCCCTGCTTACCCCCCAACCGGCTGCGGCAATATTTTTCGGGGTTAAAAGGGAAAATAAATTACGCTACCCGGTAGAACAGATTCGCCGAATAAGCTCACCAAATTGATCTCTTAAAATTTCTGCTTTGAATCTTTCCTAGCGCTGTGAGTGGTCGGAAGTATCACGATTTCATCTAGGGCGAATCCACAGGTCACTTGGAATCTCGATAACGACCCACTCGCTCTCAAAGCCATGTAGTTTATTGGGGAGATCCGAGAAGATTTTATTGTTAGGAAACTCAGCGACCTTTAACCGTTGAAGGGAGAACGTTATTAACTCTTTCAACCCATGAACTCTGAAAAAGGCGCTAAAAAGAGGAACTGTTGAGACAATACCCAAGTTGTGGCACACTATGGAAAACGCTAACAATTGAGCCCACGCATGGGGGTAGAGTTGACATGGGACGATGTCCTTATATCTAAGAAACGCCTTTCCAAACTCCGAAAGAGGGAAGCGAAAACCGAAAGACAAGGAAGCCTTATGAACGGCTACACCGTTTCTAACCAAGTCGGGCATAACCTCCCCTTGAACTGGAAGTCTATAGCTATAGCTCGAAGGAAAAGAGAAACGAGTCTTAATATCCTCTAAGTCAGCATTCGTCAAAGAACACACGAGACCACCCGTCCTAAGTGTTTTACCCGGGCGTAGCAAAGACATGGCAAAAAGGTAAAAACCACTCGGCGACAGACCCTACTGACGATAGACCCAATATGCGACAGACCTGTTGAGGCGATAGAGCTCTTTGGCGACAGACCTACTGGGTGAGACACTTGTGGGAGACCTAAAACTCTATGCGGAAGACCACAAAACCTGCGGGAGACCTAAAACAAGTTGCTAGAGGCAATAAATAGGCAACAGATGTATACTTACTGTCACTGATGTAAGCGAGAGACTTCCGGTGGGAGAGCGACAGACTCTTTTGGCGAGAGAGCTGAAAATGGGCGACAGACGGCTGCTTAAAGGTTTTCGTGGGGTCTTTCGTCGGGTCCCAGCAGTTTATATAGCCGCGACAGGAAATGCCAAACGTCGCGCCTAATCACGTCTCTCGCAGAATAGACATTTTTCACCTGCAAAAAATACCAAAAAAAAAACAAAAGACTATTCACGATGGGTTGAGGCCCAAAAACATATATTTATACTCTCTTGGTTGGAGAAATCCAACAAGAGAGTGGGGAGCAATTGATATGGCAAAGTCTACCTACGTTGGGCTAGGCCTAAAAAGCGTCATCAATCACCACGTGGCAGAGAATCAGCGGGCCACGTGGCATTAGGCGATAGAACTCAAATCAGCATCACTACGCCTATCGCTGGGTGACGGACTTCAAGTCTGTCGCCTGCAATCATAAGGCGACATGTGGCGCATGACTTCGGCTCCCGCTGGCGTCAGGGTCCTGTCGCCATGTTATACCCGTCTGCGACACGTGGCGCTATATTCAGCTCCCGCTACGCGATAGACCTCTCACGCCACAACGTGCCCGCAATATGGGTCTCTCGCTGGCGACAGGCCTTGATTTCTCCTGGTTTTCGAGAAACTTGTGTTATATTAAGACACAAACTCTCAGCAAGAAATGAACTTATCCTCAAATAATTAACCTTTGGCATATAAATAGGCCCCAGGTACAATCTTACTCTCTAATTTTGGACGACCGGCTTTTACGCTTCCCAATACTGAAGAATTTTCTGCTAACTTAAGCATCGGAGTGCTTACACAGGGAACCACCCCTGCATCTCTGTGACTTTTCTTGTTTTACAAAAGTTTTTTGAAGACACGTGGAAACTAAGTACGAAAATCGACGTCAGCATACTTTTATTGTTGTTTTGTGCAATAACACTGCTAAATAAAGTATAGGTATGCCAACACCTTTACTTTATTTAGTCATCGATTCATCTTTAGAACCTCCTTTTCTCTTCTGTTTTTGGTTTCCTGAGTGGGGTAGTCGTCACTGATGACAGTTTGTGGAATTGTGAAAATTTCTATGAAAACTTTAGGTGAGGAATATGTTGGCTCTTATAGGCAATACCGAGAGGGGGGGTGAATCGGTTTTTCGTTAACCTTAAGTTCGTTTTTCGGTTTCTCTAAATTCTCTAGCCTATATTGATATTTTCTAAGTTCTCTAGGCTAGACAAGCATGCAATTCAAGTTCAATGAAATAAACACAATATAAGTGCAAGTAAATAAAGAGTAAGGAGAGAGAGATTTACACAATCGATTTATAGAGGTTCGGCTACCTTGCCTACGTCCTCTACCTTGAGACGCTCCCAAGGATTTTCCCCAAATTCACTATACTTGAATTTGTTACACTCCCTCTTTTCAAGGATCAAGAGAAACCTCTCTCTTTTTCTAGGCTCAAGAGTAACCTCCCTCTTTTTCTTAGGCTAAAGAGTAACCTCCCTCCTTTTCTAAGGCTTAAGAGAAACCTCCCCTTTACAAGGAATGAAATGAGTTTACAAATGAAGTAATCAAAGAAAAGGCCTCTAGGTAGGCAATTGATTACAGAAATTAAGCTCAATGAAATGCCTATACAATATTTGTGCTAAGTACTACAAGGAATAAGAGAATGATAGATGATGGAAACTTTGTAGCTCTTGATTTGTTGTTTGAGGCTTGTAGATTTGAGGAATATGAGATTTGAAGTTGCTGAGTGGTTCCTCTTACTTTCTTTAGCTTCTAAGCCTCTATTTATAGTCCCTTGGATGTATTCTAGCCGTTGGGTGGAGCCAAATCTCGGATATTACCGTTGTCTCACAAAAACTAGCCGTTATAGGCTATTTTCGAGAAAAGGGATCGATCCCTTTCCACAGGGGATCGATCCCTTTTGTCCAGAATCTTGATTCTGGGCTTCAGGGACCTTTTCTAGCCGTTTGGGAGCTTACTGCCAAAAGGGGATCGATCCCTTCCCTTAGGGGATCGATCCTTTCTCTCCAGAAGGTGATTTCCTGCACTTTTTGAGTTAGAAATGATGTGGTCTTTGATCCTAGTCCAACCCAAAACATTTTGGCATTTTTGTGGGAGTTTTTCTTGACTTTCTCAAATGAAAACATGATCTAAAAATTCATCAAGTGATTTTCTAAAATATTCAAAACATTTACAAAGTATTAAGACCAATAAGAGTATGCATCATTAAATCATGGTCTTAATGTTTGATATGATCACTTGAAATGTATTGAGAAAATCATGTGTGATAAGGCAAATTTACAATATGAATTAAAGCATTAAGGCTTACTTAAGTTTTTGTCATTTCAAAATATATGTCAATTTAAAGCTAACAATCTCCCCCTTTTTGATATGACAAAACTTAATGTAAATTTGCTTTGAAAATTCTTTGATAAAATACTCCCCCTCAAATAAAGCAGGATTTTATAGGATTTTATAAAGCTCCCCCTTAATATAAGCATGGGGTTTGAAAATGAATTTTCAAACTATTTCTCCCCCTTAATATCTCTCCCTATATCTATCTCTCCCTTTATCTATCTCTCCCCCTTTTTGTCATAGCAAAAAGAAGGAAAAATACTAAAAAATATGCTCCCCCTAAAATCAGGGCTATGTGAGAATAAATAAAAATGCTCCATCCAACAAGAAACATGTTAGTACATGGGACTTATAGCACAAATAAATAAGTCAATATTCTCAAAGAGTATGAAATATTCATGCAATGAATATGACTTATGATCCTATACCAATTGTTTATAAATAATTTTGATACCAATTGTTGATAAGTAATTTTGCAAGAAGGTTCCAATTGGTAAGAAGTTAAGCAAGCACCTAAGTATATCAATTGTTCTCTAAGGTCCAACTAAGGTGCATGACAATACATCATGATTATGAGCTAAAATTATATAACATATCATATGCATGTGCTCATAAATCATTCTCAAGAAATATTGTGTCTAGAATTAATTCATATAGCAATTAACTTCAAATTCTAGCACACAAGAGTTTCATACAAAAATACCCTAAGAGAATTCTTCTCTATTAGTCATTTCAATCTAAAGAGCATGAGAAGAATTGTCAATTTAAAGTTCATATCAATTGGCAATTTAGATTTGGCTTACCAATTAGTGAAAATATGGTTGCCAATGATACTAAATGTTATTTCAATCTAAATACCAATTGTTACTAATGGTTGACTTAAGCATTTTGCATGAATCCAATATCTATGTGTAGTGTGTTCATGTCAAGAAAATAATCATTCTAAAAATGCAAGAACACAATTACACACATCATCAAGTATGTATATGGATCAATCAATCATTAGCATACTATCATAAGGAATTAATCCATATTCATATTCACAAATTTATACCACATGGAAGATTCAAAAAACAAGATATTCAAGCAAACACATTTTCTTTCATGGTTTCAAGCACAATAATCCTATGCTCATTTTCAATTCAAATCCTTAACCAATTATGAGCAAGGAAAGATTCATTTTAATCAATTAATAGCCATATCCCTAGTTGTTATCATCATTTAATGTTCTAGAGGGTATATGCTATTTTAATTAAAATGGCTTCACCTAAGTGAATCAATATTATCAAGCTAAGATATATTTTATCATTAAAATCCATAAACTATGAGTGAGGTTAAGCACATAATATCATGAAAACAACTATTCTCATCTTATAGGCATGGTTATTGATTCAACTCAAGCAAGCATGTGAGTTCAACATCAAAACAATCAAGAATAAATGCATGTATATCAAGTGTTGGTGTTGTCATTAAAGCCCAAGTTCTTTACTAATTTGGCCATAAGAAAAATTTAAGTACATGGATGAGAAAGTTTCATGCATTTGAACATTTAGGATTCCTTTATCATCACAAATTATAGGCCAATGACCATTACCAATTGTTGAATTTACATTTGAAATCAATCCACTAGATGTATAATTATCATGAAGCCTAGTGTGGAATAGATAAGTCAAGCTAAGAGACATAATCCTATAAGCATGCTTGACTAAGATGAACAAAAAGGAATGATCAATATTCGTGATGCACAAGTTCATCAAATTCTCAAATATATACACAAATCATTGAAATAAATCTCAAAAATTATGTTTAAGCATTCATTGAAAATATATTTCAAAATTATTTCAAGATTTATGAATGTTTTCAACAAGGAAAATGATTTTGCACTTGTGAGTTCAAGAAAAGTGATATTGATTGTTGAAAGTGATACCATTTGTTGGAAATGATACAAATTGATGAAGTTGAGGCATGATATTAATCAAAAATGGATTTTCATGTTGTAAAGATCATCACAAAGAAGTTAAAACAATGAATTTTAAGTTGAGAAGAAAGAAGATATCAACACAATGAAAAGTTCTTCTCAATTTCGGTTGAAAAAGTGCAGAAATGCCCTTTCTGGCCTGGGGGGATCGATCCCTTTGGGAGGGGGATCGATCCCTTAGTTCCAGAATACACCAATTCTGTGTTCTGCTCGAGGGGATCGATCCTGTTTGAAAAGGGATCGATCCCTCATACTGTTTCTGCAGATTTTTGAGAGAAAATCCAACCTTTGAGGTACCAAAACTTCGTTTTTGAGTTATTTAAGCCCAAGTAAAGGTTCAAACATTTGTAAAACATGATTTTGGACTTGTATGAATGAAGAACATGATTGAAAAACCATTTTACAAAAGATTTTGCAATTTTGGAAGAATTTTCACCAATAAAAGCATTTTTGGCCTCAAAGGAGGTCATTTTGAGAGTTATGCATATTTTGGCCAAACCAAATCATTAGAAATCACAAATATGCCAAAACAAACTTGTTCACATAGATTTTAAGCACATATAACATCAAATCATACATTTTGTGAACAACATGCCATGATTTCCAACAAACAAATTCTTCATTAAGGCTCATGACATGGCATTTTGCATAAGTGACATAATTGACAGCTTTTGAGCAACTAAATATTTTATCTAGACATATCAAACTTGCTCAAGATGCAGAAAACTAAAAATCATTTCAAAGTCACAAAACATGCCTTTCATTCAATGTATCAAGAACAATTCATCAAACAATCAAAGATCATTGTCATGCTTTTTTGTTCAATAATGCATCAATAATCATCAACCAAGTGCCTCAATAAAATATATAAATAAGTTTAACAAACATGAGTCTTGAAGAGATAGGATTTAATCTTACAAAACTCCATAGGATTTAATCTTACAAAACTCCTTTGCTAGAGAATGCTTTGCCTTGAATAGTTGAGTCCTCCTTGAGCTATCCTTTGAAGAATTGTTGTAATGGATCCTCAAGCTTTTCCTTTTTCTCATTGGCACAAGCAAACTCCAAGAGGATGCGTTGAGCATTTAAACTCCATTGTTCCATTGTAATCCCATGCTCTAACACTCCTACAACAAACACATTTTCAAGCATGCTTTGGTACCCAAATTTTCTTGGGTCCATTCGAGTTAGTGCAAACAATTTTTGATCATTTTGGGATCCATTTTAAGCGCAATTCATCATTATTTATTGCATGCTTTGGCATCCACATTTTTCTAACAACTCTTCCTCTAAATGTGGTTTTTCTATATATGCATGCTTGTGAAGAGTGTCCTATTCTATTGCATAGTGAGCATGTGAGAGATGTATCATGCATAGTATTTTTGCTCACAAGGAAATTCTTTAGATGAGTTTCTTTTTGTATTGCATTGTAACCTAACCCATCTTTGTCAAAGAAAGCTCTTTGGGTCTCAAGCATATGATCTAATTTTTGTTGACCCATATAAAACCTAGAAAATGAGTTATGCAAATTTGTATTCTTTTCATTCAACTCATTTATCTCTAAGTTAGCCTCTTCTAATTTCTTTTCAAATTCTAGCTTAGTATTAGTCAAGGCTTCATTTTCTATTTTCAATTTAGCAATGATTTTCTTATATTTAGAATTCATGCATTGAAATTCATTTGCTAAATCATTAAAAGCATCTTGTAACTCATCAAATGTAAAATCATTATTTTCACTAGAACTAGAGCTAGCCTTATCGTCACTAATAGCCATAAAGCATGAGTAGGCTACCTCATCATCTATGTTTTCCTCATCGGAGCTCTCACTATCGCTCCATGCAGCCACAAATGCTTTCTTCTAAGATTTTCTATCCTTTTCTTTCCTAAGTAAAGGGCAATCTAGCTTAGTGTGACCTAGTTCATTACACTCATAACTTGTTTCTCCCCTATGGTGTCTCCTATTACTCTCTCTCTCTCTTTCATTCTCATAAATCTATTGAATCTTTTGGCAAACATTGCCATTTCCTTTTCTTCCTCATTTCCACTTTCATCACTATCATCCTCATGAGCGGAAGACTTAAGTGCTACCCCTACTTTCTTTGAAGGCTCTTCATTTCTTTTCAATTTCATCTCATATGTAAGTAAGAGCCCATAAGTTCATCTAGAGACAAGGTATTTGGATCTTTAGACTCTTCTATTGCGGTTACCTTTGCCTCCCATGATTGTGGCAAGCTATTCAAGATTTTCTTCACCATTTCTACATTGGAATATGTCTTGCCTAATGCCTTAAGTCCATTGATTATGTCGTTAAATCTAGTATACATATCACTCATGGACTCATTTTCTTTCATTCTAAAAAGCTCATAATCATGTGTGAGCATTCCTACTTTGGTCTCTCTAACTTGATTTGTCCCTTCATGTGTGATGGCTAGTTTGTCCCATATTTGCTTAGCATTTTCACATAGGGACACTCTATTATATTCATTTGGACCTAATGCACAAAAGAGGGTGTGCATAGCCTTGGCATTCAATTGTGCCAATCTCATATCATTGGTGTCCCACTCATCCTCACTCTTAGGGACATCTTTTCCATCTACTTTCTTTATTGGGATTCTAGGACCATTAACTATTACTCTCCACACTTCATAGTCATTAGATTGCACAAATAACATCATCCTAGTTTTCCAATAAGAGTAATTCTCACCATTGAATAGTGGAGGTCTAACTAATGAGTGTCCCTCTTCTCCTAGGGGTGTGCCTACATTCAAGTGAGCCATTTAAGATCGTTTTGCTCGATAGAGGTTAATCTAATTCAATCTCGAGCCCAAGCTCTGATACCAATTGTTGGCTCTTATAGACAATACCGAGAGGGGGGGTGAATCGGTTTTTCGCTAACCTTAAGTTCGTTTTTCGGTTTCTCTAAATTCTCTAGCCTATATTGATATTTTCTAAGTTCTCTAGGCTAGACAAGCATGCAATTCAAGTTCAATGAAATAAACACAATATAAGTGCAAGTAAATAAAGAGTAAGGAGAGAGAGATTTACACAATCGATTTATAGAGGTTCGGCTACCTTGCCTACGTCCTCTACCTTGAGACGCTCCCAAGGATTTTCCCCAAATTCACTATACTTGAATTTGTTACACTCCCTCTTTTCAAGGATCAAGAGAAACCTCTCTCTTTTTCTAGGCTCAAGAGTAACCTCCCTCTTTTTCTTAGGCTAAAGAGTAACCTCCCTCCTTTTCTAAGGCTTAAGAGAAACCTCCCCTTTACAAGGAATGAAATGAGTTTACAAATGAAGCAATCAAAGAAAGGGCCTCTAGGTAGGTAATTGATTACAGAAATTAAACTCAATGAAATGCCTATACAATATTTGTGCTAAGCACTACAAGGAATAAGAGAATGATAGATGATGGAAACTTTGTAGCTCTTGATTTGTTGTTTGAGGCTTGTAGATTTGAGGAATATGAGATTTGAAGTTGCTGAGTGGTTCCTCTTACTTTCTTTAGCTTCTAAGCCTCTATTTATAGTCCCTTGGATGTATTCTAGCCGTTGGGTGGAGCCAAATCTCGGATATTACCGTTGTCTCACAAAAACTAGCCGTTATAGGCTATTTTCGAGAAAAGGGATCGATCCCTTTCCATAGGGGATCGATCCCTTTTGTCCAGAATCTTGATTCTGGGCTTCAGGGACCTTTTCTAGCCGTTTGGGAGCTTACTGCCAAAAGGGGATCGATCCCTTCCCTTAGGGGATCGATCCCTTCTCTCCAGAAGGTGATTTCCTGCACTTTTTGAGTTAGAAATGATGTGGTCTTTGATCCTAGTCCAACCCAAAACATTTTGGCATTTTTGTGGGAGTTTTTCTTGACTTTCTCAAATGAAAACATGATCTAAAAATTCATCAAGTGATTTTCTGAAATATTCAAAACATTTACAAAGTATTAAGACCAATAAGAGTATGCATCATTAAATCATGGTCTTAATGTTTGATATGATCACTTGAAATGTATTGAGAAAATCATGTGTGATAAGGCAAATTTACAATATGAATTAAAGCATTAAGTCTTACTTAAGTTTTTGTCATTTCAAAATATATATGTCAATTTAAAGCTAACAAAATATTTTCTAAATTTTTCTAAAGTATTCGAAAAGTTTAGAAAATTTTTGAATATCAAAGATCTTTATCTTCAAAGGACTTTTTTTAAAAAATAAAAATAAAGTTAAAATATGAATAAATTTATTCTTTTTATAAAATAACAAATGACTTCGATATAGGAGTTTCTTCAAGATAATTTTCTTGGAGAGTATTGAGATGAGGAGATGTTTCTAAGATGTTGCCAAAAATAGAAATATACATATAGCTTAATTAAGTTGATCTACGATATTTATATAAAAATACGATAATAAAAGAACTTAAAAATAAACTATCATTTTAAATAAAAGTTATGAAAGATAACAAAATATTAGTTGCTATCATTTTTTGGGACGTGTTTTGGAAATGTTAACATATTCGTTATTGCACGTATTCTCGAATCTAGTTTTGTAATATTGACAAGTACCTATTCTTTTCATAGAGGCCTTTTTTTTTTCTTTTCCTAACATGAAGTTTTAGTCAAGCTGAAGATTACTCTCAATGACAAAGATTCAATTGAGTGATCAATTATTATAGCTAATAAAACAAAATTATGATGCCAGCAACAATTAAGACTTAAATGCTGAATGCAAAGCACTAAGATTTGAATTTTTATGATTTTTGTTGGTAGAAAATTTGTAAATTTTGAATAATTTATAAGTGTAAGTCCAATAGATTCGTATATCCCAGTAATAAGTTGATGATAGGCCTTTACCTTGAAAATGGTATAAGCTCCTCTACTCCTAGAGAGCTGCTATATATACCCATGTTTTTACTCTTTCTACCCCATTTCCTTTATTGAATTACTTTTCATTTAGACAGTGATGGGGGTATGAATAGCAAAAAAAAGGGTAGATTTAGTCATTCACCTACTCCTAAACCTTTTATAACAAAAAAAAATGCACCTCATCCCACTGTTGGGAAGATTTTATCGTTTATCGCTCTTGATCCGAACAAAATTAATCTCAGACAGTAAAACAGATGAAAATACTTGTACTTACACCCAAAAAAATAGCACAAATTTATTTTCACAACTAGCAATTAAGTTTTTGAACTTGCATGTTATGACAACATGAAGATATGATATATAATTTTATATATGTAATATGTACAATAAATCTGATAATCTTAAATACAATATAATGGCACAATAAAAAATTCACACATCAGTTGCATTGTAAGATATGATTGAGAACAAAAGATTTAAATTGAGCTCCCCATAAAGAAAAATTCGGAGATGATAGTTTTATAGGTATTTGGACAGCTGCATTAATTGTTATCAACGGAGTATTGGTCTCTAAAAAAAATGATTTACTGAATGAGAACGGGGGTGGTAGAGGTTTTATACATGACAAAGAGAGAAAAAAGGGAGAAACATGATCAGGAAACAATTCGTTAGAGCCTGAGTTCTATACCATATCAGAAAAACAAAAATAAGACAGCAAATATAGGGAAGAAATATTGTATATATTCATAGTGTATATATATAGCTACTGTTTGTCAATTTGATAAGAACTAAACCTTTAATTACACCTAAATATTTAAACATAGAGATAATATGGAAGCTTGTATAAGTTTTGATCTTTTAAAATCAGGTTCCGTTTATATAATTTCTTTCATAGAAGAACAATTGTTTGATAAAGATGAAAATTAAGAAAAACAAAAAAAAATTGTAATTCAAAAATTAAATTACAATGTAGCATATGTGATTATAGAATTTAATCATAGATGAAAAAATTTCTCATCGAATTTTTTCCCTTTCTATCATCTCTATCAGACACTGATTTAAGCTAGTGCAAGCCTCCATATTGCAAAAGAAATATTAATTAGTAGTTTGAATTTCAATGTTTTTATTATGATGACTATTAGTTTAATTTACTAACAAGAGTTAAGAAGTGTCCTTGGCTGGAGAAAATGATTTTAAGATGTTAAGTTTAGGAGGACATTTATTTTTTGTATGGTTTTTATATTGAAAAAAAAAAAGAAGCGTGACAAAAAACCTATGTTTCTAATTAAATGTTTTACTCAAAACAAACCCCACCTTTTGTTTTTGCATACAAAAACCAATCCCACCTTAATGATGTGTTGACTGAATTTCCATTCTACTAACGGCAGCGAGGTGATACTTTTCCTTTTGGTAGTCATATGGAAGACGCCTCTTCAATTAATATTACAGCACAGGATCCTGGTCAAAATTTCAAATTTCTCCTATCTATCACATTCTTTGAAAAAGTCATCAAGAATATGTGTTTTTCTTCTTATGCTTTTTGCTCGACAAAATAAAGGGTTCGTTCTTCGAGGACTCCTATCATTGTCACAAGTGAGTGCAAAGTGAGTGCAATGAATTAATTTATCGATTCGGTTGATTCAATAGAAAATTTAAATTATTTGAATTTCATATAGAAATCAAAATCGATTGATCTATTCTTAATAATCAATAATATATAACTAAATTAAAATATGTCTATCGATTCGGCGGAAAAATAAAATTTTAGAATAATATGGGACAGTCAACTGCTTTTAAGAGCAGCTGACTATGATGATGAAAAGTTTTTGGTACCTGATTTCTTTGTACATATTTGGCAAAATTCATAGAGAGAATGGTTGGCTGTGGAAAGGAATTTTATATTATATATAATTAATTATATATTGAGAAATATATTTTAAAAATATCGATTAATTTGATTGATTCGATAATTAATTTTAGACATATAAAACTAATTGAATTAACTAAATAAACAACTCTTTAAACCGACCATAACTGAAATTAAATTTACTAAATCTACTTGATTGAATTCAATTGAGTTCATTCGATGAGGAAGGGTTTAACCTATTTTGGCTCACTTCTAGTTACTGCTCCCTTGAGCTATGGCAGTGATTACAGGTTCGACTTTTTAATTTGCCTATTTCTGCCAAAACTTGAAAGTTACCAAGGATGATTCCCAATAGAATTTATAACAATAATGAGGAGGGATAGACACTTAGTATACATTTAAACTTTTGTTTTTTTGCTTTCACTAATATAATTTCTTTGAGGAAATTACTTTTTTTTCTTACTTAAGATATTATATGTATTTCTAAACTTAAATGTTTGATTTGAAATAAGTATGTATAAACCATGTAATTGCATGTGCAATTGCATATGGATTGAGTAAATGAAATTTGAAAGCATTAAAATAAGTAACGGTACACTTAACTTATGCGAAATGCAGAATTACGAATAAACTTTTTCATTTTATACTAGGTTTGTCATTCGCTAAGTATAGCCTAATACTTCAAGTAGTTGACTACCTGACTTAATTTAAGACTTTTGTCTAAGGTCCCAGTCAAAAATATAATCAAAGATATATCACGTAACCATAGATATCAAATTCCATTCACTATCGATCAATTTACCTGTAATGATCAATCTAAGGCAGTGAATTCATTTACATACCAAAAGTGAGATATTTCACAATCAAAATGTCCATTTGCCTAGTTAACACTTCAATCTACAAAATTGCCAAGAAACTGACAAAAAATAAGATCATTTGCTTATCCAAAATATACACCTAAGCACATATCATCAGATGACTTAAGCAATAATAATTTATTTATATCCCAAGCACAACATTTGTTGCAATTATAATGTTCATTAACCTAGTACAGATCCCAAACTATAGTACTGCTAAAAAATTGCTTGAAATAAAAATCATATACACAAAGAAAATATTTACCAAACAATGTACTACAAATGCTTCGAAGAATGTATCTGAGAAGCTTGATACTGATATACAAACTATGTAATTCAAGCTAAACCTACAAAAGAAACAATGGAGGGGAGTGTGCTAAAACTCAATAAGTTAATCGTATAAGAGTAGAGTTAGAATCATACTATTCTATATGCATAGGACAAATTTTATCCGTATAGGCTCCACAATCATCAACGGAATCATGTACTATCATGTAACACTTTCACATTTAATACACTATCACTTCACTACTATCACTTATACACCTAGACTCCATAACACAGACAAGGTCTTTTAAGGGTATCAATCAGAAGGATACTTTCTTGTACCTCATTTCCCCATCAACCTGACATCTAGACAGACAATGTAATCCAACATATATAATTTTTGTTATCTTATATCATAACACAATGTACTCTATATGTCAAAATATGTGTTGTAACAACCCTTTATACCGAAAATATGAACCAAAATTTTCCTTTTTCACTTACTTGGTTAGGCTGTACATAGCGTCTCAAAATCTACTTGTAAACTAAACATGTATTAGCTAAATAAATATCCTTTAATATTTGGTCCTAGTTCAAATTTTCTAAGTGAGCCTGCATTCTCCATTTTGGATCATTTCACTTAACAAAATATATAACTATCAAAGTTGCATGCATTGTTATAAAGCGTGGATATATAATACACTTCCTTTAATTACATCCCCATACTCTAAAAGTACTGAAAATACAAGTCTAAATACAAATTGAACAACTGTACACTACATACCTCCAAAGGTGGTACAAAAACCTCGAAGGACGTGATAGCACCCCACGTAAGTAATCTAGAAGGTGGAGAGGGGGGTGAGCTTATAAAGCTCAATAAGAAATATATATATAAGAGACAAATACCAAATTTCATTATGCAAGCTTCTAAAACATTTATTGAAGCTCAAAATCAAAATTTATATGATTTGAAAATCAAATCATGCTTATGCAATGTATCAAAAAGCATTTCATTTAAGCTGAAAATAAGCAATTGAATTCCTAACATAAACCTAAACATATATGTACTTCTCACACTTAGTTTCAGTGCAGATAGTCGAAATAAAACCATATCAGTTTCGAAATCCAAATATCAAACATTCAGAATTCATATAGAAAATAAGCACGAAAAAGCATATACATACTAAGCATGGAGACATATTAACGACTAAGCAGAATCATGCAGTTCAAATATTCCTATGAAGGAAAGTGCAAGTCGAATAGACATATGGCCATAGTCCAGAGGGGGTCCATAGTGAGCACTGATCAGGTGTCGACTAGGCTCGCTATGGACTGGATCAAGATCACACATTTAATACACTATCACTTCACTAGTATCACTTATACACCTAGACTCCATAACACAGACAAGGTCTTTTAAGGGTATCAATCAGAAGGATACTTTCTTGTACCTCATTTCCCCGTCAACCTGACATCTAGACAGACAATGTAATCCAACATATATAATTTTTGTTATCTTATATTATAACACAATGTACTCTATATGTCAGAATATGTGCTGTAACAACCCTTTATACCGAAAATATGAACCAAAATTTTCCTTTTTCACTTACTTGGCTAGGCTGTACATAGCGTCTCAAAATCTACTTGTAAACTAAACATGTATTAGCTAAATAAATATCCTTTAATATTTGGTCCTAGTTCAAATTTTCTAAGTGAGCGTGCATTCTCCATTTTGGATCATTTCACTTAACAAAATATATAACTATCAAAGTTGCATGCATCGTTATAAAGCGTGGATATATAATACACTTCCTTTAATTACATCCCCATACTCTAAAAGTACTGAAAATACAAGTCTAAATACAAATTGAACAACTGTACACTATATACCTCCAAAGGTGGTACAAAAACCTCGAAGGACGTGATAGCACTCCACGTACACGCTTCTACTACAAGTAATCTGGAAGGTGGAGATAGGGGTGAGCTTATAAAGCTCAATAAGAAATATATATAAGAGACAGATACCAAATTTCTATATGCAAGCTTCTAAAACATTTATTAAAGCTCAAAATCAAAATTTATATGATTTGGAAATCAAATCATGCTTATGCAATGTATCAAAAAGCATTTCATTTAAGCTGAAAATAAGCAATTGAATTCCGAACATAAACCCAAACATATATGTACTTCTCACACTTAGTTTCAGTGCGGATAGTCGAAATAAAACCATATCAGTTTCGAAATCCAAATATCAAACATTCAGAATTCATATAGAAAATAAGCATGAAAAAGCATATACATACTAAGCATGGAGACATATTAACGACTAAGCAGAATCATGCAGTTCAAATATTCCTATGAGGGAAAGTGCAAGTCGGATAGACATATGTTCATAGTCCAGAGAGGGTCCATAGTGAGCACTGATCAGGTGTCGACTAGGCTCGCTATGGACTGGATCAAGGTCACACATCTCAGAAGATAAATACCTATTACGGACTGGATCAGGGTCACACAGTAGTCAGAACTAATACTGTAGTGACTTTAGTTAGTCATGTCTCAAAACAATTTTATATATATTTTCGGAATTCAAAGAAGTATTTTCGAACTTCATAAAAGTTCACAAATGAATATGTATATATTTTCTTTCAAAAGTAAAAAATTCATAAATATTCATAATATTTTCTAAAATTACCATATTTTGGTAATTTCCATGAAAATCAATATTTCGGCTAAAAGTTTCATAAGCAATTCAAAATCATGCAATTTAACATTTTTCCAAAACAATCTTGCTAGAAAATTTGCTATTTTCAAATGGTTACTTGAGTTCAAGCTTAAATCACAAAACTAATATTTTCATAAAAATTCGTCAGCATAACGACTTAATTTTCTTAAAACCTCCTACAAAGAAAATACATTTTATAAAACCCAAGGCAGTTGATTTTAAAATTATTTAGTCTCTTACATTCCGATATATATCTCTTACCTTACGCACTTAGCAAGTATCTTCTTTAAGTTTTCAAATCACGGCTCAAGCTCCTAATTGCTCCAAGTCACTACAAACCAAAATCATAACCGTCTCAAAACAAATTTTAATCACCTTATTTCTTAATAATAAAGTTTAATCATGTTACAAGATAAAAGTAATTCCAATTCACTTCCATGCACATTGCTTACCTATTCCTTATTAAAATATTCTCAATTTCACAATCCCAATTATGATATTGTTAATCTTCACAAAAATTTCATATATATAACAATTAATACCAAACAACGCTTAAGTATATTACATACCTTTAAATCCAAAAATATATAAAGATCTCAAGCCTTCCTCCTTTGGAGTTCTCCTACAATCCAATACCATAATCACACTTAATTTACTCAATTACCTCCTCTAAAGTTTAATCAAATTAATTAACACATCCTTACCTTGAAAATCCTCAAAATCAGGCCTTTCTCAAGCTCTCTTTAAATCTCCACTTATTCAAGATCTCTATTAAATTCCTACAAAATATTCTAACTCCTAGTTACCATGATAAATATATATTTATGTACATATGTGTATGTACATATAGGCATATATCAATCCAAACATAGCATTCCTTTCAACAAGGTTAAATCATCCATTGCCTTACGAACATCTTAGTGTGTGTGTGTGTGTATATATATATATATATATATATATATATATATATATATATATAGAGAGAGAGAGAGAGAGAGAGAGAGAGAGAGAGAGAGAGAGAGAGAGAGAGATTATTGCTAAGCTTAAAGAGTCCTTACCCTTCTCGGTTCAAGCTCCAAACCCAGCCTATATCGGCCCCTCTTCACGCCTAAGTGCTGCCATTCCAGCCTTCCATTGGCCTTTATGCACTGCTCAAAACCAGCACCTAAACTAGTCCCGATAGCCACTGCCCTGTGTCAAACCGAGAGGAAGAAATCCCTAAACAGTCGAAGCAGCAAGGCTTGTAATTCCCCTGCCCTTACCACACGGTGTTGCTACTATCTTCTCTTTAATCTAGCAACTTTCCAAGTGCTCTTTGGTGGCCAACAGGGGTAAAGACAAGGTGAATGAAGTGGGGTCAAAACTCTTTCCTTAAAGCTTGAAACTAATTCCCATTTTCTGCTGTTGACTTCCACATTCCCCTGCCTCTCATTCCTCTCGGTTTCTCTCCAATGTCCAGCAGTAGTGACTTGCCTCCCTTGATCCGTTGATGACGCCTCTTCTGCTGCCTTCTTATTCTGAACCAAAAGTGAGGATGGACAGTAGCCCCTGGTTCAGTAGGGCATCGAAGACCAGCAGCCTTTGCTGCTGTGGTTAAGAATGGTTTTCCATATTCTTCTTTGTTCTAACAGCCTCTAAAGAACTTGAGATCTCAGCCCTGTTTAACTCTCTTTCCTCAGCTATCGGCTTTAGTTCCTGTCACCGAAAAGGCCCCTGTTCTTGTGCCAAAATGAAGCCCTTCTCCCTCACATTTTCTGCTTCACTGCTGCAGGCCGAGAGTGAAGCCTCTTTGTTGCAGCTCAGCCCTTAAGTCTCTCTTTCTGCTGCAGCTTTTCCTTTGTTCACTCAGTTTTACTCTTTCTTTTTCTCGCTCACAGCTGTCGCTTCATTCCATTCTTTTCTTTAGCTTTCCCTCACTCGGCGTCACTCACCTTTCAGCATCTTGTGCCCGAGAATGAAGACTCCTATTCACCGAGAGCTTCAGCTGTTCTAACTGCCAAAAATCACGTATAACCTCCCCTGTCAAGAGCCCCAGCCTTCCTCTTCGACACTTTCTCTCTTGACAGCCAATATTTCCTTTCACTTTTGCCTCTCTTCCCTCCTTTTTCAGAGGCCAAGGCCTCTGTTTTCTGCTCTTCCCGATTTGCATCTACTCCCACGTTAGTGGGAGCAGTTGCTGGCAAGGAAGCCAACCAACAGTAATAATAATATTATTATATTATTTATTTTATATATATATATATATATATATTATAATGATATATATATATATATATATAAATATATATGTCTTGTATTTCATTTAGACTTGGCAATCTGTATTTCCGTGTTATGACACAACACAACACGAATTATAAAATGTGTCTGAATCATAAACACGAAACACGACATATTTTTTACGTGTAACACTTGACACGACACGACTGACACATGGTAATTAGTCATGTCACACAACACGACACGATTTAGATAAAATAACACGAAGTTGACACGACACGAATGACACGACTAAAAATAAAATATAATAAAAATGATAAAAAAATATATTTACATTTTTTACATCTATATTAATTAACATTCAAATATTAATAACAAATATAACAAAATAATAATATTTTTAATCCATACAATCTATAGTATACTATGTATTGAAAATTGCAAAAATATACAAATAAAATATAATATCATCAATTCATCATCATCGTATGACTATGATTTGTATGTTAGTACTAGTATTATGTTTGCTACTTTGTTTTAATATCTTGTTCTTATTATATTAATTTGTATGACTATGATTTGTATGCTAGTACTAGTATTATGTTTATTAGTTTGTTTTAATAACTTGTTCTTATTATATTAATTTGTATGTTAGTATTATGTTATTTTAATTTCCTATAATGTGATAATTGATATAGAATAATATCATCAATTCTACTATTCTTATTATATATAATATCATTAATTCATTGTCATCATATGACTATGATTTAAGATTAAGTATATAAAATAAATCAATAAATCATTAATAAGTATATTAATATTATTCTTACTATAACAATTTGTATGTTAATATTATGTTATTTTATTTTCTATAATGTGATAACTAATATAGAGTAAATTAATAAACTATAAAATCTTTTAGTATACTGAATAATGTAATTTTGTAAAGTGTAAACTTTTAATTTCTTATCAATATTATGTGATACAGTGTCCGTGACATAAAATAATTAATTAATTAATTATACAATATTTTATTAGAATAATACAATATTTATATTTTATACATTATAATAAAAAATATCATATATATTTATACATTATAGTATTGTATTTAAGTTCTTAACTTAAGTTCTTAATACTTTATTTGCAAAATTTATAAAATTTTATTATCTTAACCATAATTAATTAATTTAATTTCATAATTAAATTTATTAGTTTATTTTATTGCAATATTTATTAAAGCATTAGTTTGTTTAAATCAATTAATTTTCATATCACATTATACGAATATATTACAGTTGTTCATTTGGTAAAACACTTATGTATTTTACTTTTGGCCAAGGTTCAATTCTCACTAAAAACATATATGGTTACCGTGTCTTACACATGTATTCGTATAACACGATTTTCTTTAAACGTGTTTCCGTGTCATGCACGTGTTAATCGTGTATTCGTGTAGTACAATTTTCTTAAACGTGTTTCCGTGTCTTACATATGTTTAGCCGTGTCAGACACAACTAAACACGAAAATTGTCGTGTCTAAATTTGTGTTAATACGGATAAACACGAAATACGAATTTTTCAAACACGTACACGGTTTTTTTTGTATCGTTTTTGTGTTATGTCACTTGTGTCGTATCTAGAATATTTGTCAGGTCTAATTCCAATGTACTAAATCCAGACACACACACACACACACACACACACACACACACACACACACATATATATATATATATATATATATATCACTATACTTATATAAAAATATAAATATATTCTTATTTGTTACTTATTTATTTATTTTATTGATTTATTTATTTATTAAATAGATATATATATTTATCTTCACATGTATATTATATTTATTTTAATATAATTATATCCCTTATTAAATTAAATATATATACATATATAATTTTTTTGTTTTTTTTAAATGGGCTAGTCACTTATATATATATATTTGTAAGTGCCTTTATATAATCATTAATTTATTTAATTAATATACAAATCATTTATTTATTTTCTTTATTGAATTTAGTATATACATCTCGAACTTATTTGTATAATCTAAATTATATATATTAATAATTCATTGTTAAATGCACCAAACTTACATCTTCGTTTCCATTACTTACGATAATGAAAGTTCAAATTACATCTCAATATTTAAGTTATTTAATTCCCTCATTTACTTAGAAACTAAATATGAAAAATTTGCGATCTTCACATGTGCTCACATCATGAATGTCCGATACTTTAACATTGCGCTATATGATAAATCAATGCACTTTTCAATAAAATCATATACTCACGATAATCATACAATGTTCGATAAAACAATGCACTGTTCAATAAAATTATATACTTACGATAATCACATCAACTATTCGATAAAACAATGTACAATTTGATAAAACGATACATTTACGATAATCACATCATTGTTCGATAAAACAATGCACTATTCAATAAAATTATATACTTATGATAATCACATCACTGTTCGATATAACAATGCCTTGTTTGATAATACGATACCCTTTTGATAATCACATCACTATACAATAAAACAATGCACTATTCGATAAAATGATACACTTACGATAATCACTTCACTGTATGATAAAACAAAGCATTGTTTGATAAAACACTGTATAGATAAAACAATGTACACTGAAGAGATTAGGCATGTCTCCACACTTCACTTATCAATAAAGACTTATCACACTGTAGTTATTAGTGGGCTACATTGTACCCTAAAAACAAAGGGTACACTTATGGCCATAGATCCACTACTCTAGTCCCACTAATCAAGTAAAGTTGGAACCTGTCAACGACTCTTGTCGGATAGGCCATTATGCCTATATAGGAGTAACTCATACTCAAGTGGTTTCCATTTACTTTGTCGATTTCAGTGACACTAGGAGTGCCTAGATCTCAAAAATATTTATTCGTATGCTTTGAAATTCACTAACACTATAGTCATAAATGTTGATATATGCTTTTGCAAAGCCACTTTTACATATGCACTGTTTCCATATGCCACTTTAATTCAAAACATGTAATAAAAGATTTTCGAAAACTTTTACATATGTACGTATAAATCATGCAAGCTTTCCAATCTCATCAATACCATGCTATGCACAATTATGATGAATACACTAAAAGCATGGTTTAATGTACACTTTAAAATCGTATGAATAATGCCATATTCATAATATGCCGAATAACCACATACATTATGTCATTTCGCGTAAACCAAAAGCACAAGGCTAGGTTACACTAACTCAATTTCCAACCTTGCATCAACAAGCCTAAACATAAACATCACTATTCTTATTTCCACATCAAGCATCATGGTCTTGGCTGGTATTATCACAATTCATCCACACACAGATACATATATATATATATATATATATATATATATATATATATATATATATCACATGCACCACAATAGGCTATTATGCTCTCATTAGGCAATACTGGCACACCATAAGTGTTTGTGTATGTATGTATGTATATATGTATAGCATTCTCAAATCACAACATACTTTCCAATTATTCAAGCCTACATCGTATGATGCCAACACCCAATCTTGTATCATTAACTTACCAAAGCAACACAATTAGGCAATTATCAATGCCTTGGCCAAATTATGCACAAATGCTTCAAGCTCTAATGGTCAGTGAATATTTAGCTTATGTCACACACACATATCACATGCACCACAATGGGCAACTGTGCTCTCATTAAGCAATACTGACACACCATAAGTATATGTGTGTGTGTTTGTATATATAGCATTCTCAAATCACAACATACTTTCGAATTATTCAAGCCTACACCATATGATACCAACACCCACTCTTGTATCATTAACTTACTAAAGCAACACAGTTAGGCAATTATCAATACCTTGGCCAAATTATGTACACTACCTCTTTAAGCAATCCCACTACAATTGAACACCACAATTTAGTCTTCGCTAAATTCACTTATACAATAATAATTAAATTACTTAAGAACCAAATCTCACCTTTCCAAATCAAGGTCGTGTGTTTCAATGCCTTTTCTTGTGTTCTTTCTACAACAAAGCACACTAACATTCACGTAGATGATTAAAATTTCCAAACATCACACATTACAACACTTAAAAACTCCTTTCTTGTATGAAATTTTCTGCAAAATTTACACCATATTCACCTCAATTTCATCACACAACACTCATAAAATTAAATTAAGGTAAACTACAATTTCTAGCCTTAAAGCTTGAGATGGTCGCACACTTCACATCCGAAACCTCTTAAATTTACTTATTGCAAAGCCTCTTTCACTTTGATCCAGCCTTGAGCCGAACCTTCGTAGCCTTCTTAGTGTGAGAACACCATGAAATCAAACATGCAAGGAGCTTCCTTGCCAAGGCCGGTTATTTCTCTAATTCTCCCTCTCGGCTTCCTGGAAAAACTTTTCTTTTCTCTCTTTTACACTCAAAGCCGAATGCTTCCATCCTTCCTCTTTAATTTTGTGATTTATTTTTCTCTTGGTTAGTGGTAAAAATGAAGACCACGCCTATTGTTTCTCTTAAAACTGATTCTCTTCTTCATTTCACTCTTTCTTGTGTTTCGTTAATCACAATGCAATGATCTCTAACACAAATCACAAGGACGTTGCTTCATCATTAATTTTCCACTTGTTAAGATTCCACTTAGCCGATTATACACTTCACTCTTTGTTTAATTTCTTAACTTTTAGACACTAATAAGGTATTGCCCACACGGTTTTGCCCAGTTTAAACACTTGTTATATTTGTCACTTAGTTTTAGCTACTAGCCGTGCGGAGTTAGCTACACGTTTCACACACCTTCCACTAGTTGAAATATTGTTTCAGTTACTTAGATAATAACAATGTAAAACCTCCTACAACATCTACTAATCATTATGATATTCATGTGGCCACCATGTCTTTTAAATCATTTTTTTAAAAATTAATCTTATATACATTGCCATAATTTAATATCATTATAACTTAGGCATGTTTCCTTATAATCTATTTATTCGAGATAGCGATTTAGCTAATTTAATTATCGAAAATTGAATTGTCTTATTGATTCTCAATCACGCTTCTGCCCACTAAATTTCAAAACGGATATGACCTTTCGTGAATCCTGCACATTTTCGCATCTTACACGATAAATTAAAATTTCATTATTGGATAATTAAATACATTTTTAAGCACAATATAACTTATGTAGCTAAGTAATTCGAAGTTATTTCATGATTCGATTGTTCTTTGATAACAATCAACTATCCCACGGAGGCAATAAACAAACACGCAGCGGAATTTAAGTCATTCGGCATCCACCAGGATCGATTCGGAGAGTTGCCTGATTAGGTTTCGAGATTTTACCTAACGTTTTCTCTGATTTTCTGTCGTTGGTCGAGTCACAAGCAACAACTTTTCGTTCCTGCCTCTATGGTATCCACACGAATGGATCTCGCGACTCTTGAACGTCTCACGATAAGAAGTCTTAAAGAGCGTTTTTTCTTTTATAACCAAATTGCTAGCTTCGATTAAAAGAATATTTTGGCTTGTTTAAAAGAAGCTCTAAAACCACAGAGAACAGGTTTCTCTTTTCTGTTTAATTGTGCGGCTCTGTTTTAGAAAACACAAAACATCCTTTTATAGGCAGTAAATTTTACCCTCAAATTTACTGTCAAACATAACTCTAATCCTACTCAGAATAGGATTAGTTATATCCTTAATCCAATTCAGAATAGGATTAGTTAAGCTCCTCATTGATCCGTTCTAAGTGTGCGACCCAATAGGTTCTCAAAACAATGGCAATGACAAAATTGTCACAGGTAATGAGCGGTATCTAGCAACACATCATTGCTACCCATGTAACGAGAATGTCAATGACTCGACATAACCTTACTCGTGATAGATGTTACCGTGTAGTCTAATCCCTTTATCCTTTGATGTCTTGATTAGACACAAGTCATGGAATGTGTCACACTTGTATAGTCTAATCAGTGTTTCTTGATTCCTGAGTAGACTAATTAATCAAATAAAATCAATATCTCATATTGACTTATTCGAGCACGGCCATGCATTTCTTAGTCTCACTCTATCAAAGGGCCCAAGATATCACTCTTGTTATATAAGAGGGATAAACCCTATCTTGATCAACTAACATCCCTCTACATAGATCAAGGCATACCCAATTACTACCTTTATAGTTCATCCTGTTACGAATGACATCTAGCAGCATTAAAGTATGCAATTCTCTATGTTGGGATCTCTGATGATCTCAAGTCAAAGGATCACATACACCATCATCATTATGAGAATCGCTTATGACACTCATGTAACGTTCTCATGGAGGGTCGATCCAGTACAAAGTTCTCTAACATGTACCTATGTGATGACTTGATATCCTATATCCATGACAATGGTCATCAGTCAACCACATACTAGTCTTATCGTATCATTGTTATCCTTGTTCACAATAATACTTGATTAGGGATATTTTAAGAATAGTGTGTTATTACTATTCTAATGTGTTATTACTATTCTAAGGAAATTATCATATAAGATTACATTACGCAGTTATAAGACAAATATAATAATGAACTATAATAAATAAAATGTCATGATACATAAAAAATACCAAAGTCAATCATCTAATAAATGGTTCTAAGGGCATAATCCAACAATGTAGCTAAATAATTCGAAGTTATTTCATGATTCGATTGTTCTTTGATAACAATCAACTATCCCACGGAGGAAATAAACTATATTTGGGAGAATCGACTTCTTCCTTGATGAATTTAATTATGTATATATATACACACACATACTTTAAGGTAAACAAGCACAATTGTCATGTCAGAAATTGAAAGTCGGCTTCTCAGAGTCACAAACATTGGATTGTGGAGGTGGATTGATCCTTGGTTGTGGACGATGAGTCGATAATTAGGTGACAGGCACCGAATTGATGTTGATGGGTTCAAGCTCAATGAGAGCAATTAAAATCAAAATTTGACTTAAACATCAACTTGGTTAATGCATTGTACAAAACTAAATTAAATGGAGGGTTACCTACCACTGTCATTATGGTTTATAAACTGTATTCTTCACCTTAATTTTGTCTGTCAGGGCCCACCACTTTACCAGTAGTACTTGTTTTATATATATCTATGGTTGAAACTGAAAGAAAAAATTACATGTATTAAAATTTAAATTCTAAATCTGTCGATCTTTTTTGGTTACTTTAAATTCTAAATTTGTTGAATTTTACTTCTTAATAATAATGTTTATATGAATGATTTGGATTAAATACTAAGTTATTAGGAGACAGAATTGACTCACTGCATATTGGCACGCAGAAGGTTGTTCGTCTTTACTTACGTTTAACTATCATTAGTTCTTCACTTGGTCTCAATTCCATGGGCTTTTTTTTTTTAAGAAAATAGAGAAGAAAAATAGTTTCCCTGGAATCTTACAGATGACCGGTGTTTCACAATACATTCAAACACGTCCGTATACATTTCTAGGTAAACAGTTCATGGAAGTTTCGTCCTTTTGGTCTAAAGGAAGAATATATAGAAGAAACAGAAAAACATATATTCTCCCTTTCCCCACTTTCACGGTAAAGACAAAAGACTTTGACATTTCATATTCTAAGTTTTAACATTAAAATCTATTTTTAGATATTAAAAAGAAGAGGTAAATGTGATATGTATATTATGAATACAAGTATTTATGGGTTGGACAAGACCGAGTTTAAGTCAATTATTAAGGGATTGAAGATTAGTTCAAGCTCGGTCCTATCAAATTTTTTGAGTTTAATTTTTTATTCAAGTTTTTTTTTTTTACATTTAATGAAATAGCTTAAATCTGTCAAAACCTACTCAAATAATTTTTAAAAAATTATAATAAAATATAAAATATTCAAACAAATAATAGTTAATAAGTATAACATAATAAGTTTAAATAAATTTGGAAAATTATCTAATACACTATCAGTAAAGTTTTTTAACTTCATAAGTGAATTAAGATGATGACACATGTTGATATGAACCTCATTGAAAGGAAATGAGATTCCAATGAAGAACACGAAGAACACACGAAAAAAAATAAGAACAAGTAAAAAACATAGCAAAATTAAACAAAGAATTAAAAATATAAATCAAGACCCGTTGTGTAGAAACATAAGAAGCTATGGTATTGGCGTAGACCTGTTGCTTAGAAAAGCAAGAACCTAAGGTATAAATTGGTGGAAAATAGAAGAGTGCCACAAGTAAGACCTTGATAAGTTCAAGAGTTCTCAAGAGAGCCATAAAGAAAAGTCTCAATATTATAACTCAAATCAATTGTATTATACCCAAAAGGTTACATGTCTATTTATAGGCAAATAGCAAACTTGCAAAATAAGAATTACGAATCCTACTTTCTTAACTTGCAGAATAAGAAATAGAAGTCCCACAATACCTATTAAATACAAATGAATTGAGCTTAAATTAAATTAAGACAATGTTCAACATAGTAAGACAACTAAATAACATAAGTATAGCATTTAGCCCAATTGCACTAGTCCCAATTTATGCATCTGACATAATTGCATTTCAGCTCGATACTTTTAAATCTTCAAGACGGTTGAACTTGGGCTTGGATCATGTTGTAGATGACTTTGTCAACCCATGCTCAAACTTTGTTGTGCTTTCTTTGCAGCAATATTAATGAAACCAGCCAAGACTTATTGTATTCTCTTAGTTTTTGCTCTTGTCATTGGACCTCTATTGATGCTCAAAAGATCATGATCATTACGAACATGACTTGGGTTTTGTGAGCTTGATGGACCTCCACACTTGTCCTCTAGAAATATTAAGAAAATAAAAAATAAATAAAATAAGACATATATCGTAATCCCAACTTTGGTTGTGGAGTCAAAAAACTCCACTAACGGTGTATTGATATTAATTCAATAAATTATTACACAAAAAAAAAGAAATATGAAAATTGTAAATTGTAAATTTAAGTTTAAAAAATAATACAATTTCAAATTAAATTGCACAAAAAATCAAAAGTAGTATAAAAGTGCATTAATATAAAAATAATTATAATTATCGAACTGGATCAAATCAAGTTTAGATTTGAAAGGATGAACCTAAACCCAATCCATATTTTTATCAAGCATTAGTTTTTAAACTCAACCTTGTTTAATAAGTTTAATATTTTTGTTCAATCTCATTCAAAAATTAAACAAAATTTTGAGCATAAACAGATAATTCAACACTTGAACAAATCCCATAAAACATATGATGATAAACAAGTTTTGTTGTTGAAAAATGTGGCAGTTGTGCCTCCAATCTTGCTTGCTTTATCACAAATATGATAATACTCACATCACAAAAAAATAACGATAATCATAAAATAATGGCAATTAATAATTAACAAATAACGAGTCCACAATGCGAGAAAGGCAGGAATAATATTCCCATTGTTTATCCACTACACTTCTTTGTCAACTTAAAATCAATTAAATTAAAGCCTTTTAAGCTCTTCAATCAACAAACCATTTCAAAATTAACCAAATTTATCATTAAAATGATCAAAGATATAGGAATTAAAGGAATCATAAGTATTCAAAATAAATAAATAAAATTTCCTTTAAAATTATTTACATTTTTTAAATGTAAATCAGAATTATTTTTGTCTACCTTCTTTGAATTCCAACTCATTTATAACAAACATAATTAAAGTTTCGTTTGATTATTTTCAAAAAATAATTTTTATTTTTTTATTTGTTTGGCAAAAAATTTACTAGTTAACGGAAAATTTCTTTCTAGTTCAAAAAAATTAGATCAGTTTTTTGAAAAACGTATTCTCCTTTGGGAAAGGAGAAGACAATTTTCAAAAAAAAAGATCTAATTTTTTTGAACTAGAAAGAAGTGCTTCTGTGTAAGGCTATTTATTAAGTTTGTGAACATAGTTTTATTCAAATAAGACCTTGGACATTATTTTTTTTTTAAGCTAGGGCTTAATTTCATCCAACTTAAAATATTATTATATTTATAAAAAATTATTTTAATTAAAAAATTATCAAAAATATTAACATTAAAAGTTTTGATATTTTAATTTTCATTATTTTATTTTATTATTATTAGACATAAATATTTTTAACATTTTAATAATAAATAATATGTATTACTATTTTAATAAAAAATAATAAACATTTTGACAAAAATATTATTTTCATATATTAATAATTAATATTATTTATTACGGTAATATTATTATTTTAATAATAAGAATATATTTAATTATTTCTTAATATTTTCAATTTCCAATATATTATTTCATATCTCATTGAAAAGTATATTTATATCAATATTTTAATAAATAAATATAAATAAATAATACTTTTATTATGATTTAATAATAAATACTTTTAGTATAAAATATAATTATATTAATAGTATAATATTTTATATATTTTAAGAAAAGGATCAATATTTTTAATATTATTATATTAATAGTCATCTTAATAACAATAATGATATTTTAAATATTTCAGAAACATATTAATATAATTAAAAAATAGTTTTCTTTTAGTGTTTATAATATAATATTTTAATATTAAATATTATTATTAAAATAGGAATGTTTATTTAATGTTAGTAAATAAATAATTTAAATATTTTAGTGATAAAATAATTTTATTAGTTTAATAGTTATGTTATATGAACATCATTTGACAAAAACCACAAACTTTTAATAAAACAAATAAACAACGAAAAATATTATTTATTTACTTATCCATCATCATTTTCATTAGAGTTTTTATCTTAATAGATCAGGTAAATTATATGAATCAATATTTGAATTTACATCAAATCATTCATATGCATTCTCTTCCTCTACACATTCTTATCTAAGACAATGTATTCATGCAATACTAATACTTGCATATATTTTCGAATTACTTCCTCTGGAGTCTTTTTTAGTTTTTCTCTAATCTTGACTTTCTTTTATTATACATAGTTTTAACTCTTCTAATTAAAACATCTACAAATTTACTTCGTACGTATCTAAACTAATATAAATGACTTTTACATATCCAAAAAAAATTAATTTTTCAAAAATACAAATATTTTTAAAAATTTATTTTTCAAAAGTTAATTTTGATGAAACAAAGAAAATTGAAGCTAATTGCATCGTGGAACACAATTCTCATTAAAAGAACAGTAATCAGAAACGATGAGACCAAGTCCACAAGAGCACAAAAGTATGGTGGGTCCAAAAGAAGTGAGAGACACACAAAAACCTTTCAACATAGAAGGCTGACTCCAAGTGGGAGGATTCCCACTAGCCCACTTCGAATTATTGTTATTATTATTATAATAATTAAAAATGGGGTGAGGATTTGGCATGTTCAGTTTCATGCCAGATGAGTTGACCTAACCACTTGCTTTTCTTACCTCAGCTCCGTGCACGACACGTGGAAATCATGATGAAGTGCTTCGCCTCCGTAGCATCCTCAAACTTGCACAGACCAATCAAGTCCTTAGACGTGGATTTTAGCGTTGAAATGTGGTCGGGAGGATTGGATAAGATATTCTTATTTTTTGCTAGATAACAATGAATAAAAAAGGACATGAATCTCTAAAAACAGATGCTTCGGTTAATTTTGAATTAAATTATTAACAGGAAGATAAAAAGTTTGAATTTTGAATCTAATATTTTTTTTAAAACAAAAATGACAATTGTTAGGTGAATCTTGATTGTTGACTTAAGCTATATAAAATTAAACTAATTAAATTAAATTATTTTATTTTTATTAATTAAATCATATTAAATATCTTTTAAATAATCAATTTTAAAAATAAATGAAACCTAAATTTCAATTGCTATGCCATTCATGAAATAAATTCTCACTAAAAAAACAAAAATGAACACTGATGGAACAAATTATTTCCAAACATCCCCTCCACCTAAATGAATAAACAATTACCTTTCAATAAATAAATAAATAAACAATTAAGTCAACGAAATTTCCACCGGATGTAACCGGTCACCCGACCCTCACCCTTCACCTATATATATGTCCAAACCCCTCTAACCCGCCAACATCTTCATTCTTAAATACAAAATTGAAAAAAAAAAAAAAAGAAGGAAAAAGCTGAGTATGGATGCATCGGAACACGGCTCTACCTCACCGAAGAAGCCGCTAGCTCTTGGCTTCCTTATTTCATTCATGGCTCTATGCGCCAAGCGTGCTACCCGAGTTTCTAAAAAGCTGAAGCCAAAGCCTAAAGAAAACGGCTTAGCTTCCGACTCTCCGAGATTCCTCGTGCCGAAATCACCTCTGAAATCGCCGAGGCCGAAGCAGCTTTTGACGACTATTAGCAACAAGGCGATCAGGCTGGTGCACCGGAAAAAGCTCGGGGAGGAATACGAGAAAGATGTAGGGGAGGATTTCGGGGATGGTGGGGTATGGCAAAGGTCGATTCTGATGGGAGATAAATGTGAACCGTTGAATTTTTCAGGTGTGATTTATTACGATAGCAAGGGGAATCAACTGGACGAATTGCCTATTCGCTCCCCGCGTGCAAGTCCCATGCCCGGTGACCTCAGCTCAAACAGGACTTTGATTGGGTCACCGGTCAGGGTTGTTTAAAAAGAAATGTTTTGTTTAGAGATTTTCTCTTTTTTTTTTTTGGTTAACTCTGTAACGTGTTATGTGTTGTGTTCCTATTGGTGGCCGGTGGGTGGGTTTCGGATTGAGGGAGACGGAATCATTTTCCTAACGAAATTGCTATACTCTTTTTTTTTTTGCTATAATTTTTTTTGGTTACTTTAATAATTGGAGATAGAGTAGGGTTGTTTGGAGATAGAGTAAGGTTGTTTAGATTGGAACTTAAGTTTTATAGTATATCATAACTTTTTATTCAATAATCGGTCAAAAAATTATTGGCTTTTTTGGCCATAATTGCTATATCTCTCAATATATATGAATTTAGTGAGTTAATTCTGCACAAGTTTTTCTCTTTCTTGAAAGTATATGTATAAAGTTTTAGAAAAAAAATGCATTGTGAAACTTTTAATAATATATTTCCATGAGTTTGATGGAGATTTGTCTTCGCCACTTGCTTATATTCTTAACTTTTTCTTTTTGTTATAAATTATGTAGGTTTTTCTTTTATTTAAAAAAATTAGGTTTTTCTTTTTATTTTCAAAAAAAATTTTTTTTTACTAAGCAATAGGCAAGGTGCATTTTGGGGGCTTTTCTTTTAGGTTTATTCTCAGTTGTCCAATTGCTTTGGTATTTATTTTTGTTTCTGGTCAAAGTTAATTACTTATTTTTTTATTTAATAAAAGAGAATTTTGAATTTTAATTCTTTGAATACAAGAGGTAAAAGCTTATCTTTGAACTAAAAAGTCAGATGTTTGAACAAAACATTTGAAAAGATAAATTTAAGATCCATTTGGATGGAAAATGAGATTGATATTAGCAGTCTTAGTGAGATTAATTATTCTAGCGATAAGATAATGAGATTTAAAGTGACATTAAAAGAGATTAAAATTAGTAATAAGGCATGTGTTGGATCCGAACGTAGCAATGGTGGAGAAATGAATTGTAGTAAAAAAAAAAAAGGATAATTAACACATACATTGTCAGTGGAGTTTATTTACTCTAAAACGAGATTAAGACGATAACACATGCCTTTTAAAAATATTTAAAAAATAAATAAAATAAAACATATGTCATTATCTTAACCTCGCATGTGGAGTAAAAAATTTACACGGACGGTGTATGGAATGTTAATCCAAAAAGAAAATAATCATTGAAACCATTAGATTAAAATTTTGTATAAAATAAAATTTATGGTACAAGATAAAAGGGAGTGAGCTTACGCCCAGTAAGAAATATATGTACAAGAGTTGATATTACGCATAACTATATACAAGTATCTTAAAACATGCTCTTTCACACAGAAACCAATGATTACACAATTTTTGGCATGAATATCGAAAAAGATATTGTAGTTGATTAGATAACCAAGTTTAGTACATAAGGATGCTTTAAAGCACCTCACTTGTCCCGACTTCTAATTCCAATTATAGGGAGTTCAGTGAAATTGATTTAAACATAGAGTTCAATAAACATCACTAGTAACTTCCATTATACAATTTACAAACATTCAGATAATTAGTTCCAAAGTACTCCATAAATAGGGAAAAATCACTTTCGAACAAACATTGTATAGAATATAAAACATATTTAACATATATATATATATATGAAAAAAAGAAATTGATAAAATCCAGGAGTGCTTAGATTAGCCAAGGATTTACCTAGTAAAACAGTACAATGGAGACTAGGCTTCACCCAACAGACTAATGTAATATAAGAGTGCACTGATCAGGTGACAACTGTGGGTGCTGGTGATGTGATCAGTGTCAAACAACAACAGTTCAAACATACAGAGGGCATTTACCCGTAGGTAGCTATGGGGTCAATAGTCTTAAAACAGTTCATAAAGAATTTGAAAATTGTTTACGAAGATCAATTCAGTAAATCATATCTTCAATCAGTCCATAAAGCATTAAAATCATAAAATCACTACACTTGAAGAATAAAAATTCACCAAATATTCTTATATCAATAACCAATGTTCAAAACATTTTATTTGCGTATAATAGTAACATGGAAATAATAATGTATCATGAAACGTATAAAAATTATTGAAAATCTCTTTGAAAATTGAGTTACAAATTCGGTGTGCATTTATAGTATTTAGAAAGCTTAACTCCAAAACATGTTGTCGCTTCCTTTTTACTCATAAAACCATACCAAGTGATAATTTTGGAGGTTTAGGTCCATTTATGAAAATTTCGACAGCATAACAGTATCACCTATCCTAACCTCTTTGTATGAAAACACAATTTATAATCCACAATTTTTGTTACACATTCAATTCAATATAATCAAGTTCAATCTCATAAAATTCATTTTCATCATTCCTAATGCAGTATAGTATCCCTACGCCTTATGCATATATTCCTTACCACTCAAATTTTCGCAGTGTTACTCGATAGCACCAGTATCTTCTTCTGACTTCTGAGATGCAATTGACCACACAAACACAGTCAATTCACTTGACTTTAGTTATAAACAATGTTTAGCTCATTGAGTCCTATTTCATTGTCTGGTGTAGCTCTAAATTTAGTTTACTTCATACCAATGTTAACATTGCAACTACTGTCAAAACACCTCCGTTTTTAATTTTGATTTCACCTACAATCTTGTATTAATTTATACATTATTCTAGAACCCAAATACATTAAATTGAGGACTCTTTCAATCTCCCCTTCTCATGGTCAAATAGGGCTCTTCTTCCTACACACTTAATTTCTTCAATTTAAGCCTAAATTCATGTTCTACACTTGTTCTATATCAATTCTACATCAAAGTCACATTGAATCACATCATGTTCTTGCATGAAGGATAGTGGCCGAAAACCTAGGGTGATGATTCTCTTGGTCTTAATTCAATTTAAGCTTAAATACATGCTTAAACACATTAAACACATGATACGAATCATAAAACCATAAAAAAATCACAAGTTTTCTGCCATTCTCACCTTGGCCGAAACTTGAAGGATACCCCACACTATGCAAAAGGCCACTTTAAAGCTTGATTTGTGTACTAGGTTGTAGAGCTCTGAAAACTAGATAGGGTTGGTGAAAACAGTTTTCAGTTTCGATATATTTTTCGAAGGTTTTCGAAAGCTTTCTTTCTCTTCACAAGCTTTGTTAATGGAGGAAGGTGAGAGAAAGAGAAGATGGCTGGCCTTGATGAAAGAAGAATGTTGAATTTTCTAATTCAAAAATATCTTTTATGACAAATTATGAAAATGCCCTTACACTTAACAAAATTTTCAATTTTGCCCTTTGCGATTTGATTTCATTTAAAACAGTCAATTTAACCTTCAAAAATATTTCATTCAATCATAAGACACCTTTATTCACCATACTCTAATAACTGGTTGAGCTTGTGTTGAGGTTTGACTGGTCAAATAGGTGAAATTACCAAAATAGCCCTAACCATTGAATCACATAATTTTCTACTTTTTTGCATGATTTAGTCTATCAATTCATATGGCTTAAAACTTTATTACATGAAGATTTACCTATAACTATCAATTGATCAAAAGTCAACTTAGTTTGACCATCTTTCAAAAAAATTCTATCGGCCTATAGACTTAATTGTCATTTTCATAATTGTTACACGCTCTTCAAAACATGCATAAATAAGTGAGTTTGAGGTGCAGATTCTTACCATCAAAGTGTTTGGCTCTAAATATTAAGTTTGCCAAGTTTCAACTCTATCAAAATATCAAAAGGCTAGTGGGGCCCACCATCCACCTCCCTTTCATACCTACAAAGTAAGTGACATTTGAATAGTTATGAGATGTCTATTATTCCTAACTTTATGAATAGTGAATAATAGTAATAGGAAGTGTGGATCTTACAAGCAATAGTGATTTCTTCTGTAAGATATGGTGGAACGAAAGTTAGAAGAGCAAATTATCTTAGGAATGAATGGAGGATGAGAATTCATACTAGCGACTTACAAGTATTAGGATAAAGTCACTGATGATGATGTTGATACTTTTATATTTTTATACAATTTATATATTTTTTTAATTTGACCATTGTAATTTATGTTCTATTCACGTAGATCATGAATGCTAAATTTCAAGTTAATAAAAAATATTATGCTGACGACTTAGCGTGGTTTCATATACTAGTTCATTTGACCTACCCTAGTATTGGGATAAAAGCTCTAATGATGATGTTGATACTTTTATATTTTTATACGATTTGTATATTTTTTTAATTTGACCATTGAATTTTATGTTCTATTCATATAGATCATGAATATTAAATTTCAAGTTAATAAAAAATATCTATGTACTTAACAATAATAAAATTTAACCATGAGTATATATTGAAAAAGATGTTATTATCGGTCCAAATGATAAGAATATCATATCGACTTGAAACTTTAAATGCATAACAAATATGAACAGTTTTGTTAAATGTAGTAGTTGGATTGTAAAAATATTAATCACATATGAAATTATAAAAATGCATAAAAAAATTTGTTTTGTATTGGTGTAACTTGAACCTCCATATATATATATATATATATATATATATATATATATATATATATATATATATATATATATATATATATGAGAGACCGGATCCACTTACATTGGTATAAAACAATTTTGTTTTACACCGTTTCATATATGTTATACTATTTAATTTTTTTAATCCAACCATTGAATATTATATTCTATTTAAGTAGACTATGTACACAAAATTTAAGTTAATCGAAAATATTTAACTATTAGTCTGATATAGACCTGTTCAAGGGCCAATCTATCCATACAAACTCGAAGGTCCACCTTTTCTTTAGCGGGCTTGGACAAAAATTTTCAGCTTGTTAAATGGGTTTAGGCTTAATAATCAAGGCTTGTTAGAAAATGGGTCGAGCTTGGGTTCATCGTTTCAACCTCAAGCCCGGTCTGTCCCACCATTTACTATACTTTTTCATTATATTTTTATATTAATATATTTTTAATTAATTTTTTCTTTCTTTGTGCAATTTATTTTGAGTTTGTATTTTTTTTATACTTTAATTTAAATTTTCATTTTTTAGTCTTTATGTAAAAATTTATTCAAATTTATTGTGTTATACTTATTAACTATTATATGTTTTACTATTTTTTTATATATTTTTTATATTTTTTTAAAAAAATTAATAGTATTTGGATGGACTTGGACAAGATTGGGCTTATTCATTATATGTAAAAATAGACTTGTGCAAAAAATGAGGCCTAAAAAATGGGTCAAATCGGGCTTTGGTACATTTTCACTTCCTTAATACCTTACATAAGCCTGGCTCGACCCGGCCCATGAAAAGATCTAGTCTGATAATATTAAAATTTCAACCATTAATATATATTAATAAAATATGTTATTCTCAATCAAAATGATAGAGATGTCGGATCGACTTAAAATTTTATATGCACAATGGATATGAGTAGGTTGTTCAATTTAACATTTGGTTTGTAAAATTATTGATCATACATAAAGTTATAAAAATGGTGTATAATAAAATTGTTTTACAACGTGTAAGTGGATCCCCCTTGTAGACACCCCATTTTGTCTGGGGTCTTTAATATTTTTGGGCCAATTAGATTATTTTCTTTAATCCGAGCCTCGATTTTCCTGTGAGTCCAATGTTTTTTCATTTCACCTTTGATTTGAGTTTAATTAGACTTTTGGATATGAAACTATGATTTTGGACTTAAGATTAGATTTGGACTTTAGGCCCGATGATTTAAAAGACCAATTTTTATATTTAAATTTAATTTTTAATATATTTTTTCATTTATTAAGGAAAAATAAAAAATCAAAAATCAAAAAAATCAAGGAAAACAAAAAGGGGAAAGTCAAACATGTATCGCAAACTGTGGAATAAAAATCAAATCTTTTGGTTTTAGAAACTTTGGACAAATCTAGAATTAATTAAAAGAATCAAATTAGAATTTGTTTATGGAAAGCTTTAAAAGAAAATATGTCAACATTGAGATTATGGGATTAATTACCAGGAAAGAATCAAGGAAAATGAAGACTAATTAAAGAATTCTAGGTCATATTAAAAGAGGGGGGAACAGGGGAAGGAAAAAAGAAAAACCCTACAAAAATTTTTTCTACTGTTCTTAGTCACCAAAGCTGCCACCCGCCAACATCATCCTTATTGTCTACGTCTTCTACATCTCAACCATCATCACTGCTGCATCCCGGTTACTGTTGCTACTGCGGCCACACCATCACCGTCCCTTCACTGCTCATCATCCATCATCTTCACTGCATCTTCATCAAAAAGCCTTAGCTGCTGTCGCGCACACCTTGCCAATCATCTACATACCAACCACTGCATCGAACCAATCAAGCCATTACACAAAAACTACCACATAGTCCTTGTTTTGTCATCGTAGCTCTCCTTTTTTTTTCATTCTACCTCAAGCCATTGCCGCCCTGTATACCATGCACATCGTTCATGCATGCTGAGTTGAAGCCACTTGTCGCTATACCACTGCTTCCAACCGTGACCGTCCCTGCTGCCTCGTTACAGCCACGCCCTTACATTGTTGAGAACTGCACCAAGCCGTCCCTGAAGTGGGCATCCTTTCACTGCAATACGATTGCTCACAGCTTCATCGTGCCCCTGTTGCCGCACACAATGCCACCGCTCCTCTGTTTGTTCCCATTCTTGCCTGAACCGAAATACAACCAACTCATCATCTTACATTGACTGCACCGGTCACAACTTGTTGCCACACCGTTCTTGTTGCTGCACCCGTGCTAAGATTAACTACCACACCTGCCTTCGTGCCTTGTGCCAACTTGCTGCATGCTGATAATGTCACCTTTCCAAGCTCTCGGGTATGAGCAGTTGTGAGAGAAAGGAGCATTGATTTTGAGTGAGAAAGAAGCAAGAAAGAAGTGTAAAAGAAATTAGAAGAGAACAGAAAGGAAGCCATTAATGATATTACTCCAGGTAGGTTTTATTCTTTTTTAATTATTTTAATTGATTAGCTCAACAAGTCACGTAGTTCATTTGGTTAATTAATTAGCTAATAAATTAATTATGTAAATTGATAATCTAGTATTTTAAATCATAATAATTTGATAACGAAATAAGTTGATAACTAATAATTTGATAATTTAGAAGCTAACATTTTAAACATGATTTAATAATTTTAAATTTATAAGATAATGTACGTATTTGAATGTCAATTAGGTCAAGTAGAAATTTAATGGAAATTTGTATGATAGGATAATATTGTTTATTATTTTTGCATGTTATTTATTTGAATATTTAATTTGTGTTATTTAATTTGAATGGATATTGAAATGTATGATTAGAACACGATTTAGAATTTAGTAGAATCTTAGACAAATACAATTTTTTTTAGGAAAATATGATAAGGATAAATAAAATGATGAAAAATTAATAAATTATGAAAAATAGAAATAGAATTAATTAAAATTATGAATAAATACGAATCCGACGATGGAATTCTAAAAGGACTGCGCTCGAGTAGTACTTTTAGATATCTTGAGGTGAGGAAGTTCTTTTTAAGTCTTACCAGCTTGATGGAAGATTTAAAAAGTTATTTCCGATATTTAAAACTCAAATTTACTAAAAATTGAAATAAGAATTAATTAGTTTTTATTGGTTTATGGTAAACTATGATTATTGAATTTAGTAGAATTCTAAATTATAAATTTATTAGTAAATAAAAATGCAATTTAGTAATTAAACGAAAATGAACATGAGTTATTCCGACGACGGAATTCTAAAGGGACTACGCTTGAGTAGTACTTTTAAATTTCTTGAGGTGAGGAGGATTCTTTTAAGTCTTGCCAGCTTGATGGAAGACTTAAAGGACATTTCCGAGATTTAATAAATTGGACATTTCCGAGATTTAATAAATTAACTTATAAAAATAAAAATTAAATTAGATTAAAAAATAGTAAATTAAAATTAAGTTTATTATAATAAAGAATAGAATTAATAAATTAGAATTAAAATTAGAAAAGAATTAAAATAAATAGAAATTAAATTAAATATTTTAATAAATGTAAATTACTCCGACGATGGAATTCTAAAAGGACTGTGCTTGAGTAGTACTTTTAGACGTCTTGAGGTGAGGAGAGTTCTTTTAAGTCTTGCCAGCTTGATGGAAGATTTAACGGACATTTCCAAGATTTAATAAATTAAATTATAAAAATAAAAATTAAATTAGATAAAAAAATAGTAAATTAAAATTAAGTTCATTATAATAAAAAATAAAAATTAAATTAATAAATTAGAATTAAAATTAGAAAAGAATTAAAATAAATAGAAATTAAATTAAATATTTTAATAAATGTGAATTATTACGATGATGGAATTTAAAAGGAATTGCGCTTAAGTAGTTTATTTAAAAATTCCTAAGGTGAGAAAGTTTCTTTAAGGTCTTACCAGCTTGATGGAAGATTTTTAAGAAAATCTTCAATATCAAATAATTCATGTTTATTTAAAGATATATAAATACATGAAATAATAATTTATATAAGAAAATAATAACAATAGAATAAAATAAGATAAAATAATAATTAGAAATTTAGGTAGGAGTCAAGATAGGGTTTACGTAATGTATTCAAATTATCCGACGACGGAGCCTCTTCAAGAAAGGCGATTGGTCCTACTTGAATACTCTTGAGGTGAGAAAAACTTTTAAGTTGTCCAACCAGCTTGATGAAGGAGACTTAAAAGATTTTTCAATATTTAATCATATCGAAATTAAAGTGAAAGGTAAAATTAGGATAACCTTAGATTATTTGGTACCATTTTAGGATGGGCGTTGTGAGGGTGCTAATCCTTTCTCACACGTAACAGTACTCCCGAACTTAGAACTTTTAACGTAGACCAAGCCTTATCCTTAGTTTGAATAGGTGACCAATCACACCTAGGTTAGAATGGTTGGTGGCGACTCTGTAGTTTTGTGTCTAGTTATTAGGTTTCCCGAAACTTAATACGTTATGACGGTTTGGCGACTCCACTGGGGACTTTAGAGAGTCAGGCCATTAGGAAGTTTAAGGTTATTAAAATCTTGCCTAAAAACTTTAAGTTTCATAAGACATTTAAATACACACACTCCACTTACATGTGCATGCATTAGCCCTCGACCCGGGCTTACCTTTTTAAGAGGAAGTAAAGTAGCTTTGCCTTCGTGAGGTGGTAACCTCGACATAGGCCAGTGAAATACTCCCACTCAGGTTGAACCCTTTCCGTTTGAAGCCTATAATGGGTGAGGATTGGGGTGCCTTACTAATCCACGTGGATGATAGTGGGGAACAGTCTGGGAACCTTTAGTAATCCATCTATCCAAGCTAAGCATATGGTGAACTTATGATGCCCACTCGTAAGCTAGAGCTTTAGAATTGAAGCCTATATTAGGACACAAAGAATGACCATCATCTCATACAAGAAAAATATGGAAAATAAATAAAAAAAAAATAAACCAAAGAAAAAAAAACAAAAAAAAAACATAATGCATATTCTCATTCCTTGCATTTTTTTTCTATCTTATAACAGATTGAATAGGTTAAGATCCATTTGCATCCATGGAGAAATTATCGCAAGAGGAACCAGCCCACATAGTGATAGAACGATCCGAAAAGGCCCAACGTTAGAATGGTGATTGCCTACCTGTTGTTTTTGTTTCTACTCTGCTAGAAAGAATTCATTTGGACCTAAAACAAAATGACTACACTGAGTTGCTAGGAATTTGGAAGGCATGGGATGAAGAAAAGAAGATAGAATTTCAGAAAAAATAATGGGGACTTGATGCTACTATTGTCAGTGGAAGTGGACTTGGATTTGATAAAGGCCATGGTGCAATTTTGAGACCTGTCCTACAGATGCTTTGTTTTCAATGAGGCCGATTTGATGCCAACCATAGAGGAGTATTCACTCTTGCTCCGTCGTGAGTTAGAAAATCCCACCAAAATCTATTGGAAGAAAAGGAAATCAGGATATCGTAAGAAATTGTCCTCCATGACTGGCCATAGTATTCAATAAATTGATCATCACACAAGGCAGAAAGGAGAGACCACTTATGTACCATGGAGTTTTCTATGAAGTTGTCTTCAGAAGCAGCTAACGAAAGAACAACATATGAGCATAATGGCATTAGCTGTGTATGATATGGCTGTGTTCCCTAAATTCTTAGGACACATTGAGATTACAATGGTGATTTTGTAGAGCAGCTTGATCATGAGGTGAACGTGGCCCTAGTTATCTTGTCTGAGACTTTTAGGTCTTTAAATTTTTGTCGTCACAATGGAGAAGAACGTTTCATCGGATGTACACCATTGTTATAAATTTGGATGAAAAGTCACCTTGGAGGTAACGAAGAAAAGTTTCGAGAAGCTTATCTCAGTACAATCCCGATAAAAGAATTCTGTGAGAAAACTTGGTCTGCATCAAAGGCAATTGGGCATTCAACAGAAAAGTGTAGGCAATTGAAGGAAAATGTTGAAAAACTCATCAGTAGTGGTGCCTTGACTTAAGAGCTTATTGAACAATGGAAGTTTGCTCCTCCATAGGCCAGGTTTCCTATATGTAATTTGTGGATGTGAGATATTCTCAAGATTCTTGAAATTTTAATTAAGTTGTTTTGAAAGCTTTCCATATTTTTCTTCCCAAGTAGATAGAATAAAATAATTTTGAAAACATTGGTGATTTTTATTGAGAATGAATAGACCTAGTCATTGCATTTCCACTATACTTTTCGATTCAGTGAAAATTTGGAATCCATATTCATTTTTGCTTACCATGGTAAACTTTTGAAGTCAATGATCTTCGTTAAGGCAATGAGCAATGAAATGATTGATGAATTTGCAAAACTTTTTGAATTGTTTTGAAGAACTAATTCATGAAGCATTCTCTTAAGGACTTTGTATTTGGAAATTTGATAGATGTTAAAGCCAAGCTAAGAGTCCCAAACACATCAACCAAAAATTCTTTCTCATAACTTGAACTCTCTAACTGAAATCGTCCTTCGCTACACCTTGAGGTAAAATGATTGAAAGAGCCAAGTTTTTGATAACCTCAACATCTTTTAATGACCATTCTTAATCTGATTGATATCCTTTCTCCTATTTTAAACCATGATAATGAGAATCATTGCATAAGGCTTTCATAAGTTGAGTTGATACATTCTAGGCATGAGCTGTAAAAAAAGGGGGGGGGTGAAGAAAAAATGAAGTAAAAAAATAAAAAAAAAAGAGAAAAGAAAAGAAGAAAAAATTGATTGTGAAACCATGCACGAGGGATATTCAAATGATTTCACAAGCAAAGCCAAATTTTCATCTTGAGGATTGGTTTTCAATAGAAGTGTCAATATTTGATATGACAAATGGCCATCTTTCATATTCCTATTACTGAAATGAAATTATCCCTTTGTTACCCCTTTTGAGCCTATTGATTTCTTTCTAAATGAACCTTGATCAAGGATCACCCTCCACATTGGAGAGGCAAATACATCAGAGGAGTTTTAGAAGCATTAGTGATTGGTCTTATGTCAAATGCAAGAAAATGATTCCCTTGTTAAAGGGGCAAATGTGAGAAGAAGGATATGTGAAGATGGAAATCAATATGAAAAAAACAAGAAATTGAAAAAAATGAAAAAGGTAGATGCGAAAAAAAAAAAGAAAAAAAAAGAAATGAATGAGAATAAAAGGTTAGAAAAGAAAAGAAAAATGCTTCGAAGAGTGGGAAGGATTGATGTTCACAGTCGAAGAAATGATCCTTGGTTTGATAAACCTTGAAAACACTTATTTTGGGCCTATTTATCCATTCTTTGAAAACCCTAAACCTTGGCCTACGGTACGTGCTTAAAAGTCCATTTTGATCAAATAGAGATGCTTGTATTGAAAAGCTTTTCTTTGAGAAACCATCATCGTTATTTAGTTTGGAATGAAATTTGAATTCTCAAATACATGGTAGAATAATCAATAAAAAAAAGAAGAAGAAAAAAGAGAATGAAGCTCTAGGGTGAAAACCTATGAAAGGGCAGTCTATAGCAAATTTGAAACAACTCAAGGCCATTGTTTGTGACTATGCTAAGGCAATAACCAGAAAGAAGAAAAACCAGAGGAGTGATGCTTTCAGTCAAAACCTTTTGAGAAATTCAAAAACCATCACCTTGAAATTTTGACTTGAGATTTGTATCTTTGGAATCCTTGCCCAAAAATTTGAGCCATCACAGCTAGTCTTGACATTTGTTAAAGTCCACATATTAACAAATTAAGAGAGTGCTAAAATGGATTGTGTTCTGTGAAAGTTACTTTTACAAAAGGAATTTTGATTTTCAAGGAATTTGTTTCATTTTTGAGCCTAGATGAAGAGACATTGATCAATAGAACCTTTCTTGATAACCAAACATCCTTGATGCACCAAATCAGTACACTTATTCAGCTAGACCAAGTTATTACTCATTCTATTTGTTCTCAATAGTAATCACCAATTTTTAAGAGAGTTAAATGTCAAATGTTTTTATCTTGGAAAATTATTATGTGGGGCAATTTTCTATTTTCAAAAAAAAAGAAACTTGAAGAAGTGAAAAATGAGAGTTTTGCGATTTTATGGGGGCAAGTTCTTGTTTTAAAGAAATCAAGTGTGGTGATGGTGTTTTTAAGACTATTCTTGTGGCAATCTTTGGTTGATTTGAGAGCATGAATTTTCTTGAAGATATGAGAAGTGGCGAAGTGTTCTTGTGAATAGTTTGGGATGATTTTGTTGTTATGATTTGGATTGATGAATTTTAAGTTGATAAGAATTGTGAGGTTGGAAGAAAACTAAATGAATGATGATGATGGGGGCAATGGGAAGACTAAATGAGTGATGATTGCTAAATTTAAAGAAAGAAGAATTGTGGAGCAAGAAGAAGACCGAATGAACGATGATGATGGGGCAAATGATTTTCGGATTGCTAAATTTGAAGAAAGAAGAATGATGAGGTATTGAAAGATTGAATGATAAGTCAGACAGAAGATTAAAGGATGACAAATTTTTGAAGAAAGGAATATGGTAGATTGATGATGTGACTTGGTAAGGCATTATTTATCATTTGCATTGCATTCATGACATGCATGACATTTCATTATATGCATTTTTACACAAAAATTTTTTTTTTGAACTGTTTGTTAAGACAATAGGATAAAAAGTTTTGAAAGATTAGATGACTAAAATTTCGAAAAATTTAAAAAAAAAGATGAAAAAGAAAATTAGAAAATGTGAGAAGGATTAGGAATAAGATGTGACGAAAAAGGTATGAAGTTTTGAACAAAAATGTTAAAAATTTGGAAAGGAAGAGAAAACTAAAAAGGTATGGATATGATGGGATAATGAAAAAGGGATTGAAAGATGTGATGAGATGAAAAAATGTGATAGAAAATAACAAAAAGAAGAAACTGGAATGATAAGATGATCTAGAAGATATAATTGAAATGATGAGACAAGATCAAAGCCTCCAGGTGCAATCTGTAAGACCTCCGGGCTTGATTCTTTAAAACCTCCGGGTACAATCTATAAGACCTCCGGGCATGATTCATTAGAACCTCTGGGTACAATCTGTAAGACCTTTGGGCATGATTCATTAAAACCTCCGGGTATAATCTATAAGACCTCCGAGCATGATTCATTAGAACCTCCGGGTACAATCTATCAGACCTTCGGGCATGATTCATTAGAACCTCTAGGTACAATCTGTAAAACCTCCGGGCATGATTCATTAAAACCTCCAGGTACAAGCTGTAAGACTTTCGAGCATGTTTCCTCAAAGATGAGAAATTTTAAAGTTTCAGGGCCTTCCTAGTCGAAGGAGAATTTTAGAGATGAGAAATTTTAAAGTTTCAGGGCCTTCCTAGTCGAAGGAGAATTTTGGAGATGAGAAATTTAAAGTTTCAGGGCCTTCCTAGTCGAAGGAGCATTTTGAAGATGAGAAAATTTAAAGTTTCAGGGCCTTCCTAGTCGAAGGAGCATTTTGGAGATGAGAAATTTAAAGTTTCAGGGCCTTCCTAGTCGAAGGAGCATTTTGAAGATGAGAAAATTTAAAGTTTTAGGGCCTTCCTAGTCGAAGGAGCATTTTGGAGATGAGAATATTTAAAGTTTCAGGGCCTTCCTAGTCGAAGGAGCATTTTGGAGATGAGAAAATTTAAAGACCTCCGAGCTTGATTCTTTAAAACCTCCGGGTACAATCTATAAGACCTCCGGGTATGATTCATTAGAACCTCTGGGTACAATCTGTAAGACCTTTGGGCATGATTCATTAAAACCTCCGGGTATAATCTATAAGACCTCCGAGCATGATTCATTAGAACCTCCGGGTACAATCTATCAGACTTTCGGGCATGATTCATTATAACCTCTAGGTACAATCTGTAAAACCTCCGGGCATGATTCATTAAAACCTCCAGGTACAAGCTGTAAGACTTTCGAGCATGTTTCCTCAAAAGATGAGAAATTTTAAAGTTTCAGGGCCTTCCTAGTCGAATGAGCATTTTGAAGATGAGAAAATTTAAAGTTTCAGGGCCTTCCTAGTCGAAGGAGCATTTTGAAGATGAGAAGATTTAAAGTTTCAGGGCCTTCCTAGTCGAAGGAGCATTTTGGAGATGAGAAAATTTAAAGTTTCAGGGCCTTCCTAGTCGAAGGAGCATTTTGGAGATGAGAAAATTTAAAGTTTCAGGGCCTTCCTAGTCGAAGGAGCATTTTGGAGATGAGAAAATTTAAAGTTTCAGGGCCTTCCTAGTCGAAGGAGCATTTTGAAGATGAGAAAATTTAAAGTTTCAGGGCCTTCCTAGTCGAAGGAGCATTTTGGAGATGAGAAATTTAAAGTTTCAGGGCCTTCCTAATCGAAGGAGCATTTTGAAGATGAGAAATTTAAAGTTTCAGGGCCTTCCTAGTCGAAGGAGCATTTTGAAGATGAGAAAATTTAAAGTTTTAGGGCCTTCCTAGTCGAAGGAGCATTTTGGAGATGAGAATATTTAAAGTTTCAGGGCCTTCCTAGTCGAAGGAGCATTTTGGAGATGAGAAAATTTAAAGACCTCCGAGCTTGATTCTTTAAAACCTCCGGGTACAATCTATAAGATCTCCGGGTATGATTCATTAGAACCTCTGGGTACAATCTGTAAGACCTTTGGGCATGATTCATTAAAACCTCCGGGTATAATCTATAAGACCTCCGAGCATGATTCATTAGAACCTCCGGGTACAATCTATCAGACTTTCGGGCATGATTCATTATAACCTCTAGGTACAATCTGTAAAACCTCCGGGCATGATTCATTAAAACCTCCAGGTACAAGCTGTAAGACTTTCGAGCATGTTTCCTCAAAAGATGAGAAATTTTAAAGTTTCAGGGCCTTCCTAGTCGAAGGAGCATTTTGAAGATGAGAAAATTTAAAGTTTCAGGGCCTTCCTAGTCGAAGGAGCATTTTGGAGATGAGAAAATTTAAAGTTTCAGGGCCTTCCTAGTCGAAGGAGCATTTTGAAGATGAGAAAATTTAAAGTTTCAGGGCCTTTCTAGTCGAAGGAGCATTTTGGAGATGAGAAAATTTAAAGTTTCAGGCCTTCCTAGTCGAAGGAGCATTTTGAAGACGAGAAAATTTAAAGTTTCAGGGCCTTCCTAGTCGAAGGAGCATTTTGGAGATGAGAAATTTAAAGTTTCAGAGCCTTCTTAGTCGAAAGAGCATTTAAGGATGAGAGATTTTAAAGTTCCAGGGCCTTCCTAGTCGAAGGAGCATTTAAGGATGAGAGATTTTAAAGTTTCAAGGCCTTCCTAGTCGAAGGAGCATTTTGAAGATGAGAAAATTTAAAGTTTTAGGGCCTTCCTAGTCGAAGGAGCATTTTGGAGATGAGAATATTTAAAGTTTCAGGGCCTTCCTAGTCGAAGGAGCATTTTGGAGATGAGAAAATTTAAAGACCTCCGGGCTTGATTCTTTAAAACCTCCGAGTACAATCTATAAGACCTCCGGGTATGATTCATTAGAACCTCTGGGTACAATCTGTAAGACCTTTGGGCATGATTCATTAAAACCTCCAGGTATAATCTATAAGACCTCCGAGCATGATTCATTAGAACCTCCGGGTACAATCTATCAGACTTTCGGGCATGATTCATTATAACCTCTAGGTACAATCTGTAAAACCTCCGGGCATGATTCATTAAAACCTCCAGGTACAAGCTGTAAGACTTTCGAGCATGTTTCCTCAAAAGATGAGAAATTTTAAAGTTTCAGGGCCTTCCTAGTCGAAGGAGCATTTTGGAGATGAGAAAATTTAAAGTTTCAGGGCCTTCCTAGTCGAAGGAGCATTTTGAAGATGAGAAAATTTAAAGTTTCAGGGCCTTCCTAGTCGAAGGAGCATTTTGGAGATGAGAAAATTTAAAGTTTCAGGGCCTTTCTAGTCGAAGGAGCATTTTGGAGATGAGAAAATTTAAAGTTTCAGGCCTTCCTAGTCGAAGGAGCATTTTGAAGACGAGAAAATTTAAAGTTTCAGGGCCTTCCTAGTCGAAGGAGCATTTTGGAGATGAGAAATTTAAAGTTTCAGAGCCTTCTTAGTCGAAAGAGCATTTAAGGATGAGAGATTTTAAAGTTCCAGGGCCTTCCTAGTCGAAGGAGCATTTAAGGATGAGAGATTTTAAAGTTTCAAGGCCTTCCTAATCGAAGGAGCATTTTGAAGATGAGAAAATTTAAAGTTTCAGGGCCTTCCTAGTCGAAGGAGCATTTTGGAGATGAGAAATTTAAAGTTTCAGGGCCTTCCTAGTCGAAGGAGCATTTAAGAGATGAGAAAATTTAAAGTTTCAGGGCCTTCCTGGTCGAATGAGCATTTTAGATATGAGAAAATTTTAAAATTTCAAGCCTCCCTGGTTGGAGGAACACTTTCAAGAGAAGAAAATTTTTAAGTTTCAGGGCCTTTTTGGTCGGAGGACCATTTTCATTGTGAAAATTAATGGGCAATTATCCACAAAAAAAAGAAAACAAAAAAATTTGAAAAAAAAAAAATAATAAAAACGGATGCGGACAAAATGGATGTCTATGTCTTTGCATAATTACTATTTCATAGCAAATGGACAAAGAAGGGCAACTGTAGACACCCCATTTTGTCCGGGGTCTTTAATATTTTTGGGCCAATTAGATTATTTTCTTTAATCCGAGCGTCGATTCTCCTGTGAGTCCAATGTTCTTTCATTTCACCTTTGATTTGAGTTTAATTAGACTTTTGGATATGAAACTATGATTTTGGACTTAAGATTAGATTTGAACTTTAGGCCCGATGATTTAAAAGACCAATTTTTATATTTAAACTTAATTTTTAATATATTTTTTCATTTATTAAGGAAAAATAAAAAAATAAAAATTCAAAAAAATCAAGGAAAACAAAAAGGGGAAAGTCAAACTTGTATCGCAAACTGTGGAATAAAAATCAAATCTTTTGGTTTTAGAAACTTTGGACAAATCTAGAATTAATTAAAAGAATCAAATTAGAATTTGTTTATGGAAAGTTTTAAAAGAAAATATGTCAACATTGAGATTATGGGATTAATTACCAGGAAAGAATCAAGGAAAATGAAGACTAATTAAAGGATTCTAGGTCATATTAAAAAAGGGGGGAACAGGGGAAGGAAAAAAGAAAAACCCTACAAAAATTTTTTCTACTGCTCTTAGTCACCAAAGCTACCACCCGCCAACATCATCCTTATTGTCTACGTCTTCTACATCTCAACCATCATCACTGCTGCATCCCGGTTACTGTTGCTACTGTGGCCTCACCATCACCGTCCCTTCACTGCTCATCATCCATCATCTTCACTGCATCTTCATCAAAAAGCCTTAGCTGCTGTCGCGCACACCTTGCCAATCATCTACATACCAACCACTGCATCGAACCAGTCAAGCCATTACACCAAAACTACCACATAGCCCTTGTTTTGTCATCGTAGCTCTCCTTTTTTTTTCATTCTACCTTAAGCCATTGCCGCCCTGTATACCATGCACATCGTTCATGCATGCTGAGTTGAAGCCACTTGTCGCTATACCACTGCTTCCAACCGTGACCGTCCCTGCTGCCTCGTTACAGCCACGCCCTTACATTGTTGAGAACTGCACCAAGCCGTCCCTGAAGTGGGCATCCTTTCACTGCAATACGATTGCTCACAGCTTCATCGTGCCCCTATTGCCGCACACAATGCCACCGCTCCTCTGTTTGTTCCCATTCTTGCCTGAACCGAAATACATCCAACTCATCATCTTACATTGACTGCACCGGTCACAACTTGTTGCCACACCGTTCTTATTGCTGCACCCGTGCTAAGATTAACTACCACACCTGCCTTCGTGCCTTGTGCCATTGCTGCATGCTGATAATGTCACCTTCCCAAGCTCTCGGGTATGAGCAGTTGTGAGAGAAAGGAGCATTGATTTTGAGTGAGAAAGAAGCAAGAAAGAAGTGTAAAAGAAATTAGAAGAGAACAGAAAGGAAGCCATTAATGATATTACTCCAGGTAGGTTTTATTCTTTTTTAATTATTTTAATTGATTAGCTCAACAAGTCACGTAGTTCATTTGGTTAATTAATTAGCTAATAAGTTAATTATGTAAATTGATAATCTAGTATTTTAATTCATAATAATTTGATAACGAAATAAGTTGATAGCTAATAATTTGATAATTTAGAAGCTAACATTTTAAACATGATTTAATAATTTTAAATTTATAAGATAATGTACGTATTTGAATGTCAATTAGGTCAAGTAGAAATTTAATGGAAATTTGTATGATAGGATAATATTGTTTATTATTTTTGCATGTTATTTATTCGAATATTTAATTTGTGTTATTTAATTTGCATGGATATTGAAATGTATGATTAGAACACGATTTAGAATTTAGTAGAATCTTAGACAAATACAATTTTTTTAGGAAAATATGATAAGGATAAATAAAATGATGAAAAATTAATAAATTATGAAAAATAGAAATAGAATTAAATAAAATTATGAATAAATACGAATCCGACGATGGAATTCTAAAAGGACTGTGCTCGAGTAGTACTTTTAGATATCTTGAGGTGAGGAAGTTCTTTTTAAGTCTTACCAGCTTGATGGAAGATTTAAAAAGTTATTTCCGATATTTAAAACTCAAATTTACTAAAAATTGAAATAAGAATTAATTAGTTTTTATTGGTTTATGGTAAACTATGATTATTGAATTTAGTAGAATTTGAAATTATAAATTTATTAGTAAATAAAAATGCAATTTAATAATTAAACGAAAATGAACATGAGTTATTCCGACGACGGAATTCTAAAAGGACTGCGCTTGAGTAGTACTTTTAGATTTCTTGAGGTGAGAAGGATTCTTTTAAGTCTTGCCAGCTTGATGGGAGACTTAAAGGACATTTTCGAGATTTAATAAATTAACTTATAAAAATAAAAATTAAATTAGATTAAAAAATAGTAAATTAAAATTAAGTTTATTATAATAAAGAATAGAATTAATAAATTAGAATTAAAATTAGAAAAGAATTAAAATAAATAGAAATTAAATTAAATATTTTAATAAATGTAAATTACTCCGACGATGGAATTCTAAAAAGACTGTGCTTGAGTAGTACTTTTAGACGTCTTGAGGTGAGGAGAGTTCTTTTAAGTCTTGCCAGCTTGATAGAAGATTTAAAGGACATTTCCAAGATTTAATAAATTAAATTATAAAAATAAAAATTAAATTAGATAAAAAAATAGTAAATTAAAATTAAGTTCATTATAATAAAGAATAAAAATCAAATTAATAAATTAGAATTAAAATTAGAAAAGAATTAAAATAAATAGAAATTAAATTAAATATTTTAATAAATGTGAATTATTCCGAGGATGGAATTTAAAGGGAATTGCGCTTGAGTAGTTTCTTTAAAAATTCCTAAGGTGAGAAAGTTTCTTTAAGGTCTTACCAGCTTGATGGAAGATCTTTAAGAAAATCTTCAATATCAAATACTTCATGTTTATTTAAAGATATATAAATACATGAAATAATAATTTATATAAGAAAATAATAACAATAGAATAAAATAAGATAAAATAATAATTAGAAATTTAGGTAGGAGTCAAGATAAGGTTTACGTAATGTATTCAAATTATCCGACGACGGAGCCTTTTCAAGAAAGATGATTGGTCCTACTTGAATACTCTTGAGGTGAGAAAAACTTTTAAGTTGTCCAACCAGCTTGATGGAGGAGACTTAAAAGATTTTTCAATATTTAATCATATCGAAATTAAAGTGAAAGGCAAAATTAGGATAACCTTAGATTATTTGGTACCATTTTAGGATGGGCGTTGTGAGGGTGCTAATCCTTCCTCACACGTAACAGTACTCCCGAACTTAGAACTTTTAACATAGACCAACCCTTATCCTTAGTTTGAATAGGTGACCAATCACACCTAGGTTAGAATGGTTGGTGGCGACTCCGTAGTTTTGTGTCTAGTTATTAGGTTTCCCGAAACTTAATACGTTATGACACCCCTCTTTCTTTCTCTCTCTCTCTCTCTCTCTCTCTCTTTATATATATATATATATATATATTATAAGTTTAAATGTGTGAAAATCGTTTATGTTAGTTTGGACACATACAACGTAGACTTGTAAATGCTCCAATTGGGAGAGTGGATGCAATGAATGATAAAAGAATAGTCAAGACTAGAGGAAGATCGAAAAAGACTTAAAAGGAAGTAATTGAAAACATATTGATGTATTAGAGTTGAATGAACACTTTACCTTGGGTAGGAATGTGTATAAGAGGATAATTCATATGATTGATTTAACGTGAATTCAAATATTTGTTCATGTAACCTACCAAAACCTGTTGGGATAAACACTCTGATGATGATCATGATAATGATATATTATAAGTTTATATTTAATGCACTAACAATGTATAGTAATTATACACTGTCAACTACAAAGTATCATCTCATTAATGAATAAAATTCAAAAAATGTAGGTCCTTAAAAATAAATGTCAATAAGTTTTGTTAAATTTAATATTTATTATTGAGTTTATATTAATGCACTAATAATATATAGTTTCTATATATTGTTAGTCAACCACAAGGCATTACCTCTTTAATAAATAAAATTAGAAATATGCAAGTCTTTAAAATAAATATAAATAAAATTTTTTTAATTTATTTTTAAGAACTTGTGTATTTTTAAATTGTGCTCATTAATAAGGTGATACTTTATGGTTAATTAAATAATATATAGAAGTTATATATTGTTAGTGTATCAAGGGAAATGTTAGAGGCAGTAACTTTGATAGTCACATTTTAACATTCTCAATAATATTGGGCCATGCCACTTCTTAGTTTTACATGAAAACTATTACCCATATGAGAAGTTTGAAAGTTGAACTGTGTGAATGTTAAAAAATATTTTCTAAGTAACCTATAATAGTAGGTAACAAGTCTTCACGTAAAAATAGAAAGTGACGTGATCCAATAAAATAAAAAGTGTTGAAATGTAACTGTTAAAATGATTACTCCTAGCATTCCTCGTGTATCAAATATAAGCTTTTTATTTTCAAGGCTCCGAATCTTAGTTTCTTTATTATTGAAGTGGTATTTTATAATTAATTAACAATTTAACTATAACATCAAATACAAAATATGTGCAAATTGTTGAAAGTTTCAACATGAGAAATTAAATCTTCAAACTTTCAAAACATCAATCCAATATTATTCAAGTTTACAAAGATTCATGCATGACAAGCTTTTAGAGGCTTTTCAGCAATGATCCTTTAGCACATCATCATCTTACTATCCAAAGTTGAAATTTGGAAAGGTCAAACTAAAAAAGTTTCAAACGATTTGGAAGATGAATTTTTTTTTGTACATTTTGAACAAATTCTTGCAATTAAATAAATTCTTTTCTACTTATGTCAGGCTTATAAAATAGTCACCACTGCTCCTTATTTGTTTATTATATTAGTAGAAAATATATAATGGATCTTTATTATACTAAAGTTAATTACTTGTATAGACATAATAATTTTGTTGGTTTCATAACAGCATAATTATTCCTTTGCCCTTTTGTATTAATATAGACTTTACAATGTTACTTGAATTTGACTTAAATAGTTATAAGAGGATGAAAGAATACTGCATATAAATTTTATTTTCAACTCACAATGTTATATTTTGTATAAAATTTTTAAATTCAAATAGTACTACGTATGGTTAGATGGTTACAATTTAAAGCTTCAACTTGAAATTTTCGAATTCAAATTTTAAGATGGATAAATAGAAAAAAAAATATCTTGCATTATGTATATTACAATCAAAATTCTTATGCTTGGAAACAAAATTATAATAATAAAATGAGAAAATTATAGTATAAAAGGGTTATCCTATATTGGTATTGTAGATGCCTCATTTTATTTGGAGTCTTGAATAAGGTTTTATAACCTATTGAATTTAATTTAAAGTTTAGAGTTAAATTTGATTCATATGTAAAACTTTGATATCAAGATGTACATATGGATCTTTATAGTTTATAGCTTATAAATTGATTTGTGTTTTTAAAATATTAATTAGGCCTTAAGTGAATTTTAGGATTTAGATGATGAGGCCCGAAGTTTTGGGCTTGGGTTTTGAATCCCATAACTAAATGCCCGCCATTTTTTTTATAGTAAATGACAAAATTTATTCAATTTAACCAACTGGTAGATTATGTAATACATAATTAGCCATATTTTTTGTGAATACTAGGCAATGGAAAAGCTGGTGCTTTTTTATCCAAGCTTGATATTCTGTAACAAATCTAGCAAACTTTGCAAGTTCATGGGCAACAACATTTCCTTCTCTTCTAACATGTTGGATCTTGAAACCTCTAAATCCTTTTGATAAACATTAAAATTTGATTCCACAATTATGCCAATTGGGGAATGAACTACATAATCATTTTTAACAACTTGAACAAATAAGAGTGAATCACCTTCCACTTCAACAACTATCATTCCAACATCATGTGCAAAAATCGAAGCTTCTTCAAGAGCTATGAACTTTAAAACAAAAGGATTGACCATAATTTCTTTCTTTAATGCAAGAAGTGCTAAGATTTCTCCATGACAGTTTTGGATTGAAACCCTAACTCCTATACATCCACATTGTTTAAGAATAGCCGCATCATAGTTCACTTTAACTACTCCATCTAAAGGTGGTAACCATATTTGTTGATGAATTGTACCCGATCTGTTAAAGGTTCGCTTGGAAGCTAAAGAAAGAATTTCTTCATGTGACAATGTTTTGTTAAAAGCATTCCAAAAAGTTGTTGTAAGGACTCGCATGGCACTTTGCTCTCGTAGGATTCAAGAGGTGGCCCCTGCGGCGACCTTACATTTGTTAAGGCCTCGCCCGTTTATCTGCTGTCGGCGAGCATCCCCAGGCGCCCTTGCCCGTTTACTTGTCCAAATGGTATGATGTTTGTAGAATCCATGTACTTGAGGGGTTATGGGTTCGAACGTGAAAGGACACATCCCAGTGGGGAATAAAACCGTGAGGGTGGCGACCGCCCAAAGCGGACAATACGCTAGTGAGTGTTGGGCGACCGGCTACCTCAGATGGTCAAGGCAAACCTAGGGCAAGGGCGCCTGGGGCATGCTCGCCGACGGTAGATAAATGGGCGAGGCCTTGACAAATGTAAGGTCGCCGCAATGGCCACCTCTTGAATCTTACGGGAGCAAAATGCCATGCGGGTCTTTACAATAAAAATGCGCGTTTTTTATTGTAAGGTCCTGACCCAGTCCACATAGCAGGGTTGCCCGCCCTTACAAGGTAAGGTGGTGGTCGCCCATCCTCACCAACGTATTGTCCGCTTTGGGCGATCGCTGCCCTCATGACTTTATTATCCACTGGGACGCGTCATTCCATGTTCAAACCCAAGACTTCTTAAAGTATCTTGGTTCTACAGACATCATACCATTTGGACAAGACATCATACCATTTGGACAAGTTGTCCAAATGGTATGATGTCTGTAGAACCCAAATACTTGAAGGGATCTCGGGTTCGAACTAAAACGCGCTCAAGGTGATAAATGTCCTGTAAGTTATTTCAGGCACATTGAGGTAAAGTTGTGAGGTGGGCGACCGCCAAAGCGGACAATACGTAAGTGAGTGTGGGTGACCACCAACCTCACGTTTTCAAGGCAAACCTGGGGCGTGGGCACCTAAAGGATGCTCACCGATGGCAGATAAACAGGCGAGGCCTTGACGATTGTAAGGTCACAGCATGGGTCACCTCTTGAATCCTTAAAATAAAAATACGCGTTTTTTTATTGTAAGGACCCGACCTAATACATACAGTAGGGTCGCCCGCCCTTACAACGTGAGGTGGTAGTCGCCCATCCTCAGCAACGTATTGTCCGCTCTGGGCGATCGTCGCCCTCACGGCTTTATTCCCTACTGGGATGCGTCATTCCACGTTTGAACCCAAGATCTCTTAAAGTATCTTGGTTCTACAGACATCATGCCATTTCGACAAAGAGGTCTTGGGTTGGAACGTGGAATGATGCATCCCAGTGGGGAATAAAGCCGTGAGGGCAGTGATAACCTAGAGCGAACAATACATTGGTGAGGATGGGTGACCGCCACCTTACGTCGTAAGGGCGGGCGACCCTGCGGTGTAGACTGGGTCGGGTCCTTATTGTTGTTCCTTTCAAACCATGTACAATTTTATACCAAGCATTCCAAATACTCCAAATTATCATAAGAAACTTTGACTTGGCTGAATCATCCCTTTCCTCCTGTATATTTCAAATCCATTCACTTGCATAAATACCTTGATTCCAAACAAAAACCTTTCCATCTTTGCATACCTTTATACCTCTCTTGTAATATCATAGTCTCTTAATATATGGATTGAAGTTTTAGTCCCCCTACCACAAATCAGACATCTTGTAGCTAAAATAATTTTCTTTTCTACATAAATTGTCCATTGTTGGAATGATATCATGACAAACTCTCTAGGTATACATTTTAACTATGTTTGGTACATGAACTTTCCATAAACCTTTCCAAAAACCATTTTTCTGTTGTGTACTTGATTATTAACCATGATAATCTTCCTTCTTCTTAGATCATTGCCTTCTATAACACCAAATTCGTGATAAATTTTGTAACCAAAATTCACATAGTAGATTCAAGAATGGTTTTGATGTCATATAAGTAGATCATATGCTTCTACATCAACTAAATGAATTTTCATAATTTCCTTAATGTATTATGCCAGAAAACATTCTTGTAGCAGAGCTATATACCATCTACCCTCTTCTTCTACAGTGATTGTGTCCATTGTTGCATTAAGAAGAATGGTCATTGAAGATTAAATTGGTAAAAAAAACCATGGTCTCTCAAGCCATGGATCTTGCCAGATGTGTACTCATGCTCCATTGCTTATCCTCATCTTAATCAAAGATTCAAAAATTTCCTTCCTTCACATAGCTTCTCCATGTGAAACTTGAATTATTTCCCACACAAGCAGTCATGAATGTGCAATATGGAAAATACTTTACTTTCAATACTTTGTAACATAAAGAATCCATTTGTTTTAATAACCTCTACCCTTGTTTGGGAAGTAGAGCAAGATTAAAGATGCTCAAACTTTTAAACCCCAAACCTTTTTAATCCTTTGGAAGGCCAAACTTTTGATAATTGAAATTTTTACATTTATTGGTCCCTAATACAACTATTGGAGCAGTGTAGGATGGCCAAACACCCATTTCTTGGTTTCCAGTACAATGAATCGAACTTACTATGGGAAGATATATGTGCCCTATGAGAGCGTACACCTACTTAGATATATCTGAATCATCATATAATGATGATATCTAGCTTATGGTAAGCCATCCTCACCTTTTAAATTACGATTTTGGCCTTTTTCGGTTAAAGTGCAACAAACCGAGAAATGATGATTTTATCCATAAGTCGCAGGGACAAGTCGTCAAAGCGAGACTGTGAATTGACTTTAAAGGTCGTGTTAAATCATGTCAAAACCCTGGATTGTCATGTAAGACTCCATGTCAAAAAACTTTATGATTAGACCGAAAATGGCCTAAACCGAGAAAACCAAGTGAAAACCTTAAAATGCCATTACATGGCTGGCCACCATAGATATTTTCCATGGTATTTTGCCTTATTTAAGGGATATATAGGGCATTACATAATTTCTCACCTACCATATGAAAAAGTAACCAATTAGAAAATTGTAAAACGAAAAATATGAAAAATAAGGTTTATATGGATAAATATGAATACTTTTCTTTATTCCTATTGGCCAAACCCTTAAAGTGCACCAAATATGCTAACATAAGACTTAATGACCCCTTATGGCCAGCCACTCCATAGGAGATGTTGTATGAAAGTCCTCCTTAGTCTGGATAATGTACTGATGCAAACAAAATGAAGAAGAAGAAGAAATTTTAGTAGGCAAGGCACTTCTAAGAAGCTATCTTAAAAATAATAGTTTTCCCATACTAGTGCAAATGTTTTAGGAAACTTTGTTCCTAGAATACAATGCTTACTTTTAGAGAAATTCAATTGCACTTTTGAAACTCTCTTATGAACTCACTTGAACCAAAATTAGAAAAAGGATGCAAGAAAGAAATTTTAGAGTTTTAGAGAAAGATATGAAAAGATTATATAAAGACTGTATGAAAATGAATGTTATAGGAAGTATTTATAAGTTCCAATACATGCAAGAAACACCTCTTGATAAAAAGAAATGTCTTTGGTGAGAAATCACCACTCTTTGGAATGAATAGCAATGTCCAACGGATTTATCTTTTGACTTTCTAAAAGGGGCACTTGAATGCCTTTTGTAAATTTTCTCAAACAAAAGCAAATTAAGGCAGGGCATTCGAATGCCTAAGGCAAACCCCAAATAGAAAGTCAAATCTTTAAGGTATTCAATTTCCCACCAAAAGGCATTCGAATGTGTGAGACCCGATTTTGTTACACTGTACATTATATTTGTAAATTATTTAGTGGAATTAAATAAATATTGGACATGAAATTCTACTTTAAATTATGGAATTTTCAGAATTTTAATTTACAATATGGTGTATATGAATTGGAATGAAAATTAAAGAGAAAGAAAATTTTATATTACATGTGATATAATTTGGTTGATTGAAATATATCAAAAAGGAGATGGAAAGAAAACAAAAATCGTGCAGCCAATTGGACTACACGTAAAGTGTTGTTGGAGTATGATCTATGGTGGATTCCAGCTGAAATGCAATCTTTGTTTGCTATAAAAATGGATAAATAATAGTAGAAAAAAAAGAATATTATTGATTGGACACATGGCTGCATTATTGGCTGAGATATGCATAAAAAGAAAGCAAAAAGAGTCAATAAAAATGGGCAGAAAAATGGGCAGCAAACACGTTAACCTTGCTGCCGATTCTGCTCAAGATTTGAGAAGAAATTTAAAGGAAAATCAGCCATGATTTTATAGTATAAAATATAATATAAATCATATTTAAAATAGAAAAGAAGTTAAACTTAACATGTGAGCCCATATGATTGGCTGAATAAAACAAAAGAGTGCAGCAAAGTGGACTTCAACGCCACTTTGTGCTGCTCTTGTACCATTCTGTTCAGCAAATTAAAGGCTAATAAAATATAAGTTTTATAATATAAATATAATGAAAATTTTGCTTAAAAGATGGAGTATTAAAAGCTTATTATATAAGAAGATTTTATTTGTTAAAGCTTACTAAAAGAGAAGAAGAAACCTTGGTCAGAAAACGGGACAGCAAGAAGCCCCTCCTCCGTTCCTTTACTGTAGTTTGCTTCAGAAAATTAAATGCAAATTGGACATGAAATGATGAGAAAAATATAATAAAAAGCTAGGTGGCTGAATGTTATTGGAGGCCTTGAGTAAAAAGAAACTAATTGAGGCAAAGACCTCAGCCAATTTTACTTATTCATCATCGATTCTGCTTCACTATGAGAGAGCCATTTTGGAGTTGAGTTGTGTTCTGTTTTGGCCATCTTTTAGCCAGAGAAAATTCATACATTAATAGTTAACCTATTAATCTCAATATCCAATCTTTCTTCCATCATTTTAAGCATCAAAGGAAGAAGAGAGGAAGGCTGAAATTAAAACAAAAAATAAAATTTTGTTTTGGAGATCACCAACCGGTCAAGGTAAGATGTCAAAATTTTATAGGTTCTTTGATAATACATGATGAATTTATATGTGTATTAGCATGAGAATTAGAACTTTAGACTTGTTGTTAGTTAAAGTCTTGTTGGATTATGAAAGTATAATAGATTTGGATCTTGAGGTAGATGAAGAACAAGAAGGGAATTGAGCTGAAAATTGTAGTTTGATGATGTAAAGTAGTTAAAGGAAATTAAATAAGTTGATTAGAAGGTTGAAAAACATGAAAGGAAGAAGAATAAAAAATCATGCTAATGACAGGGGAGTTCGGTTGGACATAGAAGAGTGGGAAATTTATAGCTATAAGCAGCAAATGATAAATGAAATGGTTCACATAGACAAAAGATAAATAATTGAAAACAAGAAAATTGAAGAAGATGGAAAAGTCAAGGAAAGTGGCCATTAGGGGATTCGACCATGACACCTTGGAAGCACAATATGTGCTAAAAATTAGGGGTTTTAGTAAAGAATAACTATAAAAATTAAAAGAGGAGAATTGGTGAAATTAAAACAGAAAAAGAAGCTAGAATGAGTAAGTTGAGTTTTAGCACCAGTATAATTTATACTGGTTGTACTTGTGTCAGAATATTAGTGGCTGCATTTTATGAATACTAGTGGTTTAAAAGTAAGAGGGAAAATATTAATAATTTTTTATAAAATTATTTTGTAGTCGGAGTTGACGGAATTCGATAAACGTAATCGGGAAGCTCGGCTTCATAAGACTGGTAAGGGGGGAGTGTGTGAGTTGTAGTGATATAATGAATTGCATGTTTTCTTGAGTTAAATGTTATGAGCATATTGAATGCAAGAATTGGTTTGAAAACATGCAAAATATGTGGTTGAAAAGCTGGTTTATATACTGTGAGTTGTGTGCAAGAGGTTAGGAATCCACAGTCGTTATGCTGTCGGAAAATTTCCAAAAGTATTCTAAAATATTATAAAATATTTTAGATGCATGAAATGATTTAAATGGGAAATTTTGAATATAATTTCCACCAACTTTCCATAAATTGAAAATTATGAGAAAGTTATAAAATTAAATATTCGTGTTTTATATTTTCATTAAAGTGAGAAACTAATTATTTTTTATATGATATTAAATATTCAAAATGAATATTTATTTGTGTTCTCACTTAATACATGAATATTTATCGACTGATTTATGGTATGTGAAAATGAGAAATAAATACCTTTTTGGAAATAATTATTTAAATAAATGATTTAATTCATTTGATTTCCTTAAATGTATTTTTATGAGAAAATGAATGATTTTATACTTTTATGGAATTAAGTGATGATTTTATTTATTTTATAAATTCCATAAAGGTGATGTTATATAAAATGTGAGAGCCTTATGGATAAACATGAAATATTTCAAATTATTTTGAATAAGATCCGTAAAGGATGTGGTGTGGTTTTTATACTGTTTTGAGACTTAGGCTTCGAGATTCATGCTTACTACTGTTACTGTTACTGTCACGTGACTAATTGACCCGCTAGTCATCAATGTCCCGGATGTCACCTGGAAAGTGTACACCGAGGACACCTTATAGATCATGGCGATATATCTCACTATATACTGTTACTGTGTCCCTTCGGGGATGATTACTGTGTCCCTTAGTGGACGATGATAGCATGATATGATGTAGGGTGATGCCTAGTCTCAACATACTGATTACTGTTTATTGAAAGGATTTACTAAATCCTGTTTTACTGTACTGCACTGTGAATTACTATTTACTGAACTGAACCATACTAAAATACTGTTTTACTAAACTGTTTACTGAATTGAAAGCTACTGTTTACTGTTTACTGTTTACTGAACTGGTAGCTACTGATTACTAATTACTGTTTACTGAATTGAAAGCTACTGTTTACTATTTACTGAATTGAAACTTACTGATTTCTATTTACTGAACTAGTAGTTACTGATTACTATTTACAGAACTAGTAGCTATTAATTTCGGTTTACTGAACTGAAATCTACTGATTTTTGTTTACTGAACTGAATTATACGGAATACTGTTTACCGAACTGAAAGGAAATTTACTATTATCGAGAAAGAATACTTTAAAGATTATTTCTAAAATAGAAATAATTACTGAACTGTTATCCAATGAATTGGATATTTATAAGCTACTATACTGAAAAGACTGTTTACATAACTACTGTTTTACCACTATACTGTCACGCGTTTTGAATTGTTACTGAAGTGGTGGAAATTAAATGATTTATTCCGTTTATATTTATGGAAAAATAAATATTTTTCAGCATATAGATTTCATTATATCAAGCAGCATACGACTCCTTTACTGAGCATGTGGTTCGCTCATCCCTTACTTTCAAACTTTCCAGATTAAATCACGAGGATTATTTGATGGCTTCCTCAGTTAAATATAGCTGCGAGTAGCCTACTGGGACAAAGAGCATTGAAATTTAACGTACAATAACTTCTCTTATATATTCAGACACTTGTATACAGTACTACATTATTGTAAAATAGAAATATGGGATGTAAAGCGTATGGAATATTGTAAAAAAATTTTATCCTGAATTTATTGAATAAATGTCTACCATTTACTACTGTTAATGAGCAAGTGTTAAAGGCATCATAGACAGCCCAACTAGTAAAAATGTATAAATATGAATAAATATCATGTGATTACTGTATTGTGGACTGTTACAGAATGCTCTCGCTAAAAGTCATTCCAAAGCTTATTTAACACTTCCAAAATATCATTTTCAATACACATAGGCAACTATATGATTTATATACATTTGTTTAAAAATCAAACACTTTATAATATTTTGAAATATATGAGTTTGAAAATATATACAACAATCCCCCACCTATTTCCAAACATGTATATATATATATATATATATATATATATATGCAAACTTATAAAGAAAATGCAATTAGGCTCTTAAGTAATGTGTACGTTAAAAGGTGACCAAGGCTTGAATCTTTAGATTGAATATGAGACACAAGGAAACAAATTCACCCCTTACATTGGTTTGTGAGTTCCTCAGAAAAGGAAGCATATTTTTGTTATGGGGCTTCGCTTTAACCTGTGTTAGCAAGTATTCTAGGATTAACCAGAAATCCATAAGAAGCGTCCTCTCTCTTCTCTACTTGCAAAAGAAGACTAATCAAGAGTGCATCACCACCTTCCTTTTTTAAAACACTCCACTTATAAGAGATATAAGTCAATTACGCACTTTAATTCGACCAATTGTTGTGATTAACAATGCATCTAGATATGAGACCTTATAAGGAATAGTTTTTATTTTAATTACCTCTACTATTCCAAGAAGCAGTGGATTGGGAATGTCATACGTTTCATATATGAATTCCTTGAACAGTTCATGATTGAAAGCCTTTTGAACTCTCATACACAAAAATCATCAAATGAGGAGATTACCCTTTAAACTTAAAAGATCAATTTTCTAAGTAACATCAATGAGATAGAGTTGGAATCAATCAAGATCATCTCTGGTAACCTATAGTAATCCCATACCTCTCATACTGTTAGCAATCTTATTGCCCGATAAGGGTTTAGTTAGGGGATAAGCTAACATTTGCTCGATAAGTAATACCTCATCTAATTTTACAAACTATGATTGTTTCTCATAACAATGTGTTTGCTACTTTTAAATAATCTTTTGCTCTTAGTGTTGTTTATCATAACTATCTAAAATGATCTCATCACTTAATATAAATAATCAACCACTTGTGGATTTGGAATTCATTTCATCAAAAATCCAACTTATTTACACAATGATAGATTTAAAATCTATCTTCTTAAAATTAACATATCTTGTAATAAGAAGACTTTTGATTTGATTCCCTTCATTTGTCTTACGTTGTCTTTTTGTTTAAAATACCCACCTTTCACTTGATGAATTTAAGTATTTATCCACATCATCATTAAGGACAAATATCTCTATGCTTCCACTCGAAGTTATTCAAGCTTGCAGATTAGATTACCAATATAACTCCTTGATATTCTAAAGAAGATTTTTACTCTTTATACACCACTTATAAATTTTCTTTCTTGAATCATACTTACTCTTGTTTGAGTTCAAGATTTGAAGAAGAAGAAATCTGGAAGATGAACTTTATTTCATACTTGATCATTTTCAAAAATTTCTTCACTTTATAAACAGAAGGCTTGAATGTAGGAGTCGCCATCTTAAAGAACTATTGTTCTTACATTGTTGTAAGAAAATCTTCCTTAGTGTGGATGGTGTACTAATGCAAACAAGTTGAAGAAGATGAAACTCCAATAGGCAAGGCACTTTTAGGAAGCTATATTAAGAATAATAGTTTCCTCACACTGGAACAAATGGTTGAGGAAACGTTGTTTCCAGGATACAATGCCTACTCTTAGAGAAATTCAATTGCACTTTGAAACTCTCATATGAACTCACTTGAACCAAAACCAGAAAAAGAATGAAAGAAAGAAATTTTAGAGTTTTAGAGAAAGATATGAAAAGATTATATAAAGATTGTATGAAAATGAATGTTATACCAAGTATTTATAAGCTTCAGTAGGTGCAAGAAACACCTCTTGATAAAAAGACATGTCTTTGGTGCGAAATCACCACTCTTTGGAATAAATAGCTTGGTCCAACGCACTTATTTTTTGACTTTCTAGAAGGAACATTCAAATGCCCTAGGTAAATTCTCTCAAACAGAAGCAAATTAAGGCAGGGTATTCAAATGCCTTCTTAGGGCATTTGAATGCCCTAATGCAAACCCCTGAATAGAAAGTCAAATCTTCTAGGTATTCAAATGCCCACCAAAAGGCATTCGAGTGTTTTTTTCTAAAACTCATTCCAAAGTTTATTTAACACTTCAAAAACATCATTTTCAATACACATATGCAACTATATGATTTATAAATATTTGTTTAAAAACCAAACACTTTATAATATCTTGAAATACATATGAGTTTGGAAATACATACAACAGCAGAAGCTTACAAACCATAAGCTAAAGAGAAAAGAAAGAAAAAATAGGAAAACCTTAAGATCCATCCAAAACTGTGGCCTTTTCACCCGTTTCTAGCCGCTTTCAACTCTTGCTTTCCCCTACAATGTCGTTCCCCTATGTCTCCTCTACAACATATCCAAAATTGGTAGCCAACTTCCTCACGGATTAGCAAGGATCTAAGTTATACTAAATTCAGATATTCTTAGATCTAGGGAGTTATAGTTCGTTTCAATCCTCCATATTCATGTATGTTGAATAAGGGTTAATATAGTGTGTTTTCATGGTTTTAAATGAAGCAAAAATCTCCCTAAAGCAAGGGTACAAATTCGGCCAAAATGTGTTTTCAAAGCTAATGTTGGTTTTAATCCATGGGTTCAATATATGTTGATCTATTTGACAGGTAGTGGTGATATATGAAGTCAAAATGGATTGAATGTGCATGAATCATGCACTTTAAGTTTTGGCCATTAGGGTTGTTAAGTGAAATCATGTGTAATTTATGGGGCTTTTGATATATATATATATATATATATATATTGTGTAATTCATGTAATTAAGCATGAAAACAATGTTATTATGGAATAAAATGATGATTTGGCAGTGTGTCAAATTCAACCAAGGTGAAGGGCATGTAGAAATCTTTGTCCCTAGACCTTAGTTAAGTTATATGTTAGTGCTATTGTACTGTACAATTGACTAGTATAATTTGAATGAAGTGAATCTAAGTGAATATGACAAATTAGTGACATAAAGTTTTAGATAACTAAGTGTATCCTAAGTGAACTGTTGAATATTGAAGTATTTTAATTACTTAAGAATGAATGTGAAGTGTAATAAGGTCTCTACTACATGTTTGTAGTAATTCAAACACTGAGCAGAGGTGTGGTAACCTCGACGTAAGAGATTGAAACATGTGGCTTTTGCTTAAAATTTTGGTAAGTTAACTATGCCAGATACATTTTAGCATCATATTAGTAAGTTAATTGCACAAGATGTGTGTTAGTGTTATGCAGTGTAAGTTAAATATGCAAAGTATTGATTTTACTACTTTTGAACCGTGTATATGAATTGTGTTCTAAATACTGTCTAATAAGGCATAATAGCCCCTTATGGTGCATGTGACTCTATATGTATATATTTGTGAATGATAAGACTGAATTGTGGATATAAACTTGAATTGTGAAAATGTGTTTGAAATTACAGGCTAGGTATTACAATATTGTAACCTAGACTTAACAAAGTTATTTTAAGAATATGACGACAGTGTGTGTTAAGTTTGTATTTAGTGAGTTACATGTTGGTTGTATATGAAATTTCATGCATGGCATGAGTTTTAATGAAATTTTAAGCTTTCATGGACTTTGGTTTGCATGTGTAAATGCTTTAAAATCTCTTGATTAAAATGTTTCAAAACATGTGTATTATATAAGCATTCAGATTTAGCATAATCTTGCTCTCATCCAGTATGTGTTTGAGTTTCAAAACATGAAAGAGTTGCGATTTTAATAGTTCTTATGGCAATCCTCAATGATATGAAACTGATAGAGAATAACGAGACACCTTGAGTACTATGTACTCCTATAGACATATGAGGCTTGTCCGACATCTTCGTTGATAGGTTCCAGTCTTAGCCAAGTACAATGATTGGATATGATGATCATGTTCATAAGTGACACCCTACTTTTTAAGGTATGATGAGTCTTTTTGATAATTACAGTGGCAAAGTATTTATTGGTTAAATGTAACATGGATTGCCTCAATGATTACAAATATACAATATGAATTCATAAGTGTATGAAGTGGTTTAGGAGTATACAAAATGACGTCATGAGTTTATGGCCCCAACTAACAGGGTAGTAATAGTTGGCATAATGTGCATTGCTAATAGGTGATAGTAACTAGCATATCATGCTTTGTTGACGGGCTATAATAGTTGGCATATTGTGCCTTGCTGATAAGTGATAATAGTTGGCATATCGTGCCTTGCTAACGAGCTATAATAGTTAGCACATTTACATAGACCTCGCTAATGGCTTACAATAGTTAGCACATGGCTTTTGCTAATGGGTTGCCCTCCGTTAACGGGTTATAGTATTTAGCATATTTATAAGGTCCTCACAAATAGGTTACAGTAGTTAGCATATTACCCTCACAAATGAGTTACAATAGTTAGCATATTTATAAGGTTCTTGCTAATGGGTTATGGTAGTTTGTAGTTAGCACATTGCCTTCGCTAATAGGTTACAGTAGTTAGAATATGGACCTTTAATCGGGTTATAGAAGTTAGAACATTTATAAGGCCTTGCTAATAGGTTACAGATGTTAGTAATGGTCATGAGAAAGATAATGTTATTATGGCCCTCGTCACAAGTTACAATAGTGACTGTAGCAAATAATGAGCTAACGAGTCATGGTATTAAAGAATAATCCATGATTTATGTGAAATGATGAGTGGTTGAATTATAAGAACATAAGTATAAGAATACGAGTATTTGATATGTATGAGTATACGATATGAAGTTATAAATATGTGAAATGTGTAAGAGTATATGATATGAAGCTATAAGTTTGTGAAATGTGTATGACTATGTGATATGAAGCTATAAGTATGTGAAATGTGTATAAGTTAATGATATAAAACTATAAGTATGTGAAACGTTTATGAGTATATGACATGAAGTTATAAGTATGTGAATTGTTTACAAGCAAATGACACGAGGTACAGAATTTATTGTTGTTATCAAATAGGATTGTTAGTAATGATATCATGTATCAAAGGAAATGAGGTATTTCAAAATACTTTTCTTTTTCGACGTCGAAAGATCTTGACAGTGTCTAGAGTTATATTGTCGAAATACCAGCATAAGAATTGTTATTGGAAAATGTGAACTCTATTGACTATTGTTTATCGGTTATTGTTTGATATGAACTTTACTCGAAATGTGTGTGCATGTTAGAATAGCTTACTTAATGTTGCTATCCATTATACCATGCGGTTAACTTACTAAGCTCCCAAGCTCGCCCCTTTCTATTTCCTCGCAAGTTAAGCAGGGATAGTATTGACTTTTGCTTCTAGCAGTTGGCCTGACCGCTTTCAAGCTCTACTCAATAGGGATGTGTGTGACATATTTGTGCACTTGTATTGAATAATTTAATGATTATGGGATGTAAATGAACTTGTATTGGAAAATATCTCAGAAACTCGAGAAACAATAGAATATTTCTTTCGAAATTTTTTTAAGGGCCTTAATGTGCTCCGAAAATTATGATATTTGAACTAGTCATAGATTGCAATATGTATGAGTGTGATATGATATTTGGATTGAAAAATGATGTCGTATGAATATTGATTCGAGCTCTCGTATGAATAGTAAAAAGTAAAAGTTAATACTATCTCTGCTTAACTTGTTAGGAAACAAAAGTACATATTTCGAATAAAGTTAACCATGCAAGTACAGAGGATAACAACATGCTGTATGTTCTAACATGCACAAACATTTCGAATAAAGTGCATATCAAACAATAGTCAATAAACAACTATAAACAAAAGTTCGCATTTTTCGATAACAATTCTTATGCCAGCATTTCAAAAGTATAACACTAGACGCTATCAAGATCTTTCGAGGTCGGGTAAGGAAGGTATTTTTAAATACCTCATTATCTCCTTGATATTTGACATCATAACTAACAATCCTATCTTATAACAACAATGATTTTTGTAACTCGTGTTTTGTACTCGTAAACAATTCACATATAATTTCATATCACATACTTGTAAACATTTCACATACTTGTAGCTTCATATAATAAACTCATACGCATCTCACATACTTCTAGCTTCATATCATATACTCGTACACATTTCACATATTTATAGCTTCATATAATATATTCATGCACGTTTCAAATAGTTATAGCTTCATATCATATACTCTTACATATCAAATATTCATATTCTTATACTTATAGTCTATTTTTTAACATAGGGTCTAACATGAAAGTCTAAGCTTTGACATGACTTAACATGAACTCTAAAGTTAATTCACAGTCTCAGTTTTAACCACTTGTCCTGGCAACCTATGGACAGAATTGTCATTTTTCAGTTTGTTGCATTTTTACTAAAAATGCCAAAATCGTAATTTAAAAGGTTAGGATGCCCTGCAAGAGGCTAGATATCATCATTATATGATGATTCGGATATATTTGGGTAGGTATGCACTCTCGTTGGACCCAATAGCTACCCATATAGAAGTTCAACTCATTGCATTGAAATCGAAAAATAAGCATTCGACCATCCTACACTATTCCAATAGTCGTATTTGGGTCTAATAAGTGTAAAATTTTAGTTATCACAATCTCCCCTCCTTAAAAAATTCTATCCTCCGAATTCGACTCAGTTTGATCGAAGAGATAAGGCACTTCACTCCTTTTCTGACTCTCACAATACTCTATGTACAAGGAGACTTTTAGGAATGCCTTGTTCCCAGTGTAAAGCTCTATATGTTGTCTCTATATGTTAGCCTTGTTCTTATAACTACCTTGTACCATTTCTTAATCTGTTTTGTATCAATTTTATAGTTTCAAAAATTTTCTTACTACTTTGGGAGCACCAATCTTATTTTTGCCCACTTTTTTTCACTTTATAAGAAATCTGTGTCTCCTTTATATGAAATCCCATAAGGATTCATTCTCATACTCATACAATGGTTGTAATGAAAGGAGAATTCAATCAGAGCAAAGTGAACATAACAAGAGCCCTAAAAAACATCGATAACTTAAGCATTTCCACTTGAACTGACAGTCAATAGGAGGATGGAAAGCCATACTGAGCCGTTGCATGGATCCCATGGCTTCCTGTTAATATTCCCAGTAAAGGGAGGTAAGCCTTGAATCGTTGTCTAAGTATGTGAATGTTTACGAGCATGCCTATGTATATTTCTATGAGCTATTACTTTATTGAAAAGACTTATCGTAATTATTATAGTTTTATCGAATATCATTTATCGTAAAAGTACCAATTTTATCGAATATGATATATTGTATCAATGATTGTTTTATCAAACTATTGTTATTGAATCGAACTTTGCTTATCGAATCGTTGCATTATTATTGCAAAAGAAAAGCGTTTATTGAATACCGTATTGTTTTATCAAAAATTGCATTTCATCAGTTTTATCAAACTGTTGCATTGTTTTTGGCATCGAATTATTGTATTGTAACCATTTAGGACTTTGTTATTTGTGATGCCAAGTATCAATGGGATAATGAGGTATTTAAAAATGCCTTCTAAACCCGATCTCGAAAAATCTTGACATTGTTGCAGTGTTATACTGTTGGAATAGTCAGCATGGAAATTGTTAGCAAAACTTGTGAACCCTATTGATTATTGTTTATCGACTATCGCATGAAATGAATATTATCGAAACTGCATGCATGTTAGAACAACTTACTGTATATTGCTATCCTCTATACTCATTTGGTTAAGTTACTGGACTCCCCAGCTCACTCTCCCTCTATTTCCTCACAGGTTATGCCGAATAGTTTTGATCAAGCTCTAGAGCTTCCACAGTTCATAATTGGTATATTAATAGTATTATCAAATGTTTTTATTTTTTTGACGATTTTCTACAGTACTGTAGTTTAGGTTGCGTGCTAACTATTTATGTGTTTATATTGGACAATTTATCGATTTTGGGATGTAAATGAATTTTTATTAGAAAGTGTGCTAAAAAATGAAAATAATATAATATTTCTTTGGGAGTTTTTGTAAGGACCTTAACGGACTTCGAAAATTATGAGATTTGAACTTGTGATAGATTATAGAGTCTGATAGTGTGATAAGACACTAAGATTGAAAAATGATATCATTTTACTATTAAATCAGGCTATTGTGTGAATAGTGATAAATCGAGGTTTATCGTTTTTAAATGGGAATTGAATTATTGGTTTAAATGATTATCGATCGTTATAATATCAAATTGGGAACCTAGGCAGGATGCCTTAAACCAAACTATGTATTTAGATACACGATTTTATAAGATAGAACTATTCATATGACAAAACAGTGTAAAGTAAATCGAAAAAGTTAGCAGTAAAGTACCACAATTCCACATAAGTGTGTGAACTATTGTGTCCTTCGGGATGTGTAACGACCCGTTACCATATTTTTCACCTTATTTTACACAATTTATCTGGTTGGGCTGTCTGTGATACTTCACTTTACACTTGATGTTAAACAATTTAATAAAATATTGTTAACATTATACACATCCCCTATCTTAATTACAAATATGTAGTACTGTAGACATGTCTAAATATAGAAAATAAATGATCGTACCTGATATATCTTAGTCGGTTTGTCACATTGTCCATTATGTGCAGCCTTAATCCACAAATATTGGATCTCACCATCATCAAAACCTGAAATGTTAAAACTGGGGAGTGAGCAAACCACGGCTCAGTAAGAGAATTATATGTCACACTTGATATTCAGCTATCTATATGCTGAAAATAATTTTTTTTTATTTTATTTAAAATCTTCCTAGCTGGCTCTAGGCAGACATGTAGGAAGGATACTACAGTCGGCTAGAGATCCAGATAGAGTAAGGCAGGTATTTTGAAATACCTGACTTGTTCCGGAACCTAGAAGCAACTGTAGAGAGTATTATTTCCGTTGTTTTCAAAACGATATAATTTTCGTTTTTCCACGGAGTAAACCACTATTTCTTTTCACATCCAGTATACTTTAAAACACATGGCAGTTCAGTAATAAAAATAGTGGTTTACTTCTCTTCTTTTCTCTTTAGTACAGTAAAACACGTGACAGTACAGTGGTTTGCAAATATCCAATCATTGGATAAGTATTTTTGCGATTATTTTTATCTTAGAAATAATTCTTATGTTATTCTTTTAGAATAAACATTTATTTCTCTTTTCAAATCAGTAACCGTATCATACAGTTCAGTAAAACAGTATATTCAGTATTCAGTAAAACAGTATCTCGATATGGTTCAATCAGTAACAGTAAGCAGTAGCTACCCATTCAGTAAATAGTATACGGTAGCTTTCAGTTCAGTAAACATTAAATGGTATCTTTTTCTTCAGTAAAACAGTAATCAGTGGCTACCATTTCAGTAAATAGTATAGTTCAGTAAACAATGTTTTGGTACAGTTTTTTTTCATTAGTAACAGTAAACAGTAGTTCAGAACAGTAAACAGTATAGTACAATAAATAGGATTCTGTAAATCCTTTCAGTAAACAGTAATAGTATGTGAGACTAGGCATCACCCTACAATTAAATCATGCTATCATCGTCCAATAATAGACCAGTAATCATCATCCCCGAAGGGACACAGTAACAGTATAACAGTGAGATCTGTGGCCATGATCTATATGGTGTCTTCGGTGTACACTTGCCAGGTGACATCCGGGACGCTGATGACTGGTAGGTCTATTAGCCACGTGACAGTAACAGTATAAGTGTGATGCGCCTAAGTCTCAAAACAGTATAAACTGTACCATAGCCTTTATGGATTTTAAATACAGTAAATCGAAATATTTCACAAATATCCATAAGGCTCACATGTAATAAAATCATCAACTTTATGAAATTTATAATTTAAATAATATTTCTCAAAATATTTCATAAAGGTATAAATCGTGTTTTCCTCACAGTGAAACAGTTTGCAAAATGATCAATGTAACATATAAAAGGGCAAAACTGTCCTTTCTCCACCGTAAAACACGTATGCACGCTTTTTCGTGCTTTCACTTGAAAACATGGTATTTCAATAATTTATGAAAAATAAAATATTTATTTTTCCAAATTCATAAATCCTGTAACCATATTTCTTTCTAAAAACATGTGTAGAGATCTCTAGTCTTGAAATCATAGTTTTTCATCATTTTTTAACCTTTATGGAATTTATATAATTATTTATCTCACAATTAAAACCATAAAGGTTTTATATTAAATCAAGTGAATATTTAAGAATATTTATAAAAATATTCACTTCGGCCTCTTTTTCATTTTCATCTCGTTTCACGTGAAATATCACCTACCGGTGAATTTTCGGTGATTTCCTTTTCACCATACTTGAAAACATGAATATTTTAAAATTAAATCTCAGTATATTCATGTTTTATGAAATTTACTTAATTTCTCGATTTTTGTACCCGAAAATCGATTCAAGTGAAATCAAATTTTTTATTTTGGTTTTCGATGATTTTCGGTAAATTTCAGTAATTTATCGATAATTTTTCGGTAGTATAACAGCTGCCGATTTGGCTAGCCTCCTGCACGAAAAATACAGTTTATATTTCTCAACCGGTATTTCACCACAATTTAAAATCGATAAATCACCACAAATTTCAAAACCAATCATTATAAATTGCATTTATAAATTAAATGCATAATTTAAAACATGGCCGAATATCCTTACAGGCGGCACATGTCTCCCTTACCTGTTTCGGGTCGGCGACTACCTCTCGAAGGTCGCGCCCGTGTTCGCCTTGCCCGATTCCACCGGCTCGATTATCGAGGAAAGTTTTTGGAAATTAAATTCTAAAATTTAGAATTTTTCCATAATTATTTAAATAAATAAATTATTTAAATAATTTAACACTTCTCGGGATTTCTTACCAATTCCCTAATTCCCGAGATTTCTCGTAATTTTTGAATTCTCGAGAATTTTCCAAATTCCCGAAATTCATTTTTCTCTTTCTCTTTCTTCTTCTTTTTTTTTCTTTTCTTTCTTTTCTTTTTCTTTTTCTTTTTCTTTTTCTTTCTTTCCTGGCCAGTTCAGGCCTTTCAGACCGGTTGCCTTCCCTTCACTACCGGTTCTTCTCCGGCGGTTCGGTGGCCCCGTAGCTGGCCGATGTCGAGGCGAAGCTACCGGTGGCCTCCGTTCAGCCTGGATCGACGGCACGACGGCGGATCTACTCGGTTTTGCCTCGGTTTCTCTCTTCCTCCGTTGGCCTTCCTCTGCCGTTGGTGGCCTCACCGGTGGCCTCCTACCGTTTCCTCTTCCTCCGGCGGTGGTGTGGCTGCAATGGCTGCATCCAATTCGGTCGGTACCGCCGGTTCCCATTTTCCTTTTCCTTCCCGGCTTTCGCCGGTTTCTATTTCGATTTTCCCTCTTTTCCTCTATTTCTTTTTCTCTTCCGGTCACCGGTGTCTTCTCCTCTTCTCACCGATGCCGTCTCTTCCTCTCTCTCCCTCGCCGACAGTGGTCGGCCTCACCGGCTAGGAAGGATCGGGTTTCTTCCCCGATTCCTCCTTCTATTTTCCTTTCTGTTTCCTTTTTTTTTTAATTCTATATATAGTATACTATATATTTTATACTATATGTCATTTTATATATAGTATAATTTCATACTATATACATACTATATATATAAAGATATATATATACATATTATATTGAAAATATATATATCTAATACATATATATTTTTTATATTTATATACTTTAAAATTAATTACCTTTACATATATATATATATATTTATTTATATATATGTTATAATACCATATATTGTATTTACAATATATATTTTCTTCCTCAATTTCTTATTTAATTTGGATTTCCATTTATCCAAATTAAACTTTTCTTCTCTTCATTATTTTCCATAATTTCTCATC